>OY728128.1:419504422-420754422 GCA_963277665.1 Viscum album
AATGTTATTCCCACCAAAATTCTTAGATGTCATGTTTCATTTTATGGTTCACTAGGTGAGAGATATTCAAATATATTATTCTATATTCTATAGATGGATGTACTGCAGCCAATAGTATATGAAATATTTTGAAAGGGTGTGTCAAAAATTAATGTTCACCAGAGGGTTGTATTGTAAAGTGATATATTGTTGATAATGTAATATAATTATGAACATAATACATGTCTAGTGTGGAATGTGTTTTTCTAACTAAATCTCATCACACTGGGTGGCTTGCAGGTGATGGAATTTCTGGAAGATAAGTTGTCACAATCAATATTATAGATCAAGAGCAGGCCCACTTTTACGTTTTTCCAAACTATTTGGAGGTTTCCCCATATGTTGAAACCCTCAACAAAAATTTTAGGCATTTGAATCCATCAAGGGATGAAATATGGATATCAAATACACATAATAAATAGTTTATAGGATGGTTTTAATACTATATTTTTAAGGAGTCATATGAAATTATGGATTCCATTTTAGAACGACATTAATGGATACCTAAAGGACCAAGTGTGAATTTATTATCTTACAATGGTTATGTAATTAATGGTTATATGTTCTATAAAAATAACATTATTGTGACAGTTCCATGAAAAATAATGGAGTTACACTTGTGGCTGAAGCAATGCATTTTTTTGTACGAAGGATAGAAATCCAATTTATGTGAATATGTCATACTATGGAATCATCATAAAAATATGGGTGTTGGATTATACAACATTACAAGTGCCAATTTTTCAATGAAGGTGGATTGATAACATCAGTTTGGTTAAAATAGATGAATTGGTACTTGTGAAAGTTGATTTTAGTAAGGCATATTGCAAAGACAAACCAATTAAAGTTTCTTGACTTGTAGTGCAAGTAAGTTATGTTTTAGATCCTAAAAATCCCAAGTGGTCAATTGTTTTGTTATCAACCAAAACAACTGAAGGGTCATATGAAAATTAAACTAAGGATGACCCTTTAATTGGGATATTGGTATAATTTCACAGTGTTCCCATTTTAGAAGACATTTTTTATGTCATAGGAGGCCACAATGAAGGTATTTGGATAGTCAATAGAGGGGTCAAATAACTTCATCCTTAATAAAATAGTTCAATAATCAGGTTATATATTTTTTAATACACATCACGTTACCTTATGTGATTATACATTCACCGCTGCATTTATGTACTCTAAATTAAATGATAAACCACTCCTACAGATAATGAATTCTGCACGTGCTGGTCCTCCCAATCCTAAGGAATAATAGGTCTCCCAACCTATTGCTTCTCACAGTGGAGAGGAACAATGTCCTTTTACACATGTTGGTTCACCCAATCCTGGGAAAAAATTGGGTTCTCAACATGTTTCTGCTCCACGTGTAGAGGTATAATAACAATCTAAACATGTTGACGCTACCACTCTAGTGGAACAACATATTGAAAATGTTGACTCTGAGGAAATGGTAGGCGATGAAGGACCTACAAAATAGAAAAAATAAAAGCTCTTTAGTTTGATGGTTTTTGTAACACCCCAAGATTTCATAGCACATTATCTCTTCAATGTAATTCAACAACTTGCAGTACAAACAAAACCGAGTTCAAGTGTACCACAACTTATCAAGATAGCCATTCAAAAAGCGGTTATGAATAGTTTTTACTAAATTTTGAATTTAATATAATCCTTATAATTTTAGAATCCATATTATGAGTTTCATAGACATAATATAAGAACAAATTCATTATTTTCAAATAAAAGAAGTATTTTTCATAAAATGAAATTTTACCTCCTTTTAATAGAGAACCCTTTTTAAATCCAATATTTGAAATTTTATATATTCAATTTGAAAAAATAAACTTTTTATTTATAATTGGGGCATAAAAATTTAGTTTGGATTAATTTTTTATACTTTTATGATAACTTGTATATTTTGATGAATAGTGAAAGATAATAAATTTTAATGGAAAACAACATTTTTAACCAATATAATTTATAGTGTTAAATTATACATATGAATGGTTTTGAAGTATAATTAGATTATATTTTTACCATTTAATCCAATGTTGTTCCTTGGATGTAATTTTACAATGAAATTGGACATAAACAAGTGTCAATCTTTTGATAGTTTTTACTTTTTAAAAACCCACTTTTTGGTTTTCACAATGAAAATTAATTTTAAATTAATAAATTTAACTTATATGTTTGGAATTTGGGAAAATAGAATTCATTTTTTAATTCAGAATATCAAAATTATTTTAGGATTATTTTTTTGTATTTTTATGAAAACTTTCAATTTTTGATGAATAGTGAAAAACACTGCATTATTATTTAAAACCGAATTTATGTTTAAATAATTAATTATTTTATTTAAATTTATTTTAGGTCAAAATAGATACATAATACCTATATATGTTTAATGTAATTAATTTTAGTCAATTTATAATAAGATTAAATATAGAAACTTTTACTGAACTTTTTACCGTCTTTTACCCACCTTCTAGGAGCATTTGAAAATTTGTATAAAACATAATTTTACCGATTTTGTGAGGTGAATTTCAAAAATACAATAGAAGTGGTGAACATCAGTAAGTAAAATTTGGTACAATATGAAGAAAATAATTTTTTTTGTGAATAGTAACTTTTGACTTTTATTTACCACAATCAAAAGTAAATAGGGAAATTAAGGGTAAACAGATATTATAATTACCCTAAAATGTATTTTAATTCTATTGGATAAGTTTAATTCGACCGAAAAAAACCTTAGGAATAAAATATGATCCTTTAGGTCTACTTGGATTGGATTAAGACATTTATTATCATTTAATTTAAAGAAGAGTTAAAAGTGTTAAATTTAAATTTTTAGAACTAAAACATTTTTAATATAGGGTTATACATAAGACAAATTCTACAATAAATATTAATTAGAAATACAAAACGATATAATAACAAATGGAATTTTATTTATAATTTTTATACATTTTATATTTAAACTTATATATAACACAATGATGATGCAGTAATTACCTTATTAATGAATGATTAAAATAATTGATGTTATAAATATCCAAATAAATATAATTTGAGACTTTTTATTAATTCCACTAATTTTCAAGGATAGTATGAAATTTTAGGGTTGATTAGATAAATTATTTTTGAAGTGATAAGGTTATTATGACTTTTACAAAAACAAAATACCAAATAGTGTCAAAATTGACATAAATTAGTTTTTAAAACAAATACTATATTATTGGTTGATATAATATTCTTAAAATAATAAGGTTCATCCAAAGTGCTTAAATAATATTATATATGTCATTAATGAACCAATTTAGGTTCTATTAAAAGTTCAGAGTAAGTTTATTAACCATATAGTGTAATAATACAAGAAGACACAGTAAAAGTTAAATTGTTTAACATAAGAGTTAAATCTAAAATATAAGGTGAATATAGTAACCCAAACTTGTCTAAAACCTACTGGTTGAAAATATTTCGACCCATAAACAACTAAGTCTCTAAATAAATTCATTTGGAGAGATTATAAACTGAATATGATTATATAATCAATTAATATTTTAATAATTTCCTAAAGTGACCCTCACCCCTCTTATAAAAGGGAACTTTACCTTCTCTCAAATTCACACCTCCAATGCCATTTGACTCGTCAAAAACATGACCAAATCTCCTCCCAACATCCCTATATTAATCTTAGAAGACTTACCTTGAGATTAAAGCAAACATAATGATCCCTTTTGATCAACTCAAAAGGAAACAGCTGAAGAAGATGTAAATATTTCATCACATCTTTCAAGTTCTTTTCTTCTTCCACTTCCTCTTTCTTTGTTGTTTCTATTTTAAAATAATAAATCTAGTATATTCTATATACTATTATGTTATTATAAATATGGAACAACCATATTTATTATTCTATCCATCATATGAGTGATAATGTCACCATGCGTGCGTGCGTACGACTTACCATCTCCACGTTGTGGTGTAATTTTTTATTCGACACTATGTTATTTAGATGGATATAATGATGAGTAATATGTATATAAATAAATAAAATAACATGATAATATCTCTGTAAAATTAATATACCACCAATTACACACATTTTAATCATTAAGGAAATGATATTGTCGCACGTGCGTACGTACGGATTACCGTATCCACGACGTGTTGAGATTCATTTTCATGTCCACCATTAAATGATCATTATAAAAATATATATAATTAATAAGTGTGTAAGATATTACATAACAATGATACTTGATATATATATATATATGTAATTATGTATATCTTATTCAATTACTTCTGTTCAATATGATATGAAAATTGAAACAACGTTTATGCATACGTAAGGCCTACCGTATCAATAAATGGTGCGTTACATTAAAAATAAATATCTATTATAAATATTTATATTCTAAATATATATGATATATAAATCAAGGATTATATTCTAGAAGTATTTAAATAATTATTTAAATGATACGATCAAAGAACAACAAGTTAAAACAGGTATGATAAAGAAAGCAATTATAACCCGAAATGTTAATTTAACATGGAAAATCATTAGTAAATGGGTAGTATAAAGTTATAAATTAATATTTTATGATATAATAAATATTAATATGGTTCTGGTATAATTTTATAACATACTATTGAAATTATAGAGAAGGTTAAAGGTACCCTCGACCAACGGAAAGTGCAAGGTAAGGGTTATTTTCTCAATCTCCTTATTATCCATGATTGTTTATGTGTAAGTATTTACTGGGAAATACTTATCATCGATACCCATATTTCATATAAATGTTTTCAAAAAGAATATTTTAAGGTTTTATGGGAGGTTCTATTTAACTAGATCATCGTTTTAAATGTTTTAAATATTTATCTTTCTAAAACCTTTTAATTAATGTTCATGTTTTCAAAATGGTTTAAAGGATTTATTTATATGGACATGAATGTTTTGAAATGATAACTCTTTTCAAAAGGTTCAAAGTTGTATAGGAAACTTTGATTCAAAAATATCTTTTAAATGACTTCCTTTATAAATTAGGATACTTTTATACGATTTCATGAAAAGAGGTATTTCTCTCAAAGCATTTTACTGATCATTTTTAACTATATCAGCATCCTTTACTAGAAATTATTCTTGATTGAGGATAATTTATTATAATACAATATTCCATATTTTATTGAATGAGTTATGATATGTTTGACTGTGGATGTGATATTTTTATACCATTCTCGGTTTATGGTTAAATGATTGACATTTCATTTGCTAGTTTTAATATGAATGTTTATGTTATGTTTCAACATTTTCATATGAGGAATGCATTGGACTTAGTTAGTGATGGGTGTAGCCCACTATAGTTCCTCGATGCGTCAGTATATTTAATGAGAAAAACTAGTGTCTTGGCATAAGGACTTGGAAAAAAAATTATTTGTAGTCTTGGCATGATGCCTTGACTATGTGGTAATGAATGTCTGGCATTATGCATTCCCTCATTATGAAATTAGTTATTACATATGATTATTCGACTAGTAGGATATCCATGTTAATGTTTATATGATAATGTTTGACTTATTTTTTTTCATATTATGTTAAAATTTATGTTTAAATGGCTGTTGTTTTTATTACACATCTTTCCTTAAATGATTATAGCTTCTGCTAAATTATTTACCCTTACTGAGGATCTGAGCTCACCCCTTTATTATGTTCTATTTTCCCAGGATTTCAAAGAATTGAATTTTGATTGATATACAGAGTTAAGATAAAGGGAATAATGGTTCTCTCATAGGATTATTTATGTTGTGTTTTATGTTAGAGAGTATAATGTAATGTTCATGTATGTAATATATTTTCCTAAAATGCTAAACTGATCAGTTCTTTGAGACTCAATTCCTTGTAATCATGCCAATGTATTAAAATAATGCACCGACTCTGGGTAACTGGGGTCGGGGCGTTATAGTTGGTATCAGAGGAATTTTAGTACAAACCTTGGAAACTAGATTTAGATAAACATTTATTTGAGCACATTACCCTAAGATAGAAATTGAGGATTAGTATAGAATAAATCCCTAGAATTTTGGTAATGTAGAGATTTTATGATTTTTTCATGAAATACATCCCTGTCAGGATACGAGTAGGTAGAGGCAGATCTGGAATATATGTACCTAGGGGTAATCCTCGAAAAGAATGGTTTGATCTAGACTCGAAAGGGAACTGGTGCACAACAACGGGCCTTGCTGCACTCTTTGTTATGACACTCCCAGGGGATATTCTTAGGATAATACTCATTTTCATTACAAACCATTATGAAGGATTTATGAGTATATACCTCCTCAAAGATTTTTTTTTATGATTATGGATTTTATCCATAAACTATTCAATTTAGGATAGGTGCTTTAAATGTTTTGATTTATGTATTGAGATTGATAAACTAATCTATTGAATGCCATTTTTTAGAAACGGTGACTAGTAGATGGAATGAGAATTCCAGCAATACACATGATCGAAAGATTAAGAAGGATCATATCATTCATGGTACTAAGCCAACATTTTAAAGGGAAATAGTCTCCCATGTATTCTCATCATATGAATAAATAATATCATGTATTAATAAGATAAATAAATAATTCTTTGATTCCTATGGCTTTTAAAGGAAGCAAGAGAAGAAAAGGAAGGAATAGAGAAAGATGAATAAAGTGAAAAGGGGAAAGTAAGATTTTCCCATATGTGACAACTGTGGAAAGAATAAACATAGTAAATTCTTTAAGGGAATGAGAATTTGTTATAAGTGTGTAGATAAAGGAGACCAAGTACGTGACATCAAGGGTAAGAAAAAGGTTTCAAATGTAAAATGATTCACCTACAAGGAGTTGGGACACTATGTGAATCAATGCCCTGGTCATCAGAGTATACCACAAATGATGATATTGGATAATAATAATGTTATGATACTATCACAGAGGAAGAGGAATGACTAGTGTTCTTATGTTGTTATTAAATAATTATGTCATTTCAGTGTTGTATTGATGATATACCAGTTATATGAATTATGGAAATAAATAAGGATTGTACTGCAGTACTATTCCATTTAGGATTTGAGATTATATGGTCCTATGAAAAGTGACTCATGAAAAAGTTCAAATCTTTGGAAAATACATGGTTGGAGGAAGGATAATCCTTAATATGGTTCTGATACAGACGTAGTAATTTTGGAATAAGAGATGGTTGATTTGGATAAATTACATTGGATATTCTTAACTATCTTTGAACTGATTAATGGTTTGTTTATTTCCGCATTGGTGGAGTATTCAAAATTTTTGGATATAAGGAATATATCTATTATTCTATAAGGAATAAGGGAGCATGAATTTAGTCAATAAGGTTTTATGGTAATTTAGGATATTACTGTGTTTTAAAAATTAAATAAATAATACATGATAAAGGTATTCACATGTTATTACGTGGAAAAAAGGATCTTCATTGTGATTACATTCCTTATACATTTTGGACTGGGAGTTTGGATAGAAGTATTTTGGATTAGTCTAATGGTTGGAATCAGTTAAGTTTGACATTGGATACTATTGTTAAGGTTAAATAATTTCTTGAGATTATTTTTGGATAATCATGAAAAGGACATCCCAGAGGTTGGGCGATAACCCGTCACGTCGGACAAAGCTGCATGAATCGAACCCACAATCAAAGTGCGACAAGGTTTTATTACCTACCACTAGCCTACAATAATTCCATGATTATTCAAAAATAATTAACTTCATTAAAATGTTATGTGTTAATATCTGGAACCATATACGATTAGGATAAATATAATATTTTTGAGTTCTATTATCTTTTGGAGTGAAATATGAGTTTGTGGTAGAAATTTGTTGATGGATGAAACTCTACTTTTCATGTATATATATATATGTGTATATATATATATGTATATATATATATATATTTCTCATATTCTATGATAAAATTAATTATTAAACTTTAGGGAAGGGATATTAAAACCAAAAATGTGTTATCCTAATACCTTATGTTTTGTTGAACTGATGATATTTTAAATCATCATAGATCGATGGCTTTGAGGCCCTCTATTTTACACTTGTTTGTGATTGATGACCTCAATCACTCCCTAAAAATATTTATGTTTTCCCTATAATTAAATGTATATAATTGACACCAATGTTCTCCTATTAGAAGACTTAATTTGGTGGTGACCATTTAATTTCTCTTTCCTCTTATTAAGTCTATATTTTATTAACCCTATTCCCGATGTGGATTTTCCACAACGGATGTTTTCTACTTTTAACCATTTATTTTTGAAAAACAATTTCAAATTGTGAGGACGCATTTTATTGAAGGAGGGTAAAATGTAACACCCAATGATTTCATTGTACATTATCTCTTCAATGTAATTCAACAACATGCACTACATGCAACACTGAGATCATGCGCACCCCAACTTACCAAGCTAGCCATTTAAAAAGCCATTATGAATAGTGTTAACTATATTTTGAATTTTATATAATACTTATAATTTTAGAATCCATATTATGGGTTTTTTCAACAAAATATAAGAACAATTTTTTTTTCACATAAAAGAAGTATTTTTCATAAAATGGTATTTTACAGCATTTTAATGGAGAACCCTTTTTAAATCCAATATTTGAAACTTTTATATATTCAACATGACAAAATAAACATCTTCTTTAGAAGTGGGACATAAAAATTTAGTTTGGAGTAATTTTTTATACTTTTCTGATAACTTTCTAATATTGATGAATAGTGAATAAAAATAAATTTTAATTGAAAACAAATTTTTTAATAAAAATAATTTATAGTGTTAAGTTATATATATGAATGGGTTTTAAGTATAATTAGATTATATTTTTACCATTTAATAGAATTTTGGTCATTGGTATAAATTTCACTTTGAAATTGGACATTAACAAGTGTCAATCTTTTGATAGTTTTTACTTTTAAAAACCCGCTTTTTGGTTTTGACAACGAGAATTAATTTTAAATTAATAAATGAGACTTCTATGTTTTTAATTTGGTAAAATAGACTTAATTTTTGAAATCATAATATAAAAATTACCTAAGGATGAAGTTTTTGTATTTTTCTGATAACTTTCAATTTTTGATGAATAGTGAAAAGCACTGCGTTATTGTATAAAACCGAATTTTTATTTGAATAATTAATTATTTTATTTAAATTTATTTTAGGTAAAAATAGATACATAATACCTATATATGTTCAATGTAATTCATTGGAGTCATTTTATAATATGTTTAGATATTTAAAAGTTTATTGAGTTTTTTTACCGTCTTTTACCCACTTTCTAGGAGCATTTGAAAATTTGCATAATTCTGAATTTTCCACTTATGTGAGTTGAATTTAAAATCTCTGAGATACATGGTTAACATAAAATAAGTAAAATTTGGTTCAATAATGAGAAAATAATTTTTGGTGAGTAGTAACTTTTGAATTTTATTTACCACGGTCGAATGTTAATAGGGTAATTAAGGGTAAAAAAGATATTATAATTACCATAAAACATGTCCTAATTCTATTGGAAAAGTGTCATTCGAACAAAAACAACCTTAGTAATAAACTACGATTCTTTAGGCCCACTTTTATTATATTAAGACATTTATTATTATTTAATTTAATGAAGAGGTAAAAGTGTTAAATTTATGTCTCCATAACTAAAACTTTTTTAATATTGGGATATAAAAAAGATAAATTTGACAATAAGAATTCATTATAAATATAAAAAAGTTTCATAAATAATTTATTTTTATTTATAATTTTTATACATTAAATAATTAAATTTATATATATCACAATGATGATGCAGTAATTACCTTATTAATGAAAAATTAAAATTATTGATGTTATAAATATCCAAATAAATATAATTTAAGACTTTTGATGAATTAAACTAATTTTCTAGGTTAATATGACATTTTAGGGTTGATTATATAAATTATTTTCTAAGTGATAAGTTTTTAATGACTTTCACAAAAACAAAATACCAAATAGTGTCAAAATTGACATAAATTAATTTTTAAAACAAATACTATATTATTGGTTTATATAATATTCCTAAAAATATAAGGTTCTTCCAAAGGGCTTAAATAATATTATTTATGTCATTAATGAACCACTTGAGGTTCTCATATATGTTTTGAGTATGTTTATTAACCATGTAGTGTAAGAATACAATAAGACACAGTAAAAGTTAAACTATTTAACTAAGAGTTAAATCTAAAAGATACTATTAAAATAGTAACCTAAACATGTCTAAAACCTATTGGTTGAAATTATTTCGACCCATAACCACGTAAGTCTCGAAATAAATTCATTTTGTGCCATTATATACCGAATATTATTGTATAATAAATTAATATTTTAATATTTTCCTAAAGTGACCCTCACCCTTCTTATAAAAGGGCACTTTCCCTTCTATCAAAATCACACCACCAAAGCCATGTTTCTCATCCAAAACCTTCCCAAATCTCCTAAAAACTAACCTCAATTCAACATAGAGGCCATAACTTGAGAAAAAAACCAACCTAAGGATCCCATTTGATCAACTCAAAATGAAACACCATAAGAATAGGTAAATATTTCATCACCTCTTTCATGTTCTTTTCTTCTTCCACTTCAACTTTATTTGTTGTTTATATTATAAAATAATTAATCCATTATCTTCTATATACTTTGATTTTATTATAAACATGGAAATACCAAATTCATTATCTTTTCCATCCTATGAATGATAATGTCACCATGTGTGCGTACGTACGACTTACCGTCTCCACGCCTTAGTGTAATTTGTTATTCGAAACTATGTAATTTGGATGGATATAATGATGGGAAATATGTATATAATTAATTAAAATAACATGCTAATATATATATAAAATTAATATACCACCCAATCACACACCTTTTAAAAATTAAGGAAATGATATTGTCACTCGTGCGGACGTACAGATTTCTGTCTCCACGATGTGTTGAGATTCATTTCCACGTTCACCATTCAACAATGATTATAAAAATATATATAATTAATAAATGTGTAATATATGAAATAAAAATTATACTATATATTTATATATGTATGTATGTATGCACTTACATATATCTTATTCACTTACTTCTGTTCAATACGATATGAAAATGGAAACAACGTTTATGCGTATGTACGACCTACCGTCTCCATAAACGGTGCCTTAAATTTCATATATAAATATATTATAAATATTTATATTCTAAATATATATGATATATAAATCAAGGGTTATATTCTTGAAGTATTTAAATCATTATCTAAATGATAAGATCAAATAACAACAAGATAAAACACGTACGATAAAGAAAGCAATTATAACCCGAAATGTTAATTTAACATGGAAATCATTCTTAAATGTGTAGTATAAAGTCATAAATGAATCATGTATGATATAATAAATATTAATATGGTTCTGGTATAATTTAATAACATTCTATAGTCATTATACAGGAGGTTAAACATACCCTCGACCAAAGGAAAGTGCAAGGTAAGGGTTATTTTCTCAATCTTGTTATTATCCAAAAAATTTTATTTGTAGGTATTTACTAGTAAATACAAATCATCGATACCCAAATTCCATAAAAATGTTTTCAAAAGTAATATTTTACGGTTTTATGGTAGGTTCTATTTAACTAGATTATCATTTTAAATGTTTTAAATATTTACCATTCTAAACCCTTTTCATTAATGTCCATGTTTTCAAAATGGTTTTAAGGATTTATTTATATGGACATGAATGTTTTGAAATGATAATTATTTTAAAAAGTTTTAAAGTGGTATGAGACACTTTGATTCATAAATATCTTCTAAATTACTTCCTTAATAAATTTGGATACTTTTAAACAATTTCATGAAAAAGGGGGATTTCTCTCAACGAATTTTACTGATCATTTCCAACTATGTCAGCATCCTTCACTGGAAATTATTCAGGATTGAGGTTGATTTATTATAATACAATATTCCATATTTTATTGAATAATTTATGCTTTGTTTGACTTTGGATGTTCTATTTTTATACCATTCATGGTTTATGGTTAAATTATTGACATTTCGTATGCTAGTTTTAATATGAATGTTTAGGTTATGTTTCAAAATTTTCATATGAGGAATGAATTAGACTTAGTAAGTGATGGGTGGAGCCTGCTATAGATCCTTGATGCATCGGTAGGTCTAATGAGACAAACTAGTGTCTTGGAACAAGGCCTTGGAAAAAAATTATTTGTAGCCTTGGCACGAGGCCTTGACTATGTGGTTTTAATGTTTGGAATTATGAATTCCCTCATTAGGAAATTAGTTATTAAAAGTGATTATTTGAGTAGTAGGATAACCATTTTCATGTTTATATTTTAATGTTTGATTTATTTTTTCCATATTATGTACAAGATTATGTTTAAAAGGAAGTTGTTTTTATTACACATCTTGCCTTAAAAGTTTATTGCTTCCGCTAAATTATTTACCCTTACTGAGCATCTGAGCTCACCCCATTATTATGTTTTATTTTCCCAAGATTTCAAAGAAGTGAATTATGATTGATATGAAGAGTTAAGCTAAAGGAATTATTGGAACTCTCAAAGGATTATTTATGTTGTGTTGTATGTTAGAAAGTGTAATGTAACTTTCATGTATGTAATCTATTTTCCAAGAATGCTAAACTAATCGGTCCGTTGAGACTTGATTCCTTTTAATCATGCCAATGTATTAAAATAATGCACCGAATCTGGGTAACTGGGGTTGGGGAGTTATATTGTTAGTAAAAATCATTAAGGAGAAGATCAAATGCATCAAATTCGATGCGAGATGGAATGTTAACCCCAACAAGACCATGTTCAGTAGTTACATTGGAATCATCGCTCGAAAACTCTTGCTGATTGATGTAGACTGGTTGCACCATGCTGTGTTTGGGATTAAGACACTGATGTGGGAAGTGATTATGGTAACATTATGATATCATTTCTTTATTTTACTAAAACATAATATTGAAACATTGACTTACTCTTCATCATCCATTACAGAGTGAATTTACAGTAGATTACTCCCACAAGAAATATGTATTAATTCATATTAGAAGGATTCATAGAGGCTTTCAAATTATTCAAACGAGACATCATATTAATGATTTTGAAGGGAAAATAAACCTCCCCCCACCTCTTATCAATGCACACCTGATAACATAAGAATCATGGGGTATATTTAATGGAAATCATGTGAATGTGTCTTATTAGGTACACTGTGGCTAGTAATATATTGTTTAAAGATACATGTTTTCATCACTTTGATTGAAAATTTATAATTTATAAAACATCAAATGACTGATGAAAATATATAACGGGAAGAATAACCAATGTACCTCTACCGTTAAGAAAGAATGAGGTACTCGTCAATTGAAAAAATGGTACATGTTTTAAATCTATCATAATATTTTTTGTGACATGAAATAACAACATAATTATGTTCCTCTCTTTATATGTAGATTGATGACTCAAAATCCAAATACACATCCATCCCCCACCATGTTCTATGGAAATAGGTATGTTTAAATAAAGATGTGATACTAATAGATGAAATCACACAAAAAGTGTGGGAAACATGTGTAAATATGAGATAATAAAAAATTATTTTTCCCATAAACTATTACATTACAATGATTACTTGTTTTCTTATATTTTATATTGACATAGTCACAGGAATCCGAAACAAATATCATGGATTAACACATACCATCGGTGGCCTTTTAGAGGCTAGAAAAGTATGGTTGTTTCAAAGGTATGGATATTGGGGTGACACGCCAAAAATATTTTGAATAAAACACAAGAGGATCAAGGTGTAGCAATGAAATAGATGAGAGAAAGAATAGATACCCTGGAAGAACAATAAAAATGGTATAAAGAGATGCTAGCAACTTTAATGGGGGAACTAAAGAGAAAGAAAAACTCAAGAACAACCATTTCCTGATGATCCCCCCACCCCGCCCCACCCCACCAGCTTTGAGGTGATCCATTCCCCTAAAAAATCTATCTTGGCTGATGTAATCAATGTTCTTATAATTTTTTTGGTGAAATGGGAATCAGACATACACTGATGCCTTTCCTGTGCCGATATTATATAGGGTGATAATGACTGTGATTTATATATATCAACACCCACCCATCACCTTGTACTGAGGGATATAGTGTTTAATATCCAAAACGACATGATACACAACAGACCACTTCCAATAGGTCATGTGAGAGTGTCGATTAACATATCCCTTGAGGTGATCAACGATAAACATATTCTAATTGATGGTGAAGATATTCATAAGGTCAAACAAGCTATTGGAACATTCATCACATGGCTGTAACATCTGGTAAAAAACACGTCAGTATTAATTTCGAGTTTATTTTTCAAGATAAACATTTTATAATTAATGAAAAAGCATCTGAACCCATGAATGTTATTACAGATGGACAAATGGAAGGGGCGAAATGAAATAACCACTCAAACCCATCTAAAGGATCGACCTAATAATTGAAAAGATCTACTGGAATAACTTTTACGCCAAACGTTCTATATCTGCATTTACTATTATTGAAGGTTCATGTGGATACAATGTTAAACATTGGGTGTAGTCACATGGTTGATTTTGCAGAAAATATGTATGGAGAGGAATTTTAAGACTTTATTGTTGTTGATAATGTAATTGAAATCCTCAACTCTATTTGGTTAGGCACCGTAGTTCTAAATGCATAATAGAGGTATGTTTTCATGATTTGATTTTCCAAAGGATAATATACTATGTAAATTATGACTAAATACATTTCATATTTTTGAATGGCATGTATTTCCAAAAATTAATGGTATTTCCCCAGGAATTATTTTTGGACTCATTATTTCTCAGACCACCTCTACAGAACATAAAAAAATAGAACAAAAAAAGAAGATGAAATAGTGGAAGACCTGCTTGAATCAATTTAATGAAAACATACAGATGAAAGACTCTTCTTAATTCCAATGATGTTGGGGAAAAATCTAAAATTTATTTATATAAAATATTTTTTCATTTCATTAATTACTTATTACTTTTTCTATTTGTTGGCAGCATTGGATGCTCATTGTGGTCTATTTTGATACTCAAAAGATTTATTTCCTAGATTCAATGCATAGATAACGAACAAACTGACCACACATGTTGGTGTTTTTAAATTTTTGATACACTACATCCAAAATTTTAGAACTAAACATCAAGTAACATAATTTATATTATCTTTTAATGAGGATTCTGTTATGATAGGGTGGTGCATCAATATCATCAAAAACCAGGAATGAGGCTAGGGGATAAGCATGAGGATCCTGAAAAGTTATACGACTGGACATGTGTCAGGGTGTATATAATAAGATTTTACTATCCAAATACATATCAAAACAAATTACATATTTTTTAATTTTTCTGCACTATTTGACACAAACAAATTGAAATGATTGTGGTTATTATATTTATAAATTTACGAGAGAGGACAAATTCCATAAACAAACAAGAATCCCTTAAGAGGTATTTTCAATGATAATTACTATTTTATTTAAAATATTTATTAATCCTTTGTGTATTTATATTTTTCCAGTACTAAATTGACTATATACATTACTCATATTCAGAGGATGATATAGATGTGATTAGAAATGAATGGAGACATACTTTAAGGAAGAATGTACACAAATAGCATAAAGATGTGACTTCAATAGAAGTAGTGATTTGTTTCATATTTATGTTTAATTTAATGCTATTTATTATTGCTCACATAATAATTGTTTTCTTGTACAGGTTTATTCCATTGTTTGTGTTGGGGTGGTTTGTATGAAGATGCTAATTCTCATGAGAGATAGGACTCTAAGGATGAAACTCATCATTCAATGAGAAGGTAATGTTTTTTAATATACTATGTTTTCCCTCATAATATTATCTATTATCTACTACATTAACATAATATAAATTAATTTTTTTACTACTCATGTAGAAAAAATCTTTCACATACTTTTATACCCTCACAACCTTGTCACCCCTACAATGTCATCATTTATCATTTTCCTTGAAAGGTATTGTAGAGAACGTAAAGGAAAGTGAAAAATTCCAACACTATAATTTTTCTAGTTCGACAATGATTTCTAATGGAAAGTGTGGTAACATTGGAACTTTTTATTGTTATATGACTTTGGGATGTATAGTAATCAATCGTACCTCAATACTTTGTGATGTGTTGGAATTAGTCTCATTTCAAACTGATACATGATGTGACTAGTATGACTCAATGGGTCTTTTGAATTTAAAATTGACATTAATTTAAGTTAAAAGAAAATGTGTCATACTGAAATCTAAGAAAATGAATTCATATTGATTTGATACTTTATAAAAATAATCTATAAGTCATTTTTCACATATAGGAATCAACTACAACTCAATATAGTGCACGGTGGGACCGGTATAACTCATAGTTTTTCTTTTTATTTAAAATTGAAACTAATTTTAGTAAAAAGAACAAGTGACATAATGAAAACCGAGAAAAATCATTCAGATTGTTTTAAAACATTAGAAAAACAACCCATGAGTCATTTGTGATGTGTAGGAATCAACCACACATCAATCTAAAACATGGTCTAACCAGTATGACTAAAAGTGTCTATTATCAGTTTAAAATTGCAATTTTACTTCCAAATGTGTCACTCATTGAAAACTAAGAAACAATTCTCTGATTGTCTTGATTATTCATTTCAATGAATCAAAATTCATTCGAAACATGTATGAAGTAGTTTCATATCAAACCAACACATAATTATTTTGATTCAATAAGGTTTCTTTGTGACTTTTACATTCCTTCATGTATTGAAAATCACAAAAACTCAATCTTAAGGAAAAATTATTTTTCCCTAAGTTTTATCTTAATAATGAAAATTTTCCTTCCCTAAGGGAAATTCATCCTTACTTGTTTTCATTGTTCATATTTCTATTCTTCTAAATCTAACTCATTTTATTTCTAAGTTTAAAACATGGTTCCATATTGCAAAACCACAGAATTCTATAAATACATAAATATAGAGCATTCTATTTCATGATCCGAATTTAGTTTCCATGTTCTCTGAATTTGGAATACAAATTATTATAAATTTAGACTCTAAACTCTTATCAGTTTAGACTCTGATTTCTCTGAATTTAGAATCCAAATTCTTATAAATTCAAACTTTTAACTCTTATGAGTTCAGACTCTGAGTTCTCTGAATTCAGAATCTAATTTATTATGAATTCAGACTCTGAATTTTTTTGAATTCAGACTCCAAATCCTATGGAATTCAGACTTCAAATTATTATGAATTCAGAATCCGAAGTATTAGGAATTCAGACTCTAAATTCATATGAATTTAGACTTCTAACTCTTATTAATTAAGACTCTGAATTCTAATGAATTTAGACCCCTAATTCTTATGAATTCAGACTCCTAACTCTAATAAATTCAGACTCTTAATTCTAATGAATTCAGACTCCGATTTCTTAGGAATTTAGACTCTGAACTCTTATTAATTCAAACTCTTAATTCAATTTATGAATTCTCTAGAAAACAGAATCCGAATGTCCATGTATTATAGACTCCTAATATTATTTTTATTAGACTCTGAAAAATGAATTTAGTTAAGCAACCATATTTTTCTTACACTTTCTATAGTTGTGAAACATTGTCATACATTATGTTTCTATATTAACCGTTGTTTGAGAGACATGTGTATGGGTCCCTCAGATATTCAAGGAGAAATATGACCGTTGGAGGAGGGAGTAGACCGTTGGATATGTGCTTATAAATATTAGCTCATTTAAATGAGCTCACAACTCTTGATGACTGATCTATCACACTAGACAATTCACGCTGTTAAGGTGAATTCTAGAGAGAGATACCCTCATGAATTGTGCGTATTGAAAATCTTGTCCAGATTGTTTTGTGCGACTTCGAATGTTGTTGAGTACATTCAAGGGCTTCCGGGGATAGGAAGACAGAGGTTCCAACCACCTTAAAGTTCAAAGACATCCTTGCTGAGGAAGACAGAAGTGCCGAATAACTTGAAGTTCAAGGGCTGATAGGGATAGCAAGATAGATTCTGACATTCCTATCGAGGGTTACCCTGGTGTGGGAAAGACATAATTTATTGAAAGTATAAATTAAGGGATATTTATCAATGGTTGTTGGATACCCATATCTTTGGGTTAAAATATTTCAAACTTGTAACTTCTTTTATTTCATGTTTATTTTCCATTGCATTTTGATTGATAAAAAAAGTATAACTATCTTATAATTCCTTGTTCTTGTATACTCTGATTAGTAAGAATCTATATGCATTAAGGTAGGATCTTTTTCCTTGTAAAATTTTCTTAAGTTTCATTTCTAGAACCATATTTCCATAATCTAGAAAGTTTGTAGAATTAAAGGGTCTTGTGAATTTACCTTTTTTAACTTTGTTAAATATAGTTTTCCTTAAGGTGATGAAGGAATATTTTATACCAACTTTTAAGGTTCCAAAGGATTTTTTTAAATTATATAATTCACTCCCCTCTTGTATATTGAGCATCTAAATTTTTATTTCAATCATACAATTGGTATTAGATGAGGTTTATGAAATACTTATATTCATATATAAGCTTTCTTGCTAAATTTTCATTGTTCTTTTTTCCTTTCTTAGGAATTGTTTCCTTGATTACAAACTTTCTTATTATCAAGTTTTGTGTGGAAAGATATTTTCTTATAATATGGTTGTAATGAATGTTGGTTCTACTGAAAACATAAATCTTACTAGACCACCTCTTTTTGATGGGAATGATTATGAATATTAGAGAGATCGAATAAAGACTTTTTTCATTAACACTGGAGTGGACAATTTTATCATGCTTATTGGGGGATATAAAATCCCTTACAAAGAAGTCAGTACTTTCACCAATCAAGAAAATCCTGAATATCAAATAAACCACAAGGTAAGTAATAATTTTCATTTTACCATGCTAGAAATATATATAGCCCAATTTCATCTTGTGAAGAAGAACATTTTATCTGAAATAAGCTTTAGGTTACTCAATTTGGAACCTGAAAAGTTGTTGAAACGTCGAGAACCATGCTCAGAGCTGAATATCATGGTTTCTTCTTTCTTTATGGAGAACCCATATGTTAGGTACAACAATGGTTCATGACTATTGTTTACAGTTTATAATCTATGGGTGAGAAAGGATTTGATGATGAATATCTTGTAGATAAGATCATAGGTATCATGCCCAATAAATGGGAATATAAGAGAACAGATATAGATGAGAATATGAATTTTACCCAGATTTCTCATAATGAACTGTTTGGAACTCTTCTTAAACATGAATCTACAATGAAGGGAGATGCTGATAATATAAAGAAGAAAAATTGAAATGGAAGTGTTTCTTTTACAATAGCTTTAAATCATATGAAATCCAGATCTATAAAGAGAGTTACATGATCCAAATCTAAGAAGGCTGTTATTCAGTCTGAATCCAGTGAAAGTGAATCTTTAGAAAACTAGCTATCCAATCTTGCTTGAAGGATGAACAAGATAGTTGGGAAGAAATATTTTCAATCTAGATACAAGAAGAAAGATAAGAAAGATAAAAAAGACCCCAAAGCCACTTCCTATGAATGTAAAAGAGAAGGTCATATATAGCCAGATTGTCCTATGCTAATGAAAAAGGACAGGAAGGAAAAGCATTATGATAGGAATAGGAATAAGTACTATAAGGATAAAGCGAATAATGTTTTGAAATCTAATTACACCTAGAGTGCTAGTGGTGGAAACTCTTCTCATGAATCCTCAGAGAATGAATCTTCTGTAAAGAAGAATCTAGGTTTACTAGCCAGACTACCTATTGAAAATATTTTCCTAATGGCTAAGGTACACAATGCTGAATTCACCACAAATGTTTCCTTAAATTGAAATTATAGTAGTTATAAATATTTTGAGTCTTCAGATAAAGAATCTTCTTCTGATGAAGATAATACCTTACCTACATGTGAAGAAGTTTTTAGGTTTGCTAAACTCCTTGAGAATGAGAATTCAAAACTCAAGAAAACGATTCATATGGAAAATTCTAGAAGTATTATTCTTACCAAGGAAATATCAGATATTTCTAAAGATCTTGATAAGAAGATTTATGATTTTGAAAGTATTTCAAAAAATATTGATGATGTTAATTCTAATAAGGATAAACATTCTATGGATCTTGAGAATGTAATTTCTGAGAAAAATATTTTAGTGACTAGCTCTAGTTCC
Source organism: Viscum album (assembly GCA_963277665.1). Taxonomy (NCBI): domain Eukaryota; kingdom Viridiplantae; phylum Streptophyta; class Magnoliopsida; order Santalales; family Viscaceae; genus Viscum; species Viscum album. The sequence continues at coordinate 419,524,850 of OY728128.1, forward strand.
AAAACTAAGAATTTTGAGGATAAAACATGGTTATTAAATTAAAATCCTAATTATTTTCCATGAGGGAGTGTCTTTCAAACATTACCTTATGTATGGAAAATTTTGGTAAAGTTTATTCCCAAATTCAACCTCTAAGGAATATTTTTGGAGTTGGTTATTCCCATTATAAACCTATTTTTAGTAATAACTATTTTTTTCCTCAAAGTGCTTCATTCTGCAATAATGTCAGTGTGGTGGACTTTTGGAAAAAAGTTGTTCCTTAAATAAAACTCAGTATTTAGGGTTTCATAAAGCTTATTTTTATGAGAAAATTTGGATTACAAAGATTTTTATTTCTAAAGGTTCCAGATCCAAGAATATTTGGATTCTAAATGTCTAAATCTCTTATTTTTGGAAAAATTGAGAAAGTACCAATAGATACAACTGGTACATGGATAGTTTATGTTCCTGGTATATTAGTAGTAATAAAAAAATCTTTGAAATGATTATCAAGACGAAAGAAGAAAAATTAAATTTCAGAGATAATTCTGAGGGAGAAATTATTGGTACATGTAACATTGATCTTCATAGAAAAACATTGATCTCAAATGTTTAATTTGTTATGGGTCTTAAGAACAACCTCATTAGGATATGTAAATTATGTGATGAAGGGTACCTTGTGAATTTTAGGAATGATAAGTTCTTAGAACAAAATTCCAAGGAAGAGTTTATTCTTTCTACCCATAGGCAAGAGAATGTATACACACTAAATGAAGAAGACCTTAGGAGCCAAGATATAAATTGTCTTAGTGAAATGGAAGATCAATATTGGTTATAGCATAGATGGTTAGGACACTGTAACCTTAAGAACCTATGCATACTATCTAAGAAAAGACATGTTATGGATCTACCAAAGCGTAGTGTTGATTCTTCAAAAGTCTGTGATACTTGTCAATATGGAAAGAATCATAAATCAAATTTTAAATCAACCAGTGAAGTCTCAACATCTGATGCATTACAGTTGGTTCATGTTGATCTTTTTGGTCCAACACAAACAGTAATCATTGGTGAAAAATATTATTTATTTTTCATAGTATGTTATTATACTAGATTTACGCGGGTCTACTTTATAGGAATGAGGTCTGAAGCTTTTTCTTATTTTAAAAGTTTTAGAGCCCAAGTTAAAAATGTGAAAAACCTTAGATTGATTAAAATTCATAGTGATCATGGTGGAGAATTTCAAAATTCTGATTTTGAAACATTTTGTAGTAGAAAAGGAATTACTCATAACTTTTTAGCACAAAAAATCCATCAACAGAATGGTGTTGTTGAACGAAGAAATATAATTCATAAAGAAATAAATAGAACCATGTTGAGTGAATATTCTATAGAAAAACTTTAATGGGATGAAGCTATAAGTACTGCTTGTTATAGTATTAATAGAGTTTTGATTAGACCCTTTCTAAATAAAACACCTTATGAGTTATAGAATGGAAGAAAATCTAGACTTTCTTACATCAAGTTATTTGGCTGCAAAGTATTCATTCTGAATACTACAGATAATTTACATAAATTTTAACCAAAATCTGATGAAGGAATTTTCTTTCACTACTCCAAAACTTCTAAGGCTTATAGAGATGTCAACAAAAACACTGGTACTCTTGAAGAAACAGTACATGTTAAATTGGATGAATCTGATCCTTTAGTTTTCAAACAACCTCATCCTATATCCTTGGATGTGATTTTGAAAAACAATTTTCAACCCTTGATAGATGATCATTCTGAGAAGAAAAATTTTCAAGAAAATGTTTTTTATATATTAACTCCAGAAGATTTCCTACCATATGATAATGAATATGTTTTACAAAACCCAAATCAATTTTTTCTGAAAAATCATCCTAGTGATAGTATCATTGGTAATGTAAATCAACCTGCAAGGACTATAAGTTTTATAAGGAATGAAGTAGAACATCTAGCATTCCTTTCCAAATTATAACCAAAAATCACTGATGAAGCATTATGTGATGATGATTGGATTAATGAAATATAAGATGAGCTAAATGAATTTGAAAGGAATAAAGTTTGGACCTTGGTTGAAAGACCCTTGGAAACTTCTGTTATTGGAGTAAAATGGGTTATCAAAAATAAATGTGATGAAAATGAAATCATAGTAAGGAACAATGAAATATTAGTTACTAAAGTCTATAATCAACAAGAAGGAAGAGACTATGAAAAATCATATTCTCCAGTAGTTAGAATTGAATCTATTCGTATTCTACTTGCCTTTGCAGCATTCATTAATTTCAGCCTTTTTCAAATGGATGTTAAATGTACATTCCTTAATGGATATATTCAAGAGGAAGTTTTTGTTGAACAACCTCCTAGTTTTGAAGATAGAAAACATCCAGAACATTTTTTCAAACTTACCAAAGCTTTTTATGGACTTAAGCATGCTCCTAGAGCCTTGTATGATAAAATTGCTGGATTTTTGCTTCAAAATAATTATGTTAAGGGAAATGCTGATCCAACTGTAATGACCTTGACCAGGCCATCCACCCGAATAGTGCCAAACGGGTAAGGTGTTTCTACCTTAGTTGCACCTCCCCTAAATGCCAAAGGCTGCAAACTAGCAGCGAGGGTCTGAATAGGTATAGTGGGGAGGTTATACCCTCTCAGAGGAATTAAATTGTACTTGTCCGAGTAAAATAGTAAATTATGCAGCGCAAAGTAAATGACTCAGAAGACTCGAACGAGACCCGCAAAGTAGAATCATATCCAATAACAATAAATAGTCTATGAAATATAGAAACAACAGTAGAGGAAAGTAAATAGAACAACATGCTTAATATCACAAGCAACTACTACTGTAAAAAACCTAACATGCATCCATAGCAAGTCATGAATATCAATATATATCGGCGACAATGGCTAACCAAAAGTTGCTATATAATAAAAAAAGCATGCTAAAACAAAAAAGGAAACTAAACAATGTAACTCAACCAAGGCACGAACTCATGATCCATACCAGTCTCCATGCCAACAGCACTAAGGTCATGTTCCTGAGGCTGACCCTCTACCTGTACAAAATTTCATAAAGTCTATACGTATCCCGAAATGCCCATATAGGGTGTGAGATGATTCATAGTAGGATACCACCAAATGGTGTATACCTAATATAAGTGTTTAGATATACATGATTGTATAATGAAAAGTAGTAAACAATACAATGTACAAAAGTAAACACAGACCTCACTGGTGCTCGGAAGCCACCAGGAATGTCACCTGCTTCAGCCAATCCCCGAATGTCTATCATGTAACCTGGCACCAAATGCCTCCTAACACAATGTGTCTCAAGTATCGATGTCCTGAAGGCACTCCCAGCAATCGTAACAGAGCTCGAAAGCTCAACCTGCCCATGGAACAACATCCCGATGAACAACGATACCTGTCCTCAAATAATAACCGGAGGGACAACGATGTCTGCCCTCAATTAATACCCAGAGGGATAGCGATGTATGCCCTCAAATCAAGTAACTGGAGGCATAGTGAAATTTGTCCTCAAATCACGATGAGCCTCTACCCCCAACCTGACAGCCTCAATGCTATCTCCCAAAGGCTCATCACCTCCCATGTGGCTTCCTATGGCAAGCACCCCCAAACCAATAATACCTAACCGCATCTATCGAGGGCCTCTACCCAGCAAGTGGCCGTACCACATCATCACAGAGTATATCTATGTGCACACTACTCAAAAGTACCCAGTGAGCAGAAATCACCTCAATAAGTTTCCAGTGAGCGGAAATCACCTCAATAACTTCCCAAAACACAACACCTCTAACATCTCATGTCCCTACGAACATGTCCCTCAAATCCAATGGCCTTGCCATCCATGTAACCCGGGCCTTTCCCAACCTGACAGTCCAACTGCCTCAAACCGACATCCATGATGCCCAATACCATGGTAGAAACCACCCAAGTATCCCAGAAAAAGCCCCAACCCATGATCAACATCACTCAACAAAATATCTAGGCCACACCCAACATAACTAAATATTTCAACACATGCAATATCACACATGGCATATCCATACTCGAAAGAGTCACTTTAAATAGGAAATCGTTAATCATTTAAATTTTCACTCACTTGTGTTGTACCATACTAGCACATAAGGTCTTGAATTCCTTAAGAAAATTTATAACATGCTTTAAGAAATCAAAATCAATAGTTTAATCCAACAACATCAATATGCAGTCTAAACTCCACAGTCTAACAAACAGTTCACTTTATATCTATTTCCGCACCCCAACCGAAATGCCCCAAACAAGAAATGGCCTCTAAACCGTCCTCTCTCAAGCACAAAAGGGTCAGGGAATACCCAACAACATCCTACAATGCAGATAATCAATTTAGTTTAAATAAATAAGGGTTTTTCTCAATTCCCAATGTCATGCCTGAAGGCCGCAACCCCCAAAAGTCTAAAAAAACACAATAGAAGGTATGAACCACCTACCTCCGACTCGTATGATGCTACTCCTCCGATATCATCCTTTGAATTGGTCTATATTGCGGCAGATCTGCATTTCTGTCAAATCCCGGAAATTCTGTTCGGATTGAATCTGTATAGAAATAGGCGAGGAATCAAGGACAATGATGGGTGTGCGGGGTTAGCCTTTCCAATGCGGTCCTACAGCCAATGACGGATCAAAGAACGGAGTCCGTACGGAGAATCTGTGAGGGTTTTCATTCTTGGAGGTTTTTCGGACAAAGGTTTTATCCAACGGAGAAGATGATGTTTTGGAAATATGAAGCGACAACTTCTCAGATTCCCAAATTAAAATAAAAGTACACATCGTGTATTTCAAGACTACATGTCATGTAGATGACTTTTATGTACATCGACTTAAGCGGGGTCTAGTACACAGCTTGGACCATGTACATGGTCATCACACGGCCAGGGAGTCGGCCATTATGCAAAAAGGGGTTACACATCATGTAAAGGAAGACTACACACCGTGTAGATGTAAATGTACACATGGACACACCATGGAATGTACTTGATCTCACATGGGTGGTCACATGCCTAACCGATACATGGAGTGTACTTTGGGAGTACACGGTGTGTAGTCTGAAAATTTCTATAAACTTCCTAAAATCCTATCTTAGTTAGAAATATTTCAGAAAAATAGAAAAAAAATCAAACAGGGTCGAAAAATTAACCCGTTACAAAAACCCGGGTTCTTACAAACTCCTCACCATAAAGTAGCTCATCCCCGAGCTACCGAAAAAAACCCGGAGATGGCACCAAACATACCCATCTCAGTTAACCATCCTGAACTACCCTGGTCTCATGGTTCAAGATAAATTCCTCAAGGGGCTCCCCACCCTATGAATTGCTTACTCAGTCTCAACCAACAAAGCTCAAATCAAACGAAGCAAACAAACAAGGCCCAATGACCTATTTACCTTACCCATGGTCCTCTTGTGACACATCATCACCCATGCACCTCCTCAGTGCTCACATGTCACTTCCGACACCCAACACAACCTTCACCGCATTGGTGTCTGCCTCCAAGAGGTCCTGTATCTCATAGATGCTCAAATCAAAACCTGGTGCCTTGCACCTCATGTAACATTCATCCTCGATGCTCCTGATGCTATGCATCTCATATATATATATATATATATATATATATATATAATGCATCTGATATAATACCAATCCCACTGACTAGCATCTAGTTAGTCCGCAAGTAACATGTGCAACTCATCCACTCAACCAGACATTCCTTAAGAGGCCATGCCAAAATGAAAACAAAAGAAAAATCATGGCCACACTCGTGGTGTACCTGCAACCATCATCGGCTCACAATCCTGCTCAGTCCCTGACAGCTCCATGACGTGCACCTGACATGAAGTACGAATTCCTGATGCCTGACCCCCCTACGGTTCTGCTCCAGCCACTAGCCACTGACCACTCAGGTGGATCCCACTGTCTCGTTCATGTCCTCCGTGTGCAGCCGAAACCCGGCTACCCTCTCCTGGTACTGAACCTGAACCAACTCCAGATGCCACCATTTATCTGAGTCCCTGCTAGCCGACTGTCTAAGAAGAATGCCTGCAAAACCTCTCTGGATGTCTGACCTATCCACATGCCCGACACTCCTCAAGAGGCCTATCACACTAAGTCCGAACATTTCCCGGTTATACAAACTGAAAGAAAATCACTGAAGAAATACCGTTAGGTGGTCTAGATGAATCCCTATCATGAATTCCCTTCTAGAACTCATCTCGTCCTCACTTCTTACTGTCTGAACCATCACCCGAACAACATGGGGCTTATCCCTCTGGTTTCCCTCCACTATGAGCGCCAGATTCACTTCCTCTGAAAAATAACCCAGCCTGAAGATATTCACATCGACCCGAATGGTGTGTCATAAGCCATCATTGAAGTGCCTCACTCTAGCCACGTCATATCTTACCATACCCGGTTCAAAGAGATACATCTCAATGAATGTGGCTGCATAGTCCCTGATGGACATGTCTCCCTACTAAAGAGTCTAGAACTCCTGAGCTCTCTCTGGCCTCAGTGTCTCTGGGTAAAAGTGCTCAAAGAACCTGTCCTCAAATTCCTTCCATGTCAGTCCCTTGTGCCTATGATCCTAAACCCGTACATCCCACCAACTCTCCGCCAGTCCTCTCAGCATGTAAATCGTCAGCTTTACCACCACCCCGGAGGCGTCTCGAGCAGCTCGAAGATCATCTGCATTCTCTTGATCCAGTTCTCTGCCTCTGGCGGACCACCCTCACCCTGAAAAAGCCGCCGGTGCTACAACTAGAACTCACGTGTCAGATATGTCATAGAAGGCTCTATACCATGTGTGCCTCTATCGATCCCCAGCAAGACCCACAACAGACTAGCTCGGAGATGCTCATCGAGATATGTCCTGAACGATGCCAAACCCAGCTGTTGTCCTGCCTATACTAAATCCTGGACCTGATCCTGTCCCTGAGCCTATACCTACGGCTCAGGGTCTGCCTGTATCGAATCCTAAACCTGATCCTGCACCTGCAGCACTGTATCATTTCCCATCTGACGCTCTATTTGAGTCGCCCTAAAAAGAACCCACTGAATACCATAAATGGTCAGACATCCCATTCATAAAACAATATAGATTCAATGCAGATATGAATTCTGTAAAAGGACGTGAATAACTACTACCATTACTCACCCCCATTCAAACCCATGCCCATGGAATCCCGAACTCATGGCCTCCTTACCCACCCTTAACAGAGACAGGTATCAAAAGTACCTTGGGCCATGCCCGTCTTGATAACTAACATTGCTTCAAACCGATGACTAAGTCGCCAAATCCTGGTGATGAAAATCACATCAACCATAGTACATGTCTACTTTTACAAGATCCATACACAAATACCGTGTCACATGCAATTCTAAAAATATTTAATCATGGCATACACATTGCAATAACAAGCAATTCTATCAGGAATTTCACATTTTCACATGTCAAGAATATAAAGCATGGAAATTGATTTTTTTATTCACATGGCATTATCACTTCACAAAGAATACGTGAAATTATGAAATTGAAATACCCCAAAAAATATGCCTATCAAAAGCCAAGAAAACAAGCCTTGCGACACCGGGCCAAGGTACAATTATCCATTACCACACTAGGTCAAGGGTTACACGTCACAATCAATAACATCGCACAACATGTGAGCCACTGAGGTGGAAATAATATCAACTGTAATCTGAGAAAAAATCAAATAGCAATTCTCACCCATGGCAACTTGGTCTATCCCATGTACCTGGGGCTGTAGGCACCCAAGCACAAGCTAGAAACCCAATTCAAGTAACATCCTATATCTAGTCTACCATATCCCAAATAGTAAAACAAGTAGAAATAAAAAGAGAATTCCCAATCACATTAGTATCCAACAAAACACTGCTATTAAATCCCTATCATGAACTCCTCTGATACAACTTTTTAACGACCTGGACCCAGCCAGCCACCCGAACAGTGCCAAACGGGTTGGGTGTCACTACTTTAGGCACACCTCCCCTGAATTCCAAACGCTATCGACTAGTAGCGAGGGTCTGAATAGGTATAGTGGGGAGGATATACCCTCTTGGAAGAATTAAATGGTACTGGTCCGAGTAAAATAGTAAATGATGCAGCGAAAAGTAAATGAATCAGTAGACTCAAACCAGACCCGCAGAGCAGAAGCATATCCAATAATGATAAATGACGGAAGCAATATAGAAAAAACAGCAGTAGAAAGTAAAAAAAACATTCTAAATATAATAAGAAACTAATACTGTAAACAACCAAATATTCATCCATAACAAGTCATATATATCAACATATAACGGATCTAATGGATAACCAAAAGATGCTACATAATAAATAAACCATGATGAAACAAAAAGGAAACTAGATAAAGTAACTCCAACAAGGCATGACCTCAAGGTCCATACCAGTCCCCTTGCCGACAGCTCTAAGGTCTATCTCTTATGGCTAAACCTCTACCTGCACGCAATTTCATAATGTCTACATACGTCTTGAAGGGCCCATGTAGCATGTGAGACGAGTCTCAGTAGGATACCACCCAAGGGTGCGTACCTAATATAAGTGTTTAAGATAACATGCTTGTATAAAGAAAAGCAGTAAATAGTAAAATGCCCAAAAGTAATCACAGACTTCACTGGTTACCGGCAGCCACCATGAAGTGTCACCTGCTTCGGCCAACGTCGGAATGTCTGTCATTTAACATGACACCAACTGCCTCCTGACACCCGATGTCTCAAGTATCGACGTCCTGAAGGCACGCCCAACAATCGTAACCCATATGGAATGCTCAACCTACCCATGGAACAACATCCGGAGGAACAACGATACCTGTCCTCAAATAATAACCAGAGGGGCAGCGATGTATGCCCTCAATTAATACCCGGAGGGACAGCGATGTCTGACCTCAAATCAAGTAACTGGAGGCACAACAATATCTGTCCTCAAATCATGGAAAGCCTCTACCCCCAACCTGATAGCCTCAATGATATATCCCAAAGGCTCCTCAACTCCAATGTGGCATCCTATGGAATGCTTCCTCAAACCAATAATACCTAACCGCATCTATCGGGGGCCTCTACCCAGTGAGTGGTTGTACCGCCTCATCACAGAGTTTATATGTGTGCCCACTACTCAAAAGTACCTGGTGAGAAAAGATCACCTCAACAAGTTCCCAGTGAGTGGAAATCACCTCAATAAGTTCCCAACCCACAACACCTTTGACACATCATGTCCCTGCAAACATGTTGCTCAAATTAGATGGCCTCTCCATCCATGTAACTCGGGCCATGCCCAAGATAACAGTCCAAATGCCTGAAACTGACGTCCATGATGCCAAATCTTGTGGAAGAAACCACCCATGTAACCCAGAAAAAGCCCCAACCTGTGATCAACATCACTCAACAAAATATCCAGGCCACTCCCAACATAACTAAACAATTCAACATAAGAAATATCACACATTTCATATCCTTACTCGAAAGCATCACTTTAAACAAGAAATCACTAAATAGATAAAATTGCACTAACTTGTGATGTCCCAAACCAGAACCTAAGGTCTTGAATGCCTTAAAAAATTTATAAAATCCTTTAACAAATCAAACTCAAATGTATAATCTAAAAACATCAATAAATAGTCTAAACTCAACAGTCTAACAAACAGTTCACTTTATACGCATTTCGGCACCCTTGGCTGAAATGCCCCAAATGAGCAATGGCCTCTAGCCTAGCCTCTCTCAATAACAGTAAGGGTTAGGGAATACCCAATGGAATCCCAGAATGCAGATAATCAATTTATTTTAAAAAAACAAGTGTTTCACTCAATACCCAATGTCGTTCCCGAAGTCCGTAACCCCTAAAAGACTACGAGAACACAAAACAATGTATGCACCACCTACCTCTGACTCATATGATGCTATTCCCCGAATATATGCCTTTGAATTGGTCTAAATCGCGGTATAACGGTGTTTCTATCAAATCCGTTAAATTCCATTCATATGGAACCTACAAAGAAATAGGCGAGGAATCAAGGACGAAGACGGCTGCACGAGGTTAGCCTTTCCGATGTGGTCCCACAACCATCGATGGATCGAAGAACAGAGTTCATACAATGAATCTATGAGGGTTTGAGTTCTTGGAGGTTTTTTTGATGAAGGGTTCATCCAACTAAGATGAAGAAGAATTTTCTATAAATAAGACATTACGACGTCTCAGATTCCCAAATAAAAATAAAATTACACGACATGTATTTTAAGACTACATGCCATGTAGATGACTTTTCCCTTATTCGACTTAAGAGGAGTCCAGTACATGGATTGAATCGTGTACACGGTCAACACATGGCCAGGTACTCGACCATTACATGGAAATATGTTTCACCGCGTGTCAAGGTAGACTACACGACATGTATATGGAAATTTACGCATGGCCACCACACAACATGTACTTGGTCTCACACGGGTTGCCACATTCCTAAATGATACACAACGTGTACTTGGGAGTACACGGCGGGTTGTCTGGAAATTTCCAGAAACATCCTTGAATTCCAGCTTGTTCAGAAACAGCTCAGAAAAACAGAAAAAAATTCAAACAGGGTCGGAAAATTAACCCATTATAAAAACCCCGATTCTTAAACCAAACCTTTTTAATAAATAAAGATAAGAAAAATGTTCTGATTATTCAAATCTATGTTGATTACATTATATTTGGATCAACTCAATAATCCTTAACTGATTCCTTTGTGGATCTAATGAAATCTGATTTTCAAATGAGTATGATGGGCGACTTTACATTTTTCATTGGTTTTCAAATTTCTCAAAAACCAGAAGATACTTATATATCTCAACATAATTATATTAAAGAACTTCTTTAAGAAGTTTGGATATGATAACACTAAGAGTATTAGTACTCCCATTGGTACCTCAAATTCACTTGATCTTGATGAAGCTGGGAAACCAGTTGATCAAACACCTTTTAGTGGTATGATAGGAAGTTTGCTGTACATAATAGCTAGTCGTCCAGACATAATGTTTTTAGTATTCTTAAGTTCTAGATATCATTCCAATACTAATTAATCCCATTTAATGAAAGTGAAATGAATTTTTTTCTACATAAAGGGAACCATGGATTTATGACTCTTTTATAAATATGGAAATGATTTTTTTTAAAAAAAATTTTCAGATGCAGACATTGGTGGATGTAGAATGGATGAAAAAATTACATCCAGAACTTGTCATTTCCTAGGAGATTCATTAGTTTCTTGGTCATGCATGAAGAATCACTTAGTAGCACTTTCAACTGCTGAAACTGAATTCATAGCAGCTGGAAGTTATTTTTCTCATGTGTTGTGGATGCAACACACACTCACAGACTATAGTAAGAGTTTTACCAAAACACAAATTTTTTGTGATAATACTAGTGCAATTTCCCTAAGTCAAAACCTTGCGCATCACTCTCGTGTAAAACACATAGATATTAGGCATCACTTTTATAGGGATCACACAAAAAAAACATCGTTCTCCAATTTATCGGAATGCAAGATCAACTTGCTGATATTTTTAAAAAATCATTGCCCTTCAATAGATTTGAATACATTAAATAGAAATTTTGAATGATAACCATAAGGTAATCCTTCTAATTAACTTTTTTTGAAACATATCCTCATACAGTAACAAACTCCTTTTCATAGGGGGAGTAGATTTGTTTGTTAGATTTTCAAACATTAAATTTTCATAATGAGGATTTTTGTACGTAAAATTTTTGTAATGATGATTTTCATACTTAAAATTTTCTTAATAATGTTTTTCGTAACTAAAATTTTCGCAATGTATATTTTCATACATAAAAATTTCATAGTAATAATTTTCATACAAAAAATTCTGTTAATGAATATTTTCGTACTTAAAATTTTCATAATGAATATTTTCGAACATAAAATTTTCGTAATGGAGATTTTCATACTTAAAGTTTTCGTAATGAATATTTTTGTTCATAAAATTTTCGTAATGAAGAATTTCATATATAAAATTTTCGTAATGATTATTTTCATACTTAAAATTTTCATAATGAATACTTTCGTACGTAAAATTTTTGTAATGAAAATTTTTGTACTTAGATTTTTCATAATGGGTATTTTCATAGTCAAAATTCCTCATAGTCATTTTTTTTGGAATCTAATGTTCTTTAAAAAGATTTTTAGATATTAAGAATAATCAACCTGGAAATTCGAAAGGTCTTATTTCCTTTCCAAAATTTATTTTCGTAATCATATTTTACCTCTTGCTATTTTCTTTTTTTTTAAATTTCTCGGATTCACATTTCCTTAAATACAAATGTTTTTTTCCATAAAAACCTCAAAAAATGAGATTCTATCAAAATTTACTGACGGTCATCATCTCAGCTGTCAGATCTGATAAATTTTTTTTTCAACCATTAGATTGAGTAGGGAAGATGAACCGTTGCTTCAATCACCTATATATAGGACCGTCGATGCTTGTCCCACATCGAAATCCAAGCTCTTGTGTACTGAAGTTTTCCCTTTCTAAAAAATCGCCTCCCGAACTTCTCAGATCTTCCTCAATTCTGAATGTCTTTCGAAGTATCTTCCAAGAAAGAAATGTCAACTATAATGCCAATCCCTAAATAGAAAATTTACAGAGAAAGGTTGGTTAATACGAATTTCCTTGGAAAGTATGATTCTATTATCTCTAAGAATATCAAGCTAAATGGGTGGGAAATTGTTTGTATATCCATACCAAAGGCACAAGATCTGTTGTATCCAGATATGTTAGGTGAGTTCTATGAGTCAGTTAGATTTTTCAAAGAAGAAGAAAGAGACAAGTTTTCTTTTATGTTATATGGGAAGACATATTCCCTTTTTATATAGCAAGGCGGCCATTTTGATAGGAGTTCCTTATGAAGGAGAAGCAGAGTTATGCTCACACAAGCTACCTAACGTAAAATGATCTTTTGAAAAGGAAAAGTCTCTTTCTTGTCTTGGTCTTTCAGAGATAAAGACTCTAAGGATTGTTCATCTTTATATTAATTTATTGATTCTTGAACTGTGGGTTCAAGGTTTTGTCATACTGAGAAATGGAGACAAGGATACACTTAAGAAAAGTGATATGTATATTATGGATTTCCTGGTGAACCTAAGAAAGATAAACGTGGTTAAACATATCTTGATTAAAATTGAGAATATAAAGAATGGAAATATGAAGGCTCATATTATCTTGTATCCAGCCATTCTATCAAAGATGATTGTTCGGTGTTTATAATCCTACAAAATTCCTTGATGTTCTAAGTCGAGGAATTGTAATGTTATGTTGTTGAGTGATGAATCTTTGAGAAGGATGAAAGTTAGTTTTTCCGAAGAATCTGATGAATTTTGTAATTTTTTTGAAGAGTAAGTTGAAGCTATTTTAGAGAAACAAGTGGTGGCCGAGACCTCTAAAAGGGTGGAAGGAAAAGGAATCTTAAGGAAGTGGAAGAGAATGAAAAATCTCCAGTAGCTAAGGAAACCCAATCCGCACCACTGATGGAAAAGAAGAAAAAATCATATCCTGATGAAGTTGTGGATATGTGGAGAGAAGATTAGAAGAATAGGAAAGAATGGGAACCTATGTTTGGTCTAGACCCTACTAAGGGAAAATAATGGAAGGAAAAGATAGATGATAATCTAGAAAATGAAGAAAAATAAAAGAATCAATGGAAAATGTTGTCTGAAGGTGATTTATTGCAATCCCTTCTGAAGGATGCCGAGAAAGCCTTGGAGAATATTCTGGTACCAGAATCCTTCTTAGTAGAAACATTACCAGAGACTCTATGATAGAAATTTGTAACTCTAGAAAATGTTCCTGAAAATGTAGTGTAAGAATAAGGAGAAGAAGGCATTGGTGATTCCAAAGATCTCATAATTAAAATAGAATATTTTCATGAGAAGGAAAGTCTATCTGAAAAGCTCTCAATCCAAACTTCTAAAGATGAGTCTTCAAATCTTTCTACCCCATGGAATGATGAGAGGGGTGAAGAAGAAGTAAATAAGTCTTCTGAAGAAGAAAGTTCTAATCATGATTTCATACAACTAGAGGATGTTGAGGCAGGATTTGATAAAATAGAAGTTGATGAAGACAAAATTGTTTAACTATCTGATACTGAACACGAATCACCAAATCAATAGGAAGTTATTCCAAAATATGATAAGGGAAAAGTGGTAATTATCGATACACCTACCAATGTTTTGGTGAAGAAGAAAAAAATTGGTGGTTCATTGAAGAGGAAGGATGTTGAAATAAAGAAAGAATCCTCACCAACCAAAGTCTCAGCTTTAGAATCATCCTCTCTCGGACATGAATTTGTAGTTCTGTCTTTGAAGATTCTTGTTGGGACTATTCCATTATTCCCAAGCATTGAATCATGACGCCAAATGCTTCCAAAAACATTAAATCAAAAACTAGATTCATTATCTATGGTGATGGATAAGTGTGTCAAAATCAAGGAAAACTTCAATAATTTTCTCATTAGTTCGAAAGTTCATAAAATATCTTACAAGATGATGACTAGTTGGTCAAGGAAAACTATTGAAGATATGCGAAATCTTGATGAGTTTCAAGAAACTATCAAGAATTCTTTTCAAACTAAAGAGGTTAAGTTAATAGATCTCACAAAATATTTTGAAGAAAAGCTATTTCTTGAAGAAAATACTCAGATGCAATAAGTGAATGATTTGAATGGGAATTTGTATTTAGTTTCTCAGAGCTGGAAGAGAGAAAAGGATCTCAGAATTGAGATTGAATATAATCTTCTTATGTAAGATGAAGTGTTAAAGGCTCAGGCAGAAAATAAAAGGCCCAGGAAGAAATAATTAAATCCTTAGTGAAGAAAACTGAAGATCAGGATCAGCTGCTCAAATGTGCATTGGAAGACCACAAGGAGCTCAAGAAATTAAAAACCATAGTGAAAAATCTAAAGCCGATAGAGAAGGAAGGATAATATTTTTAAAATCTAATATTTTTTTTTAATTCTATCACTGTACAATTTTATTCAATCCTAATGAAATTTTTGGTTGCTCTTCATATATTTTGTTCTTTAGTACTAATATTTCTGGTACCATATTTTCTATTTCATTCCCATTAATCCTTTTTTAAAATCACAAAGGGGGAGAATTAAATGTTTAAAAAGAATACTAAGTAATGAATAAATTTTCCTAAGTAAGGGGGATTTTTCATCATAAATATTTCATGTATTCAAGATAATAAAAAATATCATTCAAAAAATCAGAATACAATCCTTAGTGGATCCAAAGCCTGGGGGGGTTAGTCGTATTCTCTATAATCCATAAGTAAAGGGAGATAAATTTTTTTAAATTCTTAAAAATTATAAGTCCTTATATTCCTTTTCATAAGGATGTTTGTGCTTTCCAAAAAGGGGGATATTTTTGGGTCAATAAGGTTTCCTTATGACTTTTCCATTCCTGCATGTTTTGAAAATAAAAAACACTCTATCTTAAGTCAAATTTCTTTTTCCATATGTTTTATTTTAAGAAGGAAAATTTTTCTGTCACTAAGGAAAATTCATCCTTACCTGTTTTCATTGTTCATATTTCGGTTCTTCTAAATCTGACACATTTTATTTCTACTTGTAAAATTTGGTTTCATATTGAAAAACCATAGAATCCTATAAATAAATCAATATAGAGCATTTTGTTTCATGATACGAATTCAAGATCTGAGTTCTCTGAATTCAGAATACGAATTCATATGAATTCAAAGTTTGAAATATTATGAGTTCAAACTCTGAGTTCTCTGAATTTAGAATCCAAATTCTTAGGAATTCATATTCCAAACTCCTATGAGTTCAGACTCTATGTTCTCTGAATTCAGAATCTGAATTATTATGAAATCATACACCGAATTCTTATGAATTCAGACTCTAAATTATTTTGAATTCGAACTCTGAACTTTTATGAATTTTGACTCTGAATTCCAATGAATTAAGATTCCAAATTCTTATGAATTTATACTTTGAAATCTTATGAATTCCAACTCCAAATTCTAATGAATTTAGACTTCGATGTCTTATGAATTCAAACTCCAAAATCTTAGGAATTCAGACTTTTAATTAGGGATATGAAATCTCTTGAAAATAGAATACAAATTTCCATGTATTAAAGACTCTGAATATTATTTTTCTTAGACACCGAAAAATGAATTTAGTTAAGCAACCATATTTTTCATACAATTGCTATAGTTATGAAATGATGTCATACATTCTGTTTCTAATCTAACCATTGTTTTAGAGACACGTTTAAAGGTCCCTCTAAGATTCAAGGAAAAATATGACCGTTGGAGGAGGGAGCCGACCATTGGAGATGTGCCTATAAATAGGATCTCATTTGGACAAGCTCACAACTTTTGATGACTGATATATCACTCTAGAGATTACACAATATTAAGGTGATTTATAGAGAGAGATACTCTCTTGATTTGTGCGTACTAAACATCTTGTTCATATTGCTTCATGGGACTCTGAATGTTGCTGAGTACATTGAAGGGCTTTCGGGGATAGAAAGATAGAGGTGCTGAAAACCTTAATGTTCGAGGACATCCTTGCTGAGGAAGAAAGAGGTGCCGACTATCTTGAAGTTCGAGGGCTTGCAGGGATAGCAAGACAGATTCTGATATTCCTATCGAGGGATTACCCAGGTGTGGGTAAGATAGAAGTTTTTGAAAGTATAAATTAAGGGAAATTTATCTATGGTTATTGGATACCCTTAACTTTGGGTTAAAAGAATTTATACTTGTTACTTGCTTTTTTTTCAAGTTTATTTTCCACTGCATTTTGATTGATAAGGAAAGTATAAATATCTTACACTTCATTGTGCTTATAGCATTCCGCCTTTTTATCACATAGACTTTCATTTACATTTTACAAAATCGAGGATCTTTAAGGTTTAGTGTCTTGGAAACCAGGAACTTAAAACATGAAACAAAAAAAACATTCTTATTAAACACTTGAAAGGCTTCTCATTGTGTTCATCCTAGGTTAATTTCTGCATCTCAGAACCTGGGGACATACATCAAAGGAAAGGGTGGGCAGAAGGCCCAGTAAGGAAAACAAGAGAAACATTTTACATGTGATCTTTAGATACTTCAATAAGGTCATGAAAAGAACTTTAAGGCATGAGAAAGAAATCATGAGATATATCATAATAAAAGTAAAATTTTTAATAACTTGAAGATGTGGATGCAACATTTAATATTGACAATCATTTCGTTTCACCAAGGTCCATCCCCAAGGTTTCGTTAAAAATTACCATGGTTATTCACCAAGGCGTCGTTAAAATGGTCATCTCTAGAGATTAAGTCTTTACCCAATGCATTGGAGCGCTATCAGGGCGCACCCTTAAATTTGCCTTTATTATAATGTGAGCCACATATATCATCATCAAATATTTCATAAATAACCCATATAGCATAAAACAAATGGGTTTCATTTCATAATCACAACGTTTTAAAAACTGCTTTAAAGACACGATCTTTACGTCACTTTAAAACCCACAGAAAAGGAAGGTGGGTCTCATGTATGTAAATCCCAGAATTTAAAATAGAAATTTTGGTATATATGTGAATACCCCTTTAGAATAAAGGGCTTTGAGTATTCACTTAATAATATAAAATAACTTTAGAAAAAGAGAGAGACATTTTGAGACGGAAATTCTGCAGCATAACGGCTATGTTATGAGGTTTTAGAAGACATTAAAAAGAGAGGGAAAATGGGTCAAACATTCATAAATGACCCATAAAACAGTAGATGGATAGAATAAGAAGGATACATGATAATGGTAATAAAATTTCAAGGACATACCATTTGAAATGAAAAACATGGAAGGAAGACAAAAATTAGATTTTCTCTTATGAAAGTTCGGCAGCCTAACGGCGTTACTTAGACTTCAACAAAAATGATTTGGAAAGATCAAATAGGGTCTCTAATCATGTGAACATACGAGTTCAGTATGATAGATATAGAGATAATGCCCCAAAATAATTAAAAAGGAACTTGAAAGACTTGACATGAAAGTAGAACTTTGAAAAGAATGAGAAGGGTGAAAGAATCCCCAAAAAAATTCGGCAGCCTAACGGCGCCACTTAAAACTTAAAAATACTGAATTGAAGATATAAAATGGGGTCTCTAATCATATGATATTAAAATTTCAGCATGATAAATTTAGAGATCATACCCCAACATAATAAAAAGGAACTTGAAATACATTACATGAAAATAGATCTTGAAAAATGAGAAGGGAGAAAGGATCCGTTACAAAAATTCCGGCAGCCTAACTGCGCCACTTAAAACATCATAAAACGAAATAATGAGAGTAAGAGGGGATCTATCATTATATAAACATGAAAAGGGCTGTAATAGTAGTATAAAATAACATCCTCCAACATAGGAACATGGAGCATAAAAGAAATGACATGAAAGAGATTACTTGAAAAGAAAGAGAGAGGTCGGATCCCTTACCTTAAAACGTGACTCTTGAAACTCAAAATTTTGGACCATGAGGGCTTGGGGCACCTTGGGAGGACTCCTTGGAAGGTAAGAAGACCAGAACTTCGTTGGGGGAGAGTTTGGAGTGAAAACTAAAGGAGGAAAGGGTGGGTATTTATAGGGAAAGTGAGGGGACAACGCATTAATGGCCAAGGGACACCTCACTAGTGGTTTTGGAAAACCCATGGGCTTGCCCATCGTATTTGCCCATGGTATTGGCCACTTGAGACACCTCACACCTTATCTTACTATTCATAATTCTACCATATTGAATATATACTTAATACATCATTTAATGATGTCATTAAACACCCGTAACTTAAAAACTATATTTTCACTATTCGTCGAAAATTCAACTTTCTCAGAATAATCCCAAAATTTCACCTTAACCAAATATCGATGCTCTAAATAAATTTATGAACTCAATTTTATAAAAATAATTTTCTAAATAATTTTAATTTAATTTTTAAATAAAACACTATTCATCGAAAATTCGTTTTTTCAGAAAAATCCCCAAAAATTACCATAACATAATATCGATGCTCTGAGTTCAAAAATAAAGCCATTTTTATAAAAATAATTCTCTAAATATTTTTAATAAAATTTTTAATTAAAAAACACTATTCACACGAAAAAACTAATACTTGAATAATAATTTATGAAACCGTTATTTAACCATTTTATTGAATCACATTACTTAATCAAGGTGCCTACATTATTTTAAAACTTTCATTAAGTGAGATTACTAATCCATTTGGTTATATTACTAATCCTAATCATAAAATCACTATTCATAATTTACTATTCATCAATAATCAAGTTGATCTTATTAGACTCCAAATTTTGTACTGAACATAATTGTAGAAGACCATTTTTTGAAAATCATTACACATTTTTAGTTATTTAAGGTTTAGATAAACATTTTTAAAATATCCTTTTTCTAAAATTCATCAAAAATATACATACTATATTTATCCGGTCATTTGAAAATTCATAAACTTCATCATAAGAAAAAATCCCAATTTTTATTTAAAACAAAGGATTACACAAGGTAGTTACGGTCTCCTTACATAGCCTCTTATCACACCAGCATAGGACCTAAGTGTAAGGTGTCCTAAGGTGAGAGAGTCCGAGGGAGGCTCGACCAACATTGCCCGAGTAGTAATTTCAATCAGTTTGAACTTCTCGCGAAGGCGATTCCGTTCTAGCTTCACACGATGAAGTTCGGCTTGGGTTTGGTCCAGAGCAAAGCCCAATGGTTCTACCTCCTTCCCATGTTCTATTAGATGGGCTTCGATCGGTCCAAGACTACTAGGTGAGCCCATCGAATCTTCTTTCTATAATAATTAACCAAGATTACTTGTATTTAGAGACAATAATCAAAACATTTTGTTCACAGCGGTCATATTGACCGATGGTCATATAACAGTCAGAACCCAATGGTCTCATTTTAATTATAATCATGTTTATCAAGTAAAACATTTTTGTTGAGTATAAAAATAAAATAAAATAACACATGAAATTAGGAAACAAGATTTATTCAAAATTTCGGGTCGTTACAATCCTCCCCCCTTAAGAAATTGCGTCCTCGCAATTTTAAAAAAAAATGGGTTTTGAAATTTCATGGAAAGTCCCACATTGGAAAAAGAGTCTGTGACACCATTACTTTAAATGAAAGAAAAGGAAGTACAAAGGCCACCCGAGTTTACTCATACTTGGATTCCATTTAGGAAACATGGACATGGAGGAGAAAAAAAAGGGTCACGTCCTAAAGGAGAGTGATAGAAAACATGATTAGGAGGAAGTTAACCACCAGAAAATCCCAAAATTATGATGTGTGCAAGTGGTCTTTAATTACCTAGTAGGAAACGTAAACCAACAACATTTTTGTTTTACGTTCCTTTTCATAACTTTGAGGAATTCATTTACAACATATTACAAAAACATAAGGAAATATATCTACCTTCATGTAGAGTTTCATCCTTTAATAAGTTTCTACCCAAAAATAATCTTTTCTCTAAACTATGAGCATTCAAAACTACTTGGTCTCATCAAAACACAATAATCATCTTCTAGAGAATCACATAATCCACAAAAGATTAACTATCTATTTCTTTTATCTTTAAACATTATCCCAAAAACCGAAAGTGTAAGGTAAAACAACTCTTCAAAAAAAGAAAGAATCCCATAGGAATGGAAACTACTTTTAAATCTTCAAAGTTCCATGGTACTACCCAAAGTTCATCCTAGTCCATTCCATAAATAACGGTCCTTAAAATTCCTCAAAATAAACCAAACTAAGATTGAAACCCAAATACAAGAAGTATTTGATAACATAGTCTTCCAAAACTTCATTGTTCATCTCCAAACAACATCAACCACTCCTAACATCTTATAACAAAATTATCTAACCTAAACATATTTAACCCAAGATAGGTTAGTCATTCCCATAAGTAACCTAAATTTCTATAAGTCCACCTTAAATTCATCAATTCTTCAAATATAAGTCAACCTTATTCCTCAATGAAAATACCATTGTAATCTATTTACCTCGATCATATAGGGTCCCCAAAATAGTGAACGTCTTCCAAAATAAAAATCATATTTTAATCCCCTAATCATCTCTGTCATATTAGTACGGTAATCGTAGAATTTCCTATCACATTGTTTGTTGAGACATGCTCTTCCATTTCCCGCCATTAACTAAGAAAAGAAACTTTAATTAGGGGCTTAAATACTTATCCAATAATCATGAAAAGAAACTTAAAGCATATAAGGATAACTTGTAGTTGAAAAGTATACCCTAACTTGTGATCCCCTAGGTTCCCATCTAGGTTATCCATGATCATATATTCTTATGTGAATCTTCATTTTATTTTATCTTTGTTCCTTTAATAATGGTTCATACTAAGCTTATGAATTTACCAAATCATATCCCCTGGGAGTCTCATAACCAAGAGTGCACCAAGGCCTGTTGTCGTGTACCAGTTCCCGTTTGAGTCTAGCTCAAAGCGGTGTTTTCAGGTTTTACCCCTATGTACATCTGTGCCAGAGCCACCTCTACCTGCTCGTATCCAGACAGGGATGTATTTTCTTGGCAACCCCTTACTCAATACTCACCAAAATACCAGGAAGATTTCCTATATTTTAACTTTTCTATAGGCTTCTTCCTAAAGTTTTCATATCCTAATTTCCACAAATAACTAAACCATCCTTTGATACAAACTATATCATCCCGCCTTTTTATCACATAAACATTCATTTACATTTTACAAAATCGAGGATCTTTAAGGTTTAGTGTCTTGGAAACCAAGAACTTAAAACATGAAACAACAAAAAAAACATTCTTCTTAAACACTTGAAAGGCTTCTCCTTATGTTCATCCTAGGTTCATTTCTTCATCTCAGAACCTGGGGACATACATCAAAGGAAAGGGTGAGCAGAAGGCCCAGTAAGGAAAACAATAGAAACATTTTACATGTGAACTTGAGATACTACAATCAGGTCATGAAAAGAACTTTAAGGCATGAGAAAGAAATCATGAGATATATCATAATAAAAGTAACATTTTTCATAACATGAAGATGTGGCGGCAACATTTAATATTGACAATCGTTTTGTTTCATGAAGGTCCATCCCCAAGGTGTCGTTAAAAATTACCATGGTTATTCACCAAGGCGTCGTTAAAATGGTCATCTCTAGAGATTAAGTCTTTACCCAATGCATTGGAGCGCTATCAGGGCACACCCTTAAATTTGACTTTATTATAATGTGATCCACATATATCATCATCAAACATTTCATAAATAACCCATATAGCAAAAAATAAATGGGTTTCATTTCCTAATCACAACGTTTTAAAAACTGCTTTAAAGAAATGATCTTTACGTCACTTTAAAACCCACAGAAAAGGAAGGTGGGTCTCATGTATGTAAATCCCAGAAATTAAAATAGACATTTTGGTATATATGTGAATACCCCTTTAGAAGAAATATCTTTGAGTATTCACTTAATAATATAAAAGAACTTTAGAAAAAGAGAGAGACATTTTGAGACGGAAATTCTGCAGCATAACAGCTATGTTACGAGGTTTTAGAAGACATTAAAAAGAGAGGGAAAATGGGTCAAACATTCATAAATTACCCATAAAACAGTAGATGGAAATAATAAGAAGGATACATGATCATGGTAATGAAATTTCAAGGACATACCATTTGAAATGAAAAACATGGAAGGAAGACAAAAATTAGATTTCTCTTATGAAAGTTCGGCAGCCTAACGGCGTTACTTAAACTTCAACAAAAATGATTTGAAAAGATCAAATAGGGTCTCTAATCATGTGAACATAAGAGTTCAGTATGATAGATATAGAGATAATTCCCCAACATAATTAAAAAGGAACTTGAAAGACTTGACATGAATGTATAACTTTGAAAAGAATGAGAAGGGTGAAAGAATCCCCTAAAAAATTCGGCAGCCTAACAGCGCCACTTAAAACTTCAAAATACTGAATTGAAGAGATCAAATGGGGTCTCTCATCATATGATCATAAAATATCAGTATGATAAATTTAGAGATCATACCCCAGCATAATAAAAAGGAACTTGAAATACTTTACATGAAAATAGATCTTGAAAAATGAGAAGGGAGAAAGGATCCGTTACAAAAATTTCGGCAGCCTAACGACGCCACTTAAAACTTCATAAAACGAAATAATGAGAGTAAGAGGGGATCTATCATTATATGAACATGAAAAGGGAAGTAATAGGAGTATAAAATAACATCCTCCAACATAAAAACATGGAGCATAAAAGAAATGACATGAAAGAGATTACTTGAAAAGAAAGAGAGAGGTCGGATCCCTTACCTTAAAACGTGACTCTTGAAACTCAAAGTTTTGGACCTTGAGGGCTTGGGGTCACCTTGGGAGGACTCCTTGGAAGGTAAGAAGACCATAACTTCGTTGGGGGAGAGTTGGGAGTGAAAACTAAAGGAGGAAAGGGTGGGTATTTATAGGGAAAGTGAGGGGACAAGGCATTAATGGCCAAGGGACACCTCACTAGTGGTTTTGGAAAAACCATGGGCTTGCCCATGGTATTTGCCCATGGTATTGGCCACTTGGGACACCTCACACCTTATCTTACTATTCATAATTCGACCATATTGAATATATACTTAATACATCATTTAATGATGTCATTAAACACCCGTAACTTAAAAACTATATTTTCACTATTCATCGAAAATTCAACTTTCTCAGAATAATCCCAAAATTTCACCTTAACCGAATATCGATGCTCTAAATACATTTATGAACTCTATTTTATAAAAATAATTTTCTAAATAATTTTAATTTAATTTTTAAATAAAAACACTATTCATCGAAAATTCATTTTTTTCAGAAAAATCCCCAGAAATTACCATAACATAATATCGATGCTCTGAGTTCAAAAATAAAGTCATTTTTATAAAAATAATTTTCTAAATATTTTTAATTAAATTTTTAATTAAAAAACACTGTTCACCAGAAAACACTAATACTTGAATAATAATTTATGAAACCGTTATTTAACTATTTTATTGAATCACATTACTTAATCAAGGTTCCTACATTATTTTAAAACTTTCTTTAAGTGATATTACTAATCCATTTGGTCATATTACTAATCCTAATCATAAAATCACTATTTATAATTTACTATTCATCAAAAATCTAGTTGATCTTATTAGACTCCAAATTTTGTACTGAACATAATTGTAGAAGACCATTTTCTAAAAATCATTACAAATTTTTAATTATTTAAGGTTTACATAAACATTTTTAAAATATCCTTTTTCTTAAATTCATCAAAAATATGCATACTATATTTATCCGGTCATTTGAAAATTCATAAACTTCATCATAAGAAGAAATCCCAATTTTTATTTAAAACAAAGGATTACACAAGGTAGTTACGGTCTCCTTACATAGCCTCTTATCACACCAGCATAGGACCTAAGTGTAAGGTGTGCTAAGGTGAGAGAGTCCGAGGGAGGCTCGGCCAACATTTCCCGAGTAGTAATTTCAATTAGTTTGAACTTCTCGCGAAGGCGATTCCGTTCTAGCTTCACACGATGAAGTTCGGCTTGGGTTTGGTCCAGAGCAAAGCCCAATGGTGCTAATTCCTTCCCAAGTTCTGTTAGATGGGCTTCGATCGGTCCAAGATTACTAGGTGAGGCCATCGAATCTTCTTTCTATAATAATTAACCAAGATTACTTGTATTTAGAGACAATAATCAAAACATTTTGTTCACAGCGGTCATATTGACCGATGGTCATATAACAGTCAGAACCCAATGGTCTCATTTTAATTATAATCATGTTTATCAAATAAAACATTTTTGTTGAGTATAAAAATAAAATAAAATAACACATGAAATTAGGAAACAAGATTTATTCAAAATTTCGGGCCGTTACAGTGCTTGTATACTCTAATTAGTAAGATTCTATAAGCTATAAATTAGAATCATTTTCCTTTTAAACTTTCTATATTTCTGGAATCTAGCATGTTTGTAGAACTAAGAGGTCTTGTGAATTTACTTTGTTTAACGTTGTTAAACATAGTTTTCCTTAAGGTTAAGAAGGAAATTTTTATACCATATTTAAAGGTTCCAAAGGAATTTTTTAAAGTATAAAATTCTCCCACCTCTTGTATATTGAGCATCTACATTCTTATTTCCATCCTACAAATGTAACTAGTATGACTCAAAATGTGTGTTTCCAGTTTGAAATGACACTTTAGTAAAAATATACATGTGACTTACTGAAAACATAGAAAACATATTCGGATTGTTTTTATACATTAGAAAAATTAATTATAAGTTATTTGTGACATGTAGGAATCAAATTCACCCCAATATGATACACAGTGTGACTGATATAACTCAAAGTGTATCTTATTATTTAAAATTGACATTAATTTTAGCAAAAGGGACATGAGACAAACTAAAAACCCGAAAACATCATTCTTATTTTCATTATAATTTAGGAAAATTATACCTGATAAATTTTTGATTTTTAAGAGTCAACCACACCTCAATATGACTCACAGTGTGGCTGGTATGACTCAAAGTGTCTATTTTTATTTAAAATTGACATTAATTTAATTAAACATAACAAGTGAAAAATTGAAAACTGAGAAAAAATATTTATATTGTTAAAATACATGTTTAAAATGATCCAAGTGTCATTTTTTTGATGTGTAGGAATCAACTACACCTCAATCCAATGCACAGTGTGACCAATGTGACTAAAAGTGGTTGTAATCAGTTTAAATTTTCATTTTTGCTCAAAACGTGTCACTCACCAAAAACCAAGAAAATGTGTCCGAATGTCTTGATAATTTAGGACAGAGGTTCATAAGAAATATTTTATGTGTATGATGTAGTATCACATCAAATAAATGCATGATGTAACTGGTGTGACTCAAATTGCACGTTTCCAGTTTGAAATGACATTTTAATAAAAAAACAAAACTGGCATAATTAAAAATGATAAAATACATTTGGATTGTTTTGATACATTTGGAAATTATCTATATGTAATTTTCGACATTTATGAAGCATCCACACCTCATTATGATGCACAGTGTGGCCAATATAACTCAAAGTGTCTCCTTTTATCTAAAATTAACATTAATTTTAGTATAAATTAAAAGTGACATACTGAAAACTAAGAAGACATGTTCATTTTGTTTTGATTATTTATGAAAATGATCTATGAATCATTTTTGACATGTAGAAATCAACTCAACTTCAATAAGATGCACAGTGTGATCGATATAACTCAAAATGTATCTTTTTATATAAATTGAGATTAATTAAAGTTAAAAAGAACATGTGACATATTGAAAACAAGGAAAACAAATTTGGATTGTTTTGATACTTTAAGAAAATGATCCATAATTCATTTTTGATATGTAGGAACCAACCAGATCTCAATCTGATGCACGGAGTGACCGATACGACTAAAAGTGATTGTTATCATTTAAAATTGATATTTTAGCTAAAAATGTGTCACTCACTGAAAACCAAGAAAACACACTTCGATTTTCTTGATAAATTAAGACAATGATTAATAATTCATTTTTGATTTGTATGAAGCAGTCTCACATACAACTGATGCCCTATTTGGACGATATGACTCAAAAAGCGGGTTTCCAATTAAAATTGACATTTTAGGAAAAAAGAAAAAATGACATAATCAAAACCAAGAAAACACATTCAGATTGTTTTGATACATTAGGAAAATGATCCATCAATAATTTTTGATAGGTACGAATCAGCTGTGTTGACATTGGTGGCCATAAACATACTACTTTGTACTTTATTCATTAATAAATACCTTATCACATCTCGATTATTCTTCTGCATGACAATGAATGTGATAATGTTCTAATGAGAACTATTTCATTAAAGGTTCATAGCAGATCCCTTATATGATGAGAACCCAGAAATTCTATAACACCATTCTTGAATATATGTTTTATGGCCGGATGATGTTATTTGAGGGAGACAGATAAAACATTCTATTAGGGGTGAGGACTCATAAAACATTGACACACCTTCTCAGGGTATGCACCCTTGGAAATATCTATTAGGGTATTATGAGAATGAGACATGCCAGTAGAAAATACAAATTTCATAGTGTCATTGGATGTTCCTTTTTGAAGATGTGTGTACTGGTACTTAGACTTTAAGATTATTATTCTGGGGAATTAAAACTCATGTACATAGATGTATTGACAAAAACTGTGATGACACACTATTCGTAGTGAGGTAGGATATGTTGGGTGCATCATGAGTAATAATGAATTAATAGTTAATGCAAGAAAGGATTTTTCCCTTATGTTCCATAATGTAAGTAGATTTCTCATTCCCTTTTATGGAATTAATATATCCTAAATAAATCAATGTCCATGGTAAGAAAAGGGTGACTTAAATTCCAAGAAGAAAAATAAAGAATAATTGTGCTCATGAGTTGATGGCACCAGCATGCAACCCGCCTGATTTGAGATATTGAGACAAAGGGATTACATTACACAGTAAGCGTTTGCAGGATGTGACATGTCATTTTGTTGTTAACTTCTTTCTCTATGGGCACCTTGGTGTGTTGCTAGATTCTAACATTGGACTTTAGGCAGGCTTCACCTAATTACATTAAGAAAGAGGCCTAGAGGGTCACCCACTAAGTGTTTCCAAGTATCTCAATTAAATATTCATTTAAAAGCTGAATAAAGATTTTTCCCGATTGTGGTTAATAATTATTCAAGAATGACTGATCACAATTATTTCAAAACTAGTTATTTGAGAGAATATATTGTGGCTGAAATAATATATATTTATTAGCGAGTAATGTAGGGACATCTATTTGAGAAATAAATAGCCATTATTCAATGTGTAATAAATGTGGTGGAGGAAATAAAAAAAATGGAAAAACAAAAGTACACGATGTATATGTTTTTTTCTATGAATTTATGTGAAATAATATTATTTAATTAAATAATATTTGGTGTAATTCATTGGGTTCATGTCAGGTAATAATAATAGTCAACAGTTATTATTAGACATGGGTTATTACTAAGAATTAAATGAAATGAATATGTGATTTGGGGTAATTAATTCATTCTATTATTCCAGGTATTTAGAAATCCCAATTATATATTTCTCATTATCCTAGCCATTTATGGGGGTTGTGTACAACAGATTTTGAAAAGATCTCAAGCCAATAGAGAAGCCTTTTCCCCCAAGAATGCTCTCAAGCTATGAGAGAGAGATTCACCTCCCTCGAATCAAGGTGATCGAATGCGGACATAGCACTAAAAGGCTCTTCCGCAATATCACCCAAAGATCCCTTCGGTGACATCCAGAGATGTGTGCAGCACGTGTGGTTCACTGCTAGAGAGATCCTATACATGGATTCTATGATGCAATGGTGGATCACATCAGATCATGATCAGAAACATCAAAAAAGAAATAATTCCATCAAGGAAATTCTTTTCAATTAAATTAATTAATTATAACCAACCAAAAATGATCCAATTTATGGTTCAAGGACTCCCCTCTTTCTTTTTGATTCTTCGTTATATTCCAACGATCTAGCATTTTATTATCTTGATGGATCTCAGATTGATCGTTGTCAACACTAAAATTCATGTTGGGTACACCTACCAATGTGTTCCGTTGTGCCTAGAACGTACAAGTGGTATCAGTGGGGTCATATCGTCGATTCTAATTATTTAATTTTCCATTGGTTATTTACACATTTAATAATTTAGTTATATCAATTCAAGTTAATCGTTCTGCAAATCTAAATCTCAAGATCTGGTCCTCATCTCTTGTTTCTCGTTCACCTTAAAGAAATGACTTTTTCTTTAAAATTTTTGATTAAAATATAATATAGGATCTCATCCGGAGGTGACAAATGTTCCTGGCTGTACAACACCAGAATACACAGCGTGTATTCGGCAGTACACATCATGTAGTCTAGGTTCAATGCATTGTACTGGTCCGCCAAATCAGGCCATGTAAATGGATCCTATCTATGTCTTTAAGACCCAGTGTGTTGACCAAGAATAGGTGGCACATGGTTTCCGGATTACACGCCGTGTTCCCCATGGAATGCGGGGTGTATCCCCATCGGGATAGGGTAAGACCATGTACCCCATACACGGCTTACCCAATAGAAAACCGTGTAATGCGGAAACTACACGGTGTGTGTCCCACTGAACACACCGTGTACTGTGATGATTTACGATGTAAAACTACACATCATGTCCCTGGGCATGTAAATCGAATGGACAATGAACAAAATTACACACCACTCATTCACTTGTCCAAATTATGCAGATTTATTAAAATTTATTATTCTATTATACAAACCCTTGAGATGTGTACCATAGTGTAGGCATAAATATGAGGCACAACACACGATTTGTGTTTTATATATATGTGTTTAATTTAACATCTGTGTAATGTTCCTTTCTACTCATTGGGTAGTTATGAATGAGAATTCACCGAGTTGCCTCCAAGGTACAAGTTATGTAAATCAATAATTTTAAATAAAGTTATTTGTTTAAATTTATGATGGATGAGAATCACAAAGAAATTCAGAAAAGGGTTTGATATAAAATGATTGATTAATTAAAGTTAATTAATTGATTCGAGCATGATTTATATTAAACAAGAACAATTAACGAATTTAATGCTAGTTTTATTTATGCATAAATATCGTTGCATGTATATAGATGATCATCAGCTAGACCAATACCTTTTTATGTTTATGGTTTTTTAATCTATTTATTTAAATTAAATTTGTTTTCCTATAGCCTTGTCCTTGTTAATATGTAGGGAATGCGTGCCCAAGGTTTCTTTTATGTAAAACCCTATTTTACCCCTCACCTTCATGTGAGATAAAAGGATATGTAATATACGGATCTCCCATGCTAGTGGAGGCAGCTTAAGATAGGAGTCAAGGTGAAACCAATCCAAGGAGATACAATGGTGGACATGTAGAAAGATGTAAACATGAACCCAAAAGGTTCAAGGTGGTTCTCCCCTAGGACATTGGATAGTTTATCAATATCTAGATAAACTAACTAATAGAACAAGCTCATGATAATACCATTTATTTTATTTCTATCATTTGAAAGGTTTATTTATTGTGGGTTTGATTTCATGATTACACAATCAATGAATTAAACAAGCATGCAAGATTTAACTAAAATAAGACCATCTTATGCGTAAATATTATCTTAGACATGGTTAATCGCTTATGTATATCCCAAATAATTTTAACAATCATGTAACAAAAGATAATAAAATGTAAATTTACGTATAAGGGAAAAATCTCAGAATGAAATATTAACTTGGTATAGCCTTTTATATTCTTGGTTAGATTCAAACAATAGTTCAAAATTCTTGACCAACCCTAGTTGGGGTGCTTTCAATTATCACAGATTCTAATTCATCTTTTTGTGTTGACTTGAATTGGTTTGCATCAAGGGTTTACTACCAAAACAGGACATGGTGACACTAAGAGGCAAAGGTTGAGGAAATCCAAAATAAAAGGATTTCAGGATTGGGGAGTCCACTCAACGGATCAAGGAGCTGCGAGTTAATGCAGTTGGAATTTTGAATTCCTACCTAAAACCCGTCAAGTTTCTGGACCAACTGTAATTGGGGTAATGCGAATGGAAATATGGATCATTTCCAATAGAATATTCAAGAAACAAAATATTTAGAATTCAATGGTGAGGGCTATTAGATTTTGATAAAATAGTGGGAGAGTAATAATTATTAAATTATTTATTTGCCTCAATTTTATCATGATAAAGTACTAAACTTGTTCTCATATTTATTTGTAGAGATGGAAAGAAAAATTACTTCAAACATTTCATTGTCAACCATTCTATAGAAGGAAAACCTTCTAACCGACACCAATTTCTAGGAATGGCAGAGGTGTTTATGCGTCATCCTTCGCCATGAGAGGAAATTGTATGTGATGGAAGAGCATGTTCTAGATGCGCCTGGAAAAGAGATAAGTGATGAGGAACCATCTCTCTATATAAAACACATGGATGATTCCATATATGTCCAATGTTTCATGTTATCGGACATGTATAATGGCCTCTTGAAGCGACATGAAAAAATGGACGTCTATAGCATGATGTCTCACCATAAGGATTTATATCAAGAGAAGGTGAGACATGAGAGATATGTGATCTCCAAAACTTTGTCTACAACTATACATAGAGAGACTGCGCCATCTGGGCCTCATGTATTCAATCTTATTAGCTACATTAAACTCTTGGACATCTTAGTGATTAAGTTCCAGGATGAGTTGCATACAGATCACATCCTATCATCACTGCCAAAGACCATCTCTAGCTTTATTGTCAATTATAATGTGAGAAAGTATGGGAAGAGTCTATCGGAACATCTAACCTTAATTCTCTAGTTAGATAAGGAAATGGGGCGTGACCATCCCACAGTCTTTATGGTGAATCAGAAAAGAAAGGACAAGGCAAAAGGGCCAAAGACTTTTAAATGGTCTTAATACCCTGAGCACCGTCACTCTAAGAAGGGGAAGATACATAGTCAAGGAAAGGAATGGGAGGAAGTATGTATTTCATGTGGAAATAAAGGCCACTGGAAGAGTAACTACACCCAGATGTTTTTGGATTCTAAAGGTGTGTTCGATATGGAGTGTAATCATTTCACTTCTACACATTGGGTATTAGATACAGCTTGTGGGGATCACATCTATATTCAAATGTATAAGCCACGTAGATTTAGAATGATTTCCAGAGGAGAGGTGAATCTTCGAGCATCCAATAGCACGAGGTTGGCTGCATTAGCCATTGGCGATTACTACATCTCATTGCCAGCTGGGATGATTTTTGTTTTACAAAACTGTTATTATGTGCCTAGTGTTACCAAAAAAATAATTTATGTATCATGTTTGGATATGGATGGATTTATTTTCATGTATATAAATAAGGGTTTATTCTTTTATAAGAACAACATATGTTATGGGAAGGTTCATTTAAATAATGGTTTGTATGTATTAAATTATGAAAACCAAGTGTTGGAAATCGATAACGAAACAAACTCACATGACTCGTACATCACCCAATTGTGGCATCACCATCTCGGTCATGTAAGAAAGAAGCACATGAAAAAGCTCTTCCAAGATGGCTATTTAGACTCTATTGATCTAAAACCACTTCATAGATGTCACACTTGTTTACAAGGTAAAATCTATGTGCTTCCTTTCAGTGGATAGGGTGAAAGGGCCATAGAGCTTCTAGTATTGGAGCACACAGATGTGTGTGGACCATTTCCAGAAGAAGATACAGGTGGATATTCTTTATTCAATACTTTTACTGATGATTCTTGTAGATATAGATATGTCTACTTAATGAGGTATAAGTAAGAAGCCTTAGAGAAATTTAAGGAATTCAAGAATGATGTAGAGAATCAGCATGTTAAGAAGATAAAGAAGCTTTGATCGGATTGAGGTGGAGAATATCTGAACAAAGAGTTCATTGATCTTCTACATGAGTCTGGGATTCTATCTCATCTCACTCCTCCTTATAAACCACAGTGAAATGGTTTTAGTGAATGGAGGAACTGAAAATTGTTAGACATGGTGAGGTCGATGATCAGTCATGCAGATCATCCATTATCCTTTTGAGGATATGCATTACAAACTGTAGTATACACATTAAACCAAGTACCAACTAAGGAGTCATATTGAATTCCCTCTGAGTTATGGAATGGAAAGAAACCCATTTTGTCGCAAACACGTGTATGGGGATGCGAGGCTTTTGTTATGGAATTGTCATGTAAAAAACTAAAACCCCAGGGCATGAAGTGTATCTTTATAGGATATCCCAAAAAAACAAAAGGATATTTCCTATATAACCCTTCAGAAAAGAATGTGAATGTCACCAAACACGTCGTCTTTCTTGAGAGGGAGCACATAATCAAAAATGATAGTGGGACATAGATCGACTTCGACAAAGTTTATGCTCAAGGTACACAAGAGTTGTTATAGGAAAAAGATCCACAGGTCCCCATGGAATAGGTTCTAGAAACAAAAGTACTGCGTAGGAGCTCAAGAGAGGTAAGGGAACTAGAGATATTTGGTTTCTTAATCACTGAGGATGTTGAATAATTATTTTTTGAAAATGATGATCCTCTCGCCTATATGGATTCAATAGAAAGCTCAAAAGTTGCAAGATGGCTAGAAGCTATGAATTCTGAGATGGATTCCATGTATCAGAACAAAGTAGGGGTTCTGGTCGATGAGACAGTTGATGTAAAGACCGTTTGATGAAAATGGGTATTCAAGAGAAAGCTGGACATGGAAGGTCATGTTAGCACCTATAAAGTAAGGCTAGTGGAAAAAGGATTCAGACAACGTAAATGAATTGACTATGATGAAACCTTCTCCCCAGTTTCCATGTTAAAATCCATAAGATTCATACTTTCTATAGGACCTTACCATGACTACGAGATTTGGAAAATAGATTTAAAACTAGAAATTCTTAATGGGAACTTTCATGAAGATGTCTATATGACACAACTAGAAGGGTTTGTGACACTAGGTGAAGCCAAAAAGATGTGCAGGTTGCATAAATACAGTTAGAGATTAAATTA
Source organism: Viscum album (assembly GCA_963277665.1). Taxonomy (NCBI): domain Eukaryota; kingdom Viridiplantae; phylum Streptophyta; class Magnoliopsida; order Santalales; family Viscaceae; genus Viscum; species Viscum album. Next base: position 419,558,672 of record OY728128.1, read on the forward strand.
GGAATCCAAGTAATGGAACATTTGACTTGATAAATCTCTAAAACAGTTTGGTTTCATTAAGAATGAATATGTGCCATGTGTTTATAAGTGGTTTAATGGGAATGAAGTCATTATTCAAGTAGTTTATGTTGATGAAATATTTCTTATTATAAATGATGTACAAGTCTTACAGTTAGTTAAGGACTAGTTGAACAAGAGTTTCTCCATGAAGGACATGGGTGAAGAATCCTACATTCTAGGGATCAAGATCATTCGTGATAGATCCAATAGGCTGCCTGGACTAAGTCAGGGTACATACATTGACCAGATACTAAAGATATATAGTATGAAAAAATCTAAGATGAGATTGGTTCCAGTGTTACATTCTCTACATCGTTCAAAGAAAAAGTGTCCTCAGACACAACAAGAGAACGATAGAATGAGTAAGAGCCCATATGCTTCGGCTATAGGATCAGTCATGTATTCCATGGTATGTACCATACTTGATGTTGCCTATGCACTAAGCATGGTAGGCAGATATCAAGCAGACCCAGGAGAACAACATTGGACTTCTATTAAGACTATCCTCAAGTATCTGAGAAGAACTAAGGATATGTTCCTGGTGTATAGAGGTGATGATGAGCTTGTTATCAGAGGGTATGCTAATGATGGATTTTAGATAGATCAAAACGACCTAAAGTCACAATATGGATATGTTTTCTGTCTTAATGGAGGAGCTATGAGCTGGAAGAGTTCAAAGAAGCTAGTTGTCGCTGATTCTATAGTGGAGTCTGAATATATAGAATCTTATGATGCAACTACAGATGCTATCTGGATTCAGAACTTTGTCCAGGATCTTGATGTGGTGCATAAGAGTAAAGATCCCATCACGTTGTATTGTGATAATACTGCAGCGGTGGCTCTTGCAGAAGAACCAAGGTCACATCAACGAATAAAGAACATACTCTGGAATTATCACCTCTTGAGGGATTTCTATCAAAGGGGTGATATTTCTTTGAGAAAAGTTTCCACAGAAGAGAACGTGGATGATCCCATGACAAAAGGCCTATCTCAGCAGATTAATGAATATCATGTGAGAGTTATTGGGTTAATGGTTGTTAGCAGTTGGCTCTATTCCAAGTAGGATTTTGTTCGAGTTGGTAGTCTAAAACCAACTACTTTTTACTTTATTAATTAATAAATATGTAATAACATCTTGATTGTTCTTCTATGTGATAGTCCATGTGATAATGTTATAAGGATAGTTGTTTCATTAAATGGTCATAGCGGATCCCTACTATGATGAGAACCCAGCAATTTCATAACACTGTTCTTGAATATATGTTCTATGAACGGATGATGTTTTTTGAGGGACACAATTAATACAGGCCATTAAGGGTGAGGAATCAAAATGCTTTGAGGCACCATCTCATGGTATGCACCCATGTTAATATCTAGGAGAATATTATGAGAACGAAACCTACCAGTATGAAATCCACATTTCATAGTGTCATTGGATGTTCCTTTCTGCGGATGCGTGTATTGGTCCTTAGGCATTAATATTATTATTAATTGGTATTACAACTCATGAATATAGATGTATTGATGAAAACTGGGACGACATGCTGTTCAGAGTGAGGTAGGATATGTTGGGTGCATCATGAGTAATATTGCATTAATAGATAATGCAAGAAAGAATTTTTCCCTTCTATTTCATAAGGGAAGTAAATATATCAGGCCCTTTGATGGAATTGATATAGCCTAAATAAATATTTGTCCATGATATGGAATGGGTGAGTTCAATTACAGGAAGTCAAACAAAGAATAATAGAGCACATGGGATGATGGCACTAGCATGAATCCTTTTTGATTCAGGATATTTAGACAGAGGGATTACATTACACAGTAAGCGTTCGTAGGAGGTGACACGTCATTGCGGCGTTAACTTATTTCTATATGGGTTCCTTGGTGTGTTTCTAGATGCTAAACTTGGACTTTAGGTAGGCTCCGCTTAATGCCCCTGAGAAAGAGGCTTAGAGGTTCGAAAACTAATTGTGTTCAAGTATCTCAGTTAAATATTAATTGAAATAGATGTATACAGATTATTCCCGATTGTGGTTAAAAAATTAATCAAGAATGCCTCATCGCATTTATTTTGATAGTAGTTATTCAACAGAATATATTGTGGGAAAAATAATATATATTTCTTAGCAAGTAATGGCGTGAGATTTGTTTGAGAAATAAATTTCCATTATTCAAGGTCTAACAAATGTGGTGGAGAAAATAATGAAAAATGGAAAAAAGTACATGTCGTCTATATTAAATATACATGCCGAGTATTTTTTGAGAATTTATGATAAATAATATTATTTAATTAAATAATATAAGGTGTAATTTATTGGGCGTATGTCTGGTAATAATAACAGTCATATTTTATCATTAGACATTGTGTATTACTAAAAATTAAATGAAATGAATAAATTATTTCAGTTAATTAATTAATTTTATTATTCTATGAAATTAATGATACCAATTATATATTTATCATTAGATAATAAATTTTTTGGGGGTTGTGAAAAATGGATTTGTAAAAGCTCTCAAGACAAGATAGAATTCGTTTTCCACCAAAAACGTTCTCAAGCTGCGAGAGAGAGATCCACCTCCACCAGATCAAGGTGATCGAAGGCGGACATCGGAAGCGAAGGCTCTTCTACGCTAGCACATGAAGATACCTTTGGAAAAATCTAGATATATGTGGATAATGTGTGGATCACAAATAGTAGAATCCTACACTTGGATTCTACGACGCAATGATGGATCACATCAGATCATGACTGAAAACATCAACGAAGAAAGAATTCCATGAAGGTAATTTTTGTCAATTTATTAAATAAATTAAAACCAACATATGATGATCCTATTTATGGTTCCGAGACTCCCATATTTCATTTTCATTCTTCGTTCTATTCCAAAGACCTGACATTTTATGATCATGAACGTTCTTTTATTTTTCATTGTTAATGCTAAAATTCATGTAGGGTACCCCAACCAACCAAATTCCGCTGCCCCTGGAACATACAAACTTCACCTCAATCCAACTAATGGTGTGACTAGTATAACTCCAAATGTATCATTATTTAAATTTGATATTAATTTTAGTAATAGAATAAGTGACATACTCAAAACCAAGTAAAAACATTTAGATTTTTTTGATATTTTCTGACAGTGATCCATAACTCATTTAAAATGTGTTTGAATCAACTCCACCTCAATACGTCACATGGTGTGACTGATATAACACAAACTGTGTATTTTTTATTAAAAATAAATATTTTATTAATGTATTCCTTTATATTAATGTTTTATTTATTTCTTTATTGTGTCAAAAACATAATATTTGTTTTATTTTATATGTGGAATCATTTGCTCGAGTTGGGAAGATTTTTTTAGAAAATGATACCAGAAACGGACATTTTTTGGAGGGGATCACGAGCATCAAAAGATGAAATATTAATGTTTTTAAATGTATGCTGCATAATTGTAAATGTAATTATATAAAAATTGTTTGAGATGTATATAACAGTGTTTTTCTGTATATACAATGGACAGATATTTTTATATTCATGATGTCAATTAAATGTATTTAGAATTATTTGAAATTACATGTTTTTGTTGGGTGTGTTATTATGTTTACAGTACATTGCATCCATCTAGTCCTTTATCAGTTCTATTTCAAGCGCTTATAATGTTTGGCCTTTATCCATAGTAAAATAGTTCTAATAAAGGTGGTATTTATCAACACATTTTTTATGTGTAGTTGTGCATGAAAAAATATATTCACACACTTTGATATGATTATTATTAATATCTTTATATTACAATAAATAATACTTATCCATCTATACATTTAGTTGTTTAAATAATAAATATATGTTTATATAAATAGATGTATACTTAAATATAGTTTTTTTAATGTAAATAAAAATTTTATATCGCTAAAAATGGGTGTTGAGATGAAACCATTTTTTGACGCAAATGATTCAGGAAGAAACTGTTTAATATAAACTACATGTGAGAAAATGGTTGTCTTCAGCATCAATATATTATTATTTTATCTTATATACCACCATCTCTATTTTAGGGGTGTAAATTATATGGGATGCATAATAAAATATAAATTTTTGTAGTAGGATAAAATAAACACGTCCTCACATATTTAGCATTGAAAACTTGTGTTTCATTTGATATTGTAAAATATTTTATTTTGTTATTTTTAAAATATGCATTCGAATTTACGTTAAATGTTTTTAGAAGTTGAGGGAAAATAGTAAATTATAGAAAATATATGTCCCAATAAATTCATTTTAAAAAAATAATATAAAAGAATATTTTTTTTCCAAAAGAATCTATCAATTTCATTTTTATCATATAAAAAATTATTTCCATTTAAATAATTCAACACATTTTGAATATATTTTTAAAAAAATAAAGCAAAGAATATTTTAACAACCATATATAAATTTAGTTTTTTAAGTATGTATATAAAGTTAGAAAAATATGAATCCACGATTTGTGACTTTACTCCAATGTGGGACACAATTGAGAAAAATCGTTACAGTCAGAAAAGGATGAAATGCTAACCCAAATCCAACACCCCAAAATCACCCAATTATACTGATGGTCCTTTCTTGAAAATGGTGGTGTTGGATTTTGATTTTCTCAATCATAAATTAAATCAAAAGAGATTATGGTGGAGAAACAGGAAATCGTTTATAGATTTTGAATCATCTCATAATTGGGATGATTTGGATAGAAATAATGGTGGAGAAGTAGGAAAAATTGGCTATAGTGTTTTTTTGTTTTTATATTTATTTTGAGGGGTTTAGAGTTTTTTATATGGGTATATGGGATTTCTGTGTGCCAAATCAATTGGTGCATTGACAAAAAAACCCATAGTGTAATTGATTTGGTGTCGGATAGTTTATTTTTTTCAAAACTGCCATGCTACCCCCAACCCAACTTATATACATATATCTTATATATATTTATATAATTATAATGGTAAATTTATTAAATATAACAAATATATTTATAAAAAATATAATTTTAATAACTATATTTATTATAATAAATATAATGACTCAAATAAATTTTATAAATTATTAATTATATTTACTATATAATTATAATTTATATATAATTACAATAATTATATAATTATGAATTTAATAAATATATAATTATAAGAAAAATATAATTATAAATATAATAATTATATAATTATAATAAATATTGAATTACAATATATATACATATATATAATAATTATATATTTATAATTATAATAAATATACAATGTTAGTAAATATAAAATTATAATAAAATTATAATTATAAATATAATAATTATATAATTATAATAAATATGCAATTATAATTACAATAATATATTAATTATAAATATAATAAATATATAAGTATAAATATAATTAATATATAATTATAATAATTATATAATTATAATAATTATATAATTATAATAATTATATAATTATATAATTAAATTATTCTAAATATATAATAACATTAAATATATAATTATAATTATAATACATATAATATTTTAATAAATATAAAATTATAATAAATATGTAATTATAATAAATATATAATTATAAAAAATATATAATTATAATAAATATATAATTATAATTACAACAAATATATAATTAAATATATAATAATTAAATAATTATAATAAATATATAATTATAAATATAATAATTATATCATAATTATAAATATACAATTATAATTACAATAATTATATAATTATAAATGTAAGAAATATAAATAATATAAATAATTTAATAAATTTTTAATTATAATTATTATATAATTTTAATAAATATATAATTATAATAGTTATAAAATTCTAAATAATATATAATTATAAAAAATATATAATTATAATAATTATATAATTTTAATAAATATATAATTATCTATATAATAATTATATATTTATTATAAATATATACAATTACAATAAATATAAAATTATAATAATTATATATTTATAATTATAAAAAATATACAATTGTAATCTATAATTAAATTTTAATTATATATTTAATAATTCTATATTTATTGTAATATATAATATTATATTGATTATTAATTGTAGTAAGGATGGAGTCTAGGGTCGGGAGTCTCTCACTCTCTCTCTATGGTATCTAGGCTTTTCTGATTTGATGAGTGCGTACTTCCATCCTAGAGAGGATTTCATCGGCCCGAGGAAGGGTAGTAGTTATTCTGTCTTGCCGCTTGGTGCTGCTGTGACCGTACAATATGTGGACCATCAAATCCCCTTTAAGGGTTCTATCCCAAGTGAATCGGTTCGATGAGAAGATGGTCCATCTTGTAAGGATGCAGAATGTTTTTTTCATGGAGGTCGTGATGGTGACTATTCTCCACATAGGATTTCAAGAAACGGTACAAGTTTTGTAGTTGAATCAAATCCTCGGTTATTCCAAGAATGTATTAATGCCTCTCAACACTCTATTATTTCTCACCTTGGTGTGTAATTATGTTCTTTGAAGCTATCTATTTTGAGGCATCTCCTTCGCAAGATTTGGGGCTTCGATAATTGGACCATTATTTCCCTTGTTATGAATTTTTATCATATTAACTTCAGTTCGAATGAATTGAAACCAAAGTCTTAGAGTTGTGGATTTCTTAATCTAATGCCTGGGGTTTTGAGGTTTCAAAACTGGGACCCATTGTTCAACCCCCTTACTGTCAAACATATTGTTTCCCAATCTTGGATCCATGTCAAAGAATTGAATTTGGTCTTTTGGCATCCAAGCATTCTCTGGGATATAGCTTTGGCCGTTGGCACCCAAATTAAGCTACACAAAGAGACTTTATTGGTCAGGTATGGTCACTTCACTAGCATGTTGGTTGAGTTTGATATGTCTATGCCTCTAGTTGAGACTTTTTATTCGATTGTTGGTGATTTTAAATTTGAATGGGATATTGAATTTGAGCATGTCCCTAATTTCTGTGTTAATTGTTCAACTGTTGGACATGTCCAATAAAATTGTCATAGAGGTATGTGGTGTTCTATTTGCAAGAGATATTGACTTCTTGTGGAAAAGTGTATGTTTATATTGATGTTTACTAGTGATCCCTCTCTACCTGTACAAATGAGTAAGGACAATATGAAGGGTGGCACTTTATCTATGGTGGATGTGGTGCCCATTATTAATGATGGGTCATTGAATGAGGGTGTTAACTCTTTTGCTGAGGTGGTGGCTAGGAAGAGGCTTGATCACACCCATGTTGATGTATTCAGCAATGAGGGTGTGATGTTTCCAGTAATGATGGCGTTGATGATCCTGAAATGTTACTGGTGGAGCAATTCCTGTCAAATGGGAAATTGGATACTGGTCTGGTTAAAAGGAGCTTTTCAAAGCTCCTAGTTGGGAAGAATATACATGATGCTCATGGGATGAGAGATACACCTCTTCTTGCTCTATAAAAGGCTTTATGGATTTCTGATTCTGCCTCTGTTCCGGCAGCCTAGGGTGACTCTGTCCTTGGGTTGCAGGTTAGTGGAGAGGATTCTATCCATGGGAAGCATGTTCTATCTTCTCTTGATGATTGTACTAAAAGGAATGTGTCATCATTTGTAAATATTCATGGAGATGATATGGCTCCTCAAGAACATTATTATAAAAACCCATACATTACAAGCATTATTATTGCTTTAAAATTGAAAGCACACTTATTACAACTTATAACAAAACCATGAAAGGACCGTATAGGTATAATGTCTTTAGAAACTGGGAAACATAAACAACTAGTTCATAAATCATCTACGTTGTCTCCCATTTATTTCATCATATATAGAGTTCCTTTTCGGCATATCCTACTTAATATCCTTCTTCATTACCTTTGGAAAAGAAATCATACAAAAGGGTGAGCTCAAATGCTCAGTAAGGGTAAACAAAAGAAATATCAAACATATCATATTCATAAGAATATAACATTTTTAAAATCGTATCCGGCAAAAGAGATCATAACATGGGATAAATCATAGAAGTGAAATATAATCCTAGTAATCATAACTTAAAACATGAATCATTGTGTCATACACACATAATCATAAAAAATCATTTCTTAGTAGTCAATACTCATTGCCAAGACTATCTTAGCGGACAAAGTCCATTTCTGAACCGAGTACACTCCTTGTTTCAGTCCTGTTTCACTGAACCAGTTTAACCTGCCATTCCAGCCATGTCTATATAATGTGATATAATTATTTACCAAATAAATTGGAGGGAGATATAGGTCCCACCCATCTCATAATGATACCATTCTTATGTGTGCCATAAAATCATAAACCATACATCATAGCATAACCCATGTAATAAAAATGGGATTCTTAAACAACACGTCATCATAACATAATCCATAAAATGATATCATAAAAAAATTCCATCATAACATAATCAAATCAATGTAAAAATAGGGATATAAACAAAACCCTATATTATCTTAGATGGAAAATAATTTTGATAAAACACTTGAACTCCATTCTTGAGGAAAATATCCTTTCTACTTCAAAAACATTTACTTTCTTAAAACTTTATATAATTTTGAAATAAAAGTAGTTGATTAAAAATAAACTTGAAAAATTTTAAAGGATGCTTCATGGAAATAATGTTCTCAAAATCCATTCATGCCGTATAAGATAAAAAAACATTCTTCCCATACTTTGGATGGAAATGTCAAAAAGTACCTCGTACGAAAGACGACAAAATATTCCTTTCATATCTTTTACTAAAAACTCACCGAAGGGTAAAATTGGATTTAAACAATTTTAGGTGGATGGAAATAATATTACATATGGAGGAAACATGGATGTGGATGATAAATATTCCCCAGTAAATTCTGAAGTATAAACAATCTCGGATAAAAATGAGATTGTGAGATTTTCCCTTACCAGAGGTCCGATTTTCTTCGTAAGTGTCCAAACCTCCTGTATAATGATTTAAATAACTTAATTGAATTATTACAGAATCAATATTATTTTTATGATATCATATATGGTCATATTCTTAGCTTCTTATTAGTAATATTTCATTGCTACTTGTTATTCGGGTGTTTATTGCTTTATGTTCCTATGTGTGTTTTGTCGAATAAATTCTTATTTCACTTTTTAGGTTATAGATTCCTCATTTCAAGAATCTTATTAGTTTAATATATTTCATATTTATTCATTAAATTCATTTATATAATCATTATTCAATGAATATCATGTAGAACGGGTCGCATCACATCGTGGAGACAGTATTCCGTACGTACGCACGAGCGATGATATCGTTCCCATGATTGTGGAATTGTATTGGAGTGTCTGTACACTATTTTGGAATCAATATCACTTTAAAATAATCATATATAGTTATTATTTACACCATTATACCCATCCATGTAAGGTGTTGGTGGAAAACCAGATTACACCACGTCGTGGATACGGTATTCTGTATGTACGAACGCGCGGTGGTTTCGTTTTCTGTAGGATAGATAGATGGTGAAAGAGAGTTGTTTCATTCTTATAATAACATATAAGTATATGAGTGGTAATGATTTTATTACTTCATAATGAAACAACTAAAGAAGAAGAAGTGGAAGAAGAAATAAAGTTGAAAGAATCGGTAACGGACATTACCTCTTCTTTGAAGCGCCTCTTTGAGACCTCCTCTTAGGGCACTAAAAGTGGTCTTGGAAGAAGACCATTACCTATAGGATGTTTCTATGGAAGTGTAGAAGAGAATTTGGCATGGGTTGGCCAGCCATGAAGGATCAATGTTGTGTGAGGAAGAGATGGAGGAGGTGCCCTTTTATAAGGGAGGAGAGGGGCACCTTTGGAAATATAAGAAATATTAGTTTATATTAAATTCCAAAACCACTTAAAAACTTTCAAAATGACTCATATCCGAATATTAGATGAGATAGGGTTGTAATCTCATCAAACAATAAAATTTAGACAAGTTAGGAGTATATTTTAAACATTATCAACTTGATTTATCCTTATTTATCAATTTAATTTTATTTGTGGTAATAATAATCTAAATTTTAAATTATTATAAATAATTACATATGTGTTGTGAATTTTCCATAATTTGACATTTTATGAAATTTTAGACCATATAAATTTTAATTCATAATTTTTAAATATTTTTGTGATTTTTAAACAATTTTATAATATATTATTTTTTTAAAATAACAATAGTATCAATTTTGACACTGTTCATTTATTCGAATTTAAATAAAATATATACAGAATATATGTTCAAACTAAAATATTTAATTGATTTATAAAATTTCATATGTATCTAGAAATTTAGTTGAGAACATTAAATAGTTTATATAATATTTATTTTAATATTTTTAAAACCATTTATTTGATATTTTAATTAATAAAATAATTTCAACATCACTATTGTGTCATAATTAATGATAATTATATAATCCATAAAAATTATAAATAAATTAATATGATGTACATAATTGTATTAGATTTCTGGAGACTATTCATGTTCAATGTTTCATTAAGTTTATTACAAAATTAAAATTATTATACTTATAAGATTTAGGAAAGTGACATGTTGTCACTTTCTTTGGTTTTAATATTAATTAAATTATTTTCATGAAAAAAATTTCATTAAATGAATCTAATAAGACCCTTAGGTGATATGGGTCGACTTTTAGTCATCAAATATGATTTTGGAAGGTGTTAGGGTATTTTTATAATCTTATATTTACCCTTAATTACCCGATTTACCTTTAACTAGGGTAAATAAACTTTACCGTAGTTATTATTAATAATGCCCCAAAATAAAAAGTAGCCTATTAACATAATTTAGACCCACTGATTCCAAATATGGAATCCATTTTTCAAAATTAAAAACACATATGTTGCAGTAAATAATTTAATGTTAATCACGTTGTTAAGAAAACGGGTTTTAGAGGTTAAAACATTACCAAGGATTGATATGATTTTACCTATGAATTCAATCTGAAATTAATGCGAATGACATATATTATATTAAATGGTAAAAATATATTCTATTTATACTTTAAAACCAATCATTATTATAATTTAACAATATAAATTATCTCAATGAAAAAATTTGTTTTTAATTAAAAATTAGGGTATTTTTTTACTATTCATCAAAATATGAAAGTTATCAGAAAAATATCAAAAATTTATCCAAAGTAAATTTTTATATCCTGATTCCAAAGAAGATTTTTATTTTGTCAAATTGAACTTATAAACTTGTCAGAAACTAGATTTAATGTGGGTGCGCCATCAAAAGGTGGCAAAACTGCATTTTTTTAAAACTACATATTTTACCCAAAAAATTTACTTTGTTCTCTTACCATGTTCTAGAAAATTTGTAAGATGAATAATAATGTTATAAAATTAAAAATGTAGTTAATACTATTCTTAACGGATAGTCCATAATAATATATCGTTATTTAGTGAAACCCGGTATTGCGTACTACACACGCTATCGAGGAAGGTCGCGATTGCGTGTAATGCAAGCCATGTCAGTGTTGTGTGTAGTGAAATATTCCTTTGCGTATAACATAATGAATAAAAAATATAATTCTCGTAAAATATCAGAGTGTTTCATTCTACCCCCCATAAAATGAATTTCTCCCTCGAAATTCGTCACTTCGTAACAAACAGATGAGGATACCTCTCCCTCATCATATTTTCAAGTTCCCATGTAGCTTCTTCTAATTGATGGTTCCTCTATAAAACTTTTACAAAGTGAATGGTCTTGTTCTGTAGGACTTTTTCACTACGATCCAAGAACTTTATTGGCTGTTATTCATAAGAAAGATCTTGCTCAAGCGGTACAACTTCTGAGCTGAGTACATGTGAAGGATCGGGTATGTACTTTCTCAGAAGAGATACATGGAACACATCGTGAACAAGAGAGAGATTCGGTGGAAGCACCAATCGGTAAGCTACCTTCCCAACACGATCCAGTATTTCAGAAGGACTGATATATCTAGGGCTCAACATTCCCTTCTTTCCAAATCTCATGACCCTCTTCCAGGGAGATATTTGTAAGAACACTTTATCACCCACTTCAAACTCTAGGTCTTTTCTTCGGTTATCGGCATAGCTTTTTTGTCGACTTTGAGCTGCTCTTATGTGTTGTTGAATAGATCTGACCTTTTCTTCCATCTGATCTAAAAGATCAGGTCCTAATAGCTTTCTTTCCCAAACTTCATCCCAGCAATTTGGAGTTCTGTATTTCTTTCCATAGAGGCCTTCATAATGAGCCATATGAATACTGGAGTGAATGCTATTATTATAGGAAAATTCTAGAAAAGATATGTGTTTATCCCAACCACCTATGAAATCCATAGAGAATGATATTAATATGTCTTCTAGAGTTTGAATTTCCCTCTCAGACCGACCATCTGTCTGAAGATGATAAGCAGTGATGAAACTCAACTCTGTATCTAGAGCATGCTGAAGACTTTTCTAGAATTTCAAGGTAAACCTCAGATCCCGATCAGATATAATGGAAAGTGGTACTCCATACAATCTTACCACTTCAATTACATATATCCTGGAATGCTGATCAAGAGAAAAATCTTCTCTAATAGCAATGTTGTGTGACGACTTGGTAAGATGATCAACTATAACCCAGATAGCATTATTGCATTTGGATATTTTAGAAAGTCCAATGAAAAAGTCCATAGTGATGTTTTACCATTTCCATTCTGGTATGGGTAATGGTTGTAACATCCCATTAGTCTTTTGTCTCTCATCTTTAACTTGCTGACAAACCAAGCATCGAGAGACATATTCAGCAACATCTCTTTTCATTCCATCCCACCTGAAGTACTCTTTCAGGTCCCTATACATATTTTTACATCTAGGATGAATAGAAAATGAAGAACTATGAGCCTTATCCAGTAGCCCCTTCATTAATTCTAGGATGGGAGGAACACAAACCCGATTCCTGAACCTTATTATCCCATCACAATCAAGGTTGAATTCAGGAACATTTTCTCACCTTCTTTTGCAACTCTACATCTTCTTTCTGTGCCTCTTTAATCTTCACCTATACAGATGGTTGAACATTCATTTGAGAAAGATAAGATTTATCCCCTTCCATTATAATTCCAAGATCCATCCTTTGTAAATCCATAAATATTGGATCTTTTGTGATCCTCATCATGGATAAGCTAGCATGGTCTTGTCGGCTTAATGTGTCTACTAACTTATTTTCTTTCCTAGGGTGTTAATGAATTGAGTAGTCGTAATACATAATCAGCTCCAACCATCTTCTTTGATGCATATTCAGTTCCTTTTGTGTAAAAATATACTTTAAACTTTTATGATCAGTATAAATATCACACCTTTCACCATAAAGGTAATTCCTGCAAATCATTAATGCAAAGACTACCACAGCTAACTCCAAATCATGAGTTGGGTAATTTTGCTCATGGATTTTCAACTGTCATGAGGCATAAGCTATCACCATATCATTTTTCATAAGAACACACCCCAGTCCCTTCTTGGATGCATCACTGTAGATCACAAACCATTCTCCACTACAAGGTAGTGTGAGCACAGGTGCACTGGCTAACCATCTTTTTAGCTCATTGAAATTCTCTTCACATTCCTTCGTCCAAATAGACTGAACTCCTTTCCAAGTCAACTTGGTGAGTGAGTTAGATAACCTTGAATAATCTTTCACAAAACGTTGGTAATATCTAGCCAAGACAAGAAAACTTCGGATCTCAGTTATTGTTGTTAGTCTCAACCATCTTTCGATAACCTCTATTTTTGATGGATCCACAGATATCCCCTCTTTTGAGATTATGTGACGCAAAAATTACAATTTTTGAAGCCAAAGTTCACACATGGTAAATTTGGCGTAAATATTCTCCTTTCTTAGGGTCTTTATTACAATTATCAAGTGATCTTCATGTTCTTCCTTGATCATTTAATAGACAAGAATATCATCTATAAAGACTACCACAAACTGATCAAGATAGTCTCTAAAGACTCTATTCATCAGATCGATGAAGATGGCAGGGGAATTAGTAAGACCAAATGGCATCACTATAAATTCATAGTGTCCATACCTTGTACGGAAAGCCGTCTTTGGTATATCCTCCCTTTTGACGCTTAATTGATGATACCCAGAACGAAGATCAATCTTGTAAAAGTATTGAGCTCCGCGTAGTTGGTCAAATATGTCATAAATGCTTGGGAGAGGATATTTGTTCTTGATAGTGATCTTTTTAAGTTCTCTATAATCAATGCATAGACTCATTGATCCATCTTTCTTCTTAACAAACAGAACAGGTGCTCCCCAAAGTGACGCATTAGGGCGTATGAATCCTTCATCAAGATTCTCTTGAAGTTGCTTCTTCAATTCCTGCAACTCAATTGGGGCCATTCTATAAGGTGTCTTTGAAATGGGCATAACACTCGGTATGAGTTCTATTGAAAACTCAACTTCACGATTTGGTGGAGGACTTGTAAATTCCTCCGGAAAGATATCATCAAACTCCCGTACAATGGGTGTATTCTTAATCGTGAGTTTCTCTCCAACCATTTGAGATAAATAACCTTCATTTAGTGTAATCAAGACCCATAAGATGGAATAAATTTCCATTGGAAGGTTATGTTCTTCCTTGCATCGATAGACGATCATAGATTGATCTGGAATATGAAATGTGACTTCCCTTCTCTGGAAATTGATATGATCTCCATATAAATAAATCCAATCCATGCCATGAATCACATCAAATTCCACTATAGGAAGGATCACAAGATTTTCAGGAAGCACTTTCCCACAAACTTCAATCGAAGAATAATTGTAAACTTTTGATGCAACTGTTGTGAGATTAGGAGTTGTCACAGCTAACTCAACATCTAATTGTTGGGGTAATACGGAGATACCCTCAGAAAATTATTCAGAAATAAAAGAGTGGGTGGATCCATAATCAAATAAATCATTTTCAACTTTATAGTGGATGGTAAGTGTACCTCTCACCACTTCGTTGTCGTACTCCACATCGCCGATAGTAATTGCATGTTACTTTCCTTTGTCATTGGCCTTAAGCGTTTGTTGACGTCGATCATCATCATCAACCCTTGGATTTGGGCATTGATTGTCATAATTCCCCATCTCCTTGCACCTGAAACATTGAATTGTAGTAGGTTCATTCTGTGTATCCCTTGCTTTGTTTCATCATTAGACATCTTCTTCCCATTATTTCGATATTCAATTGCCCGCTGACCTTCTTTTCCACACTTATAACATTTGCTTGTCCCCTTAAGAAAATTTCCTCCATGTTTCTTTCCACACTTTGAGCATAAGGGAAAACTCATCTTCTTTTCTGTGTGGTCTTTAGATTTTCATTTGAATTCCATTTTCCTCTTCTTATCAAACCCATGTGACTGATGAGTTACACCAATCTCCATCTCAACCTTGAGAGCGCATTGAACAATTTCCTTGTAGCTATTGAAGTCCCTTATGGATAATTCCCTTCTAAGACTTGGTTTTAAGACACTAAAGAATCGATCGATCTTACTCTCAGGTTGGATAATAATTCCAGAAGCGTACCTTGCAAGTCTTGTAAAATTTTCTTCGTAGGTACCAACGGATTCATCATCATTTTTCTTTAGTTCAAGAAACTCCTTCTCCATCTTTGTTCGAAGAATACAAGGGAAATACTTATTGAAAAATAAGTTATTGAACTCATCCCATTCCATGGACTCAATTTCATCCCTTTTCCTCATATTCTTAATAAGATTCCACCCTTGATCAGCATCACCTTCAAAATGATATACAGCTAAGATGAATTTATCATGTTCAGAACATTAAAGAACTGAATATATCTTTTTAGTGGTACTTATCCATTGTTCAGCCACTAATGGATCAGAAGACCCACTGAATGAAGGTGCACACTACCTCATGAAGGATTCAACAAAATGTTCCTCCTTCCTTTTCTCGTTTGGAAGTCCTAAATGATTCATAGCTTGAGAAAGTTTTGTGAGCATGGCAACAAGATTCTACATTCTACCTCCCATAACATTTGGTTGCTCAGGGGGACAATCATTGCATTGATCGTCGCATTCCACATTAACACGGTTTCTTCGGGTTCCATCCATTAACTAAACCAAGAAGAATAGTGTGAGAAACACAAATTAAAATAGGAAAACCACATAATCATGAATAAAATTTCACACTTAAGGTCTTATCATAGGTTGTTCATGGCCATTTCTAAAACACTAAAATTGTGTTCTATGCTTAGACATATCCTTAGGTTTCTTACTAAGGCTTTCACATCCTAGTTTCCAATGGTTGACTATACCTTTCCTCTAATACCAACTATAACGAACAATACTTTCCATACATTGTTATTGCTTTAAAATTGAAATCACTCTTATTACAACATATAACAAAACCATGAAAGGACCGTATGGGTATAATGTCTTTAGAAACTGGGAAACATAAACAACTGGTTCATAAATCATCTATGTTGTCTCCCATTTATTTCATCATATCTAGAGTTCCTTTTTGGCATATCCTACTTAATATCCTTATTCCTGACCTGGGGAATAGAAAACATGCAAAAGGGTGAGCTCAAATTCTCAGTAAGGGTAAAAAAAAAGAAATATCAAACATATCATATTCATAAGAACATAACATTTCTAAAATCTTATCCTACAAAAGAGATCATAACATGGGATAAATCATAGAAGTGAAATTTAATACCAATAATCATAATGTAAAACATGAATCTTTGTGTCATACACACATAATCATAGAAAATCATTTCTTAGTAGTCAAGACTCATTTCCAAGACTATCATAGCGGAAAAATGTCTATTTCTAAACCGAGTTCAGTCCTCGTTTCAGTCCTATTTCACTGAACCGATTTAACCTACCGTTCTAGCCATGTCTATCTCATGAGATATAAATTGTTACCCAATGAATTGGAGGGAGATATATGTCCCACCCATCTCATAATGATACCATTCTTATGTGTGCCACAAAATCATAAACCATACTTTATAGCATAACCCATGTAATAAAAATGGGATTCTTAAACACCACGTCATCATAACAGAATCCATAAAAGGATATCGTAAAAATAATTCCATCATAACATAATCAAATAAATGTAAAAATAGGGATATAAACAGAACCCTATATTATCTTAGATGGAAAATAATTTTGATAAAACACTTGAACTCCATTCTTGAGGAAAATATCCTTTCTACTTCAAAACAATATTCCTTTCTTAAAACGTCATATAATTTTTGAAAAAAAAGATATTGATTAAAAATAAACATGAAAACTTGTAAAGGAAGCTTCATTTAAATAATGTTCTAAAAATCCATTCATTCCGTATAAGTTATAAAAACATTCTTCTCGTACTTTGGATGGAAAAGTCAAAAGGTACTTCGTACAAAAAATGACGAAATATTCCTTTCATATCTTTTACTAAAAACTCACCGAAGGGTAAAATTGGATTTAAAAAATTTTCGGTGGATGGAAATATTATTACATATTGAGGAAACATGGATGTGGATGATAAATATTCCCCAGTAAATTCTGAAGTATAAACAACCTCGGATAAAAATGAGATTGTGAGATTTTCTCTTACCTGAGGTCTGATTTGCTTCGTAAGTGTCCGAACCTCTTGTATAATGATTTAAATAATGACATTGACTTATTAAAAAATCATACTTATTTTTATGATATCATATATGTTCATATTCCTAGCTTCTTATTAGTAATATTTCATTGCTACTTATTATTCGGGTGTTTATTGCATTATGTTCGTATGTGAGTTTTGTCAAATAAATTCTTATTCATATTTTTAGGTTATAGATACCTCATTTACATAATGTTATTAGTGTAATATATATCATATTTATTCATTAAATTCATTTATATAATCATTATGAAATGAAGATCATGTAGAACGAGTCGCATCACATCGTGGAGATGGTATTCCGTACGTACGCATGAGCAATGATATCGTTCCCATGATTGTGGAATTGTATTGAAGTGTATGTATACTATATCAGTATCAATATCACTTTAAAATAATCATATATAGTTTTTATTTACACCATTATACCCATCCATGTAAGGTGATGGTGGAAAACCAGATTACATCACGGCGTGGAGATTGTATTCTGTACGTAGGCACACGTGGTGATTTCGTTTTCCGTAGGATTGATAGAGGGTGAAATAGGGTTGTTTCATACTTATAATAACATATAAGTATATTAGTGATACTTATGTTATTACTTCATAATGAAACAACTAAATAAGAAGAAGTGGAAGAAGAAATAATGTTGAATGAATCGGTAATGGACATTACCTCTTTTTTGAAGCGCCTCTTGGAGACCACCTCTTAGGGAACTAAAATTGGTCTTTGACGAATACCAAGACCTCTATGATGTTTATAGAGAAGTGAAGAAGAGAAATTGGCAGGGTTTGGCCGATCTTGAAGGTTCAAAGTGGTGTGAGGAAAAGAGGGAGGAGGTTCCCTTTTATAAGGGAGGAGAGGAGCACCTTTGGAAATATAAAAAATATTAGATTATATTAAATCCCAACCCCACATAAAAACATAAAAAATGACTCATATGAGAATATTAGATGATATAGGGTAGTAATATAATCAACCAATAAAATTTAGACATGTTAGAAATTTATTTTAAACATTATCAACTTGATTTATCCTTATTTATCAGTTTAATTTTATTTGTGGTAATAAAATTCTAAATTTTAAATTATTATAAATAATTTAATATGAGATGTGAATTTTCCATAATTTGACATTTTATGACATTTTAGACCCTATAAATTTTAATTTATAATTTTTAAATATTTTTGTGATTTTTATACAATTTTATAATATGTTATTTTTATAAAATAACAATATTGTCAATTTTGACACAATTCATTTATTCAAATTTAAATAAAATATATACAGAAGATATTTACGAACTATAAGCTTTAATAGATTCATAAAATGTCATATGTATCTATAAAAGCAGTTTAGAACATTAAATAGTTAATATAATATTTATTTTAATATTTTTAAAACCATTTATTTGATATTTTAATTAATAAAATAATTTCATCATCACTATTTTGTCATAATTAATGATAATTATTTAATCCCTAAAAATTATAAATAAATTCATATGATGTATATAGTTGTATTATCTTTTGGGAGACTATTCATTTTCGAAGTTTCATTAAGATTATGACTAAATAAAAATTATTATACTTTTAAAATTTTAGAAAGTGACATGTTGTCTCTTTCTTTGGTTTTAAGAATAATTAAATTATTTTGATGGAAAAAAATTCATTAAATGAATATAATCTGACCCTTAGGTGATATGGTTCTACTTTTAATCCTAAAATAGGATTTTGGAAGGTGTTAGGGTAATTTTATAATCTTATATTTACCCTTAATTACCCGATTTTCCTTTTACTATGGTAAATAAAATTTACCATAGTTATTATTCATAATGCCCAAAAAAAATAAGTATCATATTAACATAATTTGGACCCACTGATTAAAAATATTTATTACATTTTTCAAAATTCAAAACACATAAGTTGCAGTAATTAATTTAAAATTAATCTCGTTGTTAAGAAAATGGGTTTTAGAAGTTAAAACATCACGAAAGATTGAAATGTTTTTACCTATGAATTCAATGTGAAATTAATGATAAGGACATATATTATATTAAATGGTAAAAATATATTCTATTTATACTTTAAAACCATTCAATATTATAATTTAACCATATAAATTATCTCAATGAAAAAAGTTGTTTTAAATTTATAATAGTGTATTTTTTTACTATTCATTAAAATAAGAAAGTTATCACAAAAATATCAAAAATGTATTCAAAGTAAATTTTTATATCCTGATTCCAAATAAGTATTTTATTTTGACAAATTGAACTTATAAACATGTCAAAACAGGATTTAATGTGGGTGCACCATCAAAAGGCGGAAAAACTCCATTTTTTAAAAAATACATATTTTACCCGAAAAATTTAATTTGTTCTCTTACCATGTTCTAGAAAATGTGTAAGATGAATAATAATGTTATCAAATTAAATATGTATTTAATACTATTCATAACGGCTAGTCCATAACAATATATCGCTGTTTAGTGAAACCCGGTATTGCGTACTACACACGCTATCGTGGAAGGTCGTGATTGCGTGTAATGAAAGCCAAGTCAGTGTTGTGTGCAGTGAAAGATTCATTTGCGTATAAAATAATGCATCAAAAACTATAATTCTCATAAAATATCAGGGTGTTACAATTATTTTGGTCCTATTGATGCTCCAACAGCCTTGGGTGACTCTTCCGCTAGGTTTCTTGTTGATTCAGGTATAAATAGTTCTGCTCATGAGATGAGGGATACACCTATTCCTGCTATGCATCAGGATATTACGGGCAGATGATCTTTTCTCTGCTCCAGCAGCCTTTGGTGACTCTCCCCCTGGGTCGCAGGTTGGTGGAGATGATTCTGGTCATGGAATTCTAGTGCTAACTCCTGCATCTGATGTAAAACAGCCTGTGCAGGCTGTAGATGTGAAGAAGCATGTCGGTGGCTCTAGGGGACAATGAAAGATGTTTCTAGTGTTGCATCATATGATGCTTCAACTGTAACTCCTTAAGTTACATATACAGCCTCTATTTCCATGCCTGTGGGTGTACTTAGGACTCATAATATGAAGAATAATTTCATTACCATGCTAGAGTCTATCAATTCCCCCTAATTTGATGGTTTATACATTGAGAGTAGGGAAAGGAAATCTAAAATGACTTCATCTCTTGTAGTGACTAATGACTCTGGTATAAAACAGGTTGATCTTTTCGACATACAAGTAGTTGAGCTTGTCCATGATGAAGGAGTTCAGACTGGAGATGAAGTGCTTCCAATGAATTTTCAAAGTGTAAATGAATATAAGGTTAAGGAATCAATGGATATTGATGATGAAGGTGGTGACTATGAGACTCCAAAGCAATGATGAAGAAGAAGGCATCCAAGAGGTCGGGGTGGATTTCATGGTCGGGGTGGTAGAAACAAAGGATGAGGGTTTTATATGTAATGTGTTGGTAGGGTGTTTCTCATCTTTACCCTAAACTTTCCTATTGTACTATGTCTTTTATTTTATAATAATTATTGGGGACCATGGGGTTTTTCCATGGTCTGCGCTTTTTCGGTATAATATTATATATTTATTGTAATATATAATATTATTGTAAAATATAATATTATAATTATATATTTATTATATATAATTATATAATATATAATTACAATAATTATATAATTATAATAATTATATAATTATATAATTATAATAATTATATAATTATATAATTACTTAATTATAATAAATATATAATTATAAATATAATAATTATATATTTATTATAAATATATACAATTAAAATAAATATATAATTATAATAATTATATATTTATAATTACAAAAAATATATAATTTTAATATATAATTAAATTGTAATTATATATTTCACAATTTTATATTTATTTGTAATTATTATTACATGTTATATTATTATATAATTGTATAATATATTTATAAAAATTATTATATAATTATAATTATATATTTATTATAATTACATATTAATTATATTAATTATTATACATTTAATTTAATTATAATTATATATTTATTATAATTATATATTCATTATAATTGTATATTTATTATAATTATAATTATATATTTATTGTTATTATATATTTAATATATTTAAAATAATATTATTATTTTATTTATAATTGTATATTTATTATAATTATTTAATTATTATGTATTAAATTGTATATTTATTAATATTGTATATTTATTATAATTATAATTATATAATTATCATAGTTATATATTTATTGTAATTTTATATTTATTATAATTATATAATTATGATATTTATAATTATATATTTATTGAATAAAAAATTATATATTAAGTGTAATTATATATTTATTATAATTATATAATAAAGATAATTATATATTTATTATATTTATTTTACTCGTTATATTTATTATAATAAATATATTTATGATAAATATATTTGTTATATTTATTATATTTATAATTATAATTATATAAATATATATAAGATATATGTATAGAAGGTGGGTGGGGGTAGCGTGAGATTTTGGAAATAATAAACCACCCAGCGCCAAATCAATTGGTGCTGTGGGTATTTTTTCAAAGCGCCAATTGATTTGGTGGTTGGAAAACCCATATACCCCTATAAAAAAACCCTAAACCACTTAAATTCAAAAATAAAATAAAAACACCCTTATACAAAATTTTTCCTCGAGATGGATTTTATAAAGTAAATATTTTTCTTTTATTTTAAAAATGTTAACAACAAGATGGAAGATATTGAAGTAATTCCTTTTATTTTACTAAATTATTTTACCTAAAAAAACTAGGGAAATCAAAATAATTTAATATAGAAGGAAAACATGTTTATAAATTAAAATAACCAGTGAATGTGCATTGGTCAACACACATGGAGTCATGTTGTGAAGTAAAAAAGAAAAAATGGAATTTCGTTGGGGTAGAAAGAGTGGATCCATGACAGGACGTAGTGAACTGTGTGTGATCACACCAGTAGCCAACATCATCGTGGCGTTGGGTAGTCTCGGAAGAACCAATGGAGCATGGTTAGGGTGGGTTCGGAGACACCCATTACACTACAATTGATCCTATGAAACACCATGTATAGGAGCATCCGGAGGATAGAGAGGTGAAACATCGATGGTTGGACAACATGGGGTGGACTAAAATGGTGAGAAAGAGGAGGTTCATGGTAATGGGATGAGAGACAAAAGGGAACACTGTCTCGCCATTATACTTTACCGGAAGAAATCCTATGATAACCCGAAGGAGGTTCATTAAATATATTATTTCGGAGGCTTCCAAACATCACATATGACACTTATATAGCCTTCTCATTCTATACATATTTTCTCATTCTTCCTAGTCTGAAGATGACTTTCTTGAAACTTCTCTAGGTTCTAGTAGGGGTTCTTCAAGTTAAGTATCAGGGGCAGACTGTGTCTTGTTCCAACACCCTCCCCACTGCCACGAACCTCCTCCTCATCTCCATTTTATCCCTCTTCCTAGTATACATCTTTCTCGATTTATTACCATGATCCCCACTCTGCACCGCATCCTTTAAGGCCATATCGTTCGGAGACCTGGTGGTTTTATTGATATCGGAACTCATCACCTTTCTTCCCAGCCTCCTGCTACTCTTGTACATGGTGTTCCAAATGATCAATCATAGATTATTGGCCACTGTGAGACCCACAGTATCTAGGCTCTTTCACTAGTTCTTCCCGGATCCATGAGGATGTGCGCTACCGTTGTGACTGCACGAACCCTGAGAAGGTCCACGAAATATATTCCACTCTTGTTCTATATGTTTTCTCATTGTTCCTAGGCTGATGATGTCTTTCTTGAACCTTCTACATTTTATGGTAGGGGTTCTTTAGGTTGAGTATCAGGGGAATCCGCTTTCAACACCCACCCCACATTCATGAATTTCCTCCTCCTCACCATTGTTTTCCACTCCATGCCCTACATCCTTTCTAATTTATTACCATGCTCCCCCTCTCCACCGGATCCTGGAACTTTACTGGTCTTCCTTTTTTCTCACATCCTGGGTGATATTTATAGTGGCGTTTTAGGGTGTTACACAATTATTAACAAAATCTAAATACATTAATATGTATGGTTCGTTTGAGTATATTTAATATACACCATAAATACATAGAATAATTCAAAAAATTTGATTCAGGTGAAAAAACGTTTATTTGAAAAAAAAGACGTAAAACAATGGCGGTGATATTTATAGTGTCCTTGGGGGGATTTCATACATATTAAAAAAATGTGAAACCACAAATATGAATGGAATTTGAGTGTATTTAATATTCAACTTTGTAAGAAAGAAAAAATGAAAAAAAGGGATGGGAATGAATGAAAAGGAAAAAAACAGAAATAAACGTCTATATGTAAGATTTTGTTGTGGATAACATTGATGGGAATAGGTAAAAATTATAAAGAAAGAAAATACTTTCAAAAGAAATATAAATTATACATTTAAATATATATATATATATATAACGGATAAATAAATATGTTTGGATGTTAGGATAAATAAAATTATAAAATTAATTGAATTTATAAATAATAACAGACAAAGGTCATATAGTTAATATAGTTGAAAGCTCTGCATTCTTTCCATCAATGTTTGATTCATAATTTTGAACATGCCAGGTATTTCAAGAAAGGTTTTTTCAAATCCTAGTCATTTGTGTCTTCCGTAGTACCCAAAAATCCCAATATAAGAAAAAATAGGTTTAACAACGAGATTTTTTAGCATTTAGTGTTGATTTAAACCACTCTTAAATGTTGTGTGATGATTTCTAATTGTTTCATGAATTTGGGTGTTGGGAATCTTTTCGAAAACAGTATTTAATAATAGTTTAAACCACAAAAAAATATTTAACGACAGTTTTTTATTTTATTTTTAATTTCTTAAATTTATTATATATTATATATTTATAAATAAATATATGTATATTGTCATGACCCATCCCCTAGGGACCGTGCCGTAACTGCTCCAAACCCGCCTTCCATAGGGTAGGGGCTGACGACTATCAACAATGGCATAATTCCCTAAAATAGGAAGGAATTTCCTTTAAAACTGTAAACATACACAATCAGAGTATGAGCTTGAAGTAAACATTAAGTAAAAATGAATACAAGAGAAGTGATGGAATGTAAAAGGGGTCGGAATACAATCCCAACTGTAAGTTCAAGTACAACTGAAAGCAAGTAAAACTTAAGAAAAGTAAAACAGCTACTGGGTCATCATCCGGGGTTCCTACCTGATGGGTAAGTACAGATGGCCTCCACAGCACTCCACATCCGTCCATATTCTCCATGTACCATCACGCCAAGTGGTCCACCTCTAGGTACCGCCTAGTCCTGCTACTCTTTGCCTCAATCAGCATTGACTGTTGTTTGCAACCAACACAACGAGGTGCAGACATAGCCAGTGTATGGGTGAGTATAACGATACTCAGTAGGGACCCCGATACCCTCTAGGTCTCATGAAATCAAACAAGGATAATCCATAATGTATGAAACAAATGGATAACCATTACTTAGATTTATGACCATACATATACCTAAGTTATCAAGTAACCCATCTCAATCATGAGGAAAACACAAAAGTCGTTAATTCAGCTCAAACTCGGATTTTTATTATCAAAACCAAGGATGACAGTGTACTCCTTTATCGAGTATAGTAGGGCTACTGCATCACATAGAGGCGCTTTCCACTATCCTTAAATTTTTTATGTTCTCCTTCTGTCGAGTACCATGGGTCTACTGCGTCACATAGAGGCACTTTCCACTACAGGTCTGTCTTGTTCACACAGAGGCGCTCCCCCTCGTAGCTAGCTAAGGTACTCCTCTTGTCGAGTACCATGGGTCTGCCACATCACACAGAGGCGTTCCCCACCATGGGTCTGCTGTGTCACACAGATGCTCTCCCCACTAGTCTAGTCAAGTCACTTCAAGTCAAATCGGTCAAGCGGTCGTCAGGTCTAAGCCACATACTAAGTCTTTGTACTCTGTCCACTCGCCTCTAGAAGGATCTGTTCCATGAGCTACTGGTCAATACTCCAACTATCACGAAGTCCCATGTTGAAGTATCACAATGGACTGCCACGTTATAGGGGTCTCAATGCAACAGACGGAGCGTCAATCGGATGCCCAATCTGTGAGTTATTTACATTTCTATTCCAGGGCTAAGTTGGATTTTAGTTTCAAACCAACCCGACCAAACACCCATCTATTTCCAATCCTCAATAGGGTTATTTCAAAAAAACCATATCATTCCAAGATTTCTGTTTCCGCAGACGGTTCGTTGATCGGACACTCGTAGCCCATGTTATGGACAAGAATGTGTAATCAGGTCGGACGGGTCTGGGTCCGGTCTGACCTAGTTGGATCGACCCGTCCTGATCTGGGTCCGGACTGGGGGTCGGACCCGGTCCGTGGAACCGACCCGACCCGAGGGGGTGGCCTAGCCTGATGGGGAGGCCCGAACTGAAGGCGGCCCGACCCAAGGTGGTGGGTCGGCCCGATGGCGGCCCGGCGGCCCGGTCGGCCTGGCGACCCGGCTACCCGGCGGGGGTCCGCCTTAGCAGCGGCTAGGGGGAAAACTACACACCTGGGTTCCTGAATGGATTTTCCATTGAGGTGTGAGCTGAAACCTATGCCAGGAGGTGCCAGTCCAGATCACGCGGGACTCGCTGGGTCCCTCTCCTCCCAGCTGGCCGAGCGGCCAGCCACTCCAGCTTTTTTGCCGCAGCCCACCCTGGCCGTGGCACTTCCACCGGCACGACACAATGTCGTCAGCCCATTCTGGCAGCCGTCATGCCACATTGCTCCTCCGCGGCCTAGTTCTCCGTCCAGCACGATGATGTCGCGCCCCTCCGGCGATCCGGCGGCCATTGCGTCGCCAGTTTCCTTTGCGGTCGGCCCGACATCGGCCGCCCTTGTTCCCACTTCTCCAACATCAAACGAGAAAAATAAAAGGGTGGGGGTCGGGCCATGTTCGTGCGGCCCGAAACTTCCATGTTGTCGTGATATCAATTGGAAAAAAATTAACCAAGAATGAAATATGAAGAACAGAAACCAAATTCAACTCAAAACCCCTACTTTGTATCGATGACCGTTGATGAAGTCGTGCAAAGGTGACGTCGATTTGTCAAAGTCGGAAAAAAGGAAGAGAATATCCATCATTGGCGGATGTGCGTTTAGATGTGACGAATCTAAAGATGGCTTTCTTCGCGGTCGGCTCCTTCTCTTTTGGCACAATTGAATATTGATTAAGGTGTTCATCGTTCTTCGGTGGTGGAAGAGGCATTATTCTTTGGAATATTATGTTCACCAATTCCTTCCAACTCCTCTCTCAATATTCCACCAAATTAATTTACAAAACAAAAATATTGGGTTAAGCTAACACATTAATTAATTTTTTGGTGAAAACAATCAAAAGAATTCAAAAAGTATTGAAGTAATTAAATTGAATGAGTTCAGCTAATTAATTGAGATGGATGACACATTTATGAGTGGGGAAGTTCAAGGGTTTCTCAACTTAATTGGTGGTTCTAAGAGGTTACAACCCCCAGGTGGTCCACACCAAAGATATCCTACCAAGGGAGGTTATGTGTGGGTGGGCCCCAGCACCATAACCTTGCATGTGAGGTTATGGTTTGGTGGACCCCAACTCCAACAACCTCTTAGAGATTTTAACCCCCACAAATAAATAAAAGCTAACAGTTATTTTTATTTTATTTAATTAAAAACCCAAAATCTAACTTCTATTCTCGTTAGAACGCAAATGCGGTGAAGGTCACTCTATAAAATCATCGATGTTATAAGTTCATCGGTGCCCTCAGATTTCAATTTCAAGCACTGGTTCAAAATTTATAAATCATGCATATACGTTTACTAAACGTACCCAAACAAAACTTTGGAAATTTATCACTACTTGAAAGGAGGCTTTTCCCAACACTTTTATACCAACGGTTCAAAGAACCAATGGTATATGTTGTCTTTACCAATAGTTTTCATAAACCGTTGGTAAAGACCTTGAACAAGTGACTTTTCCAAACGATTTTATGAAACCGTATGGAAAATGGGGAAAATAACTTTCCCCAACGGTTTGAGGAAACCATTGGTAAAAAACCCCCCATATTATCCAAATGCAGGCAGCGGCCTCCCCACAATTCCAGAACCCTTCAGCTGGTCTCCAGAAGCGATTCCTTGGCAGAAGCACTTCCGAATCCCCACCTCTTCCTTCAGATCAGCAGCTACCAGGTTAGAATCTTTCCATATTTTATCAAGGATATAGTTCCACCGCTTATAAATCATATAATTATGTTTTCAACAATTTCGTTATTCCCAATTTTTTGGGTTTTTGTAAATTTTTATGATTGCTCAACAAATTGTGTACTCAAATCCCTATATCAGTGTATGTCCAATTAATGTTTTCATTACACATTTACATTTATAAGGGAATGGTGTCTCTTTATTGTGTTCTAATTTTGATGATTCATAGTTTTTTTAATCTGCTTCAAATATTATAGCTTCATGTATATGAACTAATAAGAAAATTTTTGTAATATTTATTGATATTATTTCATGAAAATCACTCCTTTCATTAAGATCATGCCAAACATGAAGATCTTGTTCATCTTAATTTTTGTACACTATGTGTATTACATTACAAGTATGCATCATGTTTCTATCAAAAAAAATATATATATATAATGACACACTGTTCACTAATCCTTTGCACAATAGAACATATGGAGTATCTTCTGAAACTTTTCCTAATAGTATGTGGTCCCTAATTAGTACTTATTCCTTCTTCGTGAAACTAATTGATAGAATGTCAAATTCGCAATATTAGTGAATATTAGTTTTTCTAATATAACCATTAATAATTCTTCATTCGACATCATACATGTGTTATTCAATCACCTTTTTAAAACACAATAACCATTTCCACTGATTTGGGGTTCCTTAAAAAGCTTGAGAAAAACAGAAAAATGCATGTATTGAATCATGTTTCTCATATGGTATCATGGATACAAGTTC
This sequence comes from Viscum album, assembly GCA_963277665.1. Lineage (NCBI taxonomy): Eukaryota > Viridiplantae > Streptophyta > Magnoliopsida > Santalales > Viscaceae > Viscum > Viscum album. The sequence goes on from OY728128.1 coordinate 419,587,498, forward strand.
ATCTCGAAAATCATGACTGCGTGATTCATATATCATGAGGACAATGAGATTATTAATCTTCACACAAATGAAGATTTTTTTTACAACTATGTGTTTTTGTTTTCACTTTTGATTTGGTCGAAAGGGGAGGTTTGTGGTCATTAATCATGGTTGTGGGAGGTCATTTTGGATGTAAGATAGTATGGATTCATTTTACTTGATATATCCAATATTATTATTGATTTATGTTCAATTTTATTATCTTTAACAAGTGATGTTATTTAATAAGTTGTTATTAATGGTTGTAATAATGACGATATAGTATAAGGGTTCATATGGTGTGTATATGGGTTCACATGGTGTGTATAACGGTTGACATGGTATCAGTGAACACAAGTCATTAATTTAAGCCTTCATTCTCACTAGCATGTAAGAAATTGAATGATGTAAACCTATCCTCACATGATTTATTACCTTAGATAGTGTCCAACATATGGAATATGAGCTTTTGAATTCATCATTTAACCAGGATCATATATTCCATTTCCCCCAAGATGACTGTACTAAAATAACTTTAGGGTCAACTAAATATGTTTCTCATTATTCGTTGTATATTATGTGTCCTTCTTGGCCAATACTCACTTTTATGAGGGTGGGGTGCTTTTCACTACCCATTCGTGCATGTGTAGACATCCATAAAAATGTTAGATAAGTCACAAGTTTAATTCAGTAATTTTTTTATCATTGACATACTTTATTAAGAATTTCAAATTTAAAAATAAATTCGTTTGTCTATACTTAATGAAATTAAATCTTTTTACATGACATGAACAACCTATTAGTGTAGAAGCCTAACATTTATTCACCCATGGGGTGCGCTTGAATTGGGTAAGTAATTGGTAATGAAAGGTATGGCCAGGTGTCAATAATGAGTTATTGAACATGAGTGGATGATTTGGGATGCCTATAACACATGATGGGACTTGAGGCATGTGCCTCTTATAGACCTAATGAAAATGAATATAAATAAATTTTAATTTAATTTATGAGTAATTGTTATTTAAATTATTTTAATAGTTCACTACATCTACTAGAAACTTCTTCCTTTATCATTTACTTAAATGTATTTTCTATTAATGTTCAATACTATTGAATTGTTTATGAAAAAATGACGTATATAAATTCTTTTTACAGAATGGACAGAAGTTGGATGTATGAAACCGATCGGATCTCAAGAGATTTTCAAAATAATTTGTAGAGCTTTTTAGATTTTTCATTTCACAATGCTTAAGATAGTGGTCACATACACTGCCCATGTTCCAATTGTGTTGGTAGACCTTGGTTGACCCGTGAAGAAGTCAGCTACCCCATAAACAAAAATGGTTTTCAAGCAAACTAATTTTTGTGGTATCATAATGGGTAGAAAATGAAATCTCAAATTGGTGATGACCGAAATGAAAAGACTGGAACGGAGAATTTGTTAGATGAACAGTTTCCACTTATTCATCATCATGAAAATGAAGGGATTTCGACTCAAGAAGACTTCAATATGAGCACAACTGATGCATCTAGTGAAAATGATGATATTGATAGTGTTAAAAAATTGAATGATGCTTCCATGACTCCAGTATATCGACAAAGCCATAAAATGAAAAATCTGGAAATTTTAATCCAATTGTTTCATGGGAAAAATATGTATGGGATTTATAATACAACAATCGATTACATTCTTACCCTCTTGAAGGATTTTCTTCCAAATGATGATGATATTCCCTCAACCCACTATATGGCATGGATGTTAGTTGAGGAACTTGGATTTTCAAAAAACAAAATTCATGCTTGCCCGAAAGATTGCAGTTTATTCTGGGAGGAAACCGCTGAACGAAATGATTGTATAAAATGTGGCACATCCTTCTGGAAGTCAAAATCTGATGGAACACCATCCCACATTCCACAGAAAGTAATGTGGTACTTTCCATTGATCCCTAGACTCCAGAATCTTTTTATGTCTGATGACATATCAATAAAAATGAGATGTCATGATACCAAGAGAAAGAAGACTAATGATGAGTTGGTTCATCCTGCAGATTGATTTGCATGGCAGAGATTTGATGCTGGAAATTCTGATTTTTCAGCTGATGTGCATAATGTGAGGCTGGGTCTTTCATGCGACAGTTTTAATCTATTTGGGAAGATGCTTACTTCGCACAACACATGGCCAGTTTTTATACACATTTATAATCTTCTCCCATGGTTGTGTATGAAATAACCTTTCACTTTCATGAGTATACTAATATCTGGTCCTTCTGATCCCAGCATTGATATTGATGTCTACATGAAACCTTCAATAAAAGAGTTGAAACTTCTTTGGGATGTGGGTGTGCGCACATACGATGCATGTTCGAAAGACATATTTCAGATACATACTGTGCTTATGTGGACGATCAATGACTTTCCAGCTTATTTAATGATGTCTGGATGGAGCACGAAGGGAAAATTGTCATCTCCAATTTGTATGAAGAATACACGATCCAGAAGACTGAAACATCGCTGTAGTTTCAGTTTTATGGGACATCGACGTTTCTTTCCAAAGGATCATCCATATATAATGAACCATCAAAGATTTGATAATTCCATATAGACCGACGATCCACCTCATTTTATGTCTGTAACTGACATGCTTAATGAATTTAAGGATTTCAGTTTTTCATTCGGGAAGGGTCAAATGAAATCTGGAAAGAGAAAGAATGTTTCCACTGAAACCTATTACAATCGGAGGAAGAGGAGTATCTTTTTTGATTTTCCTTATTGGTTAACAAATTTTTTACATAATTGATTAGACGTAATGCATATTGAAAAGAATATATGCGAAATGTTGCTTTTAGTTCTTCTAAATGTCAAGGGGAAGACAAAAGATGATTTAAGATCTCGGCATGACTTGGTGGATTGGGGCATCAGACCAGAATTACATATTGTGTGTATCAGTGAAAATAAATGGCAACTTCCATGGGATTCTTATGTGATGACACCTATGGAAAAATAAATTTTTGGATGTATTATAGACTATTAGAGTTCATAATGGCTATTCAAGCAACATATCTAAATGGGTCAATATAATAAAGTTGAAGCTAAAATCTTTGAAGAATCATGATTATCATGTTCTACTGCATGAGTTTCTTCCAATAGAAATCCTTCATCTTTTTTCCAATAATGTAAGGGTGGTTGTTATTTGTTTGTGCCATTTGTTTAGAGATCTTTGTGCTAAGAAGATGTCCAAGTCTTTCTTTCAAAAAATGTTGACACATGCCCCATTAATTTTGTGTGAGTTGGAGAAAATATTTCCTCCATCATTTTTCACATGCATGCTGCATCTGACTGTCTATATTCCCACTAAAATACATCTAGGAGGACCTGTTTCTCTTCATTGGATGTATCAAACTGAAATAAATATGTTCACATTCATGTCTTATGTCCGAAATAGAAATCATCCCAATGGTTCTATCGTGAACGGTTTCTTGGCTCAAGAATGTATGGATTTATTCTTGATGTATTTGTCTGATCATACTAGAAGATTGAACAGACCAATGAGAAATGAAGAAGAACAATATGAGCAAATAGAAACCAGTATTCCATCACATCCTCAAACAGGAGAAATTCCTGGATCATATACATTGAAGACATTGAGCCATGAGGAGCGGGATATAGAACATCGCACTATTTTGTTCAACTGTGATTTGTTCGATGACTATATCAGGTAACTAAATTGATTATGTATATCTTACATATATATCTGTTAAATTATTCCTATTTATTATCTACATGGAACATAAAACAATGATAAATAGGAAGCATTGTTCTTTATCTTTGAGAAGGAGAGAGACTTTGCAGAGCAAATTGTTTTTTTCTTGGTTAAAATTGAATGAATAAAAAAATTAATGTTTAAAATAAATATATCTATATTTAATTATGTTTAATAGTCATTTATATTGCAGGTATTGAGTTTCTCTACTGACTCTGTCTCTGAGGAAATAAGAGCTTTGGATTTTGGTCCTAATACCATGGTTCATGACAGTAAATCAATTGTTATCAATGGGTACAAATTTATTGTCACTGAACGAGCAAAGAACCTGAGAACACAACATGATGATGTTATGGTTACTGCCACAACAGATTGTTATGCCAGTGCATCAGATAGTAGACCATGACTTAAAAATGTGGGTTATTATGGATTTGTTGAGAAAATAATAATATTGGATTATTTCTCTCATGGATGAGTCACAATGATGAAAATCCATTGGATTGATTCGATGACGAGACATGGAACATTTATTGATGATTTTGGATTTCGAGTAATTAATCTAACTCGCACTCTGACTACCAAAAACCATATGTGTTGGCATCAATGGATAAACATGTTTTTTTATGTCAAAGACCAACTTCGACCTGATTTTGGTGTCATAGTTGAAGTAATTCCAAGACATATGTTTGATGATGGTGATAATGGAATTGACACTGTCCCTAGTGTCAATGGAACCAATCCATTTATTTCTTTTGATGACTCAAATAGCTCAATTGTCAGAGTTGATTATAAACCTGAAGTTGTGGTTGAAAATATATAGAATAATTCATCCATGTTCTCAATTATTTTGGTTTACCTAGAGTTGGGTTGTTAAGGTGGGTAATATTCAAATTGATTTAGTATTGATCACAAATATGTTTTAGCTGACTTGACCATTATGTGAATTTTCAATGTTTATTGGTTATAGTTTTATTTGAATTGCATTTTCTAATTTGGAATTGGACTATATTTAAACATAGTCAATCAATATTTCTAACTTGATGAACATTACAACTTGTATGATTTATTAAATCTATTCAATCTCTTTTAAAACCATTGATAGCTGACTTGACCGTTATGTGAATTTTCAATGTTTATTGGTTGTAGTTTTATTTGAATGTAATTTTCTAATTTGGAAATGAACTGTATTCAAACATAGTCAAACAATATTTCTAACTTGGTTAACATTAAAACTTGTATGATTTATTAAATCCATTTAATCGCTTCTAAAACAATTAATAGATGACTTGACCATCATGTGAATTTTCAATTTTTTTTGGTTGAAGATTTTTTTGAATTGCATTTTCTAATTTGTAATTTAACTGTATTCAAACATAGTCAAACAATATTTCTAACTTGGTGAACATTACAAATTGTATGATTTATTAAAACCATTCAAGCTCTTCTAAAACAATTGATAGCTGACTTGACCGTTATGTGAATTTTCAATGTTTATTGGTTGTAGTTTTATTTGAATTGCATTTTCCAATTTGGAATTGACATGTATTCAAACGTAGTAAAACAATATTTATAACTTGGTGAACATTAATACTTGTATGATTTATTAAATCCATTCAAGATCTTCTAATACAATTGATAGTTGACTTGACCATTATGTGACTTTTCAATGTTTATTGGTTGCAGTTTTATTTGAATTGCATTTTCTAATTTGGAATTGAACTGTATTCAAACATAGTCAAACAATATCTCTAACTTGGTGAACATTACAACTTGTATGATTTATTAAATCCATTCAAGCTCTTCTAAAACAATTGATAGATAAATTACCAATGAATCCCCCTATTCCCTCATATATATAGATTTTTGGGTTACACATTAGTTTTCTTTTTCTAATTAATTACATATTTGTTTTCAAAAGCAGGAAATAATGCCACTTGAAGAGAGATGAAGGAAAAAAATTATGGAGAACAATCTTCGAATGATGGAGATGGGAATTCCATCATTAGTTTCTGTAGTGAGTACTTTATTTCAAATTTATATGTTTAATGAATATATAATGTCATGTGACTAATTGTTTTGTAAACATTTTTGTAGGATCCACCTATACGTCGACCGTTATTCGACGAGGATCCTAGTACTGGTACTAGTACTCATGCCGATGGTACAAGGAGGGTTCATACCAGAGGTGGAAGAGCAGCTGCTCGTACCGGACTAGACCCTGCCCCTCCAACTAACATGTCATACTTCCCACATTCTGATCCCGATGTGTCATTAGGGACACATGGGAGATTTAGGCCTGCTATATTTTCGCTACCTTCTGCATCTTCTGGCCCATCATTCTCACATCCCATGATGATTCCCACTCCCCTGTCAGCATCTGGTCAGACAGCTATCCCATCTTCTTTTCCTTCTACTTTTGTCTCTCTGAGCTTCTATATTCCATCGTCTTTGACTGCTGTTCCACCACAGGGTGTTCCATCAGTTTTTGTGGATCCAGTGTAGCTCAGTGATCAGACCGACACAGGTATATTTATAGAACACTAACAATTTTTTATAGCAATATTTATTTTCATTATTACTTGTTTTTCTAAAATATTTGTTTTTCATTCATGACAGATACATCTACTGACAAGAGGCATGGGCGGGGGCGTACATGCATGCATTCGGTGTGGAACCGCCGCACACAGATTATGGTGTATTATAATGAAGACAACCAAATGGTTGAGAAAATAGGGCAGCAATGTCAGTGTTTTTTGGCGACGCTTGTGAAATACTCTGAAATCATTCCTGTCAGCCCGCTATCATGGAGATATTTTCCACATGAGTTCATGGATAGAACTTGGGCAGAGATATGGGTAAAAAAATTTGTTCTATTTAATGCCATGAATTATTTTTGTATTTATATGAATTAATATTTTGATTTCAGCTTCGATTTAATTTTCCCGGTGGTGAGGGTGCACGAACAGAACGTCTAAAGGATTTAGGGGAGCATTGGAGAGACTACATGCATGAGTTGTATATTGGATGGGTTTCTAGAGTTGGAACTGAGTTAGAGGCGGTACCCATGGTGGATGATTGTCCTATATAGCAGTATCATCAGATGATTACTCATTGAACGAGTACCCAGTTTAAGGTACTAATAACATTTGAGGTATTTAAATAATAACTTTCATGTCTTGCATTAATACTATCTCTTGAATTTTCGAATTTTATTTAGGAATCATTTGGAAAAAATAAAAAGAACATTGATGCAAAAAATACCTCCACACACTGGGACGGACTACGATGCCTGATCACGAGAGGAAGTAGGTATGACAATTGTCTATAAGTTTTCTTTATGACTTACACTTTTTTCCCTCAATTATTTAATAGTTTTCTAAAGTTTTAATATAACTTTAGTTTTCAATGTCATTGTAGAGGCAAATACAAAATATTGAAGGACGTGTGCCTCGAGAAAAACTGTTTTGCTCGAGTATACGGAAAAAGGATGGCAGTGCCGTCAACGAAGCGACTCAGTAGCATATTGTAAGTTTTAATCAGTTGAATTTATATTTAAATATCTATTTTGTAACTTAATGATATATTTATATTTTTAATAGGATGCTTGAGAGGCCCTCGATGCCCAAGAACCAGAAAATTTTGAGCCAACAAATCACTTAAATCAGTTGTTGGGAGAGAAGCATTCTGGTAGAGTATGATGGCGACCTAGGATATCCTCGACGAGGTATTGGCCCTCCTCAGTTATGAGCTGTAGTGCCAACAAGCTACAGAAAGTTAGGGCACAAGCAGAATAGGCTGAGAAAAGGGCCACAGAGATTGCAGAACAGTCTGCTAGGGCAAACAGAGCATTTATGAAATTAATTGAAGTTCTACGTCCAACACTTCCTATAGAGGCCAGCCCAGATTTTGTTGAGTATATGTCGTCGATACATTCTATATATGGCACACCAGGTGGCAGTTCTAGTGGTGGTCAGGACGATCTCCAGCTTTACTATGATGATGGCGAGGAGTCTGATGCGGAAGAGGAGGGAGAGGAGGAGGGCGAGGCGGGTGGTGAGGGTGAGGAGGAGGGAAAGGGCAAGGAAGAGGGCGAGGGTGAGGAGGGAGAGGAAGATGATGGGTACAAGGATGAGGGAGATAATGATGGTGATGATGGTGATGGTGATGTGGGACAAGTTGATCCATTAGATTTTTGACTGATATTACAGAGATTTGATATTTAATCTATTCTAGTTGTTGGTTTAATCTAGACTCGTAGTTTAGTATTGGAGTTGTGTTATTTTTATATATATATCTATTTTTATGGATGTTGTTGTCTTTTAGTGGTTGTGGGTTTGGGAACCCCCCCTCTTTCCTGGACACCGGACAACCCCCCACCCTCCTCCCTGGACCCCGGACAGCCCCACCATAAAGCCCCCCAGACAGCCCCCCGGACAGCCCCCACCCTCTTCCTTGGACCCAGGACAACCCCCCGAACACCCCCCAGATAGCCCCCCGAATAGCCCCTCAGACAGCACCCCCCACCCTCCTCCCTGGACCCCGGACATCCCCCCAGACAGCCCCCCGAACAGCCCCCCCCCCCCCCCCCCCCACCCTCCTCCCTGGACAGCTGACAACCCCCCAGATAGCCCCCCAGACAGCCCCCTCCCTCTTCCTTGGACCCCGGACAACCCCCCGAACACCCCCGGACAACCCCCGGATAGCCCCCGGATAGCCCCCTGAACAGCCCCCGGACAGCCCCCCACCCTTCTCCCTGGACCCCAAACATCCCCCCTGAAAGCCCCCCAGACAGCCCCTCAGATAGCCCCACCACCCTCCTCCTTAGACCCTGGACAACCCCCGAACACCCCCTGGACAGCCCCCCGCACAGCCCCCCACCCTCCTCCATGGTCCTCAGACAGCCCCCCAGACACCAACCGGACAGCCACCCGGACAGCCCCACTGGATAGCCCCCCACCCTCCTTTATTTAATTTATTACTAGAAAATCTATAATATATATTTTAGTTATTTTCATCATTATAATCTATTTAAATCACATTTACATGTCTAATCAATATCATAGATTCTTGGCATGTTATAAAAGAGATGTATTCATTGGGCATGACATTGTTAGCTCCGAAATGTTTCATAGCATGATAAACTAAAATATAATCCATACTAGGAATGATATAAAAATATTTTATATAAATGTCCACAAGATTTTAAGTGAATACCATTCCACTAATAGACACATGAGAATTCTCATAAAATGGACAACATTTTAAGTACATATGGAAAACAGACCAAATGCATTTGGTTTCCATTGAAACTTTAGGAGAACGGTCCATGGGTCATGTGTGACGTGTACAAATAAACCCCTCCTCAATCCGAGGTGTGGTGTGGCCGCCACCACTCAAAGTGTCTGCCTTTTGTTTCAAAAAGAAGTCATTTTAATTGAAAAACATCAATTGGAATACGGAAAACTGACCAAAAGCATTCAGATTGTGTCAATACATTATAACAACGATCCATGGGTCATATATGATGTGTACGAGTCATCCCCGCCTCAATCCGAGGTGTGGTGTGGCCGCCACCACTCAAAGTGTCTATCTTTTGTTTCAAAAGAACGTCATTTTAAGTGAAAAACATCAACTAGAATACGGAAAACCGACCAAACGCATTCAGATTGTGTCGATACATTAGCACAATGATCCATGGGTCATATGTGACGTCTACGAGTCAACCCCACCTTAATCTAAGGCATAGTGTGGCCGGAATCACTCTACGTGGCTCTCTTTTTCTTAAAATGGACAACATTTTAAGTACATACAGAAAACTGACCAAACACATTCGGATTCCATTGAATCTTTTGGAGAACAATTCATGGGTGATATGTGATGTGTACGAATCAACTCCGCCTAAATATGAGATGTGGTGTGGCCGGCACCACTCAAATTGTCTGCCTTTTGTTTCAAATGGATGTCATTTTAATTGAAAAACATCAACTGGCATACGGAAAACCGACCAAACGCATTCGGATTGTGTCGATACTTTAGAACAATGATCCATGAGTCATATGTGACCTGTACAAGTCATCCCCACCTTAATCTGAGGTGCAGTGTGGCCGTCGCCACTCAAAGTGTATGTTTTTGTTTAAAATGGACAACATATTAAGTACATACGGAAAACTGACCAAATACATTCGGTTTTTGTTGAAACTTTAAGAGAACGATTCATGGGTCATACGTGACGTGTACGAATCAACCCCGCTACAATCTGAAACGCGATGTGGCCGACACCACTCAAAGTGTCTGTCTTCTGTTTCAAAAGGATGTCATTTTAATTGAAAAAATCAACCGGCATACAGAAAACCAACCAAAAGCATTATAATTGTGTCGACACATTATTAAAATGATCCATGGGTCATATGTGATGTGTACGAGTCAACCCCTCTTCAATCCGAGGCGTTGTGTGGCCACCAACACTCAAAGTGTCTGCCTTTTGTTTCAAAAGGACGTCGTTTTAATTAAAAAAATCAACTGGCATATGGAAAACTAACAAACGCATTCGGATTGTGTCGATACATTAGAACAATGATCCATGGGTCATACATGACTTGTACGAGTCAACCCTACATCAATCCGAGGCGCGGTGTGGCTTCCACCACTCAAAGTGTCTGTCTTTTGTTTCAAAAGGACATCATTTAAGTGAAAAATATCAACTGGCATACAGAAAAGCGACCAAATGCATTCGGATTGTGTTGATACATTAGCACAATTATCCATGGGTAATATGTGACGTGTAAGAGTTAACCCTGCCTTAATTTGAGGCACAGTGTGGTTGGAATAACTCTAAATGGTTCTCTTTTGATTAAAATGGACAACATTTTAAGTACATACGGAAAACGGACCAAACGCATTTGGTTTCCGTTGAAACATTAGAAGAATGATTCATGGGTCATATGTGATGTTTACGAATCAAACCTACCTCAATCTGAGAGGTGGTGTGGCCAACACCACTCAATGTGTCTGCCTTTTGTTTCAAAAGGACGTCATTTTAATTGAAAAACCTCAACTGGTATACGGAAAACCGACCAAACGCATTCATATTGTGTCTATACTTTAGAAAAACAATACATGGGTCATATGTAATGTGTACTTCCCAACCCTACCTAAATCGGAGGTGCGGTGTGGCCGCCACCACTCAAATTGTCTGTCTTTTGTTTCAAAAGGACGTCATTTTAAGTGAAAAACATCAAATAGCATACGAAAAACCGACCAAACACATTCAGATTGTGTCAATACATTAGAACAACAATCCATGGGTTATATGTGACGTGTACGAGTCAACCCCGCCTTTATCGGAGGCATGGTGTGTCCAGAATCACTCTAAGTGGCTCTTTTTTTTTAAAATGGACAACATTTTAAGTATATACGGAAAACCAACCAAACGCATTCGGTTTCTATTGAAACATTAGGAGAATGAATCATGGGTCATATGTGACGTGTACGAATCAACCCCACCTCAATATGAGATGCGGTGTGGCCGGAACCACTCAATGTGCCTGCCTTTTGTTTCAAAAGGACGTTATTTTAATTGAAAAACATCAACTGGCATACGGAAAAGTGACCAAATGCATTCGGATTGTGTCGATACATTAGCACAACAATCCATGGGTCATATGTGATGTGTAAAAGTCAACCCCGCCTCAATCCAAGGTGCGGTGTGGCCGCCACCACTCAAAGTGTCTACCTTTTGTTTCAAAAGAACATCATTTTAATTGAAAAACATCAACTGGAATACTGAAAATGGACCAAAAACATTCGGATTGTGTCGATACTTTAGCACAACGATCCATGGGTCATATGTGATGGGTACGAGTCAACCCTTCCTCAATCCAAGGCACAGTGTGGCCGCCACCACTCGAAGTGTCTGTCTTTTATTTCAAAAGGACGTCATTTTAAGTGAAAAACATCAACTCGAATACGAAAAACTGACCAAACGCATTCAGATTGTGTCGATACTTTAGAAAAACGATCCATGGGTCATATGTGACGTGTACGAGTCTACCCTACCTTAATCTGAGGCACGGTGTGGCCGGAATCACTCTAAGTGGCTCTCTTTTGTTTAAAATGGACAACATTTTAAGTACATAAGGAAAACTGATCAAACGTATTCAGTTTCTATTGAAACTTTAGAAGAAAGATGCATGGGTCATATGTGACATGTATGAGTCAACCCTGCCTCAATCTGAGGCACGGTGTGGCTGACACCACTCAAAGTGTCTGCCTTTTGTTTCCCAATGAAATCATTTTAATTGAAAAACATCAACTGGCATACGAAAAACCAACCAAATGCATTCAGATTGTGTCGATACATTAGAACCACCATCCATGGCTCATATGTGACGTGTAATAGTCAACCCCGCCTCAATCTGAGGCGCGGTGTGGCTGCCACCACTCAAAGTGTCTTTCTTTTGTTTCAAAAGCACGTCATTTTATGTTAAAAACATCAATTGGCATACGAAAAACTGACCAAACGCATTCAGATTGAGTCTATACTTTAGTAAAAAAATCCATGGGTCATATGTGACATGTAAGAGTCAACCCCACCTTAATCGGAGGCACGGTGTGGCCATAATCACTTTAAGTGGCTCTCTTTTGTTTAAAATGGACAATATTTTAAGTACATACGGAAAACCGACCAAACGCATTCAGTTTCAGTTAAAACTTTAGGAGAACGACTCATGGGTCATATGTGACGTGTACAAATAAACCCCGCCTCAATCCAAGATGCGTTGTGGCCGACACCACTCAAAGTGTCTGCCTTTTGTTTGAAAAGGACGTCATTTTAATTAAAAAACATCAACCGGCATATTGAAAAGCAACCAAACACATTCGGATTGTGTCGATACATTAGAACAATGATCCTTGGGTCATATGTGACATGTACGAGTCAACCCCGCCTCAATCCGAGGCACGGTGTGGCCGTCACCACTCAAAGTGTCTGCCTTTTGTTTCAAAAGGACATCATTTTAATTGATAAACATTAACTGGCATACGGAAAACCGACCAAACGCATTCGGATTGTGTCGATACTTTAGCACAATGATACATGGGTTATATGTGAAGTGTATGAGTCATCCATGCCTCAATTCAAGGCACGGTGTGGCCTCCACCACTCAAAGTGTCTGTCTTTTGTTTCAAAAGGACGTCATTTAAAGTGTAAAATATCAACTGGCATACGGAAAAGTGAACAAATTCAATCGAATTGTGTCGATACATTAGCAACATTATCCATGGGTCATATGTGACGTTTACGAGTCAACCCCGCCTTAATTTAAGGCACGGTGTGTCCAAAATCACTCTAAGTGGCTCTCTTTTGTTTAAAATTGACAACATTCTAAGTACATGTGGAAAATAGACCAAACACATTCGGTTTCCATTGAAACTTTAGGAGAACGATCCATGGGTCATATGTGACCTGTACATGTCAACTCTGCCTCAATCCGAGGTGCAGTGTGACCGGAACCACTCAAAGTGCTTGCCTTTTATTTCAAAAGGACGTCATTTTAATTGAAAAACATCAACTGGCATATGGAAAACTGACCAAATGCATCTGGATTGTGTCGATACTTTTGAAAAACAATCCATGGGTCATATGTGACGTGTACGAGTCTACCCTGGCTCAATCTAAGGCATGGTGTGGCCACCACCACTCAAAGTGTCTGTCTTTTGTTTCAAAAGGACGTGATTTTAAGTGAAAAACATCAACTGGCATATGGAAAACTAACCAAACGCATTCAGATTGTGTCGATACATTAGAAAAATGATACATGGGTAATATGTGACATGTATGAGTCAACCCCGCCTTAATCGGAGGCACGGTGTGGCCAGAATCAATCTAAGTGGCTCTCTTTTGTTTAAAATGGACAAAATTTTAAGTAAATATGGAAAACCGACCAAACGAATTCAGTTTCAGTTGAAACAATAGGAGAAAGATTTATGGGTCATATGTGACATGTAAAAATCAACCCCACCTCAATCCGAGACATGGTGTGGCCGACATCACTCAATGTGTCTGCCTTTTGTTTCAAAAGGACGTCATTTTAATTGAAAAACATCAACCGACATACGGAAAACTGACCAAACACATTCGGATTGTGTTGATATGTTAGTACAATGATCCATGGGTCATATGTGACATGTATTAGTCAACCCCACATCAATCCGAGGAGCAGTGTGGCTGCCACCACTCAAAGTGCCTGCCTTTTGATTCAAAAGGACATCATTTTAATTGAAAAACGTCAACTGGCATACCAAAAACCGACTAAACGCATTCATATTGTGTCGATACTTTTGATCAAAGATCCATGGGTCATATGTGATGTGTTTGAGTCAACCCCGCCTCAATCCGAGGTGCGGTGTGGTCGCCACCACTCAAAGTGTCTGTCTTTTTTTTTCAAAAGGACGTCATTTTAAGTGAAAAATATCAACTGGCATACGAAAAAGTGACCATGCGCATTCAGATTGTGTCGATACTTTATCACAATGATCCATGGGTCATATGTTATGTGTAAGAGTCAACCCCACCATAATCTGAGGCATGGTGTGGCTGGAATCACTCTAAGTAGATCTCTTTTGTTTAAAATGGACAACATTTTAAGTACATATGGAAAACCGACCAAATGCATTCAGTTTCCATTGAAACATTAGGAGAACGATCCATGAGTCATATGTGACTGGTACAAATCAACCCCACCTCAATCTGAGATGCGGTGTGGCTGACACCACTCAAAGTGTCTGCCTTTTGTTTCAAAAGGATGTCATTTTAATTGAAAAACATCAACTGGCATACAGAAAACCGACCAAACGCATTCGGATTGTGTTGACACTATATCACAATGATTCATGGGTCATATGTGACGTGTACGAGTCAAACCCGCCTCAATCTGAGGCACGGTGTGGCCGACACCACTCAACGTGTCTATCTTTTGTTTCAAAACGACTTCATTTTAAGTGAAAACCATCAACTGGCATACAGAAAACTGACCAATCGCATTCATATTGTGTCGATACATTAGAAAAATAATTAATGGGTCATATGTGACATGTACGAGTCAACCCCGTGATAATCGGAGGCACGGTGTTGCTAGAATCACTCTAAGTGAATGTCTTTTGTTTAAAATGGACAACATTTTAAGTACATATGGAAAACTGAACAAACACATTCAGTTTCCTTTGAAGCATTAGGAGAATGATTCATGGGTCATATGTGATTTGTACGAATTAACCCCGCCTCAATCTGAGATGCGGTGTGGCAGGCACCACTCAAAGTGTCTACCTTTTGTTTCAAAAGGACTTCATTTTAATTGAAAAACATCAACTGGCATATGGAAAACCGACCAAACGCATTTGGATTGTGTCGATACATTAGGAAAACGATTCATGGGTCATATGTGAGGTGAAAAAGTCAAACCCACCTCAATCCGAGGTGTGGTGTGGCTACCACCACTCAAAGTGTCTGTCTTTTGTTTCAAAAGGGCTTCATTTTAAATGAAAATCATCAAATGACATATGAAAAACTGACCAAATGCATTCAGATTGTGTCGATACTTTAGCACAACGATCCATGGGTCATATGTGACGTGTACGAGTCAACCCCGCCTTAATCGGAGGCACGGTGTCACCGGAATAACTCTATGTGGCTCTCTTTTGTTTAAAATGGACATCATTTTAAGTACATATAGAAAAATGACCAAACAAATTTAGATTACACTGAAACATTAGGAGAAAGATCCATGGGTCATATGTGACATGTACGAATCAACCCCACCTCAATATGAGATGCAGTGTGGCCAACACCACTCAAAGTGTCTGCCTTTTGTTTTAAAAGGACGCCATTTTAATTGAAAAACATCAATTGGCATACGGAAAACCGACCAAACGCATTCAGATTGTGTCTATACTTTAGCACAACGATCCATGGGTCATATGTGATGTGTATGAGTCAACCTCTCCTCAATCTGAGGCATAGTGGGATAGGTAGCACTCTAGGTGTATGTATTTTGTTTAAAATGGACATCATTTTAGGTAAAAATACATGGTATACAAAAAACCGATCAAATTATCAATTGACTACTAGATTCAACATATAATTGTCATCTAAATTTTAAATTGAATTCAAAATGAATTATGTATGTTTATAATTATGTTATGAATTCTAATTTAATTATGTATGTGTATAGTTCCAGCATTATATGTTAAATGTGTATGAATTTGTTCTCTATATGTTTGTGTTAGTTGGTTATTGCAGGTACAATAATTGTATATGTATGTGTTAGTTTATTGCAGGTACAATAATTGGATTGAAAATGAGAGGGAACCCACAAAATGAGACCTGGTGGGAAAATTGAAGAGCTACTATGCAATTTTCTCAGCATATGCTATGCCAACGGTTTGAAACCATTGGCATAGCATCTCTGGGTTTTGTTTTACCAACGATTCCATGAACCGTTGGTAAAACACTTTTCTCAAAGGTTTAGAAACCATTGGGAAAGAGGAGACCTTGGGTTTTTTCCAACAGTTCGGAAGAACCGTTGGGATAGGGTAATTTTTCTCCACCCTATCCCAACGGTTGTAAACCATTTGGAAATGCTTTCCCAACGATTTGGCATAACCGTTGGGATAGGGTAATTTTTCTCCATCCTATCCCAACAGCTCACTGTAAACCATTGGGAAAAGCTTTCCCAATGGCATACTTCCCTACGATTTGTAGAACCGTTGGTATAACATATACCAATGGTTTTTCAGCCTTCCCCAACGGTTCTTAACCGTTTTGAAATACTGTATTTCCAGTAGTGGATTCCGGGCAAACCAGGCCTCTGAATCACTCACCGTCAGTTTTCACGAGCTTGTAAAATTCCCATGTATTTAAGAAAAAAATTTCCATGGACTTTCAGGGTCTTTACATTCTCCCCACCTCAGGGATTTACATCCCCATTAGCTACAACTCACACTATGGGGACAAATGAGGGTACTGAGAATGCATTTGAGCCTCCCTATCCCATGTGCTCTCCTGGAGGATCCTGTGCTGCTAGTGCACGTGCACCAGAGGTATCGACCATCCATGTAGGACTTGCTCCTTTCAATCCTTGATCTCCACTAGAACCTCTGTTAATGTCACCCCATCATCGATGTCCAGCTCCCCGTGGTCGATGATGTGTGTTGGGTTGTGCACATATCTCCTCAGATGGGATACATGGAAGACGTCATGCACCCTGTAAAACTAAGGTGCAAGTGCTAAGCGGTAAGCCACCTTGCCTTCTCTGATTAGGACCTGGAAAGGTCCTTTGAATTGTGGAGACAACTTGTCACCTCAGCCAAATCACTGTAGACCTCGTCAAGGTGAGACCCGTAGAAAGATTTGGTCTCCATCCTCGAACTCCAATGGTCTCCGTGTCCTGTCAGCAAACGACTTCTTCCTAATCTGTGCAGTCTATATCTGCCCCTGGATGATCTGCACCTTCTTCTTTGTAGCTCGTACCAACTCTGGTCCCACCAGTGCTGACTCCCCAGGGTCTGTCTAGCACAAAGGTGATCTACAAAATCTCTCGTACAATGCCTCAAAAGGTGCCATACCAATGGTTGAGTGATCGATTTTGTTGTAGGAAAACTCTACCAATGGTAAGTTATCCTCCCATCTACGACTAATGTCAAGGAAACTTGCACGTAGCATGTCCTTGAGGGTCTGGATAGTCCTCTCTGTCTGGCCATATGTTTGAGGATGGAAGGCGGTGCTCAAGTGAAGCTGTGTTCTGAAAGCCTCATGCAACCCCTTCCATAGCTAGGAAGTAAACCATGCATCGTGATCAGAGACAATAGAAGTAGACAATATATGTAAACACAAAATCTCTTGCATATAGAGGCATCCCAATATTTCTACGGAACCCTTCTCTCTGATCAGAAGGAAGTGGGATGACTTGGTGAGTCGGTCGATGATCAACCAAATCGGTTCGTGACTCCTGGATGTACATGGAATACCCATCACAAAGTCAATGGATATCCCATCCCACTTCCACTCTAGGACCTCTAAAGGCTGAAACCATCCTCTTGGTACCTGTTTATCCTCCTTCACTTACTGACAAGTGAGGCATCGTGAGACAAACTCTCCTATTTCCTACTTTATACCAGGCCACATGTGCTATCGTTTAAGGTCCTGATACATCTTCACTACTCCTAGATGTATCACTAGAGGGGAAGTGTGGAACTCCCTCAACACTTCCTCCTGATGTGCCACTGGTACCATGGTACATCTTCTGAAGAAGATGATGTTCTCCCCACCTTCAAAAAATCCATCAGGTGCCTGCCCTGTGGATATCTGAGCACGTCGTGTCTCACAGTTAGTGTCCCCATGTTTTACCTCCCTGACTCACTGAATAAGTGGAGGAGTGACTGTAAGATACTATAGAAAGGTTTCTCCATCTCTATCCATAAAGGATATCTGTAAGGCATCCAGCTGCTTTGTGGCCTCACATAGCAGCTGTATACCAGATCTATTGCTGAGTGCATCTGCAAAAACATTCCCCTTCCCTGGAGTATAGACTATCTCAATGTCATAGTCCTGGAGGAACTCAAGCCATTGCCGCTGTCTTAGGTTTTGGTCTTTCTGAGAGAAGATATACCTGAGACTCTTGTGATCAGTGTACACGGTAAAACATCCGCCCATAAGATAGTGCCACTAAATCTTCAAGGAAAAGGATAAGGCTTCTAACTGTAGGTCATGGGTGGCGTAGTTCTTCTCATGCTATCTCAGTAGTCGAGAACCATATGCGATCACCACTCGCTCCTACTTCAGGACACACCCAAGTCCGGTCCCTGATGCGTCGTAGTAAACTACGTACCCTACGCCTTCCTCTGGAAGCCTCTAAATTAGGGCACTAGTCTGCCTCTTCCTTTGCTCCTGAAATCTTTGCTGACATCTCTTCAACCACACAAAGGTTTTACCCTACTTTGTCAAGGATGATAGTGGTGTCGCATCTCTGTAGATGTCTGGAACGAACCTTTTGTAGTATCCAGCCAAACCCAAAAAACTCCTTACCTCCATCACACTCCTGGGTGGCTCCCAAGCAAGTACTGGATCATTCTTTACTGGATCCACTGCAACTCCAGCCTCCGAGATGACATGTCCCAAAAAGTGAACCTCTCCAATCCAGAATTGGAACTATGAGAGCTTAACATAAAGATGGTTCTCTCAAAGTGTGTCTAGTACAACTGGTATATTGTAGGCATTCTCCTCCTCAGTAGTCGAGTAGATCAAAATGTCGTCGACGAAGACTATGACCAAGCGATTGAGGTAAGGATGGAAAATCATGTTCATGAGACACATGAACACTGGTGGAGATTTGGTTATGCCAAAGGGAATTACCAAGAACTCATAGTTGTCATACCGACATTTGAAGGTCATCTTCTGCACATCCTCGTCTCGAACTCTAAGCTGGTGAAAACATGATCTGAGGTCTATCTTTGAAAACCATCGATCTCCCTTCAGACGATCGAAGTGGTCCTAAATCAACGGAAGTGGGTACTTTTTCTTCACAGTCACCTGGTTTAGGTGATGGTAGTGAACAAATATCTGCAAGCTCATATCCGCATTCTTGGCGAACAGAATCGGGGCTACCCAGGGAGAAACACTGGTCCGGATGAATCTCATGCCCTGCATATCCCCAAGCTTTACCCGTAGCTCATGAAGCTTTGTGGGAGCTATCCGATATGACGGAGTATAAATCGGTGCCATCCCAGGGTACAAGTCAATGAAAAAATTCAACCTCTCTATGAGGAGGTAGAACTGGGACATCATCAGAGAAAACATTCGTGTACTGGTCCACCACTATAGGATAGCTCAAACACTCCACATCAACTTCTCTTAGGGTAAAGTAAGCGAACTGATCAGTGATCGGCTGCACACTCCTCCATGTAAGTCCATCATGTGCTACAATGGCTCCTTTCTCACCGATGAAGGTGAACCTGGTCCCATCTGTGCGGACACACCACACTTTTTGCCTAATACAGTTGATCTGATCATGAACTATAGATAACCAGTCCATACCCAAGATGACATCATAATTCCTCGATTCCGCTACTAGTAGATCCCAACCAAAGCTCTCGCCTCCTAGGGTAAGCTCGCGTTGCCGACATCAGTTCTTAATTTCCAAATCAGCTCCCGTAAGAGTCTCTATCCGTAAGGATCAAGCCAACGGATCCGTTGGAATATCCAATTTCCGAATGAGGGAAGTGGAAATGAATGAGTTATTGGAACCTATGTCTATAAGAACTGCAGCTTAGGTGGATTAGACACAGATCGTACCTCGAATGATCTCCGAAGTGCCATTGTCGTATCCCTCAGCTTCCTGAAGCTGAGCTCCCCCTGTGCGCCAACCCCATGCACCCTACAGACGGCATTGATTGAACCTCTTCCTCTGCCTGGGAGGTCCCTAAACTATTTGATGATCGTCCGTACCGCGGGTCGGACAGTCATGAACCATGTGACCATGCCCTCCGCATGAGTAGCACTACCTGTTCTTGATAGGTGTGTCTCTGATCTTTGTTCCCTACACGACCGATCCTGAGTTATGTGGTCGACCACCTGTGGGTCTGGTCCTCTTGGACCTCTGCATCATCTGTCTACTACCAGCTGCAGAAGACTCCCTTGCAAGTCAACTAGTAGTGGGTCTCACTACTGGAGATTTCTCATCAAGGAAACTCTCAACTATAAGAGCTCACTCCAACACCCCCACCTACGTCGGGATGCTATGTGAGATCATCGAGGATCTGATCTCCCGCCTGAGTCCCTGATCGAAGGTCTGGGTCCAAAAAAATGGGTCACGTACCATATCTGTGGAGTAGCATGAGAGGTCGGTGAACCATGCTGAGTACTGCGCTACTGTCATGCTACCCTGCTGTAGATGAAGTAGATCCTGTATCTGTACCACTTGAAGGGTTTTTGGGACAAACTCTGCCTGGAACAAGCTCTCGAAATCTGTCCATAATAGTGTCATCTCATCATGCACCTGGAGCATCAGGCTCCACCATCTTCTTGCTACACCATGAAGGAGGCTAGTTGCAAGGATCACCATGAAGTTTGCAGGTGTCCCTACTAGCCTAATGATTCTCACCACAACCTCCAGCCAATCCTCAACTGCCCGTGGGTCCGTCTCTCCCCTGAACCTGGGCGGCCTTTGGCACTGGAACTCGTGCAATGCGCTCAAGTGGCATACACTCTCATCTGCTGGGGATGGTGGTATTGGTGGACCAATGGAGAGTGGTACTGCTGGTGCCTCCAACGGTGCCTCAACTGGAAAGGGGCCCTACATTTAGGCCTCATTGCTCGGTGGGTTGTCACTGCATACTACTCTCGGGGGTCTAACTGGTCCTCTACGGGGAGGCATCGTGAAAGAAACAGATGCGACATGGTAAAAATACTATACCTGGTGAGCTAAACTGGTTGATATAACTTAAAGAAAAAATTTTGAAAACACACACGCACTAAGTGTTTTCATGCACTGAGTCAGAAATCGGATGTCAAGGCCCTGGTGTATGGATACGTCGGCCGCCCGCACCAATATTGGACTCCCTGAACTGAATACCACACTTAGTACCCTTAACTCTATTGATTCGTAGAAACTAAATATCAGAGTCATTAATTATGCGGTAGAACCATATCCTATGATACCAATTTGTCATGACCCGTCCCCCAAGGCATGTGCTGTAACTACCCCATGCCCGCCTTCCATAGGCCAGGGGATGGTGACTAGCACCAAAGGCGTAATTTTCTAAACTGGGAAGGAATATCCTTTAAAACTGTAATCATACAAAATCAGAGTATGAGATGGAAGTAAACATTAAGTAAAAATGAATACAAGAGAAGTGCTGGAAAGTAAAATGGGCCAAAATACAAGCCCAACTGTAAGTACAAGTACAACTGAAAGCAAGTACAACTAAAGAAAAGTAAAATAGCTACTGGGTTGTCCTTCAAGGTTCTAACCTGAAGGGTAGGTACAGATGGCCTCCTCAGCACTCCCCATCTTTTCGTCTACTCCGTGTACCATCACACTGAGTGGTCCACCTCCGAGTACCATCCAATCCTGCTACTCCCTGCCTTAGTCAGTGTTGTCCATCATATGTAATCAACACAACGAGGTGTGGGCATAGCCCATGCAGTGGTGAGTATAACGATACTCAGTAGGGACCCCGAGACCCTCAGGGTATCACGAAATGCAACAAGGATGAACCAAAAAGTATGAAACCAAAGTATAATCATTACTTAGGTATATTCCCATACATATACCTAAGTTATCAAATAACCCATATCAATCACGAGGAAACCACAAAAATCATTAATTTAGCTCAAACCAGGATTTTTATTATCAAAACCATGGCTGACAGCATACTTCTCATATATCGAGTATAGTGGGGCTGCTACATCTCACCGAGGCGCTTCCCAATATCCTTATACTTTTTAGGTACTCCTCCTGTCGAGTACAGTGGGTCTACGGCGTCACACAGTGGCGCTCCCCACCATGGGTCTTCCGCGCTCACACAAAGGCACTCCCCGTCGTAGCTTACTGAGGTACCCGTACTGTCGAGTACCTTAGGTCTACTTCATCACACAGAGGTGCTCCCCACCATGGGTTTGTCGCGTCACACAGAGGTTCTCCCCACTGGGCCAGTCGAGTCACTCTGAGTCGAATCGGTCAAGCATTCTTCAGGTCTCAGCCAACTACTAGGTCTCCATACTCTGTCTGCACTCCTCTGGAAGGATCCGTTCCATGAGCTACTGGTCGATACTCCAACTATCATGAAGTACCATGTTTAAATATCACAAAGGACCACCAGGTCAAAGGGGTCTCAACGCAACAAACGATGCATCAATCGGACACCCGGTCTGTGAGTTATTGGCATTTCCATTCCGTGAGCCCGGTTGGATTTTAGGTTCAAACCAACATGAAAATACCCCATATGTGCCCAAACCACATGTGAAGTATGCCAAAAGAACTGTCTCATTCCAAGATTTCCATCGTCTTAGACGGTTCGTAGATCGAACACACGTAGACCATGTTGTGGGAGAAAAGGTGTAATCATGTCAGATGGGTCCGGGTCCGGTCCAACCTAGTTAGAATGACCCCTCTCGACCCAGGTCTGAAATGGGGGTCCGACCCAGTCCATGGAACCGACCCGGTCTGTAGGTTTGATCCTACCCGAGGGGGTGGCCCGGCCCGAGGGGGCGGCTCGACCTGATGGCGGCCCGGTTGGCCTAGCGGCCTGGTCGAGCTAGCGACCTAGCGGGCTAGGGGGTTATGACTGAGCCTTGACCAGTAGTGAAAACCGCGCGCCCCCTGCTTCCCAAACTGCTTTGTAGTTCAGGTGTGATCCAAAACCGGTGCTAGGTGGCACTAGTCCAGATCACGTGGGAGCCGCTGGGTCCCGCTTCTCTCGGATGGCAGAGCAGCCAGCCACTCTAGCTCCTCTGTCGCGGACCGCCCGGGCCGCGCCACACCTCCTCTACGCAGCGCGAACGCGCCCCACCCCTCCACCCAACTGCCGTGACCTACCCTGGCCGCGAACCTTCCACCCGCGTGGCCCGGCGGCGCTGCGCCCCTCCGACGACCGTCATGCCGCATTTCTCTACTGCGACCCACCCTGGTCGTGGATCAGTTCTCTATGCAGGGTGATGGCGCTGCGCCCCTCTAGCGACTGGGCATCCTTTGCGGTGCCAGTTTCCTTCACGGCAGGCCCGACGCCCGACGCCTTTGTTCCGCCTTCATCGTCACCAAACACGAAAAATCAAAGGGGGAGGGTCGGGATGTGTTCATGCGGCCTGAGCCTTCCATGTTATTGTGATATAAATTGGAAAAACATTAACAAAGAATGAACGATGAAGAACAGAAACCAAATTCTACTCTAAACCCCTACCTTGTATCAATGACCATTGACGAAGTTGTTGAAAGGCGACATCGATTCATCAATGTCGGAAAAATGAATGATAATATCCATCCTTGGCAGATGAGCGCTCGGAGTTGACGAAGCTGATGACGGCGTTCTTCCCGTTCGACTCCTTCGCTTTTGGCACGGTAGAAGATCATTGAAGGTGTTCATCATTCTTTGGTTGTGGAAGAGGCATTCTTCGTTGGAAGATGATGTTCTCCAAGTCCTTCCAACTCCTCTCTCAATATGCCACCAATTGAATTACCCAAAAAAATAATGGGTTAAGTTAATTTATTATTTAATTTGTTGGCCAAAACATTCAAAATAAATCAAAAAGGTTTGAATTAATTAAATTGAATGAGTTCAATAAATTAATTGAGAGGGTAGGCAAATTTATGAGTGGGGGAAGTTCCAGGGTTTCTCCACATAATTGGGGGTTCTAAGAGGTTACAACCCCCGGGTGGTCCCCAACAAAGATATCCTCCTAAGGGAGGTTATGGTGTGGTGGCCCCCACCTTCAACCACCTCTTAGAGAATTTAACCACCACAAATATAAATAAGCTAACACTTATTTTTATTTAATTTTATTAAAAACCCAAAATCTAACTTCCATTCTCTTTAGAACGCTACTACGGTGAAGGTCTCTCTAAGAAATCACTGATGTTGCGAGTTCATCGGTGCCCTCAGATCTCAATTCTGAGCACCAGTTCAAAAGTTATAAAATCCCTCTCATACCTTTACTAAACGTACCTGAATAAAACATCGGAAATTGATTCAGGGCACATCAGGCCTCAGAATCACGCGCAATCATTTTTTGCAGACTCGTTAAATTCCCATGTATTTAGGAAAAAAATTTCCACGGAATTTCCATGTCTTTACATATATATATTAATGTAAATAAATATTCATAAATATGTATCAATATTTATAAATATATATTTACATAAATAAAATTTCATTAAATAATATATATATATATGTCTCTACATTTATTATTAAATATTACAATATATATATATACCTACATAGTATATATAAATATATATATATATATATATATATATATATATTAACATAAATAAATACGTATAATTATCTAAAATATATAAAAAAATAAATAAATTAACATAAATATATATAAATACATACATAAATATACATATATATATATAATAATGACAAATAAATATACCTAAATTTATATAAATACACAAACACACAGAAATATATATATATATATATATATAATTAAAGATAATTATATATAATTATAAAAATAAAAATAAATAAAAAATTATATAAAGATAAATAAATACACAAACATAAAGACATCAATGTATTCACCCAAAAAATATATAAATATACACAAATAAATAATTTTTAATATATGATAGTTAATATATAATATATAAATATGCACAGACACATATATATACACACAATTATAAATATATATACAAATACCCTCATAACATATATAAAAATATATAATTATATAAAAATATAAACAAATTTTTTTAAAAAAGTTTTAAAATTAATAATTAATAAGAAATAAGTTGAAAATAATTAAAATTTAAAATTTGAAAAATAAAAAATATTAATTATTCATTCTTAATTATTTTAAATTTTAAATTAATAATAACAAGGTCTTATTATATAATAAATAATAACCAATAATACACAATGCATTATAATAATAATCGAAAAGCAATAATAAGAATAAAACTAAAAACAATAATAACAAATAAACAATAAAAAATATATAATTATAATTTTAAAAATTAATTTATAAAAAAAAATAACAAAAAATTAAATAAAAATTTTAATGTTTACACTAATTTTTTAGTGGCGGTTTAAATTTCTAGGAAACGAACAACAACAAAATAAAAAATCATCATAAATTAGCTATGGTTTCCTAAAACATCTACTAAATAAATAACAAATATAAATTTAGCATTGGATTTGAAAACCACCGCTAAATAAGACGCCGCTAAACACCATTTGTTTTTGTAGTGTCCTTCCAGCATACTCCCCACCATTTTTTATCAGAGACACTTCACCTTATACCCTATTTCCTGAGCACCAAAGATTTTCCTTGAATGAAAACTCAAAACACTTCTAACATGTGTTTCAGGAAGTATACCCGTATCGTTACAACATATTCGTACACATAAAGTACTACCTTTTATCAGTAATAAAATAAAAGAACTGATAACTAGGTTTCTTTTATCAGCACAAACAAAAAGAATTGATAAACAATGTCTTTATTAATGCTACAGAAGTGCAGATAAAAGCTAAATTTTATTACTGTTTTTTTTATTGTTGATAATGACCGACTTTAAAAGTTTTTCCTTAGATTTTATCTATGATCTTTCACCATTGATAAAGCAGTCCATTATCACCATTTTTCATTTCACTATAAAAATGTGACCTTCATAAAAAATATAAATTATAAAAAATCAAATATTCGTATCTAAATAGTTTCTTATTGATATATATGAAAAACATTTTCCTAAATATAATTTATATGATACTGAATATGTATTTACACTTAATATATAATTTATTTAGTGAAAATGAATTAAAAAATAATTAGAAACAAGTATTAATTATTAAATTGTAAATTAGTATTAATTAATAGTTATTTAATAACAATTTGGAGATAGAATAAATAAATAAATTAATTAATTAATTAATATTTTAAGATAAGTTAAAAATGTGACTAGAACATCAAATAACAATAAATTTTGATCCATATTACCATTTAGGATCTATTAGATATGAAATAAAATATATGGAAGATCTCTTCTTTTTCAAGACGCAAGGGAACCCCAATATTTGTATTTTGTAGGTAAAAAAGACATAGAGGACCTCCAAACTGGTGTTTTTAGTTGAGATACCCAGATTTTTCTACAGTCGACAAAATTTCTGCTTTTTTAGAGGGTCTTCTTGTCTTTTTTCTATTGAGACATAATTTATTCTTAGGGATTAGTATCATTTAGATATCATGGTATTCAAAATTTAACATTTCTCATATTTCACTTCTACAAAACATGATTTTATCAGCCCAAAAAAAATATTTTATCTGCGCTAAAAACACACTGATAAACAATACTCTATTAAAAGGGTATCCTTTTTATCATCTTTGATAAAACGAGCATTTTATCAGTGCTAAAAAAAGAATTGATAAATGGATATTTTATCAGCATTATTTTTAGCACTAATAAAAGTCAAAAAAATATGTATGTATTTAGAAGGGTAGACCACCCCCTTTTAACATTGCTTGACCCCCTTCAAAGAGTTCCTAGAAGCCCCACTACCATGTGCCACTACCACCCCTTTAACACCACTAATTTCATGTGATGATAAAAATAGAATGTTATCAGCACTTTTTTTAACACTGATAAAATTAAAAAATATTAAAAAAATTCTATAAATCATATGGTTGACTCACCCCTCTTTTAACAATGCTTGACCCCCTTTCAACGACGCCATGAATCCCTACGTTGTATAGTGGTAGAGGCATAAACCCCACCATTTAACAGCGCCAACACCCCCTGCACCTACCTACGCACCACTGCCTTTGCTCTTGGAATTGAACCTGAAACGTATCCCTTGCACGCCCGCACCATTATCACCCGTCCATATTGTTTCATTCTCCCTTTAATGATATATCAATTTATTTATATTTATTCGTATATTAATATAGATTTATATGAATATAAATATATTTAGATATATTAATATATATATATTTAGTTATGTTTAAATATTTTTTTTATATCAATTTATTTATATTTATATATATAGTAATATTCTATTATTCGTATATTTTTTTTGTATATTAATTTATATTTATAAGATTACGTTTAAATACATTTATAAAATATTTTTTTTCATCTGTTTAAAAATAAATTAATAAATAAATTCATATATACAACATACATACACATGTATATATTATATATATATATATATGTGTATCTGTAAGTATAATTATACATATTTATATATATTTACATATACTATATCTTAATATGTATATTAATATGTTAGAACAAATAGATAATATATATCGGGTTTTTAATATAGACACACTAATACATATATATGTATATATATGGACACACACACACACACATTATAATGGTAAAAGAATATTCATATACTTTCATTTTAAATAAAATAAATATTTTCCTTTATTCAGATAAGGCTTATATACTAAGAAATGCATTTTATATGTAAATATAAATAATTATTTATTTATAAAATAATATTTTAAGTGTGAATATATAAAAAATATGTATATATTGTTATATTTTTGATTATAAATAATAATACATTGTGAAAAATGATAAAATTTCAAATCCTTAATATCAATATGATTGTAATCCCAAGGATTAAATTTAGTCTCCACTAAAGAAGGGAAAAAAATACCCCCTTATACAAGGCTGAAAATCCATTGAATGTTAAATTTTTTTGATATCCTTATTAAAAAATATGAGTTGGATGTCTCTAGTCCTTTTTTGGCCTCGAAAATTGTGAAAAATATTTTTCCTTTTTTAATAGTGCATAGAGCTCATCGTAGACTTTGATTTGATATGTAGTAGAGCTCATACGGACACCCGAATCAAAATTTATCATCGTTTGAAGTTTGAGTTTCATTTTCAACTTTTTTTAGATCTATTATAAATTCTTGGATTTTTTATGTTATAAAATTTTTATTAAATGATTATTACTCGATAATAATTAGAAAATTATTTATTAATAATATATTTTAAAAACATTAGAAACTATTTTTACTATAAATCTTTTATATTAGGTGTAAACGTTTTTTTTATACTTATCGAAAACGTATTTAAAAAATATATATTATATTTATATCAATATAAATAAATAAATAAATAAATATTATTTTTAAAGATTTTTTTAAAATATACCCTTTATAAGTGCTAGTAAAATAAGTGCTGATAAAGACCCCCATAATCTGCGCTACTAAAAAAGTGCCGATTAAGGAGGTCCCTTTAATAGTGCTAAAAAAGAATTGATTATGGGGTGTCTTTATGAGTGCAAAAAGAAGCACTGATAAAGGGGTAGTTTTAACTGTGCTTTTTTTCACTATTAAAAGTACAATTTAACATCATTTTTTTTCACCGTTAAAGGGTGGCGCTATGAAAACCCATTTCTGTGGTAGTGATTTGTGGTTATTTAAAATTAAATATATACATATATATTGTGGAAAAAATATGGCAACCAAATTATATTTAATGCTATAGATTGAGGTGAAGGGGATCTGTATTTTTTTGCATCAATAATGGAAAACCCTCTGACACATGGAATCTAAGATATAATATTGTGAGATTCCCTCTATTGTTAATGAAGGTAATCACATTACCCATTTTCTTACCTCTATTGTCTAATGCTTCTTTGGATAATCATTTAATATAAGGCGTACCTTTCCTTAATATATATATATATATATATGATTTTATATAATTTTATATATAAATGTAATTTTATAAATAACCATTTAAACATATTTTTTTATAAAATTTAATTTAAAAAATATTTTTTATGTAAATAAAATGTAATTATCCATTTTATTTAAAATAATAATTTAACCATTATATCTACCATATAAAAATAAATGAATATTTATATACCAACACAAATTTATATACATGTGTGAGAAATGATTCTAAAAAAATTTATATGAAAAAAGTAAATATAAAAAATTATTTTAATGATATTTAACTGATTTTACCAAATGATGAATGGGTTTATCAAATTGTGAATAATTTATATTTGGAGAGTAAATATCAATAAAAATTGATGAAAATGTTAAATTTAAAAGTTTAATTTTGTTTATTAATTTTAGGTTGATAATATATTAAGTGGCCAGCACATGGATAGTCCTCAACCCAGACAAAATGACACATAAAATTTTCGAGTTCCAAGATAGGAGAGCCATATTGGGAATGGAAAATGAGGAAAATCCCACAGACGGACCGTGGGGAGGGAATAGAAGATAGCTTCAATGTTCATGCCGCCATGATAGGACATTATGAAGGGTTGCGGGGACAAGACACCGTGATGTCTAGAATAAAACATGAAATGATAATTAATACATAGGATGTAATAGATACAATTTTAATACGCATATGATGTATATTAAATTGGTGGAACCTTAAAAGAAATCCCTACATATACTACATGTTAGATTCATTTCAAAGAGACGCCTATAAAGAACTCGATCATCCAACTAGGTAGGTTGTGCTAAAGCTGGGTGACTCAGGGTTATCTTGTGTAAGGCAAGCAAGTAATGAGTGACTCTCGATTATTCTATGGGTGGGCCATGCTAAACCATGATGCCATTGTTAGATAAGAAATATATATATATATATGTGTGTGTGTGTGTGTGATATTATATTATATATAAATTATATATTTAATTACATTCATTTTATGCATGTAATGAATGTATTAATTACATACGACAATAAATATTTATATGGGATATATGTTTATTTCTCCTAAATGGTTTAATTATTAGTCATAATCCATAATGAACTAATTAATTTCCATAACTAACCATTGAATAAGATTTAATGAATTATGAGAATAAATGTATATGGATACATTAATATGAAAAAAACATTTTAATTTAATGAAATGATTCATGGATGACTATATAAAGGGATGTTGAAACGACCCGAGTCCGGAGCCCCTCCACGGGTGCCCCGTACCCGGTTCGCCGCATGACCTTATGCACATTTCCCCGAACGCCAGAGGCTACCGACTAGCAGCGTGTGCCTTGGTGAGTTGGTGGGGAAACTATGCCCTCATTCGGTAAGGTATAGAAGTTATGAAAACAACAATAAATAGTGGAAGAAGTAAAGAACATGCATAACCGCAGAAACCAAACAACGAAAGCAACGTAGATATATAACTATGATACAAATGATGCAGTAGGTACATATATCTAAGGAAAATAGAAAACACAACAACATGATGAAATACAACTGAAACCAAGTGCAAAAGTAAA
The DNA here is from genome assembly GCA_963277665.1 of Viscum album. Taxonomy (NCBI): domain Eukaryota; kingdom Viridiplantae; phylum Streptophyta; class Magnoliopsida; order Santalales; family Viscaceae; genus Viscum; species Viscum album. The sequence goes on from OY728128.1 coordinate 419,618,283, forward strand.
CAAAGTAACCTCCTCACTAACGCGTCCCATGGCTCGGTCCCATGCTCCCCAGCTACTGGTGCAATCAAGATCCTGAAGTAGAAGGGCGCTTTCCCTTGTCTGTACCTGCAGCAACATAGTCTGCTTGGGACCAAAAGCATGACACAAACAGGGTGTGAGATACAATCCCAGTAGGTAATCACCCAATGATTTTTGCCTAACAGTCAATGAATACAGGGAAGTAATAAAACAAGAAGTAGTAAACAGAAAAGCACAAGCAACTACAATCCACAGTTCTAGCAAACAAAGTAAACAAGTAAATACCCATCAACAAAAGAAGAAACGGGTATCCCTCTGGGTATCTCTCATAGTCTAACCCCTATGGTTCAACCTATCAGTACTTGCAACCCTCTGGGAAGCACATACAGTCTCAACCCTCTGGTTCAGCTATGTAAATAAGCAGACTCTCTGGGGAAGCACTCACCGTTAATTCCCCTTGTAGTCTCGTATCATGCTAAAGGCTCTTTGGGGAAGCACTCAACGTCAATTCCCCCTGTGGCCCGCGTCGTGGATCTAAAAGCTCTCTAGGGAAGCACTCAACGTCAATTCCCCTTATAGTCTCATGTCGCAATTAAAAGACACTCTGGAGAAGCCCTTCTGTAAATTCCCCCTTTGGTCTACTACTCTAGGTCCTCACAGTCTTGAGTATAACTAAACATGCTCAGTACGTGTATATCGTCTAAGTAAACCTCAAGAACTACTTGTCTATCATTCTACGGCTCAACAGAAATAACAAAAAAAGAGTTTCGCTATCCTACAACTAGGCATGACAACTAGCAAAACACTAAACAAGAAAAACAAGCATGGAAAAGAAACCTGAGCAGAAAATAAATTACTATACTCACAAGCAATAACCTCTACTAAAGAAAAAAAACAAGCTGGAAAACATCATGGTCAAAACAGGAAACACGCAATACCCCATTCACGGGTATTGGTGGAATTTGCACAAAATATTTATCAAATTTCTACAGAAAGGCACAAACCACCTACCTTGATCCGAGGAGTTTGATATACGTGAACCACAACGACAGATTCCTCTTATAACGACGTAGATATGAAAAAACATACAAAAAGTTCATCCCATGATAACTTTGAAACGAGGAGGAATCAAGAAACAAGGATAAAGCAGAAGGAACAACTCACCGCTGCGATTCCAACATAATCAACCGTGCTAAAATCGGAGAACAGACAGCGGGGCGGGAGCTCGGAGAATATTTGGCCGTACAGTTGCTTCCGGGCAGACGAAATCTGGAGAAGAAGATGATTTTGGGGGTTAACTGTGACCCCGGTCTGTTTAATGAAAAAAATTACATGACGTGTACTTCATTATTACACGGCGTGTACTTCAATTTTTTCCATACTCTGAATTAACTGGCCTCCACCTCAGCCTTACACACCGTGTGTGTGGCCCGGACACGGCCATCACACGGCTTCGAGCCGGGAAGAGTACAAAGCGTGTACTCATAAAGTACACGGCGTGTACTTCTGAAATTTCAAGAAAATTTATTTTCCATAAAAACTCCAAAAAAAGGGAAAACACACCTGAAAAGAGATCCGGGTTCTTACAAAGTTACCCCCTTAAAGAAATTCGTCCTCGAATTTCTCTAACGAGGCAGAGAAGAAGAAACAACGAACAGCTCCGGCCACTATGATCGTATATCAGTCTCCCTCTCCCAGGTCTCGTCTTGTACTCGCCAGTGCTTCCATAACACTCGTACCATAGGAACATACCACCCACGGGGAACCTTCATACTATGATTGACAATCCGGATAGGATGCTCCTCGAACGATGCATCTGCTTCAAGCTCGATTTCCTCGGGCTGAAAGATGTGATATGGGTCTGAAAAGTAACGTCGGAGTTGAGAGACATGTAAGACGTCGTGCATGGCCCGATATCACTGAGGTAGCTGCAACCGATAGGCGACTGGCCCTACTCTCTTTAAGACCTCAAACGGTACGACATACCACGGTGAAAGCTTACCCTATCTCCGAATCCACTTGTGTCCCAACCTCGGTACGACACACAAGAAAACCTGATCACCGACCTCGAACACCAGAGGTCGTCTCTGCTGATTAGCATAAGACTTCTGTCGAGACTACACCATAGTCATCCTCTTCCGAATCAGATCTATCTGTTCTGAGGTCTCCTAAACAAGAAGAGGTCCTAGAAAAGCTGCCTCTGCTGCCTCCAGCCAGCATAAGGGTGATCGGCATGGCCTACCGTACAATGCCTCGTATGGAGCAATCAGAATGGTCGCCTGGAAACTGTTGTTGTAGGAGAACTCCACCAAATGGATATGCTTCTCCCAAGAACCGCCAAAGTCTGGAATGCAAGCCCAGAGCATATCCTAAAGCACCTGGATCGTACGCTCGGACTGGCCATCAGTCTGGGGATGGTATGCTATACTCAAAAGTACCTGTGTACCCAAAGCCTTCTGATGTCCCGGACAGAACCAAGAGGTAAAGCTTGCATCTCTATCTGAAACAATAGTGTGTGGAACTCCATGCAGACGAACGATCTCTCAGATGTAAATTTGTCCCAGATCATTGAAATTGAAGGTCTCCTTGATCGGAAAAAAGTGAGCAAACATCGTAAGACTGTGGACGACAACCCAAACATCATCATTTCCCCAAGGTGACCTCGGCAACCAAGTCACGAAGTCCATCGCAACATCGTTCCACTTCCAGTCTGGAATGGGTAACTGCTGTAAAAGCCCCGCTGGTCGCTGATGCTCTACTTTCACTTGCTGACCTGTAGAACATCTCATGACAAAAATAGCAATACCCTTCTTCATACCTGGCCACCATTACTGGAGATGAAGGTCCCGATATATCTTAGTGACACTAGGATGAACTGCCCAAATGGAGGAATAGAAATCCCACATAATCTCTTCGCATATGTCTGATGTCACCCATACGCGTCCTTGAAAATGCATGATCTCATCCCCGCCCACTATCCATCCAGGCATAGGGTCCTCTCCTGACACACTCTCCCATACGACTAAGCCTTCTAAGTCTGATAGCTGCCACATCTGTAACCGATCAAGTAGCGTGGAGGTAACAGCTACAGAAGATAGAAACGTTTGTCACCATCTGTCATGCACCTTCAGATGCATCTCAGGGAACAGAGTCATCAGTTTCCACTCACTACTGGCCTCCTGAACTGCCTTAATTTGAGTTCTCCTGCTCAACGCATCATCCAAGACGTTGCCTTTTCCCAGCGTATAGGCATTTTCGAAATCAAAAGTCTGAAGATACTCGACCCACCTGTGCTGCCTCAAATTTAGATCATGCTGAGTTAAGATATACTTGAGACTCTTGTGGTCAGTGAAGACCACAAAGTGCTATCCCAGAAGATAGTGTCTCCAACATCGCAAGTCATGGACAATAGCCGCTAAACCCAAATTGTGCATAGGGTAGTTCCTCTCATGTGGCTTCAATTGCCGAGACCCATACACAACGACTCCATCTCCCTGCATAAGCACAGCTCGCAGACCGATACTTGAAGCATCACAGTAAATAGTGTAGCTCTTGCCTGGCTCCGGCCAGACTAGTATCGGTGCTGACGTCAACCTCCCTTTCAGTTCTTGAAAGGATGACTCACAAGAATCTGACCATGAGAACTTCACCCCCTTCTTGGTCAGTCCTGTCAAAGGTGCTGCTAGGCGTGAAAAGTCCTGAATGAAGCGTCTGTAGTATCCAGCCGACCCTAGGAGACTCCGTACCTCAAAGATTTTCTTCAGCTACTCCCAGGAAACTACATCTCTCACTTTCTCTAGGTCCACTGATACTCCTGCCTCTAAGATTACATGACCCAAGAAGTGAATCTGATCCACCCAGAAGTGTCACTTCGAGAGTTTAGCATAAATCCGATGCTCTCTCACTGTACTCAGAACGATCTCAAGATGGGTGGCATGGTCGTTTCGAGTGTGAGATTACACCAAGATATCGTCCATAAAGACCACGACAAAGGAGTCCAAGTAAGGATGGAACACTCAGTTCATTAGTGCCATGAAAACTGCAGGCGCGTTTGTGTGACCGAAGGGCATGACTGTATACTCGTATAGACCATACCCGCTCCTAAAAGATGTCAGAGATATATCTGATGGTCTAACATGAAACTGATGATAACCAGACCTCAAGTCGATCTTTGAGAACACCCGGTCTCATCAAAGCTGATCGAAAAGGTCATCAATCCGCGGTAGGGGATATCGGTTCTTGACCGTTAACTGGTTCAGCTACCGATAATCCACACAAATCCGCAGGGTACCGTCTTCCTTCTTCGCAAACAGAACAAGCGAACCCCAAGGAGAAGTACTGGGTCGAATGAAACCCTTATCCTATAGCTCCTCCAACTACTTCTTGAGCTCCTGCAACTCAGGTGTGGCCATCCTATATGGAGGAATGGACACAGGTGCCGCTCCTGGCATGAGCTCAATAGAGAAGTCTACCTCACGCTCTGGAGGCAAACCTGAAAATCTTCTGGAAAGACGTCCCTGAAGTGATCCACCACTGATGGAAAGTCCAACTATGGAGTCCCCTGAACTTCCAGATAAAGACTAGAAATCTGGGCTGTCACCCTCCTAGCCCAAGATGCTCGAGTCCTGCCCGACTCGCCCGAACATCCCATTCGCCTCTATGAATGAAAGATTCACCCTCTGGTGAAACGAAACTCACTCTCTAGGAATAATAGTCAATGAATTCCTGAAAGGGAATCAACCAATCCATGTCAAGGATGACATCATAGCCTGTCATCTCTAGGACATAGAGATCCTATAAGAAGCAATACCCTACAACCTCGAGAGGGCACTCTCTACACTGGAATACACTAGATGTCCTCATTCCCAAAGGTGTGTCTAGTGTCAAAAAGTTGGTAGAAGAAAAGACGCAGAGTCCAAGGCTCTCCACAGAAGCAATAGAGATAAAGCTATGTGTAGCACCAGTATTGAAAAGGGCTGAAGATAAAACTGAGGCTACTAAAATTGTACCTCGAACAGTAGAAGGGCCGAGATCCTGCTCCTGATAAGTCTACTCAACGGTGAATGACTGGCCTGTACCGCGGCCCTGCGCCCCTGGCTGACCACTCTGAGCAGAACCACCCTACTGGTGCTGAGGAACTAGTGGCTAAACGCCACGGCCTCGACCTCCACCTCAGCCTGAATGGCTGGAAGAACTCCAGTTCCCCGACTTGTGAGAAACTGGCGGTGCTTCTCCTGAACAAGGAGTCATGGAAGAACCCCGGTCACCAGCTGCTAGTGAGAAAAACTAGAAGAAACATAGAAGGTGACCCATCTTGCCTCAAGATCGGCACTCCACGGGGTCCCTCTGGCACTGCGGCCTCATGTTCCCTATCCCGCCACACTGATAGCATGTCACCTGGTTTCCTGATGATGCCTCTCGCTTCCTCGAATCACTGCACGTAGGCTCCCTACGGCGCTTCTTGCTGTCATCTGGAGGATGGCTAACTCTGGAAGTAGAAACGCCCTGGATTACAGCTCCAGAGTCTCTCAGATTGCGCTCTACAATCAATTCCTGATTGACGATGGACGTAATGGAAGTCACCTGGAAGATGTTCACCTGCGAGCGGATCTCCCGCCTGAGTCCATCCTCAAACTTCCTCACCAAGAAAACACCACTCCCATCCTGAAGGGGTGTAAAACGATGCAGCTCGGTGAAACGAGAGGAATAATCCATGAATGATAGAGTACCCTTCTCTAAGCTCATGAACTCCTGGGCTCGATCGGCCCTCAGGGTCTCCAGGAAGAAGTAGTCATAGAACACAAGCTTGAACTCCTCCCAAACAATAGCCTGCTACTGACCTACCTGTGAGATCACGTCCCACCACCTCTTGGAAGAGTCTCAGAGCATGTAGGTGGTGAGCTTAACCAGCCTCTCTGGAGGCATTTACAGATGCTCGAAGATAGTCATCATGGATTCCATCCATGACTCTGCAGCATGAGGTCTTCCCTCCCCCGTGAACGTGGGAGGATGCTACTGCTGTAAGACCCGCGTCAAGTCTTCCATAGACATGGCGGGAAGCGGATCTCCCTGGAACGCCTGCATCATCCTCATGAAACCTTCCCTGAACTGCACATCAGCACCTGCAACTGGTATAACAGGTGGTGCCACGGCTGGCCCAACTGGAGGATTGGCTGAAAGTACCTGATCAGCCCTATCTAGCATCTGATCACTGCCCGACGATAGACGTCTGACCAAAGGACATCTCAGAGGCATATCTCTGAAATATCGAAAGCACACCTTAGATCAGGTAAGTAAGGATAGTGAACACAAGAGCACAAAACGGGAACAGGGGAAGAAAACACACATGTTTAAAAAACAAGACTACACGTCATGTATAAAACTACATGGATTGTCTTCTTAATCCACTAACATGGGTGTGTACTCCTACCCTACAAGTCGTGTACACTTCAAACTACACAGCGTGTTGCACCCACACATGACGTGTACTTGAAAACAGTTCCCTCGCCCGAGTCTCCTTACACGGCTAGCCCACATGGTCTGACATAACCCGAGACTACACGGTGTGTTCTTGGCACACACGACGTGTACTAGACAAGGATTCTGCGGCCCGTGTTTGTGAAACACACTGCCGTCTACACGGCTGAACCTTACACGGCGTACTCTGAACAAACACGGCGTGCATAGGCAAGGTGACCCCATCCCGTGTTGCTCGTGACACGGCTGAGTATTGGGACAAGACTATAAGGTGTGTTCCGAACCAACACAGCGTGTGGAAAAGAAGGTGATGTCGACCCGTGTTGTTCGTGACACGGCAGGGTACCTGGACAGGACGACACGAAGTGTTCCCAACAAACACGAAATGTGGAAAAGAAGTTAATGCTGGCCCGTGTTGTTCGTGACACGGCCGGGTACCTAGGCAAGACTACATGGCGTGTTATCTAAGGACATGAAGTTTTCTACCCGAGCATCCCCGGCCAATGTTGTTAGTGACCAGGTCGGGTACACGGCTCCGAACTTACACAGCGTGTACCAATCATACACGGCGTGTTCTCGAAGTTACTTCCACAACACCTTGTTATGCTCACATGGTCAGGGACACGGCCTGAAAACTACACGGCGTGTATCCAAAAAGTGCACGCCGTGTATTCTGGGGTTTTCTGGGCAGTAGCTCAGAAACTGCTCAGACTCCCAAAAATACTAAAAACAAGGCGAAAAAGTGCCAAATTCTGATCTGTGAGGGCCCATAACACCTCAAGAACTAAAATTTGACATTTACATTAAACAAAGAACAAAAAAATCAGTTTTTCTAATATAACAATAGATAATCTATCAAGAAACTATCACAACAGCATGCATAATCTAGACAAGGTATATCACAATAGCATGCAATCGCTAATGCACCCTAGATGGCATGGCAAGAATGCATGGAATGTGATTCCTACAAGTGTCTATATGATTCATGAGATGACTTACCCTCATATAATTGGGTTGTGACAGAAATAGAACCTAAATATCAAAACAATAACTGCACAAGTAATGCGAATCACTCTAGGTGAAAACATATCAACCATAAAACTCAGAATCAGCAAACTACAATTAACGAGGTAGTATGGCCTTTCCCTGTACACGGGTTAACTACTCCCGAGCACAGCTTAATACCAAGTACCGAAACCATCATATCCTTAGATAGAGTCTCCAAATAGTAAAGCAAGAGAAAATAACTCCTCTGATACGACAATGTAACGACCCGAGTCCAGAGCCCCTCCACTGGTGCCCCGTACCCGGTTCGCCACAGGACCTCAAGCGCATTTCCCCGAATGCCAGAGGCTGCCGACTAGCAGTGAGGGCCTTGGTGAGTTGGTGGGGAAACTATGACCTCATTCAGTAAGGTATAAAAGGTAAGAAAACAAAAATAAACAGTGGAAGCAGTAAACAACATGCATAACAGCAGAAACCAAACAGCGGAAGCAACGTAGATATATAACTATGATGACAATGATACATCAGGTACATGTATCTAAGGAAAAAAGAAAACACAACAACATGATGAAATACAGCTGAAACCAAGTACAAATGAAAAAAATTAAGCTCCTCAGCATCGCGAGCCATGGCTCAGTCCTATGCTCCCCAACTCCTGGGGCAATCATGACCCTGAAGTAGAAGGGAACTTGCCCTTGTCTATACCTGCAACAACATAGTCTTCTTGGGCCCAAAAGCATGGCCCAAACAGGGTGTGAGATACAATCCCAGTAGGCAATCACCCATATATTTGTGCCTAACAGTCAATGAATATAGGGCAGTAATAAAACAAGAAGCAGTAAATAGAAAAGCACAAGCAGCTACAATCAACAGTTCTAGCAAACAAAGTACACAAGTAAACAGCCAACAACAAAAGAAGAAACATGAAACCCTCTAGGTATCTCTCACAGTCTAACCCCTATGTTTCAACCTATCAGTACTAGAAACCCTCTGGGAAGCACACACAGTCTCACCCCTCTAGTTCAGCTACGTAAATAAGAAGACTCTCCGGGGAAGTACTCACCGTCAATTACCCCTGTAGTCTCGTATCGTGCTAAAGGATCTCTAGGGAAGCACTCAACGTCATTTCCCCATGTGGCCCATGTCATGGATCTACAGACTCTCTGGGGAATCACTCAACATCAATTCCACCTATAGTCTCACGTCGTAATTAAAAGACACTATGGAGAATCCCTTCTATCAATTATTCCTTTGGTCTACTACTCTAGGTCCTCACGGTCCTGAGTATAACTAAACATGATCAGCGTGTGTATATCATCCATGTAAACCTCAAGAACTAATTTCCTATCATTCTACGACTCAACAAAAATAACAATACAACAGTTCCGCTATCCTATAACTAGGCACGACAACTGGAAAAATGCCCAATAGGTAAAACAATCATGGCAAAGAAACCTGAGCACAAAATAAATTACTCTACTCACAAGAAATAACCTCTACTAAAGAAAACAAGCAACCATGCAAATATCAGGGGAAAAACTGGAAACACGCAATACCCCGTTCACGGGTATTGGTGTAATTTGCATATAATATTCATCAACTTTATACAGAAAGGAACAAACCACCTACCTCGATCCGAGGAGTTCGATATACGTGAACCACGACGACGGATTCCTCTTAGAACAATGTAGATCTTAGAAAACGCACAAAATGTTCATCCCACGATAACTTGGAAACGAGGAGGAATCAATAAACAAGGATAAAGCAAAAGGAAGAACTCACTGATGTGATTCCAACATAATCGACAATGCTCATATCGGAGAATGGACGGCTGGGCGGGAGCTCAAAGAAGATCTGGTTATATAGTCGCTTCCGGGTGGATGAAATCTGGAGAAGAACATGATTTTGGGGGTCAGCTGTGACCCCGGTCCGTTTAGTGAAAAAAAGAAAGTACACGGTGTGTACTTCTTAAGTACATGGCGTGTACTTCGATTTTTTCCATACACCAAATTAACCATCCTCCACCTCAGCCTTACACACCGTGTGTGTGGCCCGGACACGGCCAACACACGGCTTCGAGCCGGTAAGAGTACACGGTGTGTACTCAGAACCTACACGGCATGTACTTCTAAAATTTCCAGAAAATTTATTTTCCTTAAAAACTTCAGAATAAGGGGAAACATACATGAAAATAGATCCGGGTTATTACAGGATGTGATCCCTCCTATAAATATAAGAAATTTTAAGCAAGCCTCTCATTTCTCTATTATTCCCACAATGTTGTTCATTATCCAAGATGAAGGTGATAAAACCCCTTCAACAATTGTGTATTCTCATGATACGTTCATGAATCCATTGGTTGATTTACCCCCCTCGGATTCAGAGTTATTTTGTTTACTACTACACAATATTCATTAAACATTATCCTTTGGTGAGAAAGAAGAAAACTACATTCGTTGATGATTTCTAGGTACACTATTTATACAGTTTATTTACATGTTGATTCTCATACAAAGATATTCATGTGTTTGGGTTGTCTTTCGCTAATCATGGCCATGTGATGATCATACAAAACCCAAAAATTAGTATCGGAGTTGAAGACCTATTTAAAAAACAACATTATTATTAATTTATGAAAAACAACTTTTAATAGTAAAACAAAAATATTCGCAAGCCTGTAAATAATTTTGGAATATTCATATATATATTTCTATTTTTTATATGAAAACAAATTAAATATATATTTCAATCAAGAGAATACAATTTTGAATTGAATTATGTTATTTATAAATAGTTTATAATTAATTAAAAAGTATCATGAAATATTTATATATAAATATATAAAAGATTTTTATACGTTAGTTAACTAAAAACTATTTATGGTTAATTGTTATTTTTTACGAACAATTACCTTTTGAAAAATTAAATGGCGTGATTTTTGATATAGAAATCAATGGTTTTTTTATAAATCATAAAATATGATTTATAAAGAGTTTATAAATTCCAATATAGATGATATTTTTATTATATAGAAATGTTTACATTATAGATATTAAATTTTAAAATGTTTTTAATTCAATAAATTTCTTATAAATTCCATTTTATATAAAATGTGAATGGATCATATTAAAAAAATATAAAAAATTAATATTCTTTGAATATTATAAAATTTTTATAATTACCATATGTTTATGAGTAGTTCATAAATGTCTTATACTTTGGAAAATAATTTTTTTTCATTTAATAAATTTATTTAATATTCATGTTTAGTTCCTAATTACATAATTTAAAATTGTTTAAATGAAAGGGGATTTATTTGGATATTATTTTTTTTACACATCAAAAGGTGTTTAGATGATTGAAATGATCACAATTTATATAATAAGTATGTATATGATATTAAGTTAATGGAAAATGTTTACATGATAGAAATTAAATTACAGAGGTTATAATTCCTATAATATGATATATTTAAAAAGGAAATGCCTTATTATGATAGAAATGAAATAATTCACATTGGAAAGAATATAAATAGTTTATATTCAAAATTATTGAATATCTATAATATTAAAGGTGGAATTATAAAAGAGTTTATAATTAAATTTTATTTATAAAATTGTTTATAAATTTTTATCTGATTATTAAAACTGTATCCTCCCATCAGCACGTGTTGACTTCTACATCTTTTTTCTCTACTTCTATCATTGGATAACTTATAAAGGATGATGCCAAATTTGTTAGTGACCCTAGTGTGTTGGTCCCTTATGTGTATGTCTCGACAACGACATCAATTGAAGAGGCTATAACCTCCCATGAGTAGGTGTTCCATGTAAAAGAAGACAACATTTATATTGCAACTCCTTTTCAAGTGAATGCGGATTCATTCAAGTCTAATTTTGTTACAATTTTTTTAATATGATGGAGTCTGTTAATTATGTAATGATTTCTGATTTATAAAAGGAGAGCTGTGAATGGAAAGGTAAAAGATCTTTATCAATTTTAGTGACTAATGCTTTTGGTTCTCATCAGGTTGAAATACAGTCCTCCTCTAAGGAACCAGACAAGAGGCCTCTTGATGGTGATGGTAACAATGATGATGTGGATGGTGATACTTTGGTGGATACCAAACTTTTCGAGTAGATTGACACTGACCTGGTGAAATATGATGACAGTGGTGGTGCTTGGCAGACCCCAAAACAATGGCCAACTGGAAGGCACCCAAGATGTCATGGGTATTTTCATGGACGTGGTGGTAGGAACAAAGGGTGATCTTGTATGTTTTCCTGGTGGTGTTTTATCACTCTTAAACTTACTCCCTTTTGCGTGTATGTACTCTTTCTTTATAATAATTTTGGGGGCTATGGAGTTTTCTTCATGGTCTGAGCCATTTGATTATATATATGATTCCGTGTTTTATTCATAGTTATAAATAATTTATATTATGAATAAATTTATTAAATAATTTATATTATTAATTTCTTCTATAATAGAGGCATTCATATCATTCTAGGTTTGATATAATAAAATTTTGTTTCCATGAACCCTGATCTAAATTTTTAATTATAGTTATGATCTTGAGAGTTGTTATTGGGAATAGTGTTTGCATATTAGTTGTTAATGTTTTCATGAATTGAGTTATCTCTAGAGTAAGTAACCCCAGGTAGAAGAACCTGGGGTCAGACCACGTACATTCATGGAGGTTCTCCTTGGTTAGTGAAGTGAATGGGGTTGGCAATCTGTTTCTCCGGGATAACTCATGCGGAGTTTTACGATCTCATATAACATTATTACTTTACATGAATTGTTCATGTACCTTACGAAAATTATGAATAAGTATATGTCTGAATATACTTAGCTTCTATTTTTTTGTGATTAACACAAACATTTGGGTTGTGTAACGTGTTACACATTAATTTGGTGTGAAAAAATTAATTAGTTTGTTGGAGTAGATATTCCAAATCTAAATCACTAAAAGATACATAAAAATAAAGGGAATAAGACATGAGATCATAATGATTACATATGATTTAATAGTTATGAAAATAATATGCATATGTTGTATAATAAATTGATGAGAAAATAAAATAAAAAACACCACAAATAATAAGTGTTAGATTCCTTCCAAAGAGACACTTGTTAGGACCTCAATCATCCAACCAGGTAGGTCGTGCTAAAGATGAATGTCTTTGGGTTATCTTCTGTAAGGAAAGAAAGTAATGCCTGATTATAGATTATTTTTTATGTAGGTCATTCAAAGCATGGTTCCCTTGGATATTTCTTTGTTACCATGTTTTGGGAGTTTTCATTGGATTACACTAGCCGAGAGACCCTTATAAGACTAGGTTACCAAAGGAATAGAGCTGAGTGAAACCATGGATGGATTTGGATAAATGGTTATCTAGTCAATTATTTAATATTCACAAAAGTTGTGATTGGGATGATGACCTACCTAAATAGCTATGTAATGCATGAAATTCTAAATTGATCTGGAGATTAGTGAAATATGGATCTTGGATCACTAAATTGATATGATGTATGGAGTCAACAATTTTAGTGGGAGAAATATCCTTAAAAACCCTTAATGAAAATATAAAAGATATGATTTACTTCAAATTAAAATTTCTATTGTAGATAAATTCATCCTCATCATAAAACTAAACATCACAGTAATAATTGAAATAAGGGTCTTAAAGTAAACAGCTCTTAATATTAGTAGCATAAAAAATGTATTGTGCAAGAGAGATAGTCAATGTGTCTAAGAAATTCATTCTTGAATAACCAAGTGTTGATGTTTATCAATAACTAAATTTATTTTCTTATGGAATCATGAAATAATTCATTTAAGGATTCAAAGGAATTTAATGTATAATTAACCTAAGTAATTGTAGTCTCCTACACTAAATATGATTTGGTATGACCATGAAATTCAATAATGTAGAATATTTTTAGGATTCATGAAGAATTCCTAAAATTTATTGTTTTTTTATGGAAGTAATAGTATTTTCATTATATAATCGTTATGAAAATTTGGGTGAATTCAATAAAAAATTACCTTATATTCTCAATGTTTTGAGAATGGATGGACTGGGCATATTATGTCTGGATTCTAATACTATATAGATAATATAATTGGATAAAAGTTAAAACTATGAGAGTAAAAATTAGTTGAAAAGTCCAACAATGTTTCTTAAAGAAGAAAATCTTAACCATGGAAACCTAGGATATTCATGAAGTAATAATTATAAATCAATATGACTAGATTATCCAAAATATGCCTAAGGTAGTTTGGGAACTCCATATAATGTCCTTGATAGGTACGATTTCTATATAAATTAATTCTTTGATTTTGAATGGTGTTTGATTATGAGTATATGTTTTAAAAATGTTGTAAATATACAGGAGTTCAAAATCAAAGGAATAATTGATTGAGGTTGTAGATTGCATTCTAGTGATGAAGTAAACAGTTACTATATCGATAATTTGAATGTAATGGAATGTATCAAACATGGATGAATCTAAATAATAGAAACATATCTTCAACTAACATCACTTAAAGGTTAAGAGAGGATGTTCAGTAACAAACAGTTATTATGAGATGATTAAATTTATGCACATGGTTTATGATTAAACAACTTATATAAAATGTTTTTGAAAAGAATATTTGGATAAAAGAGTTCGTCCATGATAAAATTTTAATCCAAATTTTGGTTAAAATATATGGCAATGTGTTCATTACACCCATTGGTGGGATATTTTAATAATGTATTATTTTCGGAAAATAATGTTCTAAAAACATAAAATACCATATATGATATGGAGTTAATAATTTATTTGTTAAGTATTCTTACTTAAAGGAAATAAATTTTATTTCCTAAAACAACAAGTTATTTTTTTTCAAGAAGATATTTTTAAAATAATATATTATCTATGAAGCTAGTGAGAATATGATTGAACATAGAGAATGAAGAAATTAAAAAATAATCAATTAAACCACATATATTTTAAGGGATTATATACATTATATCATAAGGTGTTTGGATATTTTACAATAAATAATAATTTAAATGTTTACATTTAGTTACTATGAGAAAGTGAATAGTACTGTTAAGTAAAAGATTATACCAGTATAAGATTATAGTGATAATTAAGTAAATGTACTAAAGATTTTTGGATATATTAAAATAAAAAATGTAAACTGGTGCATTTATTTACCCTAAAAATTGAACATCAATATTACATAAAGTATTATACCACATAATAATCAATGTATTACACATTATATCCCAAAATTATTTAGGGTATAAATTTTAAAAAATGTAATTAGTTATATTATTTACCATAAAAATGATGATATCACATTATCCTAAAAGTGTTTAAGATGTGATGTTAAGGTTATAAAGTAAACAATTACATTAATTATAAAATATTTCATGAAAAAATTTATCAGAAGGAGTTTCTAGGATAATGATGGTGTACATAGATATAGTTCTATGTAGAAAATGAAATACAACATTACAACATTTTCCATTATGAAGTTAGGAAGTTTAAATTAAAGTCAGAAGAGTAAAAATCAAGGAATATAATTCCTATATATCACCATTATTCAAAATCTCTTTCTTCATAAATGATTCTCACTATGAGGTTAGTGGGATTACTTTATCAGATGGTCACATAAGGATAAGATTTGAATTACAATTGGATAGAATGTTTAAAATCCATTACTACTGTAATTTCATGAGAGTCATGTTATATCTCTATGTGTTCTAAAATTAATGGATTAGTTGTCATGGTTCTCAATGTATCATGTTATTATAATAAAGGAAATATGAATTTATCATTCATTCATGTGTACTTCAATTTATTTTACATGAATAGTTGCAAAGTAAAAACATTGAGTTTTCCCTAACTGATGGTCATCAGGGAGTTTTATTTGTTGTTATGAAATGTAATGGTTAGCATGAATAGATTCTTATATCTATTATAATGGGTTGTATATGAGATATTGAAGAATATATTCTTGATTTAATAAGTATAGACCTATTACTTGGACTGATACGCTAAATTGTATATCATGGAATGTCGTATGGTTATAGATATTCTTAGGGGTGTATACTTATTATGAATCCTTATTACCCAAGGTTAGTGAGATAAAAATCATGAGAAAATTCATACTTTGATTCGCTACTTATGAAAGTCACCTTGCTAACTCAGCTAATCAGGGGTGGTTGGGTTTGTTGTTTATCATGTAGTCAATTGGAGTGAAAAAACTAAGGGATTTATCCACTTTTATGAAAAGGAATAAAATCTAGCCCTTGATTGAATTAAACTAAAGAAATTCATGGCCATGAATAGTTGTTTCATATATGATGTGTTCATCTACTTGGATAAGTGACATGTGATATTCTTATCAGATAGATGAATGGAATGTGATATATTCATCCAATTAGTTAGTATTTTAGGAGAATCAATAAAATGATGAGAGGCCTTTACTAGATTGACATGTTCCATGCCTAGTGGTCTCTCGATGTCATACATAGAGAGATTATTTATGGTTCACATGGTGTATATGATACATCTGGTGGAGGAAATGTTTATATAGGGATATGAATATGTTTGATGGAGAGTACACCCAACCCCTTAGTAGCCTGAGTAGCACTGATTCTTTTCTAGAGGTTGATCATTTCTTATATCTATAAAATATATATTTTATAGTTGTTGTCAACGATTCTAAGGCCAGAAGGGTCCCAAAATTAGGCCCTTGGATATGGTTAAAATTTTGGAAAATGTCTTTTTTTAAAATGAATATATTGTGATGAAAAGAATCCAAAAGAGTTTTAATATATTCATAAAGAGTTGTGATGTTATGCATAAATTCTGTACAAGATTTTAGTTCAAGTGGGACATTGATAAATATGAACTAAAAAATATATAATATATGAAATTATATATATATATATATAAAGTGTATATTTAATTACATGCATTTGAGGCATGTAATTCATGTATTAAATACATACAATAATAAATATATATATATATATGATATATATTTATTTCTCACAAATGGTTAAACTACCAGTTGTAATCTGTTATAAACATATTAATTAGATTGACCACTCATTGAATAAGATTAAATTAATTATATGAAAACATGTATATGGATACAATAATATTAATGAAAAGTTTTCATTGAAGGAAGTTCTTCATGGATGGATATACAAAGGGATGTGATCCCTCCTATAAATATAATAAATTTTAAGTAAGCCTCTAATTTTTATATTCTTTATACACTACGTTTTATCATCTAATATGAAGGCATTAAGACCTCTTATTCATTTGAGTATCCTCACTATACAATCACCGATCCATTGGTTGGTTTATCCCCTTGTAGGTAGGGTGATTTTGTTCACTACTATGTGATCTTCATCCAGCGTTATCCTTCAGTGAGAATGAAAAAAGGCACTATTGATGATTTATAGGTACATTGTTTATACAATTTATTTACATGATGATTCTCAAAGATATATATTCCTGTTATTGGGTTGTCATTCGCTAAAAATGGTCATGTTATGGTCATACAAAACCCAAAAAAACCACCATGAAAAAATGATATGAAATCAAAACATCATGAAACCTACGTTGATATACCATGGAAGATATGAATGCATAAACAAGGAGGAGAAAACAAAATAAAAGACTACCAATCCCTATGTGTGGTAATGATATTGTTATGCATACATTCATCAAGAATAAAAACAAGGGTTCACTCCACCTTTTTTGAGGAATAATAAGGCCCCAGTGGAAGAATAATTAGAAACATGCAAGCCTTTACAAGTAGTCGGCAGTGGTAGATGAAGATCAAAGAACCCACTGAAATAAATTTTTATGCCATGTTGAATCCAAAATAGTGGAAAATGTTCTCTCAAGGAACCTAATCCCTTTAACATGTGAGAAAGGGTTTACAAATAGAGTATTCTTTGGTTAGGACACTCATTCCTTTCACATGCGATTAGAGAATAGTGATGAGTCAAATGCCACATGGGAAGATGAATTTATCTAAAATGGATGATGAAGTCAAATTAAATCTTGATATGGACACAGGTGAAGATAAGGAAATATGGGAAAGTCAAATAAATGTTATCTCTATCATGGATAATTAATGGATCATTTGATCATAATATTTTCATCGAATTAAAAGTGGAAATATCTTCCAAACACAAAGAGATACAGTGTTTAGGAATTTGAAGAGGAGATTCTTAAATTTGAAGACCAGATCATTGAGGTTTTGATGCCTATAAATATAGTGGTTCCATGCAGCTGAAGTGTAGCTTCCAGGAACAGTAGAATCCCATTGGTGGGTTTTCCCCAACATTAATTTTAACAATAAACAACGTTCAATCTGAGATTCATCACGATTTAAAATGCCAAATCTTTAGAATAGAACAAAGAATGTAAAAGAAAAGAAGAGTCCCAGAACCCTTGGGATAGGATCATCATATGTTGGTTATAATTAATTTAATTAATTAATAAGAATTACCTCGATGGAATTCTTTCTTCGTTGGAGTCTCCAGTCATGATCCTGTGATCCATCGTTGCATTGAAGAATCCAAGTACATGATTTCTGTAGCAGTGATCCACACGTGCTCCACATATCTCTGGATGTCGCTGAAGGGATCTCCAGGTGCTAGCGCGGAAGAGCCTTCGCTTTCGATGTCCGCCTTCAACCTCCTTGATCCGGTGGAGGATCTTGCTTTCGTAACTTGAAAGCGTTCTTGGTGGAAAAAGGAATTCCCTCTTGTCTCGAGAGTATTTTTTCAATCTGTTGTGCACAAAAATGGCTCTATTTCTATGAGAATAATGTAATTGGGATTATAATACTTAGAATAATAAAATGAATTAATTTCTTGAAAGCATTTAATCATTTAATTTAATTCTTAGTAATACCCCATGTCTTAATAATAACAGTTGACCA
This sequence comes from Viscum album, assembly GCA_963277665.1. Taxonomy (NCBI): domain Eukaryota; kingdom Viridiplantae; phylum Streptophyta; class Magnoliopsida; order Santalales; family Viscaceae; genus Viscum; species Viscum album. The sequence continues at coordinate 419,636,755 of OY728128.1, forward strand.
TCATTATTACTTGAAATGCGCCCAACGTATTACATTTAAAATCATTTATTTAAATACACAATATTTTCTCACGAATACCGAAAAACAAATTACACTACATGTATATAAATATACACGGCGTGTACTTTTATTTTTCATTTTATTTATTTCCTCCACAATATTTATTAGACCTTGAGTAATGGCTATTTATTTCTTAAATAAATGTAACTCCATTACTCGCTAATAAATATATATTATTTTTCCCACAATATATTCTCTCGAATAACTAGTGTCGAAATACATGCGACCCGGAATCCTTAAATAATTATTAAACCACAGTCGGGAATAATATTTATTTAACTTGTTAAATTAATATTTAACGAAGATACATGGACACACTTTATGTGTGACCCTCAAGGCCTCTTTCTTAGCGGAATTAGGCGGAGCCTGCCTAAAGTCCAAGGTTAGCATCTAGAAACATGCCAAGGCACCCATAGAGAAAGAAGGTGACGCCGCAATGATATGTCACCTCCTATGAACGCTTACTATGTAATATAATCCCTTTGTCTTGATATCTCCAATCAAGTGGGTTGCATACTAGTTCCATGAACCCATGTGCTCGATTATTCTTTCTTTGACTTCCAGGAATTGAACTCTCCCATACCTTACCATGGACACAGATTTTTTAGGCTATATAAATTCCATCAAAGGGCCTGAGATATCTCCTTCCGTTATTGAACAGAAGGGAAAAATCCTTTCTCACATTATCTATTAATGCAGTATTACTCATGACACAGCCAACGTATCCTACCTTGATGCAAACATTGTGTTGTCACAGTTTTCATCAATATATCTAAGTGCAGTAGTTGTAATACCCATTAATAATCATCTTAAAGTCTATAGACCAATACACACGTCTGCAGATAGGAACATCCAATGACACTATCAAATGTGGATTTCCTATTGGCAGGTCTCGTTCTCATAATATCCTCCTGGATATTACCAAGGGCACACACCATGAGAAGGTGACTCAAAGTTTTATGAGTCCTCACCCCAAATGACTTGTATTAATTTTGTCCCTCAAAAAATTTTATCAGGCCGTAGAACATATATTCAAGAAAAATGTTATGGAACTTCTAGGTTCTCATCATAGAAGGGATCCTGTATGACCCATTAATGCAACCACTGTCCATAGGACATTATTACATGCAGTGTCATGCAGAAGAACAATCAAGATGTGATAACGCATTTATTAATGAATAAAGTACAAAGTATTTGGTTCTAGGCCACCAACTCCAATAGACTCCCACATGGACTAGAGCCAACTGTTAACAACCTTTAACCCTCTATCTCTCACATGATATTCATGCTTCTGCAGATATAGGCCTTTAGTCATGGGGTCCACCACGTTCTCATCCGTAGAAACTCTGCTCACTGCAACTTCACCCCTTTGTTAGAAATCCCACAAGAGGTGATACTTCCGGAGTATGTGCTATGTCCGTTGATGTGACCTTGGTTCTTTTGCAAGATCCACTACTGTAGTTTTATTATAATACAATGTAATGGGATCTTTACTGTTAGGAACCACATCAAGATCCTGGACAAAGTTCTGAATCCAGACGGCTTCCTTGGCTGCATCATAAGCCGCTATATATTCAGACTCCGCTGTAGAATCGGTGACAACTGGCTTCTTTGAACTCTTCCAGCTCATAGCTCCTCCATTGAGACATAAAACATATCGAGATTGCGACTTCAGATCATTCTGATCTATTTGAAAGATAGCATTAGCATACCCTCTAATGACAAGCTCCTCATCTCCTCCATACACCAGGAACATATCCTTAGTTCTTCTCAGATACTTAAGGATAGTCTTAATAGCAGTCCAATGCTGTTCTCCTGGACCTGCATGATATCTACCTACCATGCTCAGTGCATAGGGAACATCAAGCCTGGTACATAACATGACATACATGTTGGATCCTATAGCTGAAGCGTATGGGATCTTACTCTTCTTATCTTTCTCCTATTGTGTCTGGGGACACATTTTCAAAGAAATATGTAAGCCATGTGAGACTGGAACCAATCCACACATGGATTTTTCCATACTAAATATCTTTAGTATTTAGTCAATGTATGTACCCTAACATAGTCCAAGAATCCTCTTGGATCTATCACGAATGATCTTGATCCCTAGAATGTAGGCTGCTACACCTAAGTCTTTCATGGAGAAGCACTTGTTCAACTAGTCCTTAACTGACTGTAAGGCTGGTATGTCGTTTCCAATAAGAAATATGTCATCAACATATACTACTAGGATTGCGACCGTACTCCCATTAAACTGCCTATAAACACATGGCTCACATTCATTCTTAATGAAACCAAATCCCTTTATGGCTTCATCAAATAGAATGTTCCATGACCTGGATGCTTGGTTCAATCCATAAATGGATTTCTGCAACTTGCAAACCCGTTTGGCTTCACCTGGTGTCACAAACCCTTCTGGTTGTATCATATAGACATCTTCCTAGAGGTTCCCATTAAGTAATGCTATTTTGACATCCATTTTACAATTCTTGTAGTCATGGTAAGCTGCTATGGAATGTATGATTCTTATGGATTTAAACATGGAAACTAGTGAGAAGGTTTCATCATTGTCAATTCCTTGATGTTGTCTGAATCCTTTAGCCACTGCCCTTTCTTTATAGGTGCTAACTTGACATTCCATGTCCAACTTTCTCTTGAATACCCACTGCATCCAATAGACTTTACATCAACTGGATCATCGACCAGAAACCAGACTTGGTTCTGATACATGGAATCCTTCTCCGAATTCATAGCTTCTAGCCATGTTACAGCTTCTAAGCTTTCTATTTCTTCCTTGTAGAACATAGGTTCATCATTGTCCAACAATAATGATTCACCATCCTTGGTGACTTGGAAACCAAATCTCTCTAGTTCCCTTACCTCTCTTGAGCTCCTACATAGTACATGTGTTTCTGGATCCTCTTCCACAGGGACTTGCAGAACATGTTCCTGTACCAACTCATGTGTATCTTGAGTTTCAAATCTGTCGAAGTCAATCTTACTACCACTATCCTTCTTGAGGATGTGCTCCCTCTCAAGAAAGACAGATTTTCTGGCGACAATCACTTTCTTGTCTTGAGGGTTATATAGGTAATCTCCTTTCGTTTCCTTGGGATATCCTATAAAGATACACTTCGTGCCCCAGGGTGCTAGTTTGTTTCCTGATAAGGCCTTAACAAACGCCTCGCATCCCCATAAACATGTGTGCGACAAAGTGGGTTTCCTTCAATTCCATTAATCGGATGGAATTCCATTTTCTGGCTTTGTTGATACTCGGTTTAATGTGTATGTTGTAGTTTTTAATTCATATCCCCAAAAGGATAATGGAAGATCCGCATGACTCATCATCGACCTCACCATGTCCAACAAGGTGCGGTTACTCCATTCACTAACACCATTCCAATGTGGTGTATAAGGAGGAGTGAGCTGATATAGAATCCTAGACTCCTATAGAAGATCGATGAACTCTTGGTTCAGATATTCTCTACCTCTATCCGATCGAAGCTTCTCTATCTTCTTAACAAGGTGATTCTATACTTCATTCTTGAATTCCTTAAATTTCTCTAAGGAATTTGACTTATACCTCCTTAAGTAGACATAGACATATCTACTCAAATCAGCAGAAAATGTAATGAAGTAAGAATATCCACCTCTAGATTCTTCTGTAAATGGTCCACACACATCCGTGTGTACCAATCCTAGAAGCTCTGTGGCCCTTTCACCTTGTCCACCAAAAGGCAGCTTGGTCATTTTTCCATGTAAACAAGCGTTACATATATCAAGTGTTTTTAGCTTAGTAGAGTCTAAATATCCATCTTGGCAGAGCTTTTTCAAGCGCTTCTCATTCACATGACCAAGGTGGTGATGCCATAACTAGTTGATGTATGGGTCATGTGAGTATGTTGTTTTTATCGATTGCCAACACTTGGTTTTCATAATTTAGTACATACAAACCATTATTCAAATGTGCCATACCATAACATATGTTGTTCTTATAAAAGAGACAACCCTTATTTTCAAACATGAAAATAAATCCATCCATATCCAAACAATATACAGAAAGTATGTTCTTGGTAACACTAGGCACAAAATAATAGTTTTGTAAAAACAAAATCATGCCGGTTGGCAATGAGAGGTTATAGTCCCCGATAGCCAACGTAGCCGGCCTTGCGCCATTGGCAGCTCGAAGATCCACCTCTCCTCTTGCTATCTTTCTAAATCTACTTGGTTTCTGCATTTGAATACGTATGTGAGCTCTACAAGCTGTATCTAATACCCAATGTGTAGAAATAGAAAGATTACACAAGATAAAGAACGCACCTTTAGCATCCCCATGCTTCTGGGTTTAGTTCCTCTTCTAGTGGCCCTGCTTACCACATACAAAACACACCACTTCCCGTTCCTTACCCTGCCTCTGGATCTTCCCCTTCTTGGAGGGATAGTGCTCGGGGGCTTCAGAACATTTATAAGTCTTTGGCCCCTTTTCCTTGTCCTTCCTTTTCTTGTTCACCATAACGACCGTGGGTTTGTCACGCCCCATGTCCTTATCTACCTGGCGAATCAAGGTCAGAAACTCTGATATAATCTTCTAATTTCTGCTCATATTACAGTTGACAATGAAGCTACAGAAGGTCTTGGGGAGTGATGATAGGATGAGATCTGTACGCAACTCATCCGGGAATTTAATCCCTAAGATGTTCAGGCGTTCAATGTAGAAAATAAGCTTGACTACATGAGGCCAAGCTAGTGGAGACTCTCCAAGCTTCGTGGTAAACAAAGCATTGGAGATCTAATACCTCTCATGTCTCTCCTTCTATTGGTAGAGATATTTAAGGTGAGACATCATGCTATACACATCTATGTTTTCATGTTTCTTCAAGATCTCATTAGACATGGCTGATAGCATGAAACATTGGACATCTGTGGAATCATCCATGTGTTTCATGTAGAGAGATAATTCTTCATCACTAGCCTCTTTGCCAGGTGCAATTGGAATAGGCTCTTCCTACACATACAATTTTTTCGTGGCGAAGGATGATGCGTAAACGCCTCTGCCACTCATGGAAATTAGTGCTGGTGAGAAGGTTTTCTTTTTAGATTATGGTGCCCAATGATATGTTTGAAATAATTTTCTTGCCATTTCTACAAATTAAGATGAGAAAAGGTTAAGTAATTTATTACAAAAATTGAGACAAATAAATAAATTAATACTTATTAGTATCCCACTATTTTATCGAAATCCAATAGCCCTCACCATTGACTTCGGAATATTCTGTTGTGTGAATATTCTAGTGGAAAGGATCCATATTGCCCTTCACATTACCCCAACTAGGGTTGGTCAAGAAACTTGAAGGGTTTTAGGTAGGCATTCCAAATTCCAACGGCATTAACTCACAGCTACTTGATCCGCTGAGTGGACTCTCCAATTCTAAAATCCTTTTTGGATTTCCTCAACCTTTTCCTCTTTGTCACACCATGTCCTGCTGTGATAGTCAACCCATGATGCGAACCAAGTCAATTCAACCCAAAACCTTGAATTAAAATTCCTCGATAATTGAAATCACCCCAACTAGGGTTTGTCAAGCACTTTGAGTTATGGTTCGATTCTAACCAAGATAATAGAAGGCTATGCCGACTTAATATTTATTTTGAGGGATTTTATCCTTATACGTAAATTTCCATTTTATTATCTTTTATTACATGATTGTTAATATTATGTGGGATATACTTAAGTGATTAACCATGTCTAAGATAATATTTACGTATATGCCGGTTTTATTTTAGTTCCATCTTGCTTGCTCATTTAATTCATTAATTGTGTGATCGTGAAAACACACCCACAATAAATAAACCATGCAACTAACAGAAATAAAATAAATGGTATGATCATGATATTTTCTATTGGTTAGTTTATCTAGGGGTTGATAAACTAACCCAAGACCTAGGGGAGAAACACCTTGAACCTTTCAAGTTTTTGTTTACAGATTTCCACATGTCCACCTTTGTATCTCCTTGGATTGGTTTCACCTTGGCTCCTGACTTGAGCCACCTCAACTAGCTTGGGAGATCCATCCATTACATATGAATTTATCTCACACGTAGGTGAGGGGTAAAATGGGTTTTTACATAAAAGAATGCTTGGGTGCGCAGGCCCTACATATTAATGAGGAGACGACTCGCATGCAAACATATATAATTTAAGTAAATAAATTAAAAGAAAACCATTCACATACAAAGGTCTTGGTCTAGATCATGATCATTTATACATGCAAAGATATTTATGCATAAATATAACTAGAATTCAATTCTTTAATCATTCTTGTTTAAGATAAATCACGCTCGAATCAATTAATTATATTTAATTAATGAATCATTTTATCTTAAATCTTTTTTTAAATTTCCTGGAGATTCTCATCCATCATAATTTTAAACAAATAAATTCATTTAAAAATATCCTTGTACGTAACTTGTACCTTGGAGGCAACCCGGGGAATTATCATTTATTACGCAGATGTTAAATTAAACACATATATATAAAACACCTATCACGTGTTGTGCCTCAACTTTACGCATGCACCATGGTACACATCTCAAGGGTTTGTATAATATAATACTAAATTTTAATAAATCTGTGTAATTTGCGTGAGTACACGGCGTGCAGTTCCGACTACACGGCGTGTACTTTTCATCACCATCCATTCGAAGTACACGCCCAGGGACAGGGCATGTGAATGTACTTTAGAACTTTTTGGAGTACACGGTGTGTACAGTGGGACACACACCGTGTAGTTTCCGCGTTACACGGTTTCCAGCCAGGCAGGCTGTGTACAGAGTACAAGGCCCAACCCTAACCCAAAGGGACCACACGTCGTGTTCATTAGACCACACGACGTGTATTCTGGAATCCGTGTGCCACCTGTTTCTGGTCAACACGTGATTTATTAAATTATTATAAAGAATCCAATACACGACCAGATTTGGCGGATCTGTCAATGCATTGAACCTCGACTACACAACGTGTACTTCCAGATGCACGTCGTGTATTCTGGACTTGTATGGCCAGAAACTTTTGGCTCCTCCAGATGAGTTCCTCTATTTTATTTTAATCAAAATTAAAAGAAAATTTCATTTCTATGAGGTGAACGAGAAACGGGGGAGGAGGAACAGATCTCGATATTCAGATTTCCAGAACAATTAAACATGAATTGAAATAACTAAATTATTAAATGCGTAAATCACCAATGAAAAAATAAATAATTATAATCAATGATATGACCCACTCTGATACCACTTGTAGTTTCCGAGCGTAGCGGAAGCGCGTTGGTGGGTTTTGCCCAACTTTAATTTTAACGTTAGACAATGTTAAATCTGAGATCCGTCATGATTTAAAACACCGAATCATTGGAATAGAACGAAGAAAGAAAAATAAAAGAAGAGTCCTGGAACCCTTGAGATAGGATCATCATATGTTGGTTATAATTAATTTAATTAATTCATAAGAATTACCTCGATGGAATTATTTCTTCGTTGGAGTCTCCGGTCACAATCTTGTGATCTGTCGTTGCATTGTTGAATCCTAGTACAGGATTCCTCTAGAGGTGATCCACACGTGCTCCACGTATCTTTAGATGACGCCGAAGGGATCTCCGGGTGCTATCACGGAAGAGCCTTCGCTTGTGATGTTTGCCTTCAACCACCTTGATCCGATGGAGGATCTTGCTTTCGTAACTTGAAAGCGTTCTTGGTGAAAAAATGAATTCTCTCTTGGCTTCAGAGTATTTTGCTAATCCGTTGTGCACAACAATGGCTCTGTTTCTTTGAGAATAATGTAATTGGGATTATAATACATAGAATAATAAAATGAATTAATTGCCCGAAAGTATTTAATCATTTCATTAAATTTTTAGTCATACCCCATGTCTTAATAATGACAGTTGACCATCATTATTACTTTACATGCACCAAACGTATTACATTTAATATCATTTAATTAAATAATCAATATTTTCTCATAAATCCTGATAAACAAATTACACTGCCTATATATAAATATACATGGTGTGTAATTTTATTTTTCCTTTTAATTATTTCCTCCACCGTATTTATTAGACCTTGAGTAATGGATATTTATTTCTTAAATAAATGTAACTACATTACTCGCTAATAAATATATATTATTTCACCCACAATATATTCTCTCAAATAACTAGTGTCGAAATAAATGCGATCAGGAATCCTTAAATAATTATTAAACCACAGTCGGGAATAATATTTATTTAACTTGTTAAATTAATATTTAACTGAGATACATTGACACACTTAGTGTGTGGCCCTCTTGACCTCATTCTCAGTGGAATTAGGCGGAGCCTGCCTGTAGTCCAAGGTTAGTGTCTAGAAACACGCCAAGGAACCCATAGAGAAGGAAGCTAACGCCGCAATGACATGTCACCTCCTAAGAACTTTTACCATGTACTATAATCCCTTTGTCTCGATATCTCCAATTAAGTATGTTTAATGCTAGTGCCATCAACCCATGTGCATGATTATTCTTTCTTTGACTTCCTGGAATTTAACTGGCCCATACCTTACCATGGCCATTTATTTAGGCTATATCAATTCCATCAAAGGGCCTGAGATATCTACTTTCGTTATGGAACAGAAGGGACAAATCCTTTCTCGCATTAACTATTAATGCAGTATTACTCATAACGCACCCAACGTATCTTACCTCACTGTGAACAGTGTGTCATCATAGTTTTCATCAATACATCTAAGTGCGCGAGTTATAATACCCATTAATAATAATCTTATAGTCTAACGACCAATACACACGTCCGCAAATAGGAACATCCAATGTGACTATGAAATGTGAATTTCCTACTGGCAGGTCTCATTATCATAATATCCTCCTGGATATTACCAAGGGTGCACACCATGACAAGGTGCCTCAAAGTTTTATGAGTCCTCAACCCTAATGACCTGTATTATTTTTTTCCCTCAAATAATATCATCTGGCCATAGAACATATATTCAAGAATAGTGTTATGGCACTTCTGGGTTCTCATCATAGCAGGGATCCGCTATGACCCATTAATGCAACAGCTGTACTTAGGAAATTATCACATGCATTGTCACGCAGAAGAACAATCAAGATGTGATAAGGCATTTATTAATGAATAAATTAAAAAGTAGTTGTTTCTAGGCCCCCAACTCCAACAGACTCCCACTTGGACTAGAGCCAACTGCTAACAACCTTTAACCTGCTAGCTCTCAAATGATATTCATTATTCTGCTGAGATAGTACTTTAGACATTGGGTTCGTCACGTTCTCTTCCATGGACACTATGCTCAATTCAAATTCTCCCCTTTGATATAAATACCTCAATAGGTGATACTTCCAAAGTATGTGCTTTGTCCGTTGATGTGACCTTGGTTCTTTTCCAAGAGCCACTGCTGTAGTTTGTCACGACCCATCCTCAGGGCCCGTGCCGTGACTACCCCAAGCCCACCTTCCATAGGCCAGGGGCTGGTGACTAGTACCAAGGCGTAAATACCAACAAAAGGGGAAGGTATTGACTTTGAATAGTAAACAATCACCACAGAGTAAGCAAGTGGAAAAGTAAACACTAAGTAAAAACTGTAACAAGCTGTGCTGAAGTAAAGGGGCCGGAAATACAAGCCCAACTGTAAAGTACAACTGAAAGGGGAAAAACGGAAACTGAAAAGTAAAAGCCGCTACACCAAGATGTCCAATGGAAATCCCACCTGAAGGGTGGGTACAGATAGCTCCACTGCTCCTCGGGTCCCGCCGTCCGCCCCGAGCATGTCTGCCTAGTGGTCCACCTCCAGGTACCGTCCTTCTCCGCACGCCTCCACCACGATCAGAGCTGTCCGTCGTCTACAACCAAAACAACGTATTGTGGGCATAGCCCATGCAGGGGTGAGTATAAGCTACTCATTAGGGACCCCGAGACCCCCGAAGGTCTCCCGAAATCCACAAAGGATAAACCTCACTGAAAGATACAATCACGAAGTAACAACCGACACTACTTAGGTATATACCCATACATATACCTATGTTATCAATTCCCGTTCGGCTACAACATCCGAGCCCAAGCACAACCCAGTCCACACAGGAAAGAAAAACGTAAATCCACACAGGATAGCACAACGCAATCCACAAAGGAGAGTAAACAGTAAATCCACACTGGATAGTTCAACACAATCCACAAAGGAGAGTAAACAGGATTCCAGCTCACACAGGTATACTTCTTCGGATGATGATAAAGATGATCATTGATCCATCTACGTCATAGGACCCACAAAGGATCGATAGGTAACTAACCCCCGCAATGACCCACACAGGATCGGGCCCACACAGGACCTGTAGGCGCAGGCTCACACAGAACCGCTGAGCGCTGACCCACACATGATCAGACCCACATAGGATCGGGCCCACACATGACCTGTAGCACTGATCCACGTAGATCGATGAGTGTTGTAGTCGTCGCAGTCCACTGAGGATCTCTGTACAGTCGTCAGCGCAGTCCATTGAGGATCTCTGCACGGTCGTCGTCGGAGTCCACTGAGGATCTCTGCACAGTCCTCGCCGCAGTCCACTGAGGATCTCTACACGGTCGTCGCTGTCGAAGAAGCAGTCGCAGCCAGCACTAGGGTTCCCGCACACAGCAAGCTCGTTCAGGAGTGTCCGCTCCACGAGCCGAGAGGCTGATACATCAACTGACACAAAGTCTGAAGTTGATGTATCCAAAAGTTCTGTATCATCAACAGGAACTCAACGTTGCAGACGGCGCGTCATTCGGACACCTGGTCTGAGAGTTATTGGCTTTTTCGTCCCAGGGGCCCGGTTGGTTTTTAAGGCAAAACCAACCCGACCGTACTCCACCTGCGTCCAAACCTCGGGCGGAGTGAGCCAAAAGATCCGTCTCACTTAGAGGGAAATAAAAAAAAGCTGACGGCACATCAATCGGACGTCCGTAGCTCAAGATATGAGCATTTCCGCTCTGAGGGCCCGGTTGGTTTCGTATACGAACCGACCCGGCCGAACTCAAAGTATTCCGAAACCTTGAGTACAATATAGCGAGATGACTTTCTTGATCCAAGGATCGCGTTGCCGCTGACGGCGAGTCGTTTGGAGTCCCATAGCTCAAGTTACAGGCATTTGACCGAAAATGGTCCGAAGACGGGGGGCCCGGGCCCGGGCCGACCCCCCCTGGGTCGGCCGAACCGGGTCGGCCCGACCCGGTCTGGCTCGGCCGAGCGACGCGGGGGGGGGGGGGGGGGGGGGGGGGGGCGCCGCCCCCGCGTGACACCCCCGCGGCACCCACGGGGTGTCGCCCTGGACGACCCGAGCGATGCGGGGGGGGAGCCGCTGCCCCCCGCGGGTCAGTGGGCGCCGCCGCCTCCGGCCTCCAGCTTCCGCGGGCCACCAGAGTCGCTCCGGTGGTCCGTTTTCCTTCCCGTATGTGCCGTTGTTCCTCCCGGGTTCCATTCTTCTCTACGGGATCATCAAACTTCTGTTGCGGCACGTTCCGTCATCGCCCGTCAAATCCGCACAACAACGAAGAACGGCGGAGGGCTGTCGAACCGTGTTTGTTTAGCCCACACCCTCCACGTTAGATAAAAACAACGGGAGAAAATAATTCAACACATGAAACAACAATTTTAATAAATTAAAATTGTTCATTTGCAACCGGTTCTTTAATTTTAAAGAAACGTTCACGGGAATAAGGGCATTTCCAAACAAAAATCTCTACCTCGTCAAGTCGTCGCTCGCGGGTTTTTCGCGGAATTGGGGATCGTCGCGTCATCGCGGTATCCGGCGTCGCGTCGGCGCGGAAGGGCGTCGCGTCGACGAGCTCCGAGGTTCAAGAACAAAAAGATTTAATTCAAAATTAAATCCATCTTGAGTTACAAAATCCACAAAAAAATTTTAAGATTCACAAACACTCACCACAACGGATGATCGAAGGTTCTTGTCGCGGATTAAGGAACGTCGCCGAAGAACGTCGCGGGAGAGGAAACATCGGCGTCGCGGCACACGACGTCGCATCGTTGATTTCCGCAGGTTCGGCGTTCTTCGTCGGAGGTCGGCGTTCTTCACGTTCTTTGCGTTCTTCACGAACGAGGATGAGGGCTCAAGAACTTCTGTCAAGCCTCTCAAGGTGTAATCCTTCAAAAGTCGTGTTGGTCTTATTTTATTATTACGCCAACAAATGAAAAAGGTACGTAACGACCCATCAATTCATTGAATTAATTCAACGAAAGAAACCGCCCATTTAATTCATGAAATAAACCGCCCAATTAAATGGTGTGTTTAGAATATAAGAAAACGAGTCAGTTGACTTTCATAAAGATGGGTTTTCGCGGGTGCGTTACTTAGTGGAAAGAAACGGCGGGGCTCGTGCGGGCCCCACCTCACAAATATCCTACCAAGAGGGTAGGATATTTCTGGATAGCATCCCATCCGGATCAACTCAGCTTAAGCCGCTTTTAAGTGGCTTCAAGTGGATTCAAAGTGGCTTAAGTGAAATAAAATAATGTCTGTCGTACAATTATTTTATTTCTTAACTTTAAGCCCGAAAATTAAAAACCACGCCTGAGAAAACGCAACTCCAGAAGAGGAGTTTCCAAGCAAATATCGGCACTGCGATTTCATCGGTGCCCTCAGAATTCGATTCCGGGCACCAGTTTAAAAGTTAGAAAAACCTGCTCGTCTGTTCACTGAACGTACCCGAGCCAAACTTAGAAAAATGATTCCGGGCACACCGGGCCTCAGAATTAGGTGCTGTCAGAAACTGCGTTCTTGTAAAATTCCCAAGAAAATTAAGAAAAAAAATTTCCTTGAAATTTACAGGTCTTTACATTACTCCCGCCTCAGGGCTTTACATCCCCGTAAAGATACATCAAAAACCAGGGAAACAAATGTGGGTACTGAGCACGCATCTGAGCCTCCCGCTCCCAAGTGCTGTCCGGGAGGTTCCCCTACTGCCATCTGATTCGCACAAGAGGAATTGATCGCCCACGTAGGACCCGCTCCTGTCGATCCCCTATCTCCACCGAGACCACTGCAAAGGTCGCCCCATCATCCATGTCTAGCTCCCCATGGTCAATGATGTGCATCGGGTCGTGCACGTACCTCCTCAACTGAGATACGTGGAAGACGTCATCCACCCGGGGCAACTGAGGTGGTAGAGCCAGGCGATAAGCCACCTCGCCAATCCTGCTGATAACCTCGAATGGTCCAATGAAGAGTGGAGACAACTTGCCGGCTCGGCCAAATCTCCATAAACCACATCGAGTAGAGACCCGCAAAAAGATGTGGTCGCCATCCTCAAACTCTAGTGGCCTCCGTCTCCTGTCAGCATATGACTTCTGCCGGCTTTGAGCTATCCTCATCCACTCCTGGATGTCCTGGACCTTCTCTGTCATGGCCCGGACCATCTCTGATCCCACAAGTGCTGACTCCCCAGGGTCTGTCCAGCACAAAGGAGATCTGCAAGGCCTGCCGTACAACACCTTGTATGGTGCCATTCCGATGGTGGAGTGGTATCTGTTGTTGTACGCAAACTCCACAAAGGGTAGTTGGTCCTCCCAGTTGCGACCAAAGTCGAGGACACATGCACGGAGCATGTCCTCGAGAGCCTGAATGGTCTTCTTCGTCTGACCATCCGTCTGAGGGTGAAACCCGGTGCTCAGACGTAGCCGTGTTCCGAACGCCTCCTGCAACCCTTTCCAAAGCCGAGAAGTAAAACGAGTGTCCCGATCGGAGACGATAGTTGATGGCACACCGTGAAGCCATACAATCTCCTGAATGTAGAGACGCCCCAAGCTTTCCACTGAGCCCTACTCTCGGATGGGTAAGAAGTGTGCCGACTTGGTGAGTCGGTCAACAATCACCCAAATGGAGTCGTGACCTCTGGAAGTGCGTGGAATTCCAGTCACGAAGTCCATAGATATCCCGTCCCACTTCCAATACGGGACCTCCAAGGGCTATACCAAGCCTGCAGGTACCTGATGCTCTGCCTTCACCTGCTGGCCGGTGAGGCACCATGAAATGAACTCTGCCACAACCTTCTTCATGCCCAGCCACCAGTGCTGTCGTCTGAGATCCTGGTACATCTTCGCCGCTCCAGGATGTACCGCCAAAGGAGATGTGTGAAACTCTCTCAGCACCTCTTCTCGTAAAGCGACTGGTACCAAGGTACGTCCTCTGTAAAGGACGTTGTGATCTACTCCAAGGGAGAAACCATCAGGTGCCTGTCCCGAGGATATCTGTGCACGCCGCGTCTCGCAGTCAGCGTCCTCATGCTGAGCCTCTCTGACCCGCTGTAGAAGCAGAGGAGAGACGGTGAGAGACTGAAGGAAGGCTGCTCCGTCTCTATCCACGAAGGATATCTGCAAAGCGGCTAGCTTCTCTGTCGCCTCCTCAAGTAGCTGGATGCCCGTCCTCTTACTGAGGGCATCAACTACCACGTTCCCCTTCCCTAGAGTATAGACTATCTCAAAGTCATAGTCCTGGAGGAACTCGAGCCATCGCCGCTGTCTCAGGTTTAGGTCCTTCTGAGAGAAGATGTACCTAAAACTCCGGTGGTCAGAAAAGACTGTAAAGCGCTCACCCATTAGATAGTGTCACCATGTCTTCAGAGCGAAGACCACTGCTGCTAACTCCAGGTCATGGGTAGCGTAGTTATGCTCATGCGGCCTCAACTGACGTGATCCATAGGCAATCACGGCCTTCTCCTGCATCAGGACACATCTGAGTCTGGTCCCTGATGCGTCTTAGTAGACTACATATCCAACTCCCTCCTCAGGCAACCTCCGGATAGGTGCGCTAGTCAATCTATGTCTCAGCACTTGAAAGCTCTACGGACATCTGTCTGAACACACAAAGGGTTTCCCTTTTTTCGTCAAAGTTGAGAGTGGCACCGCAACTCTAGAGAAGTCCGGCACAAATCTCCGATAGTATCCAGCTAGTCCCAAGAAACTCTGCACCTCCGTCACGCTCCTGGGTGGCTCCCAAGCTAGCACTGCCTCGATCTTCACGAGATCCACTACAACTCCCACCTCAGAAATGACGTGCCCCAAGAAGTGGACCTCACGTAACTAGAAATGGAACTTCGAGAGCTTTCCATCAAGCTGGTGCTCTCAGAGTGTGTCTAGTACAACCCGCAAGTGGTAGGCGTGCTCCTCCTCCGTGGTCGAGTACACCAAAATGTCGTCGATGAAGACCACGACAAATAGATCAAGGTATGGCTGGAAGATCCTGTTTATGAGGCTAATGAACACTACTGGAGTGTTGGATACACTGAAGGGCATAACCAAGAACTCATATTGGCCGTACCGACACCTGAAGGCCGTCTTCTGCACGTCCTCGTCTCGATCTCTGAGATGATGATAGCCAGATCTGAGGTCTATCTTCGAGAACCACCGTGATCCCTTGAGATGATCAAAGAGGTCATCAATCCTCAGTAGCGGATACTTGTTCCTCACTATCACCTGGTTCAGGTGATGATAGTCGACACACAGTCAAAAGCTCACGTCCGCCTTCTTGTCGAACAGAATCGGGGAAGCCCAGGGTGAAACACTAGGTCGGATGAACCGCTTGCCCTGCAAGTCCTCTAACTATACCCGCAGCTCTCAAAGCTCAGCGGGGGCCATCTGATACATTTGAGTGGATATCGGGGCTGTCCCGAGGTACATATCAATATAAAAGTCTACCTCTCTGTGAGGAGGTAGCCCTGGAACGTCATCGGGAAAGACGTCCGTGTACTGATCCACCACTACAAGAAAACTAGGACCCCGCACATCCAATGCTCCAAGGATGAGGCTAGCCAACTGATGAGTGATGGGCTGTCCCCTCCTCTGCGAGAGTCCATCCTGTGCTGAAAAGGCTCCCTTCTCGACGGTGAAGGTGAACCTGCTCCCGTCGGTGCGCTCACATCGCACCTTGCGCCTAAAACAGTCAATCTGAGCATGGACTGTAGATAACCAATCCATGCCCAAGATGACATCGTAAGGCCTCGACGCCGCTACAAGAAGATCACAGCCGAAGCTCTCGCCTCCTAGAGTAAGCTAACACTACCGACACTAGTGCGTAATCGTCAAGTCTACTCCCGTAGGGGTCTCTAGCTGTAAGGATCGAGCCAACGGCTCTGTCGGAATCTCCGAGCTCTGAACAAGGGCAGTGGATATGAAAGAGTGACTCTCTCCTATGTCTATAATAACTACAGCAACGGTGGAATAGACATAGATCGTACCTCGAATCATCTTTGGCGTGCCTTGGTCGTAGGCCTCCGCTGCCTGGAGCTGTGTCTTTCTCTGATCACCAGCTCCTTGTGGTCGGGGCAGACCTCCTGGTGGTGGTGGTGGCAGAGCCTCAAAGCGTCGCCCACCACCTACTGCTCGGCCAGCTCCTCTGCCTCATCCGCCTCCTCCCTACAGACCGCCACGGTCGACCCTCTGCCTCTGCCTGGGTGGCCCCTCCACCGTCTGCTGCTCTTCGGTACGACGGGTCAGGCAGTCACGAGCCATGTGGCCCTGCCCGCCGCACTCGTAGCACTGCCTACCTCTCGGGAGACTGGCTCTGCGCAGTGTGCCCCGCACTGCTGAGCCAGTGTCCCGAGGTCGTTTTCCAGAGGGTTTGGTCTGCCTGGAACCCTGAGTCATCCGTCGGCTACCCGCTGCCGAAGACTCCGCCACCTGCCGCCCTATGGTAGGTCTCGCTGTAGACTCATCCAGAAAGATCTCGATCTGAAGGGCTCGCTCCAGCGCTCCTGCCTGGGTCGGGATGCTGAGGGAGATCAGTGATGCCCTGATCTCGTTCCTCAATCCCTGCTCGAAGGTCCGGGCCTGGAAGAAGGGGTCTCGTACCATGTCGGTCGAGTAGCGAGAATGATCGGTGAACCTCGCCGCATATTGGGCGACCATCAAGCTGCCCTGCCGCAGTTGAAGATGCTTCTGAATGCGCACCGCCCGGAGGGAGGCCGGGGCGAACATTGAGCGGAAGAGACTCTTGAATTCCGTCTAGATGAGAGAGGATTCATCGTGCACCTGGAGCATCAAGCTCCACCATCGTCCTGCTGCTGCGTGTAGTAGGCTCGCCGCGAGGATCACCATGAGGTCTGCTGGTGTCCTCACTAGCCTGAAAACTCGAACGACCACCTCTAGCCAATCCTCAGCTGCCTGGGGGTCTGTCTCCCCACGAAACCTGGGTGGTCGCTATCGCTGGAACTTTTGCAGAGCTCCGAGGCATCGTGCATCGTCAGCGGTCGGTGCTAGAAGCATCGGGGGCTCGGTGGGTAAAGGTACCGCCGGTGCCTCTGCTATCAACGAGACCTATACCGAGGCCTCGTCGCTTGGTGGCCTATTGTCGCGCTCTACTCTCGGAACCCTAGCTGGCTGCTGTCATCGGGCCATCCTGAAAAGGAAACAAGTGTGCCACGGTCAGAACAGTATACCTAGTGAGCTGACACCAGTAATCACAAAGAAAACTTGAAACACACATGCAATCAATGTTTTCATGCATTAAGTCGGAAATCAGAAGTCTGGGTCCTAGTGTACGGATATGTCGGCCGCCACACCAACACTGGACTCCCTGGACTGATAACCACACTCAATACGCTAAACACTATTACTTCACCTAGAAGAAAATCAGAGTCTGCGGTATAACCGACCCCTCTGATTCCAATTTATCATGACCCATCCTCGGGGCCCATGCCGTGACTACCCCAAGACCGCCTTCCATAGGCCAGGGGCTGGCGACTAGCACCAAGGCGTAAATCCCAACAAAAGGAAAAGGCATTTCCTCTGAAAAGTAAACAAGCACCACATAGTAAGCAAGCGGAAAAGTAAACACTAAGTAAAAACTGTAACAAGCTGTGCTGAAGTAAAGGGGCCGAAAATACAAGCCCAACTGTAAAGTACAACTGAAAGGGGAAAAATAGCAACTAAAAAGTAAAAGACGCTACACCGATCTTTCCACTGGAAATCCCACCTGAAGGGTGGGTACAGATAGCTCCACTGCTCCTCGGGTCCCGCCGTCCGCCCCGAGCACGTCCGCCTAGTGGTCCACCTCCAGGTACCGTCCTGCTCCACTCGCCTCCACCACGATCAGCGTTGTCCGTCGTCTGAAACCAACACAACGTAGTGCGGGCATAGCCCGTGCAGGTGTGAGTATAAGCTACTCAGTAGGGACCCCGAGACTCCCAAAGGTCTCTCGAAATCCATAAAGGATAAACCACACAGAAAGATACAATCACGAAGTAACAACCGACACTTCTTAGGTATTTGCCCATACATATACCTAAGTTATCAATTCCCGTTCGGCTCCAACATTCGAGCCCAAGCACAACCCAATCCACACAGGAAAGCAAAACGTAAATCCAAACATGATAGCACAACGCAATCCACAAAGGAGAGTAAATAGTAAATCCACACAGGATAGCTCAACACAATCCACAAAGGAGAGTAATCAGGATTTCAGCTCACACCGGTATACTTTTTCAGATGACGATAAAGATGATCACTGATCCATCTAAGTCGTCGGACCCACAAAGGATCGATAGGTAACTAACCCCCGCAATGACCCACACAGGATCGGGCCCACACATGACCTGTAGGCACTGGCTCACACAGAACCGCTGAGCGTTGACCCACACAGGATCAGACCCACAGAGGATCGGGCCCACACAGGACCTGTAGCACTGATCCATGTAGGATCGCTAAGTGCTGTAGTCGTCGCAGTCCACTGAGGATCTCTGCACATTCGTCGTCACAGTCCATTGAGGATCTCTGCACAGTCGTCGTCGCAGTCCACTAAGGATCTTTGCACAGTCGACGTCGGAGTCCACTGAGAATCTCTGCACAGTCGTCGCCGCAGTCCACTAAGGATCTCTGCACGGTCGTCGCTGTCGAAGAGGCAGTCATAGCCAGCACTAGGGTTCCCGCACACAGCAAGCTCATTCGGGAGGGTCCGCTCCACGAGTCGAGAGGCGGATACATCAACTGACACAATGTACGAAGTTGATGTATCCAAAAGTTTCGTATCGTCAACAGGAACTCAACGTCGCAGACGGCGCGTCATTTGGACGCCTGGTCTGAGAGTTATTGGCTTTTTCGTTCCAGGGGCCCGGTTGGTTTTTAAGGCAAAACCAGCCTGACCATACTCTACCTGCGTCCAAAACGCGGGCGGAGTGAGCCAAAAGATCCGTCTCACTTAGAGTAAAATCAACAAAGCTGACAGCACATCAATCGGACCTCCGTAGCTCAAGATATGAGTGTTTCCGCTCCGAGGGCCCGGTTGATTTCATGTACGAACAGTCCCGGCTGAACTCAAAGTATTTCGAAACCTTGAGTGCAATATACCGAAACGACCGTCTCGATCGAAAGATAGCGTTGCCACTGACGGCGAGTCATTTGGAGGCCCATAGCTCATGTTACTGGAATTTGACCGAAAACGGTCTGAAGACGGGTTGTCCGGGCCCGGGCCGACCCGGCCCGACCCCCCTGGGTCGGTCGAACCGAATCGCCTGACCCGGTCTGACCCGGCCGGACCCGGTCCGGCCCGGCTCGGCCGAGTGGCTGAGCGACACTGGGGGAGCCACCGCCCCTGCGTGACACCCCCGCGGCACCCGCGGGGTGTCGCCCTGGACGACCCGAGCGAGGCGGGGGGGAACCGCCGCCCCCGCGGAACCCGCGGGTTGTCGCCCTGGACAGCCAGACGCAGGTCAGTGGGCGCCGCTGCGCCGGTGACCCGCGCCACCACCGGCTTCCGCGGGCCACCGGAGTCGCTGCGGTGGTCCGTTTTCCTTCCCGTCTGCGCCGTTGTTCCTCCCAGGTTCCGTTCTTCACTGCGGGATCATCAAACTTCCGTTGCGGCATGTTCCGTCGCCGCCCGTCAAATCCGCACAACAACGCAGAACAGCGGAGGGTTGTCGGGCCGTGTTCGTTTAGCCCTCACCCTCTGCGTTAGATAAAAACAACGGGAGAAAATAATTCAACACATGAAACAAAAATTTTAATAAATTAAAACTCTTCATTTGCTACCGGTTCTTTAATTTTAAAGAAACGTTCACGGGAATAAGGGCATTTCCAAAAAAAATCCCTACCTCGTCAAGTCGTCGCTCGCGGGTTGTTCGCGGAATTGGGGATCGTTGCGTCGTCATGGTATCCGACGTCACGTTGTCGCGGAAGAGCTTCGCGTCGACGAGCTCCAAGGTTCAAGAACAAAAAGATTTAATTAAAAATTAAATCCATCTTGAGTTACAAAATCCACAAAAGAATTTTTAAGATTCGCAATCACTCACCACAACGGATGATCAAAGGTTCTTGTCGCGGATTAAGGAACGTCACCGAAGAACGTCGCGGGAGAGGAAATGTCGGCGTCGCAGCAAACGACGTCGCGTCGTCGATTTCCGTGGGTTCGGCGTTCTTCGTCGGAGGTCGGCGTTCTTCGTCGGAGGTCAGCATTCTTCACGTTATTCGCGTTCTTCGCGAAGGAGGATGAGGGCTCAAGAACTTCTGCCAAGACTCTCAAGGTGTAATCCTTCAAAAGCCGTGTTGGTCTTATTTTATTATTACGCCAACAAACGAAAAATGTAAGTCACGACCCATCAATTCGTTGAATTAATTCAACGAAAGAATCCGCCCATTTAATTCACGAAATAAACCGCCCAATTAATGTGTGCGTTAAGAAAATAAGAAAACGCGTCAGTTGACTTTCATAAAGACAGGTTTTCTCCGGTGCGTTACATAGCGGAAAGAAACGGTGGGGCTCGTGCGGGCCCCACCTTACAAATATCCTACCAAGACGGTAGGATATTTCTGGGTAGCATCCTATCCGGATCAACTCAGCTTAAGCCTCTTTTAAGTGGCTCCAAGTGGCTTCCAAGTGGCTTAAGTGAAATAAAATAATGTTTTTCATACAATTATTCTATTTCTTAACTTTAAGCCCGAAAATTAAAAACCACACTCGAGCAAACACAACTCCGGAAGAGGCGTTTCTAAGCAAATACCGGCGCTGCGATTTCATCGGTGCCCTCAGAATTCGATTCCGGGCACCGGTTTAAAAGTTAGAAAAACCCGCTCGTCTGTTCACTGAACGTACCCGAGCCAAACTTCAAAAAATGATTCAGGGCAAACCGGGCCTCGGAATCAGGTGCCGTCAGAAACTGCGTTCTTTTAAAATTCTCAAGAAAATTAAGAACAAAAATTTCCTTGAAATTTATGGGTCTTTACAAGTGTTATCATAATAAAATGTAATGGGATCTTTATTGCTGGGCACCACATCAAGCTCCTGCACAATGTTCCGAATCCAGACGGCTTCCTTGGTTGCATCAGAAGCCACTATATATTCGGACTCCGCTTTACAATCTGTGACAACTGGATGCTTTGAACTCTTCCAACTCACAACTCCTCCATTGAGACAAAAAACATATCCAGATTGCGACTTCAGATCATTCTGATCTGTTTGAAAACCAGCATCAACATTCCCTCTGATGACAAGCTCCTCATCTCCTACATACACCAGGAACATATCCTTAGTTCTTCTCAGATACTTAATGATAGTCTTAACAGAAGTCCAATGATGTTCTCCTAGATATGCTTGATATCTACCTACCATGATCAGAAAATAGGCAACATCAGGCCTGGTACATTACATGACATACATGTTGGATCCTATAGCCGAAGCGCATGGGATATTACTCATTCTATCTTTCTACTGTTGTGTATGGGGACACATTTTCTTCGAAATATGTAAGCCGTGTGACACTGGAACCAATCCCCTCTTGGATTTTTCCATATTAAAACTCTTTATAATCTTGTCAATGTATGGACCCTGACTTATTCCAAGTAGCCTCTTGGATCTATCACGAATGATCTTGATCCCTAGAATGTTGGCTACTTCACCTAAGTCTTTCATGGAGAATCACTTGTTCAACCAGTCCTTAACTATCTGTAAGGATGGTACGTCATTTCCAATAAGCAATATGTCTTCAACATATACTACTAGGATAATGACCACATTCCCATTAAAACCCCTATAAACACATGACTCACATTCGTTCTTAATGAAACCAAATTCCTTTATGGCTTCATCAAATCGAATGTTCCATGAACTGGATGCTTGATTCAATCCATAAATGGATTTTTGCAACTTGGAAACCCATTTGGCTTCACCTAGTGTCACAAACCATTCTTGTTGTGTCATATAGACATCTTTATGAAGGTTCCCATTAATGAATGCTTTTTTGACATCCATTTTCCAAATCTCGTAGTCATGGTAAGCTGCTAGGGAAAGTACGATTCATATGGATTTAAACATGTAAAATGGTGAGAAGGTTTCATCATAGTCAATTCCTTGACGTTGTCTGAATCCTTTAGCCACTAGACTTGATTTATATGTGCTAACTTGAGCTTCAATGTCCATCTTTCTCTTTAATACCAATTTGCATCCAACAGGCTGTACATCAACTGGCTCATCGACTAGAACCCAGACGTGGTTCTGATACATGGAATCCAGCTTAGAATTCATAGCTTCTAGCCATCTTACAGCTTTTGAGCTTTCTACAACTCCATTTTAGAAGAGAGGTTCATCATTGTCCAAAAATAATGATTCACCATTCTCGGTGACTAGGAAACCAAATCTCTCTAGTTCCCTTACCTCTCTTGAGATCCTACGAAGTACTTGTGTTTCTGGAACCTCTTCCATGGGGACTTGTGGAACTTGTTCCCGTACCAAATCTTGTGTATCTAGAGCATCAACTTTGTCGAAGTCAATCTTGCTCCCACTATCCTTCTTGAGGATGTGCTCCCACTCAAGATAGACAGTTTGTCTGGTGACAGTCACTTTCTTGTCTTGAGGATTATATAGGTAATATCCTTTCGTTTCCTTGGGATATCCTATAAAGATACACTTCGTTCCCTAGGGTGCTAGTTTGTTTCCTGAGAAGGCCTTAACAAACTCCTCGCATCCCCATTCGCGTGTGTGCGACAAAGTGGGTTTCCTTCTGTTCCATAACTCGGATGGAATTCCATTTTCCGCCTTAGTTGGTACTCGGTTTAATGTGTATGCTGCAGTTTGTAATGCATATCCCCAAAAGGATAATGGAAGATCCGCATGACTCATCATCGACCTCACCATGTCCAACAAGGTGTCATCCCTCCATTAACTAACACCATTCCACTATGGTGTATAAGGAAGAGTGAGCAGAGATAGAATCCCGGACTCCCGTAGAAGATCGATAAACTCTTTGTTCATACATTCTCCACCTCGATCCGATCGAAGATTCATTATATTCTTACCAATCTGATTCTCTAATTCATTCGTGAATTCCATAAATTTCTCTAAGGACTCTGACTTATACCTCATTAAGTAGACATATCCATATCTAGTCAAATCATCAGTAAAAGTAATGAAGTAAGAATATCCACCTCTAGCATCTATTGGAAATGGTCCACACACATCCGTGTGTACCAATCCTAGAAGCTTTGTGGCTCTTTCACATTTTACACCAAAAGGAGGCTTGGTAATTTTTCCATGTAAACATGCATGACATCTATCAAGTGGTTTTAGCTCAGTAGAGTCTAAATAGCCATCTTGGCAGAGCTTTGTTAAGCGCTTCTCGTTCACATGACCAAGGCAGTGATGCATTAACTGGGTGACGTATGAGTCATGTGAGTTTGTTTCGTTATCGATCGCCAACACTTGGTTTTCGTAATTTAGTACATACAAACCATTATTCAAATGTGCCATACCATAACATACATTGTTCTTATAAAAGAGACAACCCTTATTTACAAACATGAAAATAAATCCATCCATATCCAAACAGGATACAGAAATTATGTTCTTGGTAACAGTAGGCACAAAATAACAGTTTTGTAAAACCAAAATCATTCTAG
Source organism: Viscum album (assembly GCA_963277665.1). Taxonomy (NCBI): domain Eukaryota; kingdom Viridiplantae; phylum Streptophyta; class Magnoliopsida; order Santalales; family Viscaceae; genus Viscum; species Viscum album. The sequence goes on from OY728128.1 coordinate 419,660,743, forward strand.
TTGGCAATGACAGTTGATATTCGACAATAACCAATGCAGCCAGCCTTGCACCATTGGCAGCTCGAAGATCAACCTCTCTTCTGGCGATCTTTCTAAATCTACTTGGTTCCTGCATTTGAATACAGATGTGAGCCTCACAAGCAGTATCTAAAACCCAATGTGTAGAAATAGAAAGATCGCACTCGATAACGAACAAAACTATAGCATCCCCACACATATGGGTACAATTATTCTTCTAGTGGCGCTACTTTCCACATGCAAAACACAACGCCTCATGTTCCTTGCCCTGCCTCTGGATCATCCCATTCTTGGAGGGAGGGTGCTCGGGGGCTTCAGACCATTTATACATCATTGGCCACTTTTCCTTTTCCTTCCTTTTCTTGTTCACCATAATGACCGTGGGGTTGTCACGCCCTATATCTTTATCTACCTAGAGAATCAAGGTCAGAAGCTCTGATAGACTCTTCTCATTGCCACTCATATTATAGTTGACAATGAATCTAGAGAAGGTCTTGGGCAGTGATAATAGTATGAGATCTATACACAACTCATCCGGGAATTTAATCCCTAAGATGTGCAGGCGTTCAATGTAGCCAATAATCTTGACTACATGAGGTCCAGTTGGCGCAGACTCTCCAAGAATCATGGTAAACAAAGCATTGTAGATCTCATACCTCTCTTGTCTCGCCTTCTCATGGTAGAGCTCTTTAAGGTGATACATCATGCTATACACATCCATGTTTTCATGTTGTTTCAAGAGCTCATTAGACATGGATGATAGCATGAAACACTCGACATATATGGCATCATACATGTTTTTCATGTAGAGAGATAATTCCTCATCACTAGCCTCTTTCACAGGCGCAACTGGAATAGGCTCTTCCAGCAAAAACAATTTCCTTTCGTGGCAAAGGATGACACGTAAACTCCTCTGCCACTCTTGGAAATTGGTTTCGTTGAGAAGGTTCTCTTTTTTGAGTATGGTGTGCAATGATATGATTGAAGTCATTTTCTTGACGTTTCTACAAATTCAGATAAGAAACGTTTTTGTACTTTATTACAAAAATTGATACAAATAAATAAATTAATACTTATTAGTCTCCCACTGTTTTATCGAAATCCAATAGTCCTCACCATTGACATCAGAATATTCTTTTTCATGAATATTCTAGCGGCAAGGATCCATATTTCCCTTCAAATCACCCCAAAAAGGGTTGGTCAAGAAACTTGATGTGTTTTAGGTAGGCATTATAAATGCCAATTGCATTAACTCACAGTTCCCTGATCTGTTGAGCGGAATCCCCAATCCTGAAATCCTTTTTGGATTTCCTCAACCTTTGCCTCTTGGTCACACCAAGTCCTGCTGTGACAGTCAACCCTTGATGCGAACCAAGTCATGTCAACCCAAAACCATGAATTAGAATTTCCCGATAATTGAAAGCACCCCAACTAGAGTTGGTCAAGCACTTCGAACTATTGTTCGATTCTAACCAAGATTATGCAAGGCTCTGCCGACTTAATATTTCTTTTGATGGATTTTATCCTTATATGTAAATTTCCTTTTTATTATCTTTGATTACATGCTTGTTAATATTAATTGGGATATACTTGAGTGATTAACCATGTCTAAGATAATATTTACGTATAAGCGGGTTTTATTTTAGTTCCATCTTGCATGCTTGTTTAATTCTTTAATTGTGTGATCGTGACAACACACCCACAATAAATAAACTATGCAACTGACAAAAATAAAACAAATGGTATGATCAAGAGATTTTCTATTGGTTAGTTTATCTAGCAGTTGATAAACTAACCCAAGACCTTGGGGAGAAACACCTTGAACCTTTCGGGTTCATGTTTACAGCTTTCCACCTGTCCACCTTTGTATCTCTTTGGATTGGTTTCACCTTGGATCCTGACTTGCGCTGCCTCCACTAGCTTGGGAGCTCCATCCATTACATATGCATTTATCTCACACGCAGGTGAGGGGTAAAAGGGGTTTTTACATAAAATAATATTTGTGTGTGCAGGCCCTACATATTAATGAGGAGAGGGCTCGCAGGCCAACAAATTTAATTTAAATAAATAAATTAAAAGAAAACATTCACATAAAAAGGACTCGGTCTAGCTCATGATCATCCATACATACAATGATATTTATGCATAAATAAACCTAGCATTCAATTCTTTAATCATTCTCATTTAAGATAAATCACACTCGAATCAAATAATTATCTTTAATTAATCAATCCTATTATCTTAAATCTTTTTTTTGAATTTCCTTGAGATTCTAATCCATCATAATTTAAAACAAATAAATTTATTTAAAATTATCCTTGTACGTAACTTATACCATGGAGACAACTTGGTGAATTCCCATTTATTACGTAGATTTTAAATTAAACACATATATATAAAACACCTATCATGTGTTGTTCCTCAGCTTTATGCCTGCACCATGGTACACGTCTCAAGGGTTTGTATAATATAATAATAAATTTTAATTAATTTGCGTAATTTGGGTGAGTACACGATGTATAGTTTCGACTACACGACGTTTACTTTTCTTCAATGTCCATCTGAAGTACACGCCCATGGACAGGGCGTGTTAATATACTTTGGAAATTTTCAGAGTACATGGCGTGTACAGTGGGACACTTGCCATGTAGTTTCTGCGTTACATGGTTTCCAGCAGGACATGCCATGTACAGAGTACATGGACCAACCCTAACCCAAAGGGACTACACACCATGTTCATTAGACCAAACGACCTATATTCTAAAAACCGTGTTCCACCTGTTTCTGGTCAATACACTGTGTCTTAAATTTTTAGAAAGAATCCAACACACGGCCTGATTTGGCGGATTAGTCAATGCATTGAACCCAGACTACAGGGTGTGTACTTCTGAATACACGCCGTGTATTCTGGTGTTGTACGGCCAGAAACATCTGTCTCCTTCGGATGACTTCCTCTATTTTATTTTAATCAATATTAAAAGAAAATTTTGTTTCTATGAGGTGAACAAGAAATGAGGGAGGAGGAACAGATCTTGATATTCAGATTTCCAGAACGATTAAACATGAATTGAAATAACTAAATTAATAAATGCGTAAATCACCAATGACAAAATAAATAATTATAATCATCGATATGACCCTCTCTGATACCACTTGTAGGTTCCGGGAACAACAGAAGAGCGTTGGTGGGTTTTACCCAACTTTAATTTTAACGTTAAAAAATGTTCAATCCGAGATCCGTCACGATTTAAAATGCCTAATCTTCCGAATAGAACGACGAAAGAAAAAGAAAAGATGATTCCTGGAACCCTTTAGATAATATCATCATATTTTGTTTATAATTAATTTAATTAATTCATAAGAATTAACTCAATGTTATTCTTTCTTCGTTGGAGTCTCTGGTCATGATCCTGTGATCCGTCATTGCATTGTAGAATCCAAGTACATTATTCCTCTAGCGGTGATCCACATGTGCTCCATGTATCTCTGGATTTCACTGAAGTGATCTTCGGGTGCTAGGGCGGAGTATCCTTCGCTTGTGATGTCCGCATTCAACCGCCTTGATCGGGTAGAGGATCTTTCATTCATAACTTGAAAGTGTTCTTGGTGGAAAAAGGAATTCTCTCTTGGATTGAGAGTATTTTTCCAATCCGTTGTGCACGATAATGGATCTGTTTCTATGAGAATAATGTAATTAGGATTATAATACTTGGAATAATAAAATTAATTAATTTCCCGAAATCATTTAATCATTTCATTTAATTCTTAGTAATACCCCATGTCTTAATAATGACAGTTGACCATCATTATTACTTGACATGCACCCAACGTATTACATTTAATATCATTTAATTAAATAGAAAATATTTTCTCACGAGTCCCGAAAAACAAATTACATGGTGTGCATATAAATATACACGGCGTGTACTTTTATTTTTCAATTTGTTTATTTCCTCCACCATATTTATTAGACCTTGAGTAATGGCTATTTATTTATTAAATAAATGTAACTGCATTACTCACTAATAAATAAATATTATTTTTCCCACAATATATTTTCTCGAATAACTTGTGTCAAAATAAATGCGATCAAGAATCCTTAAATAATTATTAAACCACAGTCAGGAATAATATTTATTTAACTTTTTAAATTTATATTTAACTGAGATACATGGACACACTTAGTGTGTGACCCTATAGGCCTCTTTCTTAGTGGCATTAGGCAGATCCTGCCTAAATTCAAAGGTTAGCATCTAGCAACACGCCAAGGCACCCATAGAGAAAGAAGTTAACGCCGCAATGACGTGTCACCTCCTACGAACGCTTACCATGTAATATAATCCATGTGTCTCAATATCTCCAATCAACCGGGTTTTATACTAGTGCCATCAACCCATGTGCTCGATTATTCTTTCTTTGACTTCTCGGAATTGAACTCGCCCATACCTTACGATTGCCATGGATTTATTTAGGCTATATCAATTCCATCAAAGGGCCTGAGATATCTACTTCCATTATGGAACAGAAATGACAAATCCTTTCTCACATTATCTATTAATGCAATATTACCCGTGACACACCCAACGTATCCTACCTCGCTGCGAACTGTGTGTCATCACAGTTTTCGTTAATACACCTAATTTCCCGAGTTGTAATACCCATTAATAATAATATTAAAGTATAAGGACCAATACACACGTCTGTAGATAGGAACATCCAATGACACAATGAAATTTTGATTTCCTACTGGCGAGTATCGTTCTCATAATATCCTCCTGGATATATCCAAGGGCGCACACCATGAGAAGGTGCCTTAATGTTTTTTGAGTCCTCACCCCTAATGACCTGTATTATTTGAGTCTCTCAAATAATATCATCTGGCCATAGAACATATATTCAAGAATAGTGTTATGGCACTTCTGGGTTCTCATCATAGAAGGGATCCTCTATGACCCATTAATGCAACATCTGTCCTTAGGACATTAGCACATGCATTGTCACGCAGAAGAACAATCAAGATGTGATAAGGAATTTATTAATTAATAAAGTAAAAATTATTTGGTTCTAGGCCACCAACTCCAACATGAAGGTGGATCAACAAATTCACTATGAAATTTGGATGATGCTATTTTTATATTATATTGTAGTTTTTAGTTTTAATTCATTTTCATGAAACCTTATGTGCATATTCAAATAAAGTGTTCCTCTAATCTCTCTCTCTTTCTCCCCCCCTCTCTCTCTCTTCTATTCTCCATTGTGAACTATTATACTCATGATTATGATAAAGTGGCCTAAGGAATATCCCAAGGGAGTAATCCATTGTTAAACTGAACTCTATGATTTTAATTCTCTTTATGATAATCCACAGATATTTTTTAGTGGGTTTAATCCCCACTATAATAATCTAATGATTATCTTCATATTCTATACACATTCTCCATCGATTGAGGAGGTGAATGTATGATTTTCATGGCGATTGTTATGTGTGATGTACATTCAAAACTAGGGTTGAAGGTGATTACACATAAGAAAGAGTGTGTTAATTTAGTATATATAAATCAAGACGATGGAGTTTTTACAAGGATGAATCTCTTAGGAGAATTTCATTTCTACCCCAAAATCATTTACTCAGTTTTCCATGGAATTTTCATGTTACGTTTAGTTTTTCATTTTATTATCCTTCCCCCAATTTTAACATTTTTTAATAAAATAAGAAAAACATAAAAAATACAATATGGAAACTAGGAATCAGTGAGTGATCAATAGTGAAGCTCCTCAAGTGAGAAAAACCTAGTCAGCCACTATGATACACTTGGAAAATAATTGTATCCTTTTGAACACCCTACAATAGGTGTTTCATGTAATAATAATACACACATATATTTATGGATATATTTTAATATATTTAGATAAATATTAATATATATATATATATTAAAACAAGTATATATATTGATATATATATATATAGAAATTTATCAATATATAGAAATTAAAATAATTTAGTCTTGTGACAACTGTGATTGTTGGTGTTTCTATTAATATATTTTTCTATATAAATTGCAAAAAATATATATTAAAATAAATATATAATCATATATGTGGACACACACGTAAAAATACAAAATAAAACACACACACACACACATACAGACATATATATAAATATATACACACACAAACATAAATGTGTTTTCAATAAAAAAGATAGGGAAGTAATAAGGGCCTTCTCTTTGAAGGAGGGGGTTCCATGATCAAATATTGGTGTGTGTGGATAGTAAGGGGTTGGGAGGAATGGTGATAGGTTGGGGGATCAAGCACTGATAAAAGGGGGGAACAAGTGGAAATCTCAAGTGAATAGTGAAGAGTTAGGTTCAGTTATATCATTGAGAGGGGGGGGTGGGTGAATCGGTGATGTAATTTTAAAATTTATTATTTTAAAATAAAACTCTGTGATTCGTTAATATTTCGATCCATAGTTTTTAAATTCTCACTTATTTTGTATGCAAACAATGGAATACACTTAAAAAATAAAGGTGGGTTTTTATAGGGTTTTCCCCCGATGTGGGTGACTATGTCCTTACTGTGTTCGTGATAATCTGAGACATAAAACTTCCACTAGTAATATGCAATGTGATTAAACATTCAGACAATCTCCTGAAATTCCTCAGAGAAAAACTCACATAATGCCTGATGATAACTGATTACTATGGAATGTCTCCCAATAGTATCATTAGAATGGAATCCCACTAGTTTTATTTATACTGAATCCTTCCAGTTGAGCTATCTCCCAAAAAGCAAATTTTCTTTATGTTGGTACCCCACCAATTCTCCAATTAATACCTCTTTTGAATAGGTCTTCAACTATCACTGTCTTTGAATATAGTGATATTTTGGACTTGTTATTCTTCATGTCCACTCAGTATAATCTTCTGATTAACTGTAAAACTTTCTCTCATAAAACTAATCATAAATTGATCTGAACATAACTCAGCTCACAGAAAATATGATTACCTATTTATAATCAGATGCCTCAATACAATTCTACTCATGAAATAATTATTTCTTCTACTGATGACCAGGACTCACAAAACACTGAAAAACTGAGATACATAATCTTCTTATAAACTGATAGAAAACTCCCCCATCTCCGGTCTCAAATATCACTCCACACTGTGCACTTTATATTGCACGTTCATTTCATTAAACATCATGCATGTATTTAATACACTTCATGGCCATGTCAAATTATACATTGGTTAAATTCAAATCCATCCATATTGTATTATTCTAATGACATAATTTACACCACATCACTCTTTTTCCCTCTTGTGTACTCACCTTTTCACACACTGAGCACTTAAACAATTCACATATATATACAGTAGACACAATTTCTCTTTCTTCATGCAAGTGTGATTCCTTCACTCACATACAATTTCCATAATATTGATTCCTTTTAATTTCTCCATGCATGGAAACCCTTTGCATAACATATATGTAAGTTTTCTTACACAAATTGGGCACAATCATTGTTCACACCATTTTCAAAAAAATCTGAACACTCGCTCCTTCTTTCATGAAAACACAAATGGGTATAAACTCAGTGGATGCAAGGCCTTCACTCAAACAAGATACTACCTCCATTATTTATACGCAATGATCCACCGACTCAGAATATTCTTGAATCACAAAGATGACTACTCATTATTAAGCTCATTAAAACACCAGCTCTACTATACAGCTTTGAGAAACACCATCTCAAGATTTAAATCTCCTGCACACAGTGGAGTAATTGTTTTTTCTTCCTTACATTATGAAAACAATGTTTTATTAAATATTTTGATCATGATCGGAACATTAAAATTATCAAATTAAGTTCAGAAGATCTGGATCGATCTTCGAATGATATGGCCATGGAGATCAAACTGTTTAAAAATCATAGATGAGGATGTGGATAAATACAATGTTGCATGGAGGTCAAACAACCTAGATGCTTTGTTCAATTAATATCAGATGACTACAGCTCTATCTAGGATTTTTTAAAACAGAAAACAAATTGATCACTCGGTTAAACTGATTAGTGAATCGGATGGCGGGAATTCATTCACTGCTATAGTACCCATAAAAATAAATTCCCACATCAAAACAGAATAAGTTTATATTCCTCATTATAATACAATATACTACTTTATGATTCAGATTTCTCTTCCTCCTCATCCAGTACTACCCCGTATATGTTCTCTACATCGTAGTTCCTCCTCGCACGGTGGTTCTCTGCCACAGTTTTTCCTCAAATAGGCATGCCAATGAAAATACAACTGCATGCGAGATGGAATTGGGGTTAAGCTCGACCACCCACTATGGTGTGGTGTGCTGATTTCCCTTAGCTAGTTGGTAGGACAATTTATTAATGCTTAACACTTTTAAAAAATAACAAATATTCTTATAAAATGAAAAGGAAAACCTCATGCATGAATTATTCTACAAGAAAAATTCTTCTCCTTTTCATGAAATACATCTTCTTATTTTTTATTTACTCCTTAATTATATTAAACATTATGTCAACTCAAACAATCACTGAATAATGTTCAAAGAACTACTGACCAGCCCGACAATCATCACATTTAAAACTCATTGAATTACCATCTTATTAACTAATTGACCAAAAATTTCAACTTCAAAAAACAACATGAAATATTCAATCTTTCCTTTTGATTTTCTGTCAGTAGTCAGTTTATTATAAATGTAAATTATATCTTGTCCACCTTATTAGGAACAAAACCAAATATAGCGGTATAGGAAAGAATTCAACTCATCACATTATTCTCCTGAAAACATGATCATTTTATTTATTGGAAAATTCCATAATCACTTTAAATAGAGGACTAATCTCGCATAGTTTTCTTAGCAATAACCCTTTAGTTAAAAAAAACTATGTCTACAAGGGATAACCGATTGTAGAAAACAAGAGAGATATAACCGAGGATGTCTGTCCTATCCATAGAATGCCATGTATGTGGATCCATGATCAGAATGTATCAATTCTTCTTCAAAGGATTAGAAATAATCAGATTTAATAATGTAATATTAAACCCTGCACATACTTCAACAAACACATCAGAATGTTATAGTGCAAAGGATAAAAATCCCACTATGTTTCTACTTTTTCATCAACCAAGAACTCCCCCATAATTGATAAGATAATACAATTAAGAGTAAGTGATAAAAGTACAGTTGGCATACCATGACTATTATTTTTTAATATATCAAAACTTTTGATATTTATTTTCAACATCACTCCCCCTTAAGGGATGCACACATTTCATTAATTTATTCTTAATAAATCACAACCTCATCATGAAGTACAATAGTGAAAGCCTCAAACATATCCTTTAATTACCATCATTGTTAGATCAAAACAAATAAAATGGAATGGAATAAGGAGGGACCTCTTGGTTACTAAAAAATAACATTCAGGCTGAGCATTTCCTCTCAATCTGAGCCTTTTTTTCTTTCAATATTAGTGTGGGATGATTTATTAAAAATTATATTTTTGTATTAAATCTCATTGATTTGACCATAATTTTTTATCCTTCATCATATATGTGTTGAATAAACTGATCAGATATCTTTTATTTTCTTTCATCTCTTTTTTACATTAGGATCTTGAAGTAATTGTCCTGGAAGTGTTGTCATGAAAGCATTAGCACAAGGACCACTTTGGTCAAATATTTCAAAAATTTCTTTCAGAAAATCTGGATTATTCTGAGGAGACAGACTTGTTTATTTATCAGTGACAAACTTATTCACACTAGGAATGTTCCTTCTTCTCACAGAGAAGCTTCTTTTCTTATAAAAAATGCCCCCTTGATAAATTCCAATTATAAGGGAGTGAAATATTATTCCAGTAGTTGTACGCTTTGTACCCAAATTTACCACAACGTCATCAATAACCTATGAATCATTGTCTCCATAGTCCTAGAAATTTTGTTTTTCTAAACTCCTTATTGTCTGGATACACTTATTCCATTATTTTTCCTCATCTTTGGAGAACATTATTTTTCATACTTACTTATATTCTTGTTATCATCACCAATCTATATTCTTCTAGTTTTTTGTTAGAACCTATACCACTAGATGAAACAAATTTAGTATCACTAATAAAATGAGAAATAACTTGTACCTTTTTCTTTTGAATGGTCATCATAGTAGCTTTAAATGATTAATCTTGAACATCAAATTCTTTATCAAAATAATCTTTCTTGTTATTCAAGTTGTTTTCTACTTTAAGATAGTGAGACTATGTAACAACAAATTCTTCTTCTTTTTCAAATTGTTTTGCATTAATATGTTTCAAAATTTTCTCATTTTTTTCAATTTTCACCTTTTATGTTTTGATCCCTTCAAAATGATCATTCATATTCTTGTTTTCATTCCTTTTTTCTTTCTTAAGTAGTTTGATTCTTTTCTTGAGTAGAGTGTTCTGATCAATACATGCTACAAGTTTAGATCTTAGCATGTACTCATTATAGCCCTCTTATTCTTTCTCATCAATTATTGAGGAATCAAATTTCCTCTTAACATGTGTTATGAAGGTTTTATTATTTATATTTGAACCTTAATATTATGATTTAGTCCATGCTAAAGAGTCTTTATCAACTCTCCTACTCATCATCTTTTTCTTTCACATCCTTGATAACTTTTTCTTCATTCCAATTTCACACTTTATAGTTTATTCAGATCTTCTTTTAATGTTGTATTCTTCATCATCAGCACTCTCAGAATCATCAAAATATTTTGTTGGACAATAAAATGAATAATTTCCAATTTGAAACCCATTAAATCACTTTAAAGGAATAACAACATTAAAATTTCCTCTTCCTATTCTTAGATTTTAGAAATAAAATCCATGAATCATTTATAATAAGTATAACTAACCTCATCCTCATCATAATCTAAGAATGGTTAATCATTCTTTTCCTTAAGTTTGATACTTTTTATTGCTTTGAATTCTATTTCCACCTTAACTTTATTTTTGAACATAATAGCCTTTATCATTTCATAATTTATAATTTTATTATGTAATTCATCAAGAGATAAGTCTATAACTAATATTTTAGGAAAAATATGCATCAAATTTTTGACAATAGATGGATCATCCAAATTATCTTCAAAACCCCTGATATGACATACAATCTCATTCACCCCAATAAAGTAGTCATCAACCGTATCATCAGTAGCCATTCAAAAATATTCAAACTTAGCCCTCCAGATTTTCAGTTTATATTTTTCGATCTTTACATTTCCTTAATACATATTCTCGAGTTTATCCCACATCCCCTTGGCTATTTTTGATCACATAACATTAGTGAACAATTTATTAGATAAGGATGAAAAAATAGCATTTCCGGATTTCCCATCTACTTCATTATTTAACTTAGCATCATGTTGCATGGGAGAATATACTCCCAATAGTATAAAAACAACTGTTATAGCATCACAAAATTCAAGACCTCTTGATAAAAGATATGAAATCATTCGATTCTTCTATCCACAATATATATTTCCATCAAAAAAATCCTCCATTATTGAATGAATTTAAACTCTACGTCATTATATCTTCATTAAATATTGGATCCTTATAGAGGAAACCATGTTATATCATACCAATCAAAGAGTCTATGTTTGGTTAATTCACTAAGAGGGGGAGTGGGTGGATCAGTAATGTACATTTATAATTAATTCTTTTCAAATCAACCTATGTGATCTGTTAAGATATTGATCCCTAATTTTTAGAGTCTCACTTCTCCCATTTGAAAATGACTGAAAACAATGAAAAAAAAACACATGTATTTTTACAAGGTTTTCCCCTAATGTGGGTGACTATGTCCTTGTTGTGTTCAGGATAACCCGATACACAAAATTTCCACTAATAATATGCAATGTGATTACATGTACACAAAATCTACTTAAATGCCTGATAGAAAAACATCTGTAATGCCTGATCACAACTGATTACCATAGACTATCTCCTAACATGGTATTTAAAATGGAATCCCACAAATGTTCTTTATACCGACTCCCTCTAGTTGATCTATCTCTAGAAAATATCATGTTCTTTATATCAGAATCCCCCCAATTCTTCAATGAACACATCTTATGAAGAGGTATTCAACTATCTTTATCTTCTAGTGATGTGATCTCTTGGACTTGTTCTTCTTCATGTGAACTCAGTATAATATTCTGATTAACTATCATATTTTCTCACATAAAACTAATCATCACTTGATATGAAATTGACTCAGTGAAAAAAATCTAAACACATATTTATAATCACTTAACTTAGTATGATTTTGGTCGAGCAAAAAATAGTTCTTTTGCTAAAGACACATCCTCAAAAACCATGAAAAAACATAGATACCGAATCTTCTGATAAACTAATAGAAAACATTCCTGACTCCAGTCCTGAATATCACTCCTCACTATGCACTGTATATTATGGGTTTATTAATTTAAATATCATGAATGTATTTAAGTCACTGCATGGAAATGTCAACTTATGCATGTGTTAAATTAAATCGCCTGCATATTGCATTATGCCAATGACATACATTACACTTCATCAAACTATATTCCTTCTCATGTACTCACCTTTTCACACACTGACTTCTTGAACAATTCACGTGCACATATAGTATACACAATAGCTCTTTCATCAAGCATGTGTTCTACCTTTACATACATACACTATACACTGATGTTGATTCTTTTTATGAACATCACCCCTGAAAACCATTTTCACAACATATATGTATGTTTTTTTACACAAATCATGCACACTCACTGTTCACACCATTTACAAAAAAACTGGATGCTCGCTCATTATTATGTTCAAAATCGACTATGTATAAACTCAGGGAATGCAAGGCCTTCACTCACACAAGATATTGTGTGTATAAACACAGTATGTGATTTTTTATACACTCTGGGAAAGAAAATGTAGATATACACTTGAGAGGATCATGTTATCCTGGTTGCTTCGTGGAACCTTGTTCTTTAGTAAGCAACACTAGTGTGCTAGGAACCTATTGGTTGGTCCTATAAGTATTATTCTTCATACAACCAGGAAATGTGTGGAACTCCTTATATATAAAAACTAGAGCATTTTCACGCCTCTATTTATATTGGAACAATAATATCATAACAAATGATCGAAAACACCATATATGAATGCTTCCAACTATATTTATAAGCAATGATCCAGCTACTCAGCATCTTCTAGAATCACAAAGTTGATTACTCATTAATCATCTCATTCAAACACCATCTCTATTCTGCAGGTTCGAGAAACATCATCTCAAGATTTAAATCGTCTGTATATAGTAGAGTCTCATTTTTTTATCCTTATATTATGAAAAAAAAGTTGCATAAATTTTTTTGATCATGCTCAAATCCATAAAATGCTTAATTTAAGATCATATTCCATGTACCGATCTCTAGATGATATTGACATAGTGATCCTGCTATTCAAAAATGTCAGACGAGGATGTTGATAAAGACAAAGTTTCATGGAGATCGAACAACCAAGATGATCAGTTCGATTAAGATTGGATGACTTCAGTTCTATCTGGGATTTTTCTAAAACTGAAAAATAGATAAAAAAACATGGATAACATGATAAGCGAATTAGAAGGCGATAATTCATTAGACGCTAGAATAACCCGTAAAAACACATTACCATAGGGAAATGTACAATGTTTCTTTTCCTCCATATAATAAAATATGTGACAATATGAATCATAATTCTCTTCCCCCTCCTATGATACATTCCCATACCGATTCTCTATGGTTTCATATTTATTCCCACTTCCACCGCCATGCCTCCCTGCATGGTGGTGCTCCGCCACTATTGTGCCTCATGTAGGCATGGGCATGAAACTACCATGTCATGCTCTTCATCTTTGGGGTTAAGCATATCCACCCACTATGGTGTGTTGTGTTACTTCCTATTAGAAGTAGGCTAGAAAATTTTTTATTGTTCAACACGTTAAAAACATAATAATATTATCATAAAATTCAATGAAGATCCTCATGCATAAATTCCTCTAAAAATATAAAATCATTCTCCTTATCATGAAATACCCCTTATTATTATTCACTTGTTTAATTATTGTAAACATTATGTCAAATAAAAAGATCACTAACACATTTTCTAAGATCGACTGACCATCTCGACAATATGAATTTAAAACTCATTGACATTTCATCACATTAACTAATTGAAAACCATTTCAATTTCAACAAAACCATTGATTATTCAAATAGAATGATGGCATTGGGGTCTTAAAAAAAGATAAAATTGGGGCTCAAACCTCGATGAAAGGGAACTTGAGCTGTAAAAGAAGAAAAAATTTATTTTATTTATTTTATTTAGTGCTAAAAATGAGCTGATAAATGAACCAGTTATCAACACTAAAAATTAACTTATAAAAGTATTTCTTTATCAATGTTAAAAAATAACTAATAAAATGGTACCTTTATCAACACTTTGTTTAACCCTAATAATGGGTGCCTTTGTTAGTACATTTTTAGGGCTTGTAAAGGTGACCCCATATTATCAGTGCCTTTAATATAAATTCTTTTTAGCATTGATAAATTTCATTTCTACTGTTGATAAATTCAAATTCTAGAGTTGTGCACTTTACACATATTTAGACCAAGAGGGTTTTTCATATATTTGAACAATAAAGGATGATTGATTTGTGTTTTATTATTTTTCAATATATAAATCCATTGAAAAATTTGAGTATTAGTTATTATGTTTCTGAAAAAATTATACTAGATTGAGAAATCTAGGATGAATGATCTAAGGTGGTCTGAAAAAGTAGATCGAAATGATAAAATTATACATATGTTAGAACAAAATATTTTTCAATGGAATTGATTGTTTTAATTGGATTGATTATTTCCAGATTACCTAAACCAATTTATGGGCTTTAGATATATTCCACGTGCAAAGAATAGTTATGGGCTCCTCTGAAAGAGGAATGTTTGTATGATCAGAAAACATATGAGTTTTTCAAAAAAAAAGACCACCAGATGATGACTGAGAATAGAGAGACCGGACATAGGTTTTAGAGTGGGTTCATTAGGCATAAATAAGGGTATGACTCCATTTTATGAACATTTTAAATTCTCTAAAATAGAGGATTCCAAGAAAAGGAAATGAAATTTTTTTTCTAAGATAAGTCTATTGGGTAGATTAATTGGTTGTTATCTAATAAAGGAAACAAATAGGGCACTATTATTTGGTGAAGTTCCTATAGTGGTGTATCAAACATAACATTAACAGACGGAGCAAGTACTATAGAGGAGTTTTGGATAAAGGATTAAGGGTATTTAATGAGTGTTTTTAAAGACATTATTAGTGATGATGTTGAGTTGGACATTCAGTGACTCAATAAATATGGATGGAATACTGGGATTCTTCCCATGATTTAAAAAGGTTTGAACAATGATTGAATCCTATATTTAAGGAAATTATTGAGGAAGTTGGTTAAACTCAATCTTTCTAGAAACATAAATGTAGTAAAATGAATAATTTTTTAGAGGGATATTCAATGTTTGAGTAAGAATTGTGAGTTTAAAGATCACATTTCACCATTAATATTTAGACATATACTGCCTATATAATAGGGAGCAGGTGAAATGTGAATATGTTGATCAAGTTGTTTCATCCATATTAATTATTGAATATGTGAGGAGTTGATAGAAGAACTTGGGAGACATATTTTATAAAAGAATCAGATATAGTAGAAATAGATGATGGGGTATTATAAATATGATACCATACAAATTGTTACCAGACTGAGGATACTAGATGAAGAACATATTAGATGAACTGCTATCAGATTAAGGATACTAAAATAAATTACACTAATCTTAGAAAACTAGATAAAGAAGATATTTGATGAATAATGTATCACATAGAGGGTACCAAATTGATGTTACCAGATAGACACTATCAGACAAATATGTCCACGAAAATAATTTCAATCACCTAGTTCTCACTCATTGTTGTGCAAGTAATAGATGAGGATGAAGAAGAAGAACTTATTATTGGATTTAGTGTTATAGAACTATTTTTCTGTGCATTATATTAAATTTATAATCAAATAAGTGAATATTAATTTAAATATACTCTATAATAGGGAATAGAAGTTCCCTACTATGATGAGAACCTTGAAATTTCCTGATGATATTTTTAAAACCTTATTATATGGTTGGATAACATTCAATGAGAGGGAATATAGTATATTGAACATCAAGTCTGAGTACTCATTATAATATGATTATTTGTCTCATGAATTTAATACATATTAGTATCTAAGATTGGAGATTATGGAAATATATCTTTTAATTGGAATCCACATGTTTATGTGTCATTAGATATTCTTTTTTGTAAGAATGTGTATTGGTCCTTAGTCATTAAGATTAATATTAATTCATGTGTAAGACCCACAATGTACTATAGAGAGATATTTCTTATGGGGGTGAATCATGTTATAAAACTTGTTTTTGTTTCCCCATGTACATGTGAAAATATCACTATCCAAACCAATATTTTCCTCACCTATTATATGGGTCACACTTATTTTCCCCTATTAAGTGATGATATTATTAACTAGAGCCCTTATCAAATAATTATTGAGATAATATTGAAGATCAATAAATAAAAATTTGCTAATTATCATTATCCACATATAAGAAAACAATTAACATAAGATATATTAATTTTACTTGGTTTACCTATAGTGGTCTATGTTTAAGGATCACACACTGCCATTGTGTTGATGTGATAAAATAAAGTAATCTTTACTATTCTTGTGGATATAATGTTTCGACTATAGTCACTCCACACAAGGCTCACTACCTTTATAAGATTTCTCTTTTAGATCACTACCACCTATGGGTGACTCCCTTTTTCCACTCCCTTTTATTACTACATTATGTGAGAATTATTTTTAGATCATAGGAAAATACATGACTTTATTTTCAGATAGTTGATGGAATGATTAGTTCCCATTGAAATTCGCTTTTCTCTATCACAAATTAGTTTTCAAAAACACCAATGAAATATCTTATACTTCCATTTTGAACTAGTATTCATGGAATCTCTATTTGTTTACGGTCTTCAACAAGTTCCAATCACTTTTTATATCACTAAACTTAATTCATTCACAAAATGATTACACCAATTTTAAAAAAAATTATTGTTGTTCAAGAAAACATTGCACTTTCTCAAAAATCATAGTCTTCCATGAAACTAACAACCTTTCATTATTATTTATATACATTCATGAAATCCCTTAGTTAGAAAATCATAATACCTTTCATCATGGAACATATGCTCTTATGAAAATTTTGTGCATGAAATAAAGATATTTGAAAAAGAGACTATGACATGAGTTTATTGAAACATCTCCAATCTCTTGAACAATGTATAAGAATGTTCTTAAAGGTGTTCTCATGAAGTGTTGAATATGTTTATCTATATTAACATAGATTTATATCATGGGGTAATTTCATATATTATAATTTCTTAATAATATAAACATAATCACATTTTAATTATTATTAGTGTTTCTATTTATTTCCGGAATTATCAAAAAAATACTTTGAATCATGAAAAAAAATAATTACTCTTATTGATGGGTCAAAGAGTTTTTTGTGAAAAATAAAAATCTTCATTTTATTTTATCTATTATTATTTATATTATTTTATTATATGTAAACAATTTTTTGTAACATATAAAAATATTTTTTTATAAAATATAATGAATTATGTCACTCTGTTGGTCGGATAGAGATGTGGCTTAACATTCATAGAAAATCCAACATCATTTTTGTGGATGAACCTACCAGAGACACTGGAGTAAGTTATTTTCATAATATTTACTATTATTTCATTTCCATAAAATCATAATTATGGATTTGTAAAAAAATTAAAAAAATCCAGTAAAATAGGGTTGAATAGGTGGATCTAACAGTTATAATTACCTATATTAGTGTCATTTGATCCATGTAGTCTCCCCTAATTAATTTTGGTTAAGTATTGTTTTTTGTGTTAAATTATTTTTAATTTTTATGAATTTATTTTAATAAAATAATATTAAATAGTAATTAAAATTGTTTAATAGAAAATATCCTGAAGTTTAGGTAACTTTAGGAATCGTAGTTAATATTATTGTACTAATAGGTTAAAATTCAAGAACCTTAGGATATGAATCATTCATAATCATCATCAGTTTCTCAGAATGATGAAGTTGTAATCATTTTAGTGAAGGGGAATCCTGAGAGTGTACAGGGGATGGGTTTTGGGATTACTCCATCAACGTTATTTGGTAGGGAATTATTGATATTTATTGCTACACGAAGTGGGGGTTTTAGCAATTCCATCGACCAAGAAGAAAAAAGAGAAATTTTAATGTTGAATGTAACATTGAATTAACATTACTGTTATAGGAAAACATGTGATCAATGATAGTACACATTTTTAAAATTATTTAGTTTATATATTTTAGAGGTAAATTGGCATGACCCATGAGTAAATTTCTAGTCTTATAGATCATCATTATTAGGGAATTCTAAACTCTATAGATAATTAAAACATTTTCAATGAAATCATACAGTAGCCCAGAACTGTCAATACTTATTTATTTCAATTCCCATCTCAAATATTTTTCCAAAAAAATATACTTTACATGGTAATTTAGTTAGGAATATTTATAAATTTATGGATTCTATGAATAAAATCAAATATTTAGAATTATATTGCTAGAAACCATATTATTTTTCATCTGACATGTGGTGTGCCTAGAATGACTAAATATATAGTTTTAAAATATACCAAAGCCTTAAAAAACATCTGTTAGGGGATCAAAGTTAAAGAAAAAGGGTCGAATGGTTTTGAAATCATAGGAAAACAAATACATATAGATGTTTGAAATGTAGGAACTAACTCCATGTCAATCTGGGATACATTTTTTCTGAAGATTCCCTTAAACGCATTTTTAGTGTTTTAAAAAACTAAAACACATGTGTAATGTTAAAAAAGATAAAAAGATCTAATATTGGTGTGAAATAATGAGAAAAAAAAGTTCAGTTATTTTTGATGTGTATGAGTAGACACTATATCCATATGTCATGTTGTGTGCTTAGAATGACTCAATATGCAGTTTTAAAATATACCAATGCTTTTAAAAATATGTGTCAGAGGGTTAACACCAAGAATGTGATGTCATATTACCATGAAATTATAATAAAATGATGTTATATTGATTTATGAAAGATTGGAACTGGCGCCACATCACTCCATGTGACGATTTGGTTGTGATAATCATAAACACATTTTTAGGGTTTTGAAATACCAAAATATGCTTTTAATGGTCCAAACCATATAAAATGGAATTAGAATGATTTTAAATCATGGAAAAATTTCCGTTGAATTATCTTGGATGTGTAAGAGTAGAAAACACGTCGAACGAACATACAGTGTGCTTGGAAAGACTCAATAAACAGTTTTAAAAGATACCTAAGCCTTTATTAACATGTTTTTCAGGGTTAAAACGAACTAAATAGTGTCAAATGGATCTTAAATCCTAGAAAAATGAATTTTTATTTATTTTTGAAATGTAGGTACTGAATCCATGCCAATTAAATTTATTAGTTGGTTGATATTCCCATAAACACATTTTTATTGTTTTAAGACACTAAAATGTGGGTGAAATGGTCAAAACCATAACAAAAAACATCATATTAATATAAAATCATGCTAAACACACCTTTGAATTAATTTTGATGTGAAATAATAGAAGAAACATCCAACTAATGTGTGATCTATTCAGAATGCCTCAATTAGTTGTTTTAAAAGACACTAAAGCCTTTAAAATCCTGTACTAAGGGGGGAGGTAAAAAACAAAGTAAAAAACATATGATGGCTATAAAATCATTGAAAAATGTCTATATATTTATTTGTGAAATGTAGAACCAACACCACCTGAATTTGAGTTACTGTTTTAATAGGATGTCCTTAAGTGTGTTTTTATTGTTTTAAAACACTAATATGTATGTGTAATGGTGAAAACTATAAAAAATACTCTAATTAAAATGAAATCAAGGGGAAAACAACACTGAATTATTAATTATGTGTAAGATCACACAACACATCTACATGATATTATATGTGCTCTGAATGTCTCAATAAGTTGTTTTAAAAGAAACCAAAGCCTTTAAAAACATTTGTAAGGGGGTCAAAACCTAGTAAAAGGTGTCATTTGGCTATGAAATAAAAAGAAAATAACCATTGATTTATTTTTGAATCTAGGAATTGACTCCATGTCATTCCGAGTTGCTATATTCATAAGATTCCTGTAAATGTGTTTTTAGTTTTTAAAACACTAGAACGTGCATGAAATTGTCATAACCACATATAGAATCCTGTGATAGTAATGAATTCTCGGTAAAACCATTATTTTATTATTTCTGATGATTATGAGTAGAAATCTTTTTCTTATAATGTGTGGTGTTCTCAAAATGACTCAATAATCATTTTTAAAATTAACTAAGGACTTGTGAAACATGTTTTAGGGGGGAAAACCCATACAAAAAATGTTAGATGATTATTAAATCGTAGTAAAATAAGCATAAATTTATTTTTAAAATATAGAAACTGACGTTAGGAAAATTCAAGTTATAATTTGGACGGGTTTCCCGTAAACATGTTTTTAGTCTTATAAAACACTAAAATGAGTGTGTAAAAGTCAAAAACATATAAATCACCTTATGTTATGGCTAACTAATGGAAAAATCACTATTCATTTATTTTTTACATGTACAATATGTCAAAAAATCCATCGAACATGCATTGTGCTCGAAATGAATCAATAATCTATTTTAAAAGGTATTAAATTCATTAAAAACGTGTACCAGTGGGTCAAAATCAAGGAAAAAATAAGAAGACCATGAAATAATAGGAAAATAAATTTAGATTTATTTTTGAAATATAGGAACCAAAACTATGTTAATATGAGTAATGGTTTGGCCGAGATGCCCAAAAACGAGTTTTTAGTGTTTCAAAACTCTAAAATATGGGTGTAACAGTCAGATCCATAGAAAAAAATATCATATTGACACAATTTGATGTTAAAAATACAATTTTATTATTTATTATGTGTATGGATAGAAAAAATATCAATCCGATGTGAGGTGTGCTCAGATTGACTCAATAATGAAATTTGAAAGATACTAAAGCCTTTAAAAACATGTTACATGGGAAAAAACGAAGTAAACAACATCTTAATACCATAAAAATCATTGGTAAATCACTATAAGTATATTTTCGTTATGAGTTAACTTTGTCCACACCAATCTTATTTACGGTTTGGCCGAGATTCCTTTAAACATGTTTTTTCAATTTTGAAAATCTAAAACCTGAGTGTAATTGTCAAAACACAATAAAATGATCTCAGGTTGTAATTAAATCTTGGTAAAACAACCTATTAATTATTTTTTATGTGTATGAGGACACAACATGTCCATTCGACATGCAGTTTGCTAAAAGAGACTTAATAAGTTGTTTTAAAAGATACTAATTCTTTTAAAAACTTTTGTGAGGGGGTCAAACCCAATGAAACAACATCAAATTATCATTATGTCAAAGGAAAATTAATGTTGATTAATTTTTGAAATTTAGGAACCAAATCTATGTTAATCCATGTTTTAATTTTTTTGGGATGGTTGTCAATGAATTGTTAGTGTTTTAATACACTAAAACATGCATGTGATGGTCAAAACAATAGAAAATTACCTTAGATTGATGTGAAATCACGATATTAACACCATTGAATTATTTTTTAAATATAGGAAATATATTCCTATAAAAAAGTTTAAAATTTTATTATTGATTAATTTTAGGCACATAGCAAGTTGGTTTAAAAATTGACTAGATTTTTATATATTTATCCATTTATAGAACCAAATGATGAATCATATACTAAATAGCTATGTTAATTTTTTTAAAGTGTTACTCATGAAATTTTTTTATGTTTTATTAAAAAATAAAAACTATTATGTGAAAAATTATAAATATTTTTTTTAGGTTCTCTTTTATAATTATTTTCTTAAATGTTCTTTTTGTATTGTAGGAGAACGATACCAGTAGTAGAAAGGAGGTTGACCGTTCTGATCCACTTCATTTTTCATAAGGCAGTCATGATTGTTCATAATTTCTATTTTATGGTTACATATTATCAATTATTCTACTATAATTCATATTTATTATTTTCAATCTTGATTCCTTTTTTATCTTTATTCCAGTTGATGACATGATATGGTCAGTTTTTCATATGATGGTCGTGGATATGGAGGTATGGATGTGGTGGAGGTCATGGGATGGATGTATTGGCCATGGTTTTCTAGTCATAGAATCTCTATATTCTCATTATAGGAGGGAAATTATATAACCTATTGATATGATAAATAATCTAAGGACATTACAATGTAAATTGTGGACACAAAATTATTGACACTATTATGGAAAGTATTCATTATAAATAACTCTATATATATGATTTGGTATTTAAACATTGCTTTTAATGTTTGATATAGGGAACCATCTTTTACAACACTCCCACATTCATAAGATACAACTTGTTATTGGTCAAGTTGTTAGTTCTATCCTGATAATATCATGATTATGCTGACTTATGGCTTTAGTCATTAGAACAATTACGTTTTTCTATATACACTATTATATATGTATTCATGTATTTGAGTGAATCTTCCTAGGAGTTGATATCATAAAATATAACCTTTTTATACTCTATTATAATATTGACATTCTGGTTAGTTCCAAACGTAAAATTCCATGATCTTGAAGAAATAATGAAATATATTATACTTATTTAGTTGTATCAGAATCCAAAATGCACTTAATAAATATAGATAGGGATTGAATTGGATTTAATGAGATTCTCCCCCATCACCTTAGCATATCTATGATATTATATCAATTTTTTGATAGCCCCTATGTCACTATGTTGGGTTCTTTATTATTTTTTGATTTTGAGTTTTAGTTTGACTTTCCAAGGGGGTTTTTCCGAAAAACATTATATTCTTAGAGGCTAACGTCTATGCATGGTTAAAGTGAATTATTAGAGGGAAACTATGTGGAATCCATTCATGAGAAGCCTCCTCGGTTAATTTTAGACTAAGAATGACTTGTTAGTATGGATATTCATGGTTAAGTCTAAAACATGTGATACACAAGGATAAACCATACAAGTTCTCTGGTGTGTTTGGGGTGTGATGCATGACTTGATTACAACTTGTATTTTTTTTCAAAAACCAAGAAAAATGGATTCATATTTTGATAGTGCTAAATGGAATTGTTGGATTTTTTTTTCAAACTTTTTGGTACCTAAGGTAGACACCCCTCTCATGGTCCACCTTGGGTACCAAAAAGATGGAAACAAATGTTCCGACCATGGCATTTATCACTTTCGTAAACTAAATCCACTTTGATCCTTTATTTATATTTCCTGATTTCAATGAGATTTTATGGTATCTATTTCTCTCTTTCACTCTTATTCCATTTCATCTCTCTCATCTTTTTTCTTTGGTTTTCCCTATGAATTATATAAATTTTTTCTCTTATATAATTTTTTAAGTGGATCTAATATTGGGTTTTTGGTTTCTTGGGTTTATAGAATCTATTCTTATCCCCATGGGAGTGATGTGTGTTTAGGGTTACATGTTTTGGATTGGTTTTCAATTATTTATAGTAGGTGTTTCTAGGGAATTGTTTCATTTTAGAATTCAATGTGTTATTATTCTTTCTAAATGCATTTTTATTGAAAGTGTGATAATATTTGATACCATTATGATGTGTTAAATACTATTTTATTGTGTTTTGATCTTGGAATAATTGGTTTCTATTTTAAATTTCATTTTACATTTTTGAAACGGAATATTTATATGTGTTATGACTCTATGAAATCTTTGAGGAAAATTTTGAACTATTTTTAATGATGTGAGTAAGATGTTGATCTGGTTTTGGTTTTCAAAGTGTGAGAACTATATTTTAATGTGGGTTTTGATGGACCTCAATATGATTTATAAAAGAGTTCTTTAATGGATGTTAAATTGTGATTTGAAAGGTGTATGTGGTTTAAAACCTATGAAAAATGAATTAATATATCTATTGAAATGCGTTTGATATATATAAAGGTCTTAGTCCACATTTTGTATTTCCAAGAAGAAGACGCATTTTGGAGGGATGATTTTAAATGTTTTTAAATGGTTCAAGATTTCCATCATTTTATAAAGAGTGTTTGTACTATAATATTATGAAACATGAAAGTGATTTGAATCATAATATGTGTTTTATTTTAAAAGGATCAGTTTTATATTTATTTTGAAAATTTTTAATGTTAAAGGAACCCCTTGATTTCCCCTTGACTTGATTACACCTTTTGTGGATTCTTTATCCCTGTGAAAGGCTTTCTGCTTCACTTGTCTGGCTTACTGAAATCTTTGAGATGCTTGTTTCTCCCATTTTAATGGGAATGTTCTTGATTATACCATGGTTACATTTTTTTATATAGGTTTATTCATTATTGGGTTATAGGGGTGAGGGTCAGATATGGTTACCAGTTTTGTGTTAGACTTGGCTTGATGATTCTTATCCCTCACTTCCATTCTGTCCAGGGTAATATAGGTACTAAGTGGTTGATCTAGTAAATTATTCTAGTTGGCTCACACACCACTAGTGGCGCTCTATTTGTGCTAGGTATAAGGTATAGGAGGGGGTTTTAATTGCAATGAGGCTCATGTGGTCTAGTTAGAAGACTTGTGGTCTGAAGTTTAGTACATGATGGTTTCTAGTTAGTGATGTGGAATAATCTTATGTGGTTTGGTCTTTCATATGATAATCATACAAATGGTAGATCCCATGGAATAATCAATTAATTAGTTGGTTACTGATTCAGGGTATTTTGATTTAATTTATATTTGTATAATTTCACCTACATTTATTAATATGAACACTATTTTTGTTTATATTTTATATATTCCTTGATCTATTTATAGTGCCTATTTTATTATGACTGAACCACTTTTTTGTTTGGTAATTTCCTTCAAAAAAATAAAATTTGAAATATTTTTGGAAAACTTTTTTTGAAATTAAAGACTCATGTTTGGTTCTAAAACCAGAATGCAAAGTGGGTTCTTTTTTTTTAGATGACATTGACAAGTTTGATGTTTTAAATTAAACATTTTAATTCAAATAAATTAAAGGATTCATTTTCTTTAGAAATGTGAATGAATTTGTGTATTTGAAATGGATTATGCTAGTGGGAAAATTTTCAATGAAATGTATTTAGTGTTTGAAAATAATGAGAAATTTTTTCAAATAGAATTATGGAATTTTATTTATTTCCATAAAAGTTATATATGAAAAATTTATGTTCTAGTTTATTTTCCAGCATAAAATTTGTAATTTCCTTTTGAAACCTATTTTATATATTAATTGGGTTTTTGGTGACCTACTAATATATTCAGCTCAAAAATATATATTTGAAGTTCCAGTTTCCAAGTTTGACTCGTTCTTCATTCCTCGATTCCAATGTAGGGTGAGTTGGATGGTAGTGATCATATAGTTGTTTGATAGTGATTTTCTCGGGTATGGGTTGAGTTGTTTTTCTGTTTTTTTATTATTTTTCTCATGTTTTATCTTTTATTATTTTTTGTTTCCTATAGTTTATAGATAGTGTTTTTATTTACTTTTATGAAAATTGTTTTGACATGTTCAGTTCATTATGACCTATTTGGGAAGCTTCTTTTTTCTGTATCTTTATTTATTCCACACTCTTTTATATCTAGTTTGTAAAAAATACATTCCAAAGAGAATACAATTATTCCCAAGATCTAGTTTATAGTATATGGGGATCAGGAATTCCCTTTATGCCTTGTGGCAGGCCGAGTCACGTGTCAGGTTAGATGGAATCCCTGGTTGGTTCATTACAAAATGATATCCATGACGTTTTTGGGTTTCCATTATAATTTCCCCAATATTATTTTGTTTAGAAGTTTATATGGTGATTTATTGGTAAATAATTTACTAATGTTGTCAAACCAAGAGAGGTAAGGGTGGAGATAGTGTTTCTATCTCTTTATCTTCTCAACCCTTAAGCTGGCATGGGATGTTTGCGTTTCAAATTAATAATTTTATTTTTTAGTTGTCACTATGGATTTATAATAAAATTGAGTTTTTTAATCCCCATTGAAAATGTGATTTATATTATTGATCATTAATTAGATTTTGTTTTGATATAGAGTATCACATAAGCTATAAAGTTAGCATACATGACTTGGGAACTATTTGATGCCCATGCAGTTAGGTCTGCCTCTTTTGTAGAGCTTTTTGTATGGTTGGATCTTGATTTTCATAATCAATTTGACCAAACTGTGAATATCATCTTTTATTCCTGGGTTGATTTTTTTGTACTCCTAATGATTATGGAATTCTCCTAATATGATTTTTACATGAATGAGGGGGATTGAGGAGTGTATTGTTTCTCTTTTTAGATGTGATTTATTTGAAACCTACTTGACGGGATGTGTGGTTCATTATGTGAGATTTGTTTTAAAACCTCATTTTGGAAAATGAAGGGTTTTTGTGAAATATTTATGATCAAAAACATGTTTTATGAATAAATAGTATTAGTGAATTCCCTTAGACTTAAGAAATGTTTTATGAAGCATTTTTCCCTTTAGAATTTTGAAAATTGGATATTTCAATCTTGATTACACAGGTATTGAATAAATCAATTAACTTCAAAAAGGTGTTTTTTAATTTTTTCGGGATTAAAAAAATATTTTTTTAAATAAATTTGAATGTATTTTCAAAAACTAGAAATGAATTTTAATGATCATTATTTTTGTACTTCGTTTTATAAATTAAGTTGTATTTTGAATGTTTTTTTGTAACTTTCCATATTGGGGAAATATGTTTATATTCTATTGAGTTTTTCTTGTTTTTAGTTTTTTGTTACATTGGTTTTTGAGTGACACCTTGGTGGAAGGGGATTTTATAATTACTTTATGAAAATGGTTATTTCAATTGAAAAGTTATTTTGTTGTGAAATTTTCTACCTCAATTGTTGTTTAGTCATTTTGTATTTGATTCCCACCTTATGGGGGAATCAAATAGTTCTTATTTGAGTAATTAATAAACATTGTTTATATCTTTGTTATTATTATCTCCCAGAATTTTCAAAAAGGATTCCCTAGTTATAGTGCCTACCCAGACTCTAAGTGGGTTGGTGGGTGTTGAAACATCACAGAGCTAGGATCCCATCTTGGACTTCATGAATTCGAATAAATATTTGTTCACTAGTGATAATGGGTCATTTTAGAAGGTTTTCAATGTGACCATTATAATCGAATCTAATCCGAATAGGAATCTAGTGACGGGTGATGCCTTAGTTTAATCCAATGGGTGTAAGGATAACCTGTAAAGTAATCAGAAAAAGTAGGATAATCATGAGCTAGAAGAAAATGATCCTTCTCATTAGAAGAGGTGATCTATCATGTGCTTCAAATATTGGAATACATGGCATAAAAAGAACTATTATCATATGTATCATATGGTTCTCCTTTATCACAATCATTTGGGTCATCTTCAGAAGTTTTCTAGGATGGGTTTTAGAAGTGGTCTCATGTTTAATACTTTGAGGATGTTTTTTTTGCACGGAGATGTCACGAACCATCCTAGTGGGGCCCGCGCCGTGACTCCCCATGCCTGCCTCCAATATGCCAGGGGCTGGTGACTTGCACTGAGTAGGCGTGTCACTAACATGGGAGGCATTGCCTAAGTACCTGTACACACACACACACACAACTCTAAGCCCACAAATGCTGAAATGTAAAACGCTAAGGAACAAAAATGCATGCATACAACTAAACCCAACCAACAGAGCACGACAAAAGTTAGAGTAATGTAAAAGTAAACTGGGCCAGAATACCAGCCCACCAAAAAAAACAAGAGTCTGAAAAAAAACACTGCAAATTCCAACCTATAAGCACAAAGGTACTGGGACTGCTGCTCGTAGCCGTAAGGATGCCTCGGCCTGTAGGAAACTCAGAAAGCTCGGTCCTGTACTGGTCCGCCCTGGACTCTATCAAAAGGCAGCTCATCTGCACAAGACACCAGACGTGCGGGCAAAGCCCGTGCAGGGGTGAGTATAACAATACTCAGTAGAGGACCCTGAAAACCACAAAGCAGTACACAAAGTAAAGGTACAGTTAGCTATGCACAATATATGTTTACAGAACATATAAAACAAACCATATATATTCAAAACCCAGGCCCGTGTTCAAAAGACAATCCACGCAACGGCATACCCCGATAGGGATTCTGTTTGAAGATTCCATGATGCAATCGTTCTGGGAGAACACACTCCAGGAGTCTTATAGTTCTGATGACGTCTGTCCGAGGAGTTATGTTCTTCAGGAACCGTCACGAGATATAGCTACACTCATTGTGGGAGACACAATCCTGAGTGGAAGTGTTATGATAGATAGAAGAAATCATTAAGGGAGACACACTTTTGAGTGGAAAGATCTCGATACACAGATGGGGATCACTACCAGGACCATGGCGGATACCGCGACTCATCCGGAATTCACCTACTAGGTAGAGGATCAAACCCCGGTAAAGTTGGTCATGCCGATGCCTGAATCTACCTAGAGTCTGGAATGGATAGAGGATCTCGATTCGGGCCTCTCGAATGGATGCCTAACTCTATCACAAAAAAGTCTTGCTGAAGGGATCATAAACCGGTGTGAGGGAATGATGCCTTACTTTCAGGGGAAAAGAGGAAGGGGCACTAACCCAAACGAAGGATGTTCAAGGAAAAGTGAACAAAAGGACCAAGCCGTTTTCCAAAAAGTACAAGGCATGTAGAAATGACACACGCCTTGTTGACCGACCTCAGGTAATGTCCATGTGCAACGGCCCGTGTCGTGAGGCTGGTCGTGTAGAAAACTTTATACACGGCGTGTATTACGGAGTACATGCTGTGTCTGGGTCACTGGGGCTGGCTCTGTGTACACTGGCCATGTGCCCGTACATAGTCACCAACCCGTGTACTCCATCCTGTGTCCGTGTATCCCCGGGATACACGCCGAGCTCCACGTAGCCGCCTCTGCCGAGCTGTACACGCGATGCCGCCTGAATCCGTGTAGAGCATACCGTGTCTGTGTACCACCTGAAGTACACTCCGAGCTTCGGTGAAGGTCCTACACACCGTGTGACCGAGGTCACATGCCGTGTGGTCCTTCTCTGACCCCAAAACCCTAGCCGCCACCATTATAACTACACGGCGTGTTCTTCGGAAGTACATGCCGAGTATTCTGGAAATTTCTAGGAACATGGACCTCCGCCGTCGCACCTACCGTGGTGCTCCGGTCATTGATCATGTCGTATGATCGCCACGAAACCTTCTGGTTTTGGTCTCCCCGACACCACAATACTATTTCTGTCATTTTCGGGCCTCCGATCGGCTCCGAAAACATGATCGGTGTTCCCGTGAGAAGAACGCTCGAAGAACGCCCTTTCCGATCTGGTCTGATTTGTCGCTCGCCAACATCGTCGCACCTCTATAAGGACGTTGTGATGTCCAACCTTTGATTTGGGATCGTTGCGTCACAGAACGGATGTGCAACGATCCGTTGTTCGTCGCCCCATGAAGAATGAGAAAAACGCGCGGGGAAAAAGGAGGAAAAAATCCAAATAAAAAAATTGAGGAACGAAACTCCACCGTCATTCATCACGGTGTTGATCCCCTCCCATTAGTAGGTTTTTACGGAGCAGAGATCATCATGAATATAAAGCATCGATTAATTCCCCAAAATCATCCCAATAAAAACCCTCCCGCAAGAATGTATGAATCCACAGATCGACTTGTTTATGGTTGATCCGCGTTCGTCGTTTAAATTCAAATACGGGGAAAAGAAAATCAAAACAACAACCCCTACCTTTTGAAAGGATCGATCGTTGACAAAGGCGTTGTGCTACCATTGTCGTCGTGATCCTTCAACACCGGCGCAACGATCCTTGGTTTCGATCCATTGTCGTTCGTCGTCGAGAATTGCTCCAACGCCTCACAGATTCGGCAAAGGTTGTTCTCAAGCACTGGCAATGATCAGCAATTTTTCAACCATTTAAAAATGGAAACAAGATTGGCAGTTAATTACGCGGCGATATTAATGACCCCTACTTTCCAAAACATGAGTCATTATAACGAGCCATTAGTTAAGGAAATAGACGTCCCGTCGCTGCGTATTAAAGTGTCCAACATTCCATTTATTTTCCATTATGACGCAACATTTAATTGAGGGAACAACTGCCCTTTTAACACACCGCATCAGTTTTTTCCATAAAATAAAATAAACATTTATATTTTGATTTTGATTTTATTTTATTATTAAAACATCCAAAAATTAACTTTTTCCCTCGACCCGCGCTGGTCGAGGTTAGCCTCATTCTTAGGTAAAGTCGTCGTCCCGGACGCAACGGTTCACTCAGATTTTTATTCCAGGAATCCGTTTGGAAACTGCCACAATCGCGCACAAGTGCCGACTCACATGACTTAAAAAGTTCAAACCACCATTCCGGGCTCACTGGACCTCGGAATGATGTGTCGTCTTCACGTCCGGTCTCGAAATAATTCCATATAATATTTAAAAATATTAAACAGAAAAATCCGAGACATTACATTCTCTCCACCTTGGGGATTTACGTCCCCGAAAATCTAAAACAAAGGCTACTAAAAAGATGAGGGTATTGGGCACAGATCTGGGCCTCCCGCTCCCACGTGCTTTCCTGAAGATTCTTGTGCTGCCACCGGACCCGCACTAAGGGAATCGATCGTCCACGAAGGATCCTCCCCTACCGATCCTCGATCTCCACCGGGTACTCAGCAAAGGTCACTCCATCCTCGATGTCCAGCCCGCCCCAGTCGATGACGTGTGATGGGTCATGCATGTACCTCCTCAGTTGCGACACGTGGAAGACATCATGTACCCGATGCATGTAACACCCAGAGATTTTATGAAAAATATTCTTTTTAATTTCATTAATGTCTTGTGTTGTACGCTACACCAAAAGGATCTTGAAAAACACACATCTTTCACTTTCCTTGCATTACACGCAATCACGACCTTCCTCGATAGCGTGTGTAGTACGCAATACCGAGTTTCACTAAACAACGATATGATATTAAAATATTATTAAAACTAGCCGTTATGAATAGTAATAAACACCTTTTAAAATTTTAAAAATTTTATCTCTCAAAATGGACTTCATTTTTGGATTCGGAATATCGAAATTAGCTTACGGTGAAATTTTGGTACATTTCGGATAACTTTCATATTCTAATGAATAGTGAAAATTACTAAATTTTAATTAAAAACAACTTTTTTAATCAAAATAATTAATAGTAATAAATTATTAATTTGAGTGAGTTTAAAGTATATTTAGAATATATTTTTACAATTTAATACAATGTTGGTCATTGGATGTAATTTCACATTTAAACCAGACATAAACATGTGTCAATCTTTTGATAGTTATTATCTCTTAAAAACACGCTATTTGTTTTGACGACGGGAATTAATTTTTAAATTAATTAATGTAACTGATATGTTTTGAATTTGGTAAAATAGACATCATTTTTGAATTCATAATATCAAATATAGCTTAGGCCTAATTTTTTGTATTTTTCTGGAAACATTCATTTTTTGGTGAATAGTGAAACCACTAAGTGGTAGTTAAAAAAACTGAATTTTTCATAAAACATAATTTTACCGCTTCTGTGAGTGGAATTTAGAAAATCCGAGAGACACGGTTAATATCAAGGACTAAAATGTGGTTCAATGAAATGAAAATAATTTTTGGTGAATAGTAACTTTTTACTTTTTTTTACCACGGTTAAAAGTAAATAGGGAAATTAAGGGTAAAAATGATATTATTATTACCCTAACACATGTCTTAATTCTATTGGATAAGTGTAATTAGACCAAAAACAACCTTAGGAATAACATATGACCATTTAAGCCCACTTGGATTAGATCAGGACATTTATTATTAATTTATTTAAAGAAGGGTTAAAATAGTTAAAATCAATGTTTAATAAGTAAATAATTTTCAATATAAGGTTATACATAAGATAAATTAGACTATAAATATTTATTAGAAAGCTAAAACGATTTATTACATAATTATATTTTATTTGTAATTTTTAGACATTAAATAATTTAATTTATTTATGACACAACAATGATGCAGTAATTATCTTATTAATGAAATATTGACATAATTGATGTTATAAATACCCAAATAAATTTAATTTGAGACTTTTTATGAATTACACTAATTTTCTAGGATAATATGACATGTTATTATTGATGTTATTAACTTTGTTCGAACTAATCATTCTGTTATGATTTTTTACAAAAATCAATTACCAAATAGTGTCAAAATTGACATAAAATAGTTTATAAAAAAAATATAATATTATTAATTGTTATTATATTCCTAAAAATCTAGGGTTCAGACAAATGACTTAGATAAGGTTATATATATTAATAATAAACAACTCGAGGTTCTTTTGTCTTGTTATAGTAAGTTTATTAACCTTATAGTGTAAGAACACAAAAAGACACGGTAAAAGTAAAATTATCTAACTTAAAGTTAAAACTAAATGATAAGGTTAAAATAGTAAACTAAACTTGTCCGAATTCTATTGGATGATAGGATTTATACCCATCCCCACCTTAGCTTATAAATAACTCAATTTGGAGCTATTTAAAACCGAATTCGGCTTTATAATAAGATAATATTTTTTGTTATTCCAAAGGTGCCCCTCTCCTCCCTTATAAAAGGGAACTTCCTCCCTCTCTTCCTCACACCAATTTGAGCCTTCAAGCTCGGCCAAACCCTGCCACTTTCTCCTCTAAACTTCTCTAGAATCATCCTAGAGGTTCTGGTCTTCTTCAATGACCATCCCTAGTGCCCTAAGAGGAGGTTAAGAAGAGGCGTGTAAAAAAAAAGAGGTAATATCCATTACCGATCCTTTCCAAAATTTTTCTTCTTCAACTTCTTCTTCTTTAGTTTTTTCATTATGAAGTAATAACATCAGTGTCACTCATATAATGGTATGTTATTATAAGTATGAAACAACCCTATTTCACCATCTATCCATCCTACGGAAAACGAAATCACCGCGCGTGCGTACGTACGGAATACCGTCTCCACGACGTGGTGTAATCTATTTTCCCCCACCACCTTATTTGGATGGGTATAATGGTGTAAATAATTACTATATATGATTATTTTAAAGTGATATTGATTCTGTAATAGTATATATACACTCCAATACAATTCCACGATCATGGGAACGATATCATCACTCGTGCGTACGTACGGAATACCATCTCCACGATGTGATGTGATTCGCTCTACATGATCTTCATTGCATAATGATTATATAAATGAATTGAATGAATAAATATGATATATAGTAAATTAATACCATTCTGGAAATGATGTATCTATAACCTATAGAGAAGAATAAGAATTTATTTGACAAAACACGCATAAGAACAAAGAGTTATAAAAACCCGAATAACAAGTAGCAATGAAATATTACTACTAAGAAGCTAAGAATATTACCATATATGATATCATAAAAATAAGTATGATTCTGGAATAGGTCAATAACATTATTTAAATCATTATACAGGAGGTTTGGACACTTATGAAACAAATCGGACCTAAGGTAAGGGAAATATCACAATCTCATTTTTATCTGAGATTGTTTATACTTTGGTATTTACTGGGGTGTATTTTATCATCCACATCCATGTTTCCTCAATATGTAATATTATTTCCATCCACCTAAAATTGTTTAAATCCATTTTTACCCTTTTGTGAGTTTATAGTAAATGATATGAATGGAATCTTTTGTTGTTTTTCGTACGAGGTACTTTTTGAATTTTTCGACAAAAGTACGAAAAGAATGTTCTTTTTTAACTTATACGGCATGAATAGATTTTTAAAACATTATTTCCAAGAAGCTTCCTTTAAAAGTTTTCAAGTTTATTTTTAATCAACTTCTTTTAGTTTAGAATTGTATGACATGTTAAGAAAGGAAAAGTGTTTTTAAAGTAGAAAGGATATTTTCCTCAAGAATGGAGTTCAAGTGTTTTATCAAAATTATTTTCTATCTAAGATAATATAGGGTTCTATTTCTATCCCTATTATAACATTTATTTTATTATGTTTGATGGAATTATTTTTATGAATTCCTTTATCCTATATGAATTGTTCTATGATTTCACGATGTTTAAGAATCCAATTTTTATTACATGGTTTATGCAATGATGTATGATTTATGATTTTGTGGCACACATAAGAATGGTATAATTATGAGATGGGTGAGACCTATATCTCCCTCCAATGAATTGGGTGATGATTTTATATCTCATGAGATAGACATGGCTGGAACGGTAGGTTGTACCGGTTCAGTGAAACAGGACTAAAACGAGGAGTGAACTCGGTTCAGAAAGGGACTTTGTCCACTAAGATAGTCTTGGAAATGAGTCTTGACTAATAATAAATGATTCTCTATGATTATGTGTGTATGACACAAAGTTTCATGTTTTATGATATGATTATTGTGATTACATTTCACTACTATGATTTATCCCATGTTATGAAATTATGATCTCTTTTGCAGGTTAAGATTTCCAAAAGATATGTTCTTATGAATATGATGTGATTGATATTCTATTTGTTTACCCTTACTGAGCATTTGAGCTCACCCTTTTATGTTTTCTTCTCCCCAGGATATAAAGAAAGGATTTAGGTTTAAAAAAAAGAAGATCATTATAGGAGATGTTGAAGATCTTTCACCACGATTCAAAGAATATATTCCGAGATTCCAAAGACACTAAACTATTACGGTCCTTGTGTGTGTGTTTCTGTTATGTACTAAGTATTCCGCAAAAGTAATGTAATGTCTATGTACATTATGATTCGGGTCTCTATAGTTGGTATCAGAGGGAGGTTTAGTCAACCTTTGGAAACTAGGATGCGAGAACTTTAGTGAGATCCCTAGAGATATTTCTAATGCATGTCTAGGGTTGTCCCTAAGGTTAAGTATACGTAAAGATTATAGTCCTAGAATTACACTAACGATCATAGAATTAAACCTAAGATTTTAGATATTGAAGGTACTCCCCCTTTATTATGTTGTTTTCCCTAGCATGATTTTTGCCTCTCACACTATTCTTTTTGGGTTTTAGACGATGGCTGGAACCCGAAGGAACCGTGTTGATCAATGGAATGGACAATGAAATGATTGTCCTCCTGAACAAACAAATGTTATGCGAGATGGAGTGCAAAATCATATTGCTATACTTACACAAGCTATGAATCATTCTGGTCTTCTGAATGAGTAGAGAAGGGAACAATATTCTATTGAGTCCTTCATGAGGCAACGTCCACCTTCTTTCAATGGGCCTTCTGATCCACTTGTTTCTGAACAATGAATCAGTACCAATGAAAAAATATTTTCAGTTCTTCAATGTTCAGAACATGATAAAGTCATCTTAGCGGTATATCGTTTGGAAGGTGCAGCTGATCAATGGTGGAATCTTATCAAGAATACGAGGCCAAGAGATGAAATTGAGTCCATAGAATGGGACGAGTTCAAGAACTTATTTTTCAATAAGTCCTTCCCTCATATTCTTCGAACAATGATGGAGAAGGGGTTTGTTGAACAAAAGCAAAAGGATGATGAATCTGTTGGTGTATACAAAGAAACTTTTACAAGTCTTGCATGGTATGCATCTGGATTTATCATCCAACATGAAAGTAACGTTGATTGATTCTTCAGTTGCTTAAAACCAAATCTTCTAAGGGCATTAACTATAAGAGACTTCAGTAGCTATGATGAAATTTTGTGTTGTGCAATCATGGTAGAAATGGATGTTTGTGTTACTTATCCATCTAGTAGTTTTGACAAGAAATGAAATATGGAGTTCAAGGAGAAATATAACAATAATGGTGAAAAGAAGATGAATGATTCCTTATGATCAAAGTGTGGAAAGAAGCATGGTGGAGATTGTATTAAAGGGACTAGAAAATGTTTTAAGTGTGGAAAAGAAGGTCATCGAGCAGCTGAGTGTCGAAGTAATGGAAAAAGGTTTTCTAATGATGTGAATAAAGAAAAGACTGCAGATAACACACCACCAACACTTCAATGCTTCAAGTGCAAGGAAATGGGGCATTATGCTAATAAATACCCTAATCCAAGGGTTAGTGATGATCGACATGAGCAACCACTTAAGGCAAAGGATAAGGGGAAGTCACATGTGATCACAATTGGCGATGTTGAATATGAAAATGATGTGGTGGAATGATTAAGTGTTTATGTAATGGGATTCCAAAATAATGTTGTATATAGTATCGTGGAATATTGGAATATTTATGTATTGGTGTATTGTGGTTTTCAATAATTTTATAGTACCGGTAACCATGGAAAGTGATTGAGATATTTTTGGTAAGAAGATGATATGATCCTAATGAAGGGATAAGAAGATAATGAGATATTTGATTGTATTCATGAGCTGATGATTGATATAAGGACTAAGTGATATCATGGTTTGAGTATATAGAATTTTGAGGATTTTGGTATGTGGAAAGTGTAAACTTTTAACTGCATTAATGTTTTCACTAAGGTTCAATGGGTATTCATTTTTCAAGAGAATACATGATTAAGGCCTTAGAATGTAGGGAATGTGACCAATAAGACATATCTCATGATATACGGGGATCAACGATGGTACTAACATGCTTGTTTTATGAACTCTTTGGTATTCGTTTTCACTATAATATGAGATTGGACAGCAGTATTTTGGATAATCCTAAAGATTGGAAATGATTATGTTGGACATAAGTTAGTATAGTTAAAGGAGAGAACATTTTTTGGATATTATTGATGGGATGTTATATTAATGTAGTTTTAGAAAAAGGACAACCTGCAGGACGGGCGACAACCCATCGCGTCGGACAAGGCTGTGGGAATCGAACCCACAACCGAAGTGCGACTGGCCTTTATCGCCTACCACTAGCCTACAAGAAGTCCCTGGTTAGTAGAAAGTAGTTTTATTTTATCACGCGGTATGATATATTAAGTATAAGTTCATTTTTGGAATCGTATACGATTAACCTCACCATAGATGGTCTTATGTATTTTTGATAACTTTTGTAACCTTTTGTTTGAGACAGATGGAATGACCCATCAATCTATCACATGATCTGCTAACACTTCACGAATGACAAATCCAACTTCATTTCTTTAAGATATGAATTGGAAATTGTCCAAAGAATGACCAACGGTGACACAATACCAAAATCACGAAAGTATTTCTTCTAATTCCAATTTCATCAACTTTAGGGAAATGATCTTGAAAACCAAAAATGTTGTCCTAGTGCTCTTATATCTGATGAATTAGATGGTACCTTAGATCGTCACAAATTTATGGCTTTGTGATTGCTGGCTTTTCCATAGTCATGTTCTCTACCACTCTCCATCAGAACATGATGGTTAGATTTCTCTTCCATATCCATATTTTCACCTATGTGGAAACCCATTTATTAGTTTATTTGGGTAACAATTAAGTTTCATACTTTTGTTTTTAAAGAATTGTTTTGGTATTCCTTTTTACGATTTGGGTTTCTATTAAAGAGACTTTAAAGTAATAAACCACTTATTACCCTGACAAATTTCGAGGGCGAAATTCATTTTAAGGGGGTAGAATGTAACACCTCGAGATTTTATGAAAAATATTCTTTTTAATTTCATTAATGTCTTGTGTTGTACGCTACACCAAAAGGAGCTTTCACAACACACATCTTTGACTTGCCTTGCATTACACGCAATCACGACCTTCCTCGATAGAGTGTGTAGTACGCAATACCAAGTTTCACTAAACAATGATATGCTATTAAAATATTATTTAAACTAGCCGTTATGAATAGTAATAACCACCTTTTAAAATTTTAGAAATTTTACCTCTCAAAATGGACTTCATTTTTGGATTCGGAATATCGAAATTAGCTTAGGGTGAAATTTTGGTACGTTTCGGATAACATTCATATTCTGATAAATAGTGAAAATTACTAAATTTTAATTAAAAACAACTTTTTTAATCAAAATAATTAATATTGATAAATTATTAATTTGATTGGGTTTAAAGTATATTTAGAATATATTTTTACAATTTAATAAAATTTTGGTCATTGGATGTTATTTCACATTTAAACCAGACATAAACAAGTGTCAATCTTTTGATAGTTATTATCTCTTAAAACACGCTATTTGTTTTGACGATGGGAATTAATTTTTAAATTAATTAATGTAACTGATATGTTTTTAATTTTGTAAAATAGACATCATTTTTGAATTCATAATATCAAATATATCTTAGGCCTAATTTTTTGTATTTTTCTGGAAACATTCATTTTTTGATGAATAGTGAAACCACTAAGTGGTAGTTAAAAAAACTGAATTTTTCATAAAACATAATTTTACCGCATATTTGAGTGGAATTTCGAAAATCTGAGTGACACAGTTAATATCAAGGACTAAAATGTGGTTCAATGAGATGAAAATAATTTTTGGTGAATAGTAACTTTTTACTTTTTTTACCACAATTAAAAGTAAATAGGGTAATTAAGGGTAAAAATGATATTATTATTACCCTAACACATTTTCTAATTCTATTGGATATGTGTAATTCGACAAAAAACAACCTTAGGAATAAAATATGACCATTTAAGCCCACTTAGATCGGATTAGGACATTTATTATTAATTTAATTAAAGAAGGGTTAAAATAGTTAAAATCAAAGTTTAATAAGTAAATCATTTTTAATATATAGTTATACATAAGATAAATTAGACTATAAATATTCATTAGAAATCTAAAACTATTTCATACATAATGATATTTTATTTGTAATTTTTAGACATTAAATAATTTAATATATTTATGACACAACGATGATGTAGTAATTATCTTATTAATGAAATATTGACATAATTGATGTTATAAATACCCAAATAAACGTAATTTGAAAATTTTTATGAATTATACTAATATTATATGTTAATATGACATGTTATTATTGATTTTATTAACTTTTTTCGAACTAATCATTCTGTTATGATTTTTTACAAAAATCAATTTCCAAATAGTGTCAAAATTGACATAAAATAGTTTTTAAAACAAATATTATATTATTAATTGTAATTATATTCCTCAAAATCTAATGTTCCGAAAAATGACATAGATAAGTTTATATATATTAATAATAAACAACTTGGGGTTCGTTTGGCTTGTTATAGTAAGTTTATTAACCTTATACTGCAAGAACACAAAAAGACACGGTAAAAGTAAAATTATCTACCTTAAAGTTAAAACTAAATGATAAGGTTAAAATAGTAAACTAAACGTGTAAAAATTCTATTGGATGATAGGATTTCGACCCATCCCCACCTTATCTTCAAAATAACTCAATTTTGAGCTATTTAAAACCGAATTTAGATTTATAATAAAATAATATTTTTAGTTATTCCAAAGGTGCCCCTCTCCTCCCTTATAAAAGGGAACTTCCTCCGTCTCTTCCTCACACCAATTTGAG
The DNA here is from genome assembly GCA_963277665.1 of Viscum album. Classification (NCBI taxonomy): domain Eukaryota; kingdom Viridiplantae; phylum Streptophyta; class Magnoliopsida; order Santalales; family Viscaceae; genus Viscum; species Viscum album. The sequence goes on from OY728128.1 coordinate 419,700,598, forward strand.
CCTTCAGGCTCGGCCAACCCCTGCCACTTTCTCCTCTCCACTTCCCTAGAATCATCGTATAGGTTATGGTCTTCTTCAAAGACCAACTCTAGTTCCCTAAGAGGAGGTTAAGAAGAGGCGAGTAAAAAAAAAGAGGTAATATCTATTACCGATCCTTTCCAAATTCTTTCTTCTTCAACTTCTTCTTCTTTAGTTGTTTCATTATGAAGTAATAACATCAGTATCACTCATATACTGATATGTTATTATAAGTATGAAACAACCCTATTTCAGCATCTATCTATCCTACGGAAAACGAAATCACCGCGCATGCGTACGTACGGAATACCGTCTCCACAACGTGCTGTAATCTATTTCCCCTCACCACCTTACTTGGATGGGTATAATGGTGTAAATAATTACTATATATGATTATTGTAAAGTGATATTTATTCTAAAATAGTATACATACACTCCAATACAATTCCACGATCATGGGAACGATATCATCTCTCGTGCGTATGTACGGAATACCGTCTCCACGATGTGATGTGATTCATTCTACATGATCTTCATTTCATAATGATTATATAAATGAATTGAATGAATAAATATAATATATAGTACATTAATACCATTCTGGAAATGAAGTATCTATAACCTGAAGAGAAGAATAAGAATTTATTCGAGATTGTTTATACTTTGGTATTTACTAGGGTGTATTTTATCATCCACATCCATGTTTCCTCAATATGTAATATTATTTCCATATACATAAAATATTTTAAATCCTTTTTTACCCTTTGGTGAGTTTATAGTAAAAGATATGAAAGGAATCTTTTGTCGTTTTTCGTACGATGTACTTTTTGACTTTTCCGACAAAAGTATGAAAAGAATGTTCTTTTTTAACTTATACGACATGAATAGATTTTTAAAACATTATTTACATGAAGCTTCCTCTACAAGTTTTGAAGTTTATTTTTAATCAACTTCTTTTAATTTATAATTTTATGACATGTTAAGAAAGGAAAAGTGTTTTTAAAGTAGAAAGGATATTTTCCTCAAGAATGGAGTACAAGTGTTTTATCAAAATTATTTTCCATCTAAGATAATATAGGGTTCTGTTTCTATCCCTATTATAACATTGATTTTATTATGTTGTGATGGAATTATTTTGATGAATTCCTTTATCCTATATGAATTGTTTTATGATGTCACGTTGTTTATGAATCCCATTTTTATTACATGGTTTATGCAATGATATATGATTTATGATTTTGTGGCACACATAAGAATGCTATCATTATGAAATGGGTGGTACCTATATCTCCCTCCAACGCATTGGGTAATGATTTTATATCTCATGAGACAGACATGGCTGGAACGGTAGGTTATACCGGTTCAGTGAAACAGGACTGAAACGAGGAGTGAACTCGGTTCAGAAAGGGACTTTGTCCAGTAAGATAGTCTTGGAAATGAGTCTTGACTAATAAGAAATGGTTCTCTATGATTATGTGTGTATGCCACAAATTTTCATGTTTTAAGTTATGATTATTGGGATTACATTTCACTAGTATGATTTATCCCATGTTATGAAATTATTATCTCTTTTGCAGGTTAAGATTTCCAAAAGATATGTTCTTATGAATATGATGTGATTGATATTTCTTTTGTTTACCCTTACTGAGCATTTGAGCTCACCCTTTTATGGTTTGTTTTCCCCAAGATATAAAGAAACGATTTAGGTTTAAAAAAAAGAAGATCTTTATGGGAGATGTTGAAGATCTTTCACCACGATTAGAAGATTATATTCCGAGTTTCCAAAAACACTAAAATATTACGGTCCTTGTGTGTGTGTTTTTGTTATGTACTAAGTATTCTACAAAAGTAATGTAATGTCTATGTACGTTAAGCTTCGGGTCTCTACAATGGAACTGTGGCGGTAGCACCAAGCGGTACGCCACCTCACCAAATCTGCCCAGGATCTAGAAGGGTCTGATTAACCACAGAGATAGCTTGACACCTCAGCCAAATCTCTGAAACCCACGTCGAGGTGAGACCCGAAGAAAAATGTGGTCTCCCTCCTCAAACTGCAGAGGCCTCCATCGTCTGTCATCATAAGACTTCTGTTGGCTCTGTTCAGTCTTCATCTACTCCCAAATGATCTACACCTTCTCTGTGGTAGCTCGCACTAACTCTGGACCCATGAGTGATGACTCTCCGGGGTCGGCCCAGCAAAGCGGTGACCGAAAGGGTCTCCAATACAAGGCCTCAAACAGTGCCATACCAATGGTGGAGTGGTAGCTTTTGTTGTACCCAAACTCCACCTATGGTAGGTGGTCCTCCTAGCTGCGACCAAAATCCAGGATACAGGCCCACAACATATCCTCTAGAACCTGAATGGTCCTCTCTATCTGACCATCTATCTGGGGATGAAATGTTGTGCTCAAGCGTAGATGAGTCCCAAAATCCTTCTGCAATCCCTTCCACAACCGGGATGTGAAGCAGGCATCTCGGTCTGAGACTATAGTCGAGGGGAAGCCATGAAGCCGAACTATCTCCTGTACGTAGTGGCGTCCCAAGCTCTCCACGGAACTCTGCTCCCTGATATCTATGAATTGGGCCGACATGGTGAGTCGGTCAATGATCACCCAGACGGAATCGTTCCCCTTGGACGTCTGTGGTAAGCCTGTCACAAAGTCCAACGATATTCCATCCCACTTCCACTCTGGAACTTCCAATGGGTGAGATAACCCTGCTAGAACTTGGTGCTCAGCCTTCACCTTCTGGCATGTGAGGCATCGAGAAACGAACTCTGCCACTGCCTTCTTCACGCATGACCACCAGAACTGTCGTCAGAGATCCTGGTACATCTTTGCAACTCTGAGATGTACTGCCAATGGGGATATATGAAACTCCCTCAGGACCACCTCCTGAAACTCCACTGGTACAACAATGCATCCTCTGAAGAGAAGTACGTGCTCCCCACCTTGCGAAAAACCATCAGGAGCGTGTCCTGTGGTTAATTGAGCACGTAAAGCCACACAGTCAACATCCCCAAGTTGTGCCTCCATAACTCGCTGTAAGAGTAGAGTTGTGACAACCATTGACTGTAGGTAAGTTCTGTCCTCACCATCCACGAAGGCTAACTGTAATGCGGCTAATTGTTGTGTCGCCTCACTCAACAGCTGTGAGCTCGACCTTCTGCTAAGAGCGTCTGCCACCTTGTTCCCCTTCCCAGGAGTATAGATGATCTCGAAATCATAGTCCTGGAGGAACTCTAGCCAACTTATCTCCCTCAGATTCAGATCCTTCTGTGAGAAGATGTACTTGAGTCTCATGTAGTCAGAGTAGACAATGAACTGCTCGCCTATAAGGTAGTGTCACAAAATCTTCCATGCGAAGACTATTGCTGCCAACTCGAGATCATGGGTCGCATAGTTCTGCTCATGTGGCATAAGCTGGCGTGAACCAAAAGCAATCACTTCATGCTGCTGCATTAAGACACAACCAAGCCTGGTCCCTGATGCGTCGTAGAAAAATACGTACCCGACACCCTCCTCCGGCAATCTCAAGACTAGGGCGCTCGTCAAACTATGCCTCAGCTGCTCAAAGGCCTGCTGGCACTTTTCTGTCCATACGATGGGTTGCCCCTTCCTGGTCAAGGCCGTCATCGGTGCTGATATCCGGGAGAAATCAGGGATGAATCTTCGGTAATATCCTACCAGCCCAAGGAAGCTTCGCACCTCTGTCACACTCCAAGGTGGCTCCCATGCTAACACAGCCTCCACCTTGGCTGGGTCCACAGCTACTCCATTTGCTGAGATGACATGTCCCTGAAAGTGGACCTACTGAATCCAGAACTGACACATCGAGAGCTTTCAATAAAGCTGGTGCTCTTGGAGTAGGTCCAGAACCATCCACAGGTGTCTCGCGTGCTCCTCCTCTGACACTGAGTACACAAGGATGTCGTCGATGAAAACTACTACGAATCAGTCCAAGTATGGCTAGAAGATCCAGTTCATCAACCCCATGAACACTGCGGGGGCGTTCGTCATTCCAAAGGGCATCAACAAGTACTCATAGTGACTGTAGCGACATCTGAAAGTCGTCTTCGGTATATCCTCATCCCGCACTCGTAGCTGGTGATAGCCTGCTCGAAGATCATCCTTTGAGAACCACTATACCCCTCTTAGTTGTTCGAAGAGTTCATCAATTCTCAGTAGTGGATAATTTTTCTTTACTGTTACATAGTTCAGGCACTAGTAATCCACGCACAACCTCAGACTCCCTTCTGCCTTCTTGGAAAACAAGACTGGGGCCTCCCAGGGTGAAACGCTGGGTCTCACGAAACCCTTGCTCTACAAATCCTCCTACTGCACCCTCATCTCATGAAGCTCTACGGGAGCCATCCGATAAGTCAATGAGGAAATCAGTGTCGTCCCAGGGTGTAAGTAGATGCAGAAGTCAATTTCTCAGCGGGGAGGTAACCCTGGGACATTTTCTAGAAAGACGTCCTCATACTCCGCCACCACTGTTGGGAACTGAGAGCTCACAACATCTACTGCTCTGAGGGTAAGGCTAGCCAACTCATGAGTGATCGGCTGCCCCCTCCTATGCATGAGCCCACTTTGTGCTTCCTGGGTTTCCTTTTCTCTGACAAAGGAAAACCTTGTTCCATCACGGCGGACACACCACACTCTTTGCCTAAAACAGTCAATCTGGGCATGGACCGAAGATAACCAATCCATATTGAGAATGACGTCATAAGGCCTCGACGCTACCACCAAGAGGTTCCAACCGAAACTCTCACCTCCAAGGGTTAGATCACACTATCTACAAAGGTGCGTGATTGTCGAGTCTCCTCCCGTAGGTGTCTCCAACCGTAAAGATCGAGTAAACGGTTCTACCGGAATCTTGAGGTTTTGTACAAGACATGTGGCTATAAGGGAATGACTGGCACCTGTGCCTATGTGTATGACATCTAAGGTAGAAAAGACATAGATCATACCTTGAATCATCCCTGGATCCCCTGGTTCGTATGCCTCGACCGCATGCAGATGTCCCCGTCCTTGTCCCCTAGCTCCCTGAGCCTGGTGCGGACCTCCTGGGGGTGGTGGTGGAAGTAAGTCGAAGTGTCTGCCACCACCTACAGCTCTCCCTACTCCTCTGCCACGTCTGCTGACTGGTGGATCTTCCTACTCCGTTCTCTGCCTCTGCCTTGGTGGCCCATCCACCACTTCCCTGTCAGCAGCTCGGCGTGTCGGGCAATCTCTAGCGAGATTCCCCTACTGTCGCATGCATATCATCGCTTCTCCCTAGGCTGACTGGATCCAGCCTAATAGCCCCGGACAGTCAATCCCCTGTCCTAGGACATCCTAGGACGTCTCCCACGTCCAGATCCCTATGCCTGACGTCGGCTCCCTGCTGTCGGTGTCTCTGCTCCTGTTTGCCTACTACTGACTGCCGGAGGCTGTCTCTGCTCTGCCAAGAAGCTCTCGATCACCAAGGCCCGCTTGAGCACTCCAGCATAGGACAATATACATAGAGGCATGATACTAACTCGGATGTCTCGCCTTAAACCTTGCTCAAAGGTCTGAGCCCTGAAGTAATGATCCCTGACCATATACATCGAGTACCTGGCGAGGTTGGTGAACCTCGATGAATAGTCATCCACTGTCATACTACCCTGCTGGAGTTGAAGAAGCTACTGGATGCGCATAGCTCTCAGTGTAACCGGAGACAACTCCTCCCTGAAGAGTCGATCAAACTCCGTCCACGAAAGAGGCTCCTCATCATGAGTCTGCGTGGTAAGACTCCACCATCGTCCGACCGAACCCTTAAGAAGGCTCGCTCCTAGGATAACCATCTAGTCTGATGGTGTCCTCACTAGACAGAAAACTCTAGTCACCGCCTCAAGCCAGTCCTCATTCGCCTGAGGGTCGGGCTCACCTCGGAACCTGAGGGGTCTCTATATCTGGAACTCATGGAGCACGCTGAGTCTATTCTCTGCACCGGTTCGTACCGTTGGTACCACTGGCTGCTCCACTTGTGGCGGTATAGCAGGTGCACCACCTAGCAGCAACACCTGGGGAACTGGTCCCAGTATCGAAGCCTCGTCACTGAGGGGGTCATCCTCGTGATCATTCTGCTGAATCCTAGCGGGTACGTGTCGCGGAGGCATCCTGTAATGAAACAAGATGTGTCACGGTGAATGAGTATATCTAGATAGCTGACACCAAGTATATGAAAGAAACAACCCATTCCTATATGATGCATGTACCTTTTATTTCCCCGCATCTAGTATTTTCATGAACTAGGTCGAAAAGCAGGTTATCAGAGTCCTGGTGTATGGATACGTCAGCCACCGCACCAACACTGAAGTCTCTGGCCTAAAAGCCGAACCTGAAACACTCAACACCAGTTTCCCCAACCGAACTCATAGACTCTTGGTCCTAAGGTAGAACCGACCACCTCTGATACCACTCTTTCATGACCCATCCCAGTGGGGCCCGCTCCGTGACTCCCCAAGCCCACCTCCAATAGGCCAGGGGCTGGTGACTAGCACCGAGTAGGCGTGTCAATAACAAGGGAGGCATTTCCTAAGTCCCTATACACACAGACACACATCTCCAAGCCCACAAATGCTGAAATGTAAAATTCTAAGAAACAAAAAAGAATTCATACAACTAAACCCAAACAACAGAGCACGAAGAAAGGTAGAGTACTGTAAAAGTAAACTGGGCCAAAATACAAGCCCACCAAAAAAAAACAGGAGTCTGAAAAAAACCCTGCAAAGTCCAACCTGTAAGCACAAAGGTACTGGGACAGCTGCTCGTAGCCGTAGGGACGCCTCGGCCTGTAGGAAACTCAGAAAGCTCAGTCTTGTCCTGGTCCGCCCTGGACTCTGTAAAAAGGCTACTCATCTGCACAAAACACTAGACATGCGGGAAAAGCCCGTGCAGTGGTGAGTATAACAATACTCAGTAGAGGACCCCGAAAACCACAAAGAAGGAGACAAAGTAAAGGTACAGTCATCTATGCAAAATAAATGTTTACAGAACAAATAAAACAAACCAGATATACTCAAAAACCAGGCTTGTGGTCTAGATACAAGCCACACAATTGCATACCCTGATAGGGATTCTGTTTGAAGATTCCATGATGCACTCGTTTCGGGAGAACACACTCCATGAGTCTTATAGTTCTGATGATGTCCGTTCGAGGAGTGATGTTCGTCAAAAATCATCACGAGATATAGCTACACTCATTTCGGGAGACACACTCTTGAGTGGAAGGGTTACGATAGATAGAAGCACTCATTATGGGAGACACACTCCTGAGTGGAAAGATATCGATTCACAGATGAGGATCACTGATAGGGCCATGGTGGATACCGCGACTCATCTGGAATTCACCTGCTAGGTAGAGCATCAACGCCCGGTAAAGTTGGTCACACCGATACCCGACTCTACCTAGGGTCTAGAATGGATAGAGGATCTCGATCCGGGCCTCTCGGATGGATTCCTGACTCTATCATAGAAAAGTCCTGCTGAAGGGATCATAAACCGGTGTGAGGGAATGATGAATGACCTTCAGGGGAAAAGATGACGGGGCACTAGCCAAAACGAAGGATGTTCAAGGCACGGTGAAGAAAAGGACCAAGCCATTCTCCAAAAAGTACACGGCGTGTAGAAATGACACACGCCATGTTGTTTGACCACGGGTACTGCCCGTGTGCAACGACTCGTGTCGTGAGGCTGGTCATGTAGAAAAATTTATACACGGCGTGTAGTACGGAGTACACGCCGTGTATGGGTCACTGGGGCTCGCTCCATTTACTCTTTCCATGTGCCCGTATACGGTCACCAACCAGTGTACTCCATCCCGTGTCCGTGTATCCCCAGGATACACGCCGAGCTCCACGTAGCCGCCTCTGCCGAGCTGTACACGTCATGCCGCCTGAATCCGTGTAGAGCATCTCGTGTCCGTGTACCACCTAAAGTACATGCCGAGCTTTGGGGAAGGTACAACATGCCATGTGACCAAGGTCACATGTCGTTTGGTCCTTCTCTGACCCCGAAACCCTGGCCACCACCATCAGAACTACACGGCGTGTTCTTCAGAAGTACACGTCGTGTATTTTGGAAATTTTCAGGAACGCGGACCTCCACCATCGTGCCTCCTGTGGTTCTCCAATCATTGATCCTTCCATCCAATCGCTACGAAACCTTCAGTTTTTGGTCACCCCGACACCACGATGCTGTTTCTGTCATTTTGGGCCTCCGATCAGGTCCGAAAACCTGATCTGTCTTCCCGCGCGAAGAACGCTCGAAGAACACCCATTCCGATTTGGTATGATTTTTCACCTACCAATGTCGCCGCACCTCCATAAGGACGTTGCAATGTCGAACCTTCGATTTGGGATCGTTGCGTCACAGAACGGATGCACAATGTTCCGTTGTTCGTCGCCCCGCGAAGAACGTGAAGAACGCGCGGGGAAAAAGGACGAAGAAATCCAAATAAACAAATTGAAGAACGAACCTCCGCCGTCATTCGTCATGGCGTTGATCCACTCCTGTTGGTAGGTTTAAACGGATCAGAGATCTTCATGAATATAATGCATGGATTAATTGCCCAAAATCATCCCAAAGAAAACCCTCCCGCAAGAACGTACGAATCCTTGGATCAACTTGTTCGTGGTTGATCTGTGTTCATCGTTTAAATTCAAATACGTGGAAAATAAAATCAAAACAAAACCCCTACCTTTTGAAATGATCGATCATTGAAGAAGGCGTCATGCTGCCGTTGTCTTCATGATCCTTCAACTCTGGCGCAACGATCCTTGGTTTCGATGCATTGTCGTTCGTCGTTGAGAATTCTCCAACGCCTCACAGATTCGTCAGAGGTTCTTCTCAAGTGTTTCCAATGATCAGCAATTGTTCACCCATTTAAAAAGGGAAACAATATTGGCACTTAATTACGCGGTGATATTAATGACTCCTACTTGACAGAACTTGAGTCTTTATGACACGCCATTAGCTAAGGAAACAGACGTCCCGTCGCTGCATATTAAAGAGTCCAACTTTCCATTTATTTGCCATTATGACACAACATTTAATTAAGGTAACAACTGCCCTTTTAAAATGCCACAGCGGTTGTTTCCATGAAATAAAATAAACATTTAGATTTACATTTTTATTTTATTTTATTATTAAAACGTCCGAAAATTAACTTTTTCCCTCAACCGGCGCCGGTCGAGGTTAGCCTCATTTATAGGTAAAGTCATCGTCCCGGATGCAACGGTGTGCTCAGATTTTTAATCCGGGCATCCGTTTGGAAACTACCACAACCGCGCACAAGCGCCGACTCAATTGACTTAAAAAGTTCAAACCACCATTCTGGGCTCACTGGACCTCGGAATGATGTTCCGTCTTCACGCCCGGTCTCAAAATAATTCCATTTAATATTTAAAAATAATAAAAGGAAAAATCCGAGACATTACAAGAGACCTTTAAATTGATGATTGTGATTTTGGTTTTAAATATTTGGATATTTTTCATATAATCTTATTGATGGTTCCTCTTTGGAGTTTTTATGGATTGTTTTTGTTATTGTTTTATTGAATGCTTTGTTCTATTTGTGGAATGCTCACCCTCCCTTTATTGTGGATGTATTGGGAGGTTAGTGTCTGGGTTTCCTTGGTTTTTGTGGTGGTTGTGGGTTCTATTTCACTGAGCCTAATTATTTGGGTGAGCCACTCTTAAGAGCAGTGGGGTTTTTAACATTATTTTGTTGAGACTTTCAAGTGATCATTGTTTGGATATGAGATAGGTCTTGAGTGTAAAAGTGGGCAACTAGAAAGATTTTTCTACCAGTTGAGCTGGTATAAAAAATGGTGTTTGGCCTATGAAATTTTGAGATTCACCTTGTAAGGGTGATCCAGTTCCTAACACTAGGTTATCTCCGTGTATTGTGACTGGAGATGAGATATTATGTCATTATTTTGAGGCTATTTGTTGTTTCTATTACATCATTGGAGTTTGTTAGTGATTTTGGTTTGAGAGTGAGTTTCTCCCATGGGTTTGTGGTTGTTTTAAGATAAACTTCTTGGTAGTTATTCCATGGTTCCACCATGTCATTGGAATTATAAATCGTGAGGATACATTGTTAGTTATCCCATTTTTTATAGTAATTATTATTTGAATTTCTTATTTAATTTTATCTTGGAGATGTTTGGTAACCTTATGGTTGGTTAATTTGATAATTATTGAAGATATTGTTTGTTGGTTTTGATGTTAAACCATGTTGAGTGGCTCCTTTGGTTAGGTATTCTTGGGATCTTCTGTTTTACCTTTCCCTTCTTCTCAAACATGGAATTTTAGAGGTAAAATTTTGTATGGTGGGGAGTTTGTGACACCACCAGTGTCATTGTGTTGTTTATTTTGTATTATTTTATGAATTTGAGGTTCAGATTTTTTTTTCCAAGCAGTTTTGGTTCAGAAACATGAAATTATCATAGGCATCCTTCTATTTATAGTTAAGGAACATGGATAGATGTAAACAGTGTGGCCTCTCTTCCTGAGGAGCCTCTTCATTTCATTTTGAACAACAAATGGCTTTTCAGAATGGGTTCTGCATGGTTAATTCCATACCATGTGACACCCTTGGAGAAACAATGTGTGTTCCTTGATGTGTTTGGGGGTGTGACACACAACTTACTAATGGTTTGGTAAATTGTGAGGAAAGCATGTGGGGTTGGTCTTGTTTCTGTATTTGTCTAATGGTATGTATGGAGAACTATTTTTCTAACCATATGGGGCCCAAGGTGAACTATGTAAGGGGTTTTTGTCCTGGGTAGTGGCCATCACATGGGTGGCACATTTTTTCGAAAACCATATGGACAAACTGTACCGCTATCCCATGTTTCTATATTTTAAGGAGTTTCCAATTAATAAATGTTTTAATTAAGAGGGGTTTTACTCATATTCTCTTCCATTCACATCGGCCAACTCTTTGGATGAATTGGATGAGCTCCGACATCCTCCACTATTGTTCCTTACCTTATATTTGGAAATTTACAAGTGGTTTTGACATATTTCTTCACATCTTTCCCTCTTTTTTCCTTTCTCCATCTATCAGCTCTTGGATTTGGTTTCCCCTTTGAACCTTATATATTTTTCGGATGGTTATATGTATCTAAGTGGATATAATGTTTGTTTGTTTTTTTTTGTGATGGGTTTTTTAGATTCCATTTCTATCTTTTTGGGTTTTCAAATCATTGGAGGTGATGTGTTTTGACTTGGATTTCAATTATTAATAGTAGGTGTCTCTATGAAACTGTATCATTTTGGGATTAAAAGTATGATTGAGTTTTCTAAATTTCTTTTTACTGAAATTATTATTATATTTGATACCCTTATGACGTTTTAATAACCATTTAATTTAATTTTGATCTTATTATAGATGGGTTGTCCTTGAAATTACATTTCTTAATGTTCTAAATGGAATATTTAGATGTGTTGAGATTTATTGTAATGCCAGAGGGGGTTTTTGAAATGGATTTCATGATGTGAATCAGATGTTGATCTGGTTGTGGTTTTCAGTGAGTTAAAACATTATTTAAAATTCGTTTTTGACTTAAAGTGAGGGGATTACCTCAAAGTAATTTATAAAGGGGTTCATTAATAGATTTAAAATGGTTATTTTAAATGTGTGTGTGGTTTACCCCTTGTGAATAATAAATTAACAGGGCCATTCAAATGTATTTGATCAAAAGTATGGTCATAATACTACATTTTTATTTCAAATAAAAAGAACCATGTGGGGTGGGGGTTGCTTTAAAATATATTTCAATGGTGTGTTACTTCCATCATTTTATAAAGATTGTTTAGAATTTCAATTGATGAAATGGAATATGGATTGACATAATGAGCCATGTTTTGGGGTAGAAGGCCTAGTTGTAAACTTGGTTTTAAAATGGTTGTTATGGATGTATCCTTTTTATTTACCCTTGATTTGATTACCCATTGTGTGGGTTCTTTATCACAATATGATGCTTGTCATTTTCCATGTGTTGGTAATCGATCTATTTGAGATGCATATTTCCACCCTTGTGTGGGAATGTGTTTTATTATTCCATGGGGTTATATATTATTTGGTAATATTAATTGATATGTATTAGGGGTGAGGTTTGGATAAGGTTATGCCCTATGACTTATACATGGATTTCATATTGTTATGGATTATATCCTTTTTGGTCATGGGAACCCTGGTACTAAGTGTGAGATGTTATCTATTATGCAAGGTGGCTCACACACTGAAAGTGGGCCTCAAGTAATGTTATTTACAAGGGCTAGGAAGAGTTTTTCATTACAACGAGTCTTGTGTGGGATAGTTAGATGGAATTTTTTCGATATTCAGTGTGCACCGATATCTGGTTATGAGTTGGTATACTATTATGTGTCTAGGTTACTTGAATTCTTGGAATCCATAGGGTATAAACCATGATACATTAAATTTCATGATTGTTTATTGGTTTATGGGAGTTTAATATAGTTCCTGTTTGTATCATTCTATCCATATTCATTGATATTGAACATATTCTTTTCTATATTGGATATATGTCATGTTACATGGATGGTACCAGTATTTTTGTGCTTAACCCATGTGTGTGTTGGGTAATTTCCATCAGATAATGAGTTTTCAAATATGTTTGGATATTTTTGGAATTAAAGACTATTGTGTGGTTCTTAAAGTGGATTTCAAAATCAATGTTTTGTTTTTGAGATAGAAACAACTGGTTTGATTTTTTAAAGTTACAGTATTAATAAAAAAATGTTTTTTTGAGAAATGTGAATGGGTGTGTAGATTTAAAATATCTTAGTATTCTAGTATTTTTTTCAAACTATTTTATATAGTGTTGGAAGGCAATGAGAAACGTTTTAAAAGATAATTATGAAATTGTTTTATTTTATATAAAAGTTATATGTGAAAAAGTAAAATTTATTGTTTACAATAAAACTATAATTTATGAATTCCCTTATGAAACATATTTAATATATTCAGTAGTTTTTGATAACCAATATATATTTTTTTTCTCATGTCTATATATTTTTTATTCAGGTTCCTAGTTTCATATATTCTTCATTCTTTGAAACTGACGTGGAATGAGTTAGGTGGCAGTGAGAAATCGGTGGTAGCATGGAGATGGAATCTATATTAGCATGACTCTTATTATAGTTGTTTTATTTTTTGTTCATTTTGTATCCTTTATTTTATATTTTATCCTCTTGTTTATGGATAGTGTTTGTGATTAATTTTTTTCAAATGGGTTTCTTTAGTTTAGTTTGTTATGACTTGTTTGGCATGATTCTTTATTTTGTATCCTTATATATTACAATATAATTTATCATTGGTTTGGGAGAAATAATTCCAAAATTAATTTCCATGATTCCTAGACACTAGTTCTAGCTCATTGGTGTTAGGAATTCCCTTTGGGCCTGGGGAGGGTAGGGTGGGTTCTAGGATGGATGACATCCTAGTTGGTGTTTTTACAAAATGTTATCAGAGCCATTTATGGGTTTTCCTTAGTAAGATCACATGTTTATTGAGTATGCATTGTTATTTTTAGGATGTCTTGGTAGAGAGGAGACTATGAATATTGGAGTTTGAGAGGAAAGTTAAGGGAGAGTCTAGATAGCTCTTTCTCATCCGGAGCCTCAAGATACAAGGGGAAGTTTGGGTTTTAAATTGATAATTTTAGTTTGATTTCAGGTTTTGCAATAGATATTCACAAAAATTGATTCTTTTTTATCTTCTTTGAGTACGTAAGAGATATTAGTGGTATTTTCATTGGTTTTGGGATGGAAATAGATAAGCACATTAGTTTCATGGTTAAAATGAAATGATTGGGAAAACCGTGTGGTGCCTATGTGGTTAGGTCTACATATTTTAAAGAGTGTGTTGCATTGTTGGATCATGGTTTCCCAATCCATGAGTCCAAACATACACATCACTTTTTCATTCTTAGTTGATATTTTCAAACTCCTTAAAATTCCTATTATCTCTTAATGTGTTTTTAACTTATCAGTAGTGGATAGAGGAGTGTTTTCATACCCTTTTTGGATGTGAATTTTGTGAACCTTGTTGTAAGGGGTGTGTAGTTCCTTGAATGTGCATGGTTTTAAGACAATATTTTTGAAAATAAAGGGGTTTTTTTTTTAAAATTGGTATTATCTAAAATTGGTTTAATGAATAAATGGGATTATTGAATTCCCTTAGTTTTATGAAATGTTTTATAATGTTCTTATTTTATTATGGTATTTGCAAGATGTGATGTATCAAAATTTATTCATTGGGTATTCATGAAAGAAATTGAATCATAAATGAATATTTAAAATCAATTAAGGATCAAATGAGAATTTTTTTGAAACAAATTTGGAATGTGTTTTTAAAAATGGAAATAAAATTTAATGATCCTTAATTTGAACAATGATTTTTAATCAAAAGTAGGATTTTGAAAATAATTATGCGTAACTTTCATTATTGGGGAAATTTGTGTGTATTACACCAAGTCTCTTTTGTTTTGAAATTTTAGTTAGTTGAGTTTTTGAGTGACACCATTCTAGAAGAAGATTTTATAATTCTTTTGTGAAAATGGTGGTTTCAAAAGCAATGTTCTAAGGGTGTTAATACTTATGCATCATTTAAGGGTTTTTTGTTTTTTCCTTAATTACTACCATATAAAAGAATTTTTTGGTTTTTTTATTGAGGAATTAATTTATATTGTTCACATATTACTTATTTTTGTCTCCCAAAATAGAAGAAATGGTTTCTCATGTTCTTGTGCCTCCCCAAAATCCAATTTGATTTGTGGACATGGATCCTTGAGCTCAAACCCCATCGTGGAATTCATGAATTGAAATTTACCTTTTTATGTGGTAATTAGGAGTGGAGTGGTTATTGGAATAGATTGAGTTTATCCCTAATTTTATCGTAATTCATGATGCTTCATATTTGGGAGACATCGATTTAATTATTTTTAGTTTCATTCATGTTTGGTTACAGTTTTTCGTACATCCCCAGCTTCCTGAAGGTATGTAATGGGGATTTTTAGAGGGTAATTTTTTCAATGGTTCTTACAAAATACTGTGAAAGGGGACAAATATATTTATCTCTTAGGTATTCATATGGGTTACTGATCAGTGACGGTGTAAATCGATTTTTTTTGAATTTGGTACAATTTTCTACAATCCTAGTCATCAGTTATTCTAAAAATTACAATTTATTTAGAGGTGGCCTTCAAATAGATCTTAGTTCAATGGATCACACTCCTCTCTGCGCTCTCCCGACGATTCTATAGGCATCGATTACCGAGATCCCAGAGCCCCCTCTTCAATGGAGGGGGAGGTTCCCTATAACTGTCTACCCAAAAGGATCGCCATCAATCATTTCTTTCTTTTTTCAATCTTCGGTTTCTTCCAACATTTACAGAGATATCAGTTTTTTCAAAATTCCCAAACCCTTATGAATGTGTGCCTCAACATTCAATCTTTATGTCATAGTTCAAAAATGATACAGATCTCTTCAACCTGACCTTATTTGATCAATTCCATTATTACCTACCTTGGGTAGATTCATTTGACCAGTTCGTTTTTGGATTTGGGGGTTTACAAGAATGATAAGTGGTGTGGATTATAGACAAGAGGCATATTATGAACAAATTTTCAACTATGTGTGATCTTATTATTTCTTAGTCCAATGATCCACGCAAATGGAAAAGATGTTTCTTCTATCTTTTTTGGTGGAACATAAATTTTCACATGACACGAGATGCTCCAGTGAAAACGATATGGGTATGATTACCTGATCACCCACTCCCCTTTCAAAACCCTCCCATTTTTCGGTTATTCCGAAACATGGTTAGCTATTTTCTGTTTTCCAATAGTCGAACAGATGCTGTGAGCCATCCTATTTACACACACAATTGTGTTGTGGTTGATGTCTTGAAGACACTGGTTGAATGGGTGTGTATAACAGTAAATGTGAAATTCCAGTGTAAAAAATCTATTATCATTGAATCGTAGACAGATCACTATGCATTCGGTGGTCGGATAAGTCCTTTGGCATTAGTGTTCCATCATGGATGTAGAAACAGATAGGTTCAGGACCTAATAGAAAGGGGGTTTTCAAGTCACAATGTCTCCAATGTTTGTATATTTGATGCCTTATATGAATAAAAATTCTAAATTCATACCAATATAGGTAGGAATGGTTTCATAGCACCCCTCAAAGATATAGGACGAGGCAACAAAGGATACATCCACTCAGTATGAGGCAAACAAGAATGTTGATAATTAAAATGTGGAATATGTTTTTGCTTGTTTGGAATATGAATTTGGTGTTAGTAGGTTAATGAAGGACACATATTGATGTGGATGCGCTAAGGATGTGCATGCAATACCTTATGTGCAACTTTACTGAGAGGCTATTTGCCTCGATACTGGATTCACTCATAAAGAGAAGGTTTTGGAGGTTTCTAAATGTGCTTTACCAAGTGATAAGATCTAGGAAGGAGTACATTAGACATTACATGAAGGAAATGATATTCTACTTCATACAATACCATGTATAAATATGAGAAAACCTTTTAGTGGTATGGTTGAGGAAGAAGCAGGTCAGGAGGATATAGATTTAACTCGAGCTAAATCCTTATGCCAAGCTCAGGATTCTCAGACTGATCTGGGTATGCACTCAAACTCACCAGTTAAAAGCCCTAGAGTAGATAATGATCTTTACAAGGCCGATTATGAATTTTAGATATCTAGTAAACTCTATGTTGATAGTGTGGAAGGAATATGAGATAAAGGACTATATAGCTTAAGGAACAATAAAAGGCAAAAAGGGAATCAAGATACGAGGGGATGTACTGTGGTTAAAATAAAAATAACAACAGGTCATAAGGATTACTCTCAGATACCAAATATAATGAAAATAATGTCTTATAGAATATCTAAGGTGAAGAACGAGGGAGCATTGATAAAATTTTAGGAAAGAAAGAAGATCCCAACCCCAAAAAATGGAAAGAGTAAAGATCAGATAAAAGGAAAGAGTGGTGTGATGGGAAAGGTGGAGGGCACTAAAGAAGAAGGGTATTGAAATGGAAAATGAAAAAAGTTGTTTCTTCTATTACATTATAATATTGAATTGAATATTGATCCAACACAGATCCTGGACTCTATGTAAGAGGTGGACATAATCCTAAAAATTGAACAATGTGTTAAAACTAATGAGGAAAAATGGGAATGGATAAACAATAAATAAAAATTTTAATATATGGATTCAGTGAGAGAAAGATTAATGTAGAAGACTACATTCAAATGTAGGACAATCTAGCTACCTTTCTGAAATATTTACTCCAAGATGGCCCAGACACCAAAGTACATTCTCTTCATTAGAGGATACATAAAGTAAGTGACTCTAATAATTTTAGTCTTGTTTTTAACGATTTATTCATTTCTTATTGTTTGTAACACTACTTGAATATGGCATTATAAATTTATACTTTTCCAAAAAAAGTGTTTGAATAAAAAATTTAATTATCAGTTAGTCTGGAATTTTTTTAGGAGGCTATTAATGAGGCCATTCAAATGGAAGATGACGAGTATAGGTATCTAGTAGAGGTTAATGACTTAGTCCCTACTAATGGGTGTAAAGATAAAATATAATGTTAAGAGAAAATATATAATGACCTAGATCTAGATATATAGGGTCCTTCTCATGAGAAAATAAGTTCTCTAATGTAATTCTAGTGTGGGGCTCTAGGGAATGATAGTCCCTCATGTATTAATTCCCCTTGGGTAGGCCTCTATCATGGTCATCTAGTCCATATTTAGAAGTTTTTTAAGATCATATTTTATAATTAGTAATGTTTTTAATCTTTTGAGGAGGGGTTATTTGTTTTGGGAAATTTCATTTAATGGTTTTGATCATGGTTTCAGATCTTTGGATATTGTTTTTGGATTAATTTAGTTGTTTCCCAATTGTAAATTTTCCTTATTTATTGTTTTTAATTACATTTTATTGAATGATTTGTTTTTTTGTGGAATACTCCCCCTCCATCCCTTGGGGATGAATTTTGAGGTTATTCCCCAGGTTCTGTCGCTTTCATATGGATTGATTTGATAATGTGTCTACTTCTTTGTCATTTAATATAACTATTTTTATAGGAAATTCTCTAGTGGTCATTTGATGTGATTCTTGGAGTTGGTTGAAATAAATTGGGACGAACTCCTTCTTCACTTGGATGTTTAGTACAGATTTTATCTGTTGGTAATTATGAAAGAATCATCTCAATGATGTTAAGTTATCTTTTTTGGTAAAGTAAACTCAGTTCGTCCATTTATAAAGATTCTAATCATCTTATTAGAAATTTTATATCACCCAATTATAAAGTATTAATAATCCAATTAGAAAACATTTTTCATCTGATGAAAAATAAATTTTAGAATGAAAAATGTTCTGTACATATAGAAAATATATTTATTCTACAAAGACATTGTAAAACATTTGGAATGTATAAATTTAGTTAAACATGTGAATTTAAAAAGTGTTTTCAGATTTTCAAAATAAAGATTAAAAAGTGCTGAAAGTATAAATTTCAACTCAATAATTTCTTATTTTATCTATTCTTGGATATTTTTTGTAACCTTCTGTTTGATCCGTTAAATAATTATTGATAATATTAGTTGATGGGTTTGAGGATAAATATTGTTTAGTAGTGTATTTGGTTTGGACCTCTTTGGATCTTTTGTTTTCTCTTAAATTATTTTTGACTTTAAATGTTTTGAGGGAAATTAAGAATGATGGGGATTTTGTGACCCCCAATGTCATTGTGTTGTTTCATTTATATTATTTAATGAGATTGAGGTTCAGTTTGAGGTTCCATGGTTTTTTGTAATGGAACATTGAAATACTAAGCGGTTTCCTTTTATGCATGCTTAAGGTTCATGGTTAAAGGGAATGTGTGCGACCTCACTTTGTGATGATCCTCTTAATTTCATCTTTATTTATAAATGGTTTTTTGAATGGGATTCAAATGGTTTAGTTCAAACTATATGATCCCCGAGGAGAAACTATTCATTTTATTTGTTCTGTCTGGTGTGTGGCACACAACATGCTCATTGTTTGGAAAACTATGCGCTATGATTATAGTGTGGCCTTGGTTTTTTATTATACCAAATTTCACAGTTAGAAAATATTTTTTACACCATTCAGTGCACAAGGTAGACCACAGATGCAGTTTCTAGCCTAGGTAGTGTCTAGGGCATAGTTGGCACACAGTTTGGAAAACCTTATCACTTGGCAATGTGTTTAATTTTCTTAAATTTACTATCAATCTCTCTTCTCCCTCATAAACATCAGCTGAATCTTTAGAGACCCTAGAAGAGATCCAAAATCTCCAAGCTCTAATCCTTTTATTCCCTTTGGTGATTTTCAAGTTGTTTTGTTTCATTTAATCCTCTCTTTTCCTCTTATTCCTCTACATCTCTCTTCTCTAGTGGTTTTGGTTTCCCCTATGAACTATATAAATCTTGTGGCCAATATTAGGGTTATGAATGGGTATAATGTTTGGATTTTTGGTTTCTAGGTTTTTTATACACTATTTCTATCCCCATGGTTGTGATCTTTGTTGATGGAGATATATTTCATCTTGCTTTTGGATTCATCCAAGAAGATGTTTCCATGAAATTGTGTCAATCTAGAAATTAATTCTTTCTTATTCATTCTAATTAGCTATAAATTAATATTATTATTATATTTAATACCCTTATGAATGTTTAAAAACAATTTCATTGTGTTTTGATCATGGAATTAATTCATTACCTTTGAATTTCTATATATTCATCTTTAAAATGGAAACGTTTGATGTGATAATATTTTGTGAAATGTATGTGGGGCTATATAAAATGGTTTTCATGATGTCTAATGGAAATTTACCTAGTTTTTGTTTTTAATTAGCGAAATCTATATTTTAAAGTGGTATTTTGCATAATGTGAGGTGGTTACCTAAAAGTGATTTATAAACGATTGATTTAATGGATATCAAATTGTGATTCAAAATGTGAGTTTCATTTACCCATTGTAAAAAATTCTTTAATGGATCTTTTGAAATATTTTTGATGGAACTGAAGGTATTAGACCTTATTTTTTATTTCCACAAAAAATACTTATCTGGGAGGGTGCTTTTGAAATATTTAAAATGGTGTGTGATTTCCATTATTTTCCAAAGAGTGTTGGGAATGTCATTTTATGAAATGTGAAAGGGATTGGATTCATGATACATTTTTTAGTGTTAATGACCTATTTGATTATTATTTTTTAAAATGTGTAACAAGAAATAAAACACTTGATTTTCCCTTGATTTTATTACCCCATTCATTGTGTTTTTATCACCATGTTATTCGTATCATTTCACTTATATGGTTTATCAATCTCTAAGAGATTATTGCTTCCTATAATGTTTTGAAATGTGATTTATTATATTGTTGTTTCATTTTTATGTGGGGATATTCATTGTTGGGTGTCATATTGAGGGATATCTATAGTTACACCTTGTGTGCTAAACTTGGCTTGCACGTTCTTATGCCTCTAATCATTTTTGGTCATAAGAAACCAGATACTATGTGGGTGATCATGGATGTTATGAATGATGGTAAACATTACACTAGTGGCCATCCATTCATGATATAAACAATGTGAAGGAGGGTTTTTATTATAATGGTGATTTTTGGGCTATTTGGATGACTTGGATTAATTATTAAGGCATGACAGTGGCTGGTTCATAGTTTGGTATAACCTTATATAACTAAGTGCTTTACATGTTAGGATAACATAGGGTAAATCCAATGAAACATTAAATTTCTTGGCTTGTTATTGATGGAGATTAGTTTATTATAGTTTTCATTTGTATTATTTCCCATGATTTTATTGATATTGAATGACTATTTTTTATATTTGATATATTCCTTATGCTAGGGATGGTGGTTGTTTTTTGTGGTTGACCTGTGTGTGTTGGGTCATTTCCATTATAAAAATGAGTTTCAAAAATGTTTTTAATTACTATTTTGAAATTAAATACTCATATATAGTTCTTAAAGTGTATTTCAAAATGTTTTTTGGTTTTGTGATGGAACCTGTCGGTTAGAGATCTTTTTGTAACCATTTTAAATTTAATAAAAAGATTTCTTTTTGAAAAATGTGAACGGGTGGGTGGATTTGTAAAATATTAGGCTACTGGGAATGTTTTCAAATCATTTTATTCAGTTTTGGGAAACAAGGATAAATTTATAAAAATTAAATTATTGATATTTTTGGATTCAATTAAACGTTATATATGAAAAAGTTTACCATATAGTTTATTTCAAAACTAGCATTTATTAATTTCGTTCAAAAACACATTATATTGATTTGGGGGGTTGTGGTGACCTACTTGGGTTTTTATCTTATTACTATTGGTTTTCGGTTTCAGGTTTCCTGTTGGACTCATTCTTCATTATTTGTGGCTAACGTGGGGTGAGATGGGTGGTGGGGAGCAATAAGTGATTTCATGGATATAATATCAATCTCTTCTTGAGTTAGTTTTTTGTTGTTTTATTTTTGGTCGGTGTTGTATCTATTATTCATTTTTGTACCCTCTAATGTATGGATAGTGTTTTTGTTTATATTTTTGTAAATGGTCTCGATTAGTTTAGTTGGTTATGGCCTATTTGGAAGGGTTCATTAATTTATCTCCTTATTGATCATTCTACCTTTTATCACTTTTCGGTTAAAAATTATTCCAAAAGGGGTTCTTATGATAACAAGGCAGTGGTTCCCTTCCCATAGGGATCAGGAATGGCCTTCAGGGATTTTGGAAGGTTGGTTTGGGTGCTTGGTCGGATAGAAGCCCAGTTTAGTTCAATAAAAAAGGTATCAGATCCGGTTTTGGGATTCCTTAATTAGGAGCCATTATTATTGACATACCCCTATAATTTTGTAATTTCATGTTATAGTAGATACTAAAGTTGTCGAAGTAAGAGAGTTAATATATAAGAGAGTCTAGAAATCTCATTCCTTTAATGAGCCTCAAGCTTCCAGGAGATGTTTAGGTTTTGAATTAAGAATTTGAATTTTTTTTAGTTTTTTGTGAAGGATTTTGATTGTAATTGAAGTGTTTTGACCCCCATTGAGTATGTAAGTTATATTGGGGGTCGTTCTTTGGTTTTGTGAAGGAAATAAAGGATCACCTAAGCTGAATATTTAGAATCCATGGCTTGGGAAACCATGTGGTGCCTGTGAGGTTGAGTCTGCCTATTTTATAGAGTGTGTTTCATTGTTGGAGAATATTTTCCTAATCAATGTGGAAAAATTGTCCACATTAATATTTCTTCCATGTATAGTTTTTTAGACGCTTCACAATTTCAGAATTCTTCAAAATTTATTTCCAAAAATATGAGTTGCATTGATATGTGTTTTGATGCTGATTTTTGATGTGATTATTGTAAACCATATTTGAAGGTTCATGTGGTGATTTGAGCGAACTTGTTTTTGAAACATAGTTCTTGAAAATGACGGGTTTTGTAAAAATTTTAATATAAAAATAGGATTTGATTAATTAATAGAAGTGAAAATTTCCTTAGTTATAAATAAGTTGTTTTTCTAGTTGTATTTGAAAAATGGGATGTTTCAAACATCATTTATTGGGTATCATAGAAATTAATTGATTTCAGAATGGGGAGTTTTAAAAGTGTTTTTATATCAAAAAGGTTATTTTTTTTTGGAAACAAAATCCGAAAGTGTTTTGAAAGTGGAAATAAATTTTTATGAGAACTCTTTTTTATACTTGGTCTTTAAACAATGTGGGATTTTGAACAGAATTTTTTTTATGAATTACCTTATTGGAATTTTTTTTGTTTTATAATGAAGTTTTTTCATTTTAAATGTTTGGTTGGATTTGTATTTTAGTGATAAATATTTATAATATGAATTAAAACTTAATTGATGAAAATGGTTGCTTCAAAAGAAATGTTCCTTTAGTAAATTTTTGTGCCTTGTTTGAGTGTTTGTTTTTTTTCCTTGTTCATAACATATGGCAGAATCATTTTGTTTTTTGAGTCATGAATTGATGCTCATTTTTTTTTCACCCAAAATTTTCAAAAAGGTTTCTTCAATTATAGTGCACCTAAAATCCATGTGAAGTGGTGATGTGGAACCTTCTGTGAGAATAGACCCCGTTTTAGACTTCTTAAATATGTATATACTCTATTTTAGTGGTTAATAGGGGTCATTATAAGTGTTGTGGTGGTTTTAATAGATTTATATGATCCAAAATTATCTTGGAACTCAGGGTGTATCATGGATTAGATCTATTGTAATCTTTTGTTTCAGATTTAATAAATTTTGGTGGGATTTGGTGGTACCTCTTTAACTACATGAAGGAATGTATTTGGAGATTTTTAATATGGATTTTTTCTAGAAGTTATTTATTGAGTATGTTAAGGGTGAGAAATTTTGTTGATCTTATGGGTTTTCATCAGGGTTATTGATCAGAGAGGAATTACTTCAATCACCTTTTTAAATTAGTCTTCTTTTCTCTAAAGATGGCTATAATTGATTCTAATAATGTTCATTTCTTCAAGGGTTCACATTACCAAGATCTTGGTTTACCTATACTTGTGTTAGGTCAGACATATTTTCAAGTGGTTGTCGATGAGTAAATTCTAATAGAAACTGAATAGTCTAGGAAGCCAGTGGTGGCTGATTCCTTAGTTCTGTTAAATGGCTATAAGTATAAATCAAAAAGTAAGGAGAAGAAACATGATTTATTAGAGTTAGAACCAAAGGTTCCTTCAAGTTATAATAGAAGATACCTCATGTTCTTCTAGGGTGGGGATATATGGTATACTAATCCAACCCATATTATGTTTCCTAGGTGTTTCATCTGTTGCAGAGGTTTGGTTTGTCATCAGAAGTTTTGTAAGATGGGTTATCAGAATAGGTATTGGGTTTAACACTTTGATTATGGGTTTTTTGTTTTGGTACCTTTCCTTTGATGGTTTTGATCATGGTTTTGGAACTTTAATTGATTTTTTTTTGAATCTTATATATGGTTCTTCATTGTATATGTTTCTAATGGATATGTTAGAATTCCTTTCTATAGAATTATTTGATTATTTTCTAGAATAACCCTCCCTTTTGAGTGGATATATAGTTTTTTCACTAGTTTTCCTCTCTTTTAATGGTTATTTGTGGGTTCTGCTTCATTGAGCACCATTATTTTTGTACGTTTTTTCATAGGAGTAATGAGGTTCACACATTTCTATGTTGGTAATTTTAAGAGAGAATTATTTGGACATGAGAATGGACTTAAGTGCATGAATGGGTAACTATGGTGTTTTTACTACATGTTGAGTTGGTATACTAAATGGTGTCTGGATTATGCTAATTTTGGATATGCCATGTGAGGTTTATCTAGTTATTGACAATTGTTTTCGCATGTGTATCATAAATAAAGATGAGATCCTATGTCATTATTTTGTGGATATTTATGGTTTGTTTTCGTTCTTTGTATTTTTATGTTCTTTTGGATTGAAATTGTGTTACTCCATTGGTTTCTTGGTTGTCCGAGGATACATTTAATAGTAGTTATTCATAGGATTCACCCTGTTAGAGGAATTATAAATGGTAGGGTGACCATTTTTGGTCTTCCATTATTAATATTACTTCTTGTATGATGTTTTTTTTCTATAGTACTTGTAGATGTTGGGTAAAATTTTGGTTGATCAATTTCACAGTTTTTGAAGATATTTGTTTTTGTTTTTGAGGATAATCCATGTTTGATGGTTCTTTTGGTCAGGTGCTCTCGTGATCTTCCATGTTCTCTTTCTCTTTTTTCAACTGTGGACTTTTTGTGGGAATAATGTGGCATGTTGTGTAGTTTGTGACACCCATTATTCACTAGGTTGTTTGTTTGTCATTATTTTATATGGTACAAGTTTGGGATTATTTTTCATGGGTTTTTATCTTGGAATATAAAAATTCTCATAGGCTTCATTCTTTACATGGTTAAGGAATACAGTTAGAGGGAAACCGTGTTACCTCCCATCATTAGGATCCTCTTTAGTTCATTTTTAACTTTAAAAAACTTGTCATAATTGGAAATGAAATTTTATGTCATACCATTTGATCCCATAAGAGAATCCATGAGGGTTTTCTGGTGTGCCTGAGGGGGTGATAGATGCGTTACACAAGATTTGGTAAATTGTATGGAAATCATATAATTTGGATTTAGTTTTTTTCAGATCCTAATGGCATGGTTGGTTCATGGTTTTTCTAACTATGAAATGTCCAATTTGAACTATGTGAGGGATGTATACATAAGAAAATTTCCTATATATGGTTGGTTCATGGTTTGAAAAATTGTGTAATGAAATCATTCAGACATCCGTAGGGTTTAATTTTTTGGAAATTACCATTTTCCTCTTTGAATTAAGAGGGGTTTCACACCTCTTCTCCCTTACTCATATCGAATGACTCATGGGATCCTGGTGAGGAGCTCAAAAATCATTCAACTTTGATCCTTACCTTCTCTTTAGTGATTTTCAAGATATCTTGGGGTATTTCTTCCAGACATTCCCTTTCTTTATTTACTTCTCTCTTGAATCTTGGATATGTCTTCCTCAAGAATCTTAAACATATTTTTGATGATTTTAGCGTTATAGGATTCTATAATGGTGATATTTTTGTTGTACATGGTTTGTATATGTGTTTTCTATCCCTGTGGGTGTACTAATCGATGAAGGTGACACATTTCGACTTGGTTTTTGCTTCCTCAAAGTAACTGTTTATATGAAATTGTTTCATTTTGGATCATAAAGTGTGCATATGCTTTCTAAATTCCATTTTATTAAAATTATTATTATATGTGATGCCATTTTAATTTTTCTTAAAAAATTTCACTCTGTTTTTTGCATGTCATAATTAGTTTCTATTTTTAATTTCATGTTTTGATGGTTAAAATAGATTATTTAGATGTGCTATGATTTTGTGAAATTCCTAGGGATATTTTTGAATTTGTTTTCATGATTTGTGGTAGTTGTTAATCTAATTTTTATTTTCAATGGGTGATAATTATATTTTACATTTTTATTTGAAATAATGTGATTTTTTTGACCACAAAGTGATTTATAAAGGGATTCTTTAATATATTTCAAACAGTTATTTGGAGTTTCTGTCTGGTTTACCCATTATAAAAAATGGATCAATGGATCTACTGTAATGTTTTTGATGGAAATAAAGGTCTTTTTTCTTTTTTATTACAATGATGATGAACATTGTGGGAGGATTCCTTTGAATTTTTTTAAATAGTGTATGATTTATATCATTTTAAAAACAATTCTTGGAATATAATAATATGAAATGTGAAAGGGATTCGAATCATGACCCATGTTTTTATATTAATGGTTATGTTGGATCTTTGGTTTTAAAATGGTTAATGTGGAATGTAACACTTTATTTCCACTTGATTTGATTACCCCCTATGTGGGTTCTTTATAACTATGTGATGCTTGTCACACTACAACAAAACTGGCTATTAGCGGCGGTTTAAACCACCGCTAAACTGGTTGTCGGCAATCTACTAGCAGCGTTTTTTTCCATTTCATGGCAGTTTAATGGAAGCATCATAGATGCCTCATTTTTTGCCGGTTTTTGTGACTTTAGTGGCAGTTTTACGGGTGGTGGATATATTTTTATTCGTGGAGGATTTAACCGCCATGATATTCAGGTGTTTTATGCATCTCTGTCGTGGAGGTGAAAACCGCCGCTAAGTAGCGGTGGTTATAACCACTGCTAAATATAAACCGATTACATTTTGCAGCAGTTCTAACCACTGATAATGTTTTACTAGTAAAGCATTTTGCAGCAGTTATAACCACCGCAAAATACTAACCAGTAAAGCATTCACGGCGGTTAAAACCACCGTGAAATGCTGACGAGATAAAAAAATTGAAGTTTTTCTTCTACTACCCCACTGCCCTGAGAAACAAATCAAACTAGAAAATGGAACATGTGACATCATACAAACAAATAAAATGTTATTTCTAACTTGTTATCCCCAACATGGTGAAACATGAGACATCATACAAACAATCAACCATAATCCTATAGTGATAATAATCAATAATGGATTTATAGGGAAGCATGAAATCCATTCCAATAATTACATAATACAGTTACATGATGGGAAAGAATGAATTCTATATAAAAAAAATTTCTTATCTGATGGGGAAAATAATTCCATCGGTGAAAAATCATTCATCGAATAACCAATGAGGTTTACATATTCTTAATGACACCTAAATACACTATATCAAGGACCAGAATCTCTATAAATGTATCAAATATAACATTGTATGATGCAGTTGTGTCAAATAATGTAGAATCTATAGTAGTGGTTACTAGATTAGTACCTCAAACAATAGATGAATTTGAATTATGCTCCCTATAATATGTTAAACGTCATTTAGTTTTCCCATACCATGATTCTATGCTACAACCTGACTATTCTGAGTTGGATCACATTTCATGCACATTAATTCCTAAGTCTAGTATCAACTATGTCGACTACCACCTTGGCCTCAATAGTATATGGTATTATAGCTACATCCCTACTAAAAATTAAGAGGACCCACATAATAATGTGGAATATGTAAAGATCTTATCCCCCTATGAGGAACTGGTAGAAATGTATTGAAGACATGAAATATATGACACAAACTCCTATAACCTCTGCATTCAACTACATACACTGTACTTTGGGCCTTGTTGGCTTAATAAGGGCCTTGTTTATATCTCAGTAATTGTAAGGCCCTTGTTGATATCTCAGTAATTGTAAATACTTTTGTTTTTAGGTAATGAAGATTGGACCATATATTTAGGTATATTTCATGCACAAAATATTCCTACAACACCAATAGAATGTTATATTGTGGAGTGGATAATTGCTATAACATGACTTGTATATTGTCTTCAGAAAAATGGTTTTTTATATTTTTCAAGAGACTCCTCAACCTGGTCTGACCAAAGTGGTTGTTTTCCCACTTTTTTATTGTAAAAAATGGGATTAGAAGTGGTTTAACATATTATATTAGATGGAAAGTGGTCCAAGTGTGGTTTGGATAATTACCATTCTCTTGGGTTTTCCTCCTATTGGGAAAGGATTTCAGTTGACAATATTGAGTCATCGAGCATGACTGACCTCATTTTCCCAAGTGAATTGTGATAGGAGTACTTTTTCATTGTCAATCCAACTAGTGGAGGACCTCTTTGATGAATTAAACTGTCAATATAGAGAGGACCTTCATAATTATTTTCATCATGGGGAGTGCTACAACAACAACTTGAATTCAAGCCATAAGGAGAATTCCTGCAATGTGTACCCTAGAGAAGACCTTTTGGGTGGATGATATTAAGAGAAATAAATCCTTGTTCTTTGATCATCTAGACATTTATAGAATATTTTTGGTGATGATCAGGATATTGAATCTCACAATAAATAATATTCTAATAATTATGTGATCCTTCATGGAAGGGTGTATGGGGAGAACCTTCATAGCTACTGGCAGCAAATTAGATAAGAGGACATTCGCAAATGAAACTTATATTTTTGTAATTTGGTAACAAAGGAGTAGGATCCTGATCATCCATAGATAAAAATATGAGCATTCAAGAACACCAATATGATGTAAATCAAGATCATAGACTAGATATTCATTTTCCAATCACCTTTGGTTTTGCTTCTTTTTGGTTGCCCTCTTGTGGGTGATAGAGGTTGCTTTCTATGGATATCATCTTACATATACTTAATCTTGTTTGATTATCTCTCATTTCACTATGATAATTTTATGATAGGTCTATGGAATTTTGGTTGGGATATGTTCATACCCTGTAGTGACCATCAGGGTAGACCGATGACCTTTAGTTGGAACGGGGGTATGGTCCCGATCTGGTTGTCCATATAACATGGGATTTGGTCCATGACCCTCTTGAATGTGAGACAAGATGTACATATTCTCTAAATCTCCTCATATTTTGTTAACGAGTCACCCAAATTATTGTAGAATAGTTGTCTTTCTTCCCTTTAACCATTTATATAATATTCTAGGTGACTTCAGTGACCAGAACATGCATATTTTCTTATTCTATTATTGGAGAATGTGTATGGGCCTGATCTTTTCTTCCATTTCATATAGGTAAATACCAATGTTAATAAAGTCATTGGAAAAGTATATGGGTATTACATATATTTTTTACCAAAATATTCTTGGTGATTTCTTTGAATAATACCAGATTATACCGACAAGCTTAGTAAATGTGGGAAAATGTGTCCACTTGCTCAAAGTTTGCCACCATATTTAGTTAGTGGGATTCTTTGGAGATGAATGGATTTTTTAGCTTCCTCTGAAGATGGAAAGGTAGAATTTAGGTGTGACTCAGAAACCAATGAATTTGAGACCCAATGTTGAGGGTGAAAGGTTGATAATAGAGCCTTATTTTTAAATGAGGATCCAACTTGTGCATTAGTCGAAGCATATGTGTTCTTAAAGTAGTAAAATGTCATTTGGATCAAATGTGGTTCTAGTTGAAAGTTCCAGAATACTTATGAGAAACCTTTACAAGAAATACTCATGAAATTATCATATCAATAAATAAACACATGTATAATCAATTGTATCGGATCCATGTTTGTCTACATTTAATATTTTGAGAGAGAAAAAGGAGCCTAAAAAGTGGTTGACACATGAATTTTGTTTAAGGTTCCATGTTAGGTTCACCATTTTTATTTCCAACTACTTTTATTGGTGATTATATGATTCATATCACATGATTAGTCTAAACCACATTCCCATCATCCTCTTATGTTTGGTCTCTATACTGCATACTAGGTTCCAATTTATATACCCAGAACAAAATAACAGAAGGATCACTTTTTAGTCATCCAAAATCTCGACTACCAATTCAAACACATGCCTAAATGGAATGATTTATACCACACTCGAGAAACCAAGACATAATATGAAACATCATAAATCAAAAAAATGCATAGAAGGAAACATGAGAAATCAAGAAAATGTTAGGACATGGATGTGTTTGGTGGAAACTATTTGCCATACATGTTACATATACAAACCAACCATTCTCATATTTGTTCAACACATAAATAATACTACTACTCATGTTCTGATGATGCATCGCCACCCTCTCCACCTCCATCTCCACTACCTGCTGCCACCTGTAAGAAAATTATATTGAAAATTAAATATTGTTGCATATTTATAATTAAACTTAAAACCAATAAATGTTTTCATACTAAATGGTTTGGATTTTTTGTGATATACCTGCTCACTACTACTCGATGAACCACCACCGGGGGAATATATGCTCATCTGCTAATATATATTAGTCAACGCTTTCTTCATAGCAGATATCTGAGCCCCCCTGTCTTGAACTATGGCTTATAGAGAAGAAATCTCACTCTGAGAATATTCAGGTATGAAATGACTATAACCAAGAGTAGATGCAGCTGGAATCCCTGGTGGCCTTCCAAAGACCTCAAATAGCATGGGTCCCAAACCCATCCTGCGTACTCTACCAGGATGCTCCTACCCAAGGACTTTAGCAATCATGTCATCCTGGGAGACTGAGTAGGACTTCTCAGGATTGGCATCCCATATTTCTTTACTTTTTACCTATAAATAAAATACCAATATATATTAACACAGTAAAAAACTGATAATAAGTTATTATAATAAGAATTTGACTTCATACCCCAACTTCTTTGGCAGGCTCATTAACAAAACTTCCATCTATTTTTTTGTGAACATCCAGCCACAGTTAAGTTCGGGATGCTTCATGCCCAAAACTCTGTGACTGGATTAAACAAAGATAAATCAACAATTCAATATGTTAAATAGATAATATTGTCTTATAAATATTTAAACTAATTAAAATATTACCAATGACATTTGGCTTCTAGAAAAGATTTTTGAGCATGCAGTGTGCGGGATGACTTGCTTTGTGTGGTTTGATGCATTCTGTGTTGAGTGATCCTAATATAAATAAAATTCAATTTAATAGTAATGTATTCAATGTTATCTCATCTTCATATACATGTATAAATGTAAAATGAGGACAATATAATAATATATATTTCAATACCGTCCTCTTCTCATCACGATGTCTATCCACAAAATCTTTCCACTGTTCTTTCGATACCCCACTGGGTAGCTTCTCATACATTTTCTACACGGTCAACGAAGTATAATTGACATCACACCACATCATCCATTTTAAATCATTCCATTTTTTACCAAGATTTTTCAATGTCCACATTCGTGCTATCACATCAGCAACGGTAAAGTGGAAGAACATTTTTATACAGAAATTCATTATGAAAATATTAGTAACATGAAATTCAATTAAACTATACTGTAATAAAATTACTTTTATCTGAGAATAAAAAACATCATTTCCCCAGTTTGGAGGCATATTCCTCCAATCATCATATGAAATAGGTTGGGAAATCAGATCTACTTCTAGCTGACCTATAATCTGGCCAAGTAACCCCACAACGTCATCCGTCAGGACCTCATAAGAATAAAATGGCATGACTATTTTCTCCCCATTCATGTTCCAAACATCTGAACTTTTTATGTGTTTTTTCATGGTTACATTTCTTTCATCTACAATGATCAAGAAATTAGTATAAAAAAATGCAATAAATTTATTTAATTAAACTTTGTACCTATGACTCTGACCCTCCAGAATGTCCGTGATGAACTGGAAGGGGCGTGTTGCCGCCCCACTGTTGAGGCTCCTGTTGGGGGAGTCGATGACTCATCCCTTAATGGGACATCCACTGATGCTGTCAGAGATGGTGCAGGGGGAGATTGTGCAGTGGTGTAGGCACCTGGTGCCTCAGACGCCATTGGGATAGATGGATCGTCATCTGTCACAGAACTAGATGAAATAGTGTACCGCTTCCTCCTTGGCATTCCTGTCATTTTTTTCAAATAAAATTAAGTTCAGAATATATATTTCAAAATATTTATGCAGAATTTTTTTTAAAATGATAATAAATGAACAGTACTAACAAACAAGATATATAAAACAATGATAATGAATGACTGTATAAATGAAACATGTGGTTGCTGAATGAAAAAATAATTGTACATACAATCATTTTACCCTTCAATCATGTCGATTTCTTGATCCATTTCTTCATCCACTTTATTCATCCATGCTTGACTAATATTTTTAATATCGTGATGGACAAATAATTCTGATTCATGTTGTTGATGAAATTCAAATGTAGAGGTCAAATCTTCCACTTCATCACACATATCATACAAATCTCTTTGTATTACGTGAGAAACTTGTAACACCCCAGGTAAATAAAGAATATGAAATTTTTATATTTATCCATATTTTTGAATAAAATATTAATATAACTTTAAAGGGTATGCTATACTCGATGGCGTACCCAATACGCAACAACTAGTTTCTTGGGAATCTTACATTGCACTCTAATAATAAAATAATATTATTTTAAATGGTAGTTAACGCCTAGGTGTTGTGATGGCGGAAATGAATAGAACTAAATAAAAAATGATTATATATGTTGGTCAAATATTTTTACTTTTTAAAATAAATGTTAGAGGATTAAAATTCCAATGAATCCAATTTTAAGCGTAAACATTCTAATATTCTTTAAAAGGCCGATTAACCTCCTTTTCATGGCGAACCTCTTTTAAATCCACTTTTAGACAATTTTATGTGTTATATTTGACAAAATAAAATTCTTATTTATAATCGGAACATCAAAATTTACTTTGTGTAAATTTTTGGTATTTTTTCAAAAAAGTTCTATTTTTAATGAATAGTGGAAAATGTTGTATTTTAATTCAAAACCTATTTTTAATCTAATTTATTTATATGATTAGATTATCTATTGAATTGGTTTTAAAGTGAAATTAGAATATATTTTAACCATTTAATCCAATAGTGGTCATTGGAATTAATTTCACTTTGAAATCAGACTTAAAATAGTGTCAATCTTTTGATACATTTTGTTTCATAAAAACACACTATTTGTTTTGACAGCGGTAATTAATTATTAAATTAATTAATGAAACTTATATGTTTTTAATTTTTTAAAATATAAATCATATTTGAATTTGGAATATCAAATATAGCTTAGGGTGGATTTTTGGTAATTTTCTGAAAAACATCAATTTTTGATGAATAGTGAAACCACCAAGTGGTACTTATAAAAACTGATTTTCCGTTTAAATGAAATTTTGCCATCTTTGTGTTTTGAATTTCAAAAATCCGACATACATGGTTTTAATTAAGATGTAAAATGTGGTTCAATGGGATTAGAATAATTTTTGGTGAATAATAACTTATTATGTTTTTAATCGCGATTAGAGGTAATTAGTGTAGTTTAAGGTAAGAATAATGTTTTAATAAAATGAAAGGACCTCGACACATGTCCTACCCTAATTGGATGTTTCATGGCCGACCAATAAAATACATGGGTCACCTTGGGGACCCCATGGAGCCACTTTGGTTGGAAAATGACATAAATACCTTTTTATTTAATGTTAAAGTAAAAATGACACAAACATGAGATTTTTTACTAAAACAATTTTGACATGAGGTTATACAAGTCCACATTTTGACTATAAATAGTAATATGAAAGATAAAACTATTTCCTACATCATATTATTTTTTTTATAATTTTTAGACATTATATAAATTAAATTATTTATGACATCATGATGATGCAGCGATGACCTCATTATTTAACGATTTAAATAAAATTGAAAGTTAATGTATACTCTAAGACCTAAACATGTCCAAGACCTATTTTATTGGTGTATATAGAACCCTTATCACCTTATCCTAGAAAAACATCAATGTGGGACCATTAAAATCCGAAACTCATTCTAGAATAAAGTAACATTTATTTACTTTCCAAGAGTGCCCCTCCTCTCCTCTTATAAAAGGCCCCCACCTCTACCTCCTTACCCACACATCCAGAGCCTTTGGCTCGGCCAACCCCAGCCCATGTTGTCTCTACACATCCCTATATAACTCCTTGAAGCCTAAAATTGTGCAGAAGTCTTCCCAAGGAATCCTTTGAGCTCAAACCAAAGGGAGTTACACGATTTTAAGGTAATGTCTTCACTTGTGTCCTTTTGTTTTATTTTTCTTCTCCAACCCCCTAAACTCTTTTTATTCATTTATTTTGTTACAAATACAGTATCTTAAATATACTAGGATATTGTTATAAGAAGTATTCGAGCAACACTTACACACACCAACATCTAATTGTTAAAGAACATACTGTTTCTGTGGATGGCGAATTTCTGCCTCACGAAACGATGATTGTTCAACATTCTTTTAACACCTTCAAAGGTGGCCATTAAGATGAAAATATATTTATATATGATATATAATATGTTTATGTTTTACTTATTCTTATTTATTTCTCATTTATGGAATACCTTTATGGTTTCCATTTTGGGTAAACTCGATATCTTCATTTAAGGAAGTACGGACTACCGCCCCCTCAAAGTGTTTTGATTCGTTAATACCATATGTGGTACGTGTAAAGGATATATTTAATGATATTATATATGATACCATACTTTAATTAAAATACTATTATGCATAATTGTGTTTTAATTCCATTAAATATGAAATAGAAATGGAAGTAGCATTCATGCGTACGTACGACTTACCGTCTCCATGAACGGTAAATTTCATTTCTTATCTCAAAATGTTATGTACTATTATAAGTACACATATATAATCGATATATATGTAATATATTACATCTAAATGATTGATATCATTCTATAATTATAACATATATATATATCTCTCATTTTGTTTTAATTCCATTAATATGACAAAAAATGAAAGTAGCGTTCATGCGTACGTACGGCCTACTGTCTCCATGAACGGTGCTTTTTATTTTTATCTCCAAATGATATGGAATAGTATGAAATGAATATATAATTGATATATATGATATTTAAAACATCAATACTATTCTGGATATGATGTACCTATAACTACATGGAAAATTATTTTCCAACAAGTTCAATTTTTGACTCATGTACCAAACATCGGCAAAAACGTCTGATGTGAACTCATATTATTAACCAATTATTATAACATTAAAATATGTGATATGAAATGAATAATAATATTTATAGGATTTCCTTAAGAAATTATAAATTGACCAAAGTTTATTTTTCAGGAATATAAAGCAACGAACAAGGCAAGTTGGACTTGAGGTAAGGGATCCTACTCCTCTCTTTCTTTTTAAGTACACCCTTTTATGTCATTCCTTTTAAGCACATATTTCTTGTTATTTGGATGTTCTTTTATATTAATCTTACTTTAATTATTATTTTCATATGATGAGAGACCCTATTTACTCTCATCAACTCATTTTATAAGTTTTGAAGTGATGCCGTTAGGCTGCCGAGTTTTCGTAAGGGATTTTTCATCTCACTTTTTTTCCCGTGAGATTTATGCTACATTTGCCTCAATTTCATTTGAGTGGTGTATGTACTTCCCATTATTATACACTTTGTGTGTAGTATAATATAATTTATGGGTATTCACATCTTCATTGTATGACCCTTCTTCCATGGGGTGTATGTTTCGAAAGTTACCCAACTCAGTAAGGGGACCTTTCACCATCCACTTTTTAAAAGAATTATTTTGTTATGTCTATTAATTCAGATACTATTATGTTGGGATATGTTCTTTTATATCCTTATTGATGTAAATTTTCTTTCCAAGTGATGAGATTCCTGTTTTTTCTCTCATCAACTCATTTTTTGAATTTTGAAGTGATGCCGTTAGGCTGTCGAATTTTACCAAGGGCACTTTTTAACCCAATTTCGATTTCTTTGGGTTCAACAAGTATTTATTGGATATGTCATCTTTTGAATATGTGTGAATGACATTTTATTTCTTTACACTTAATATCCACTTATATTTGGTGTATTTATATTTGTCACACATAATTTTGAGATTGAATTATCCTAAATTTAAGGATACCTTCTTTATAAGGGAATTCATCACATTTGACATTTCTATTGAGACTTCTTTGTTGTTATGCACCAATTCACTCTTATATGGTTTATATACTATCCTTTGGAATATTATATCGTTAATCCATTTATTCTCATGATATTATAATGTTCTGACTAAATTTTATTCCTCAATTATTGTATTCAAGTGTCTCTAATTTTGGTAGAACCCCTTTAACCAAAATATCGCTTTAAATGATTTAATTATTTGTTCTTATTAATATCCATGTTTTCAAAGTGGTTTTAAGTATTTATTTATATGGATATTAATGGTTTAAAATTTTTAAAGCTTAAAGGTGGTATGGGACACTTTGACTCAAAAATCTCTTTATTAAATGTTTTAAATGGTTTTGGAAATGGTTTCTTTTTGAATGGATTCATTATTTCAATATACTAAAATGTTATATTGTGATTGAAATGTGGAAATGTTATGTTTCCTTTATGCATGTTTTATGTGATACGTTTATGTTATGGTTCTTGGGAATTGTAATGAAAATGGGTGGTTCCGTGATAAACTAACGGCGGGTGAGCCCGATATAGCTCTCCAATGCATTGGGTAACGCGAAGGAGTGAAACGTTAAGGTTTCTCCGAAGAGATTTAGGGAATATACTTTGGTGGGTATTCCAAACATAACCAAGAGGGTTACTCCCTACGTAAGAATGTTATGAATGACTCAATTTACCTTTTATGTCTTATGATTTCTATGATTTATTCATGATTTGATGATGTATGTTAAGGTGCCTATGTTTTATGGGTAATGTATGATTTCATTCTTATGGATATATGAACTCATGTTTCCTTTCCATATTTTTTATAACCCTTACTGATCTTTTTATGCTCATCCCAAGTTTTTCAAAATGTTTTCACAGGTCAATGGAAAGGTACATGATATGATGATAGTGTCAAGGATGTTTCAAGAAAGAATCCTTGTTCTATTTTAAATATGTTTCCATTGATGGAAAAAAATGAATACTATATTTTATGTAACCACTTTGTTTAAATGTGGAATGTAATTTATGTTTTATGATCTAATTATCTAAAATTCTAAACCTGAAAAGATCCTCAATGTGTGATCTTGTAATAACTCAAGATTAAGTAAGGTTTAAGGCTGGGGCCTTATTGTTGGTATCAGAGGTCGTTTTAGATAACTTTAGAGGTTAGGGTATTATCTAAGCACAAGTGACATTTCCATAATGGTTATGATTTCAGAAAGAGTCCTAGTTTTAGATAAAGTGAATGAGTATGTATATCTTAGTGTTTACCTTCCTCATTAGTGCATGATGGTTTTGTTGATATAGTTACACTGAAATTTCTATTTTTAGTGAATGGATGGATCTAGCAGGCACCAAAGAGACAACAGGTTTGAAGGAAACTGTGGTGGTTCTCTGATTAAGATACTAGATAAAATGGGGGATTCAATGAGGAAACTCATGGTTTTTCTAAACCAAATATCAAGGAGTCATGATCAACCACTTGAACCTTGGTATGATTTGTAATGCATCATGTACGAGATGACCAATCGATGTGGAAGTTCAGGTAAAAATTATAAAGGTAACCATTAGAGTTTATATGATCCTTACTTTTGTGGTAATTATGGGTTATCATATGTTCTGATGGAAAAAGAAAGGCACGAGATAAACTTGAGGTCAAAATATGTTATGATCATCTTTGAAGATATTATCTCATTTTGGGGAATGTTTTAAGAATTATATAGTTTTGGAAAAAGGACAAAACGCAGACCGTGTGACAACCCGTCGCGTCGGACAAAGCTACGGGAATCGAACCCACAACCAATGTGCGACTGGTATTTATCTCCTACCACTAGATTACGGGAAGTCCCTGGATAGTTTGAATAATTCTTTTTAGTTATATGATTTTAGTAATCAAGAGTAAGTTTATTTTGGGTTATATATGTAAATTATTAACCTATCATGGAGGATATGTGATTAGGTTAATTACTTATAAATATGAGAATTTAAGAGCAACTGATGTGTTTGGAGAAAAATGTTACGATTTAATATGGAAGACTATGTGACTAAATCCTTCAAATATTTGGGTTTCAATCTTAGTTTGGTTTACTTTGAAGAATTTTATGGACAAATTGTTTATCGAATGGTCCTCTTTGAACTTTGGGTTTTGTTGGAAAAATTTTAGAGATTAAGAATAGATTTTTTTTTTATAAAGGGTTATCCTTTTCTGGATTATCTGATCTTGTAATAACCTTTTTGGTTTTTGTTTTGGTAAAATTATAAAGACATGGGAAGTATGTAGTTCTCTTTTTTGGATTAGGTGATTCTCTAGATGTTGATTATAGTACTCTTAATGCGAACAAGTCTTCCTAAATACTCGTCTTTTGGAGAAAATTTGAGTTTGTGTAAGGAATCTAATAAAAGTTGAAATTCAACATGATAAGTGATTATGTTTCCTTATGAATAAATTCCTCAATAAAAAGTAACTTGAAACAAAAATGTTTTCTATTAACTTTTCCTATTGGGGAATCGAATACCGATTAACCCATCACAAGTTTGAGATTTTCTTGTGGTTAACTTTCTCCTAAACATGTTTTCTATCACTCTCCATCAAAACATGACCCTTTGTTTTTTCTTCCATGTCCATGTTTTCCTATACGGAATCCTAGTATGGGTTAACTCGGGTGACCTCTGTACTTATCTTTCTTTATTTTAATGTGATTTTTTACCGACTCTTGTTCCGATGTGGGACTTTCAAGGATGTTTCCAAGATCAATTTTAAAATTGTGAGGACGCAATTCCCAAAAGGGGGGAAGGATGTAACACCCCAGGTAAATAACGAATATGAAATTTTTATATTTATCCATATTTGTGAATAAAATATTAATATAACTTTAAAGGGGACGCTATGCTCGATGGCGTACCCAACACGCAACAACGAGTTTCTTGGGAATCATACATTTCACTCTAATAATAAAATAATATTATTTTAAATGGTAGTTAACGCCTAGCTGTTGTGATGGCGAGAATGAATAGAACTAAATAAAAAATGATTATATATTTTTGTCAAATATTTTTACTTTTTACAATAAAGTTTAGAGGATTAAAAATGCGAATGAATCCAATTTTAAGAGTAAACATTCTAATATTCTTTAAAAGGTCGATTAACCGCCTTTTGATGGCAAACCTCTTTTAAATCCACTTTTTGAAAATTTTATGTGTTATATTTGAAAAAATAAAATTCTTCTTTAGAATCGGAACATCAAAATTTACTTTGTTTAAATTTTTGGTATTTTTCCAAAAAAGTTCAATTTTTAATGAATAGTATAAAATGTTTTATTTTAATTAAAAACCTATTTTTAATCTAATTTATTTATATTATTATATTATCTTTTGAATTGGTTTTAAAGTTAAATTATAATATATTATTTCTATTTAATCCAATAGTGGTTGTTGGAATTAATTTCACATTGAAATCAGACTTAAACTACTGTCAATCTTTTGATACCTTTTGTTTCATAAAAACACGCTATTTGTTTTGATAGAGGTAATTAGTTATTAAATTAATTAATGCAACTTATATGTTTTGAATTTTGTAAAATAGACATCATTTTTTAATTTGGAATATCAAATATAGCTTAGGGTGAATTTTTGGTAATTTTCTGAAAAGCTTCAATTTTTGATGAATACAAAAACCACTAAGTGGTACTTATAAAAACTGATTTTCCATTTAAATGAAATTTTTCCATCTTTGTGTTTTGAATTTCAAAAATCCGACATACATGGTTTTCATTAAGATGTAAAATGTACTTCAATGGGATTAGAATATTTTTTTGGTGAATAGTAACTTATTAAGTTTTTAATCGCGATTAGAGGTAACTAGTGTTGTTTAAGGTAAGAATAATGTTTTAATAAAATGAAATTACCTAGAAACATGTCCTACCCTCATTGGATGTGTCATGGCCGACCAAGACAGTCCATGAGTCAACTTTGGGACCCCATGGAGCCACTTTGGTTGGAAAATGACATAAATACCTTTTTATTTAATGTTAAAGTAAAAATGACACAAACATGAGATGTTTTACTAAAACAAATTTGACATGGGATTATACAAGCCAGATGTTTTACTATAAATAGTC
Source organism: Viscum album (assembly GCA_963277665.1). Lineage (NCBI taxonomy): Eukaryota > Viridiplantae > Streptophyta > Magnoliopsida > Santalales > Viscaceae > Viscum > Viscum album. The sequence continues at coordinate 419,740,905 of OY728128.1, forward strand.
ATTTGAAAGCTAAAGAGATTTCCTACATCATAGTATTTTTTTATAATTTTTGGACATTAAATATATTATATTATTTATGACATCATGATGATGCAGCGATGACCGCATTATTTAACGATTTAAATAAAATTGAAAGATAATGTAAAATATAAGACCTAAACATGTCCAAGACCTATTGTGTTGGTGAATTTCGAACCCTTATCACCTTATCTTCGAAACAAATCAATGTGGGAACATTAAAATCCGAAAATCATTCTAGAATAAAGTAACATTTATTAACTTTCCAAGAGTGCCCCTCCTCTCCTCTTATAAAAGGCCCCCACCTATTCCTCCTTACCCACACTTCCAAAGCATTTGGCTCGGCCAAACCCTGCCCATTTTGTCTCTCCACATCCCTCTATATCTCCTTGAAGCCTCAAATTGGGCCAAAGTCTTCCCAAGGAATCCTTTGAGATCAAACCGAAGGGAGTTACCCGATTTTAAGGTAATGTCTTCACTTGTGTCCTTTTGTTTTATTTTGCTTCTCCAACCGCCTAAACTCTTTTTATTCATTTATTTTGTTACAAATCCAGTATATTAAATATACTAGGATATTTTTATAAGATGTATTCGAGCTACACTTACACACACCAACATCTAATGGTTAAATAACATACTGTTTCTGTGGATGGTGAATTTCTTCATCACGAAACGATGATTGTTCAACATTCTTATAACACCTTCAAAGGTGGCCATTAAGATGAAACTATATTTATATATGATATATAATATTTTTATGTTTTACTTAAGCTTCTGTATATTTCATTTATAGCATACATTTATGGTTTCCATTATGGGTAAACGCGATATCTTCATTTAAGGATGTGCGGACTACCACCCCCTCAAAATGATTTGATTCGTTAATACCATATGTGGTACGTATAAAGGATATATTTAATAATATTATATATGATACCATACTGTAATTAAAATACTATTATGTATAATTATGTTTTAATTCCATTAAATATTAAATAGAAATGGAAGTAGCATTCATGCGTACGTACGGCTTACCGTCTCCATGAACGGTACATTTCATTTCTTATCTCAAAATGTTATGTACTATTATAAGTACATATATATAATGGATATATATGTAATATATTACATATAAATGATGGATATCATTCTATAATTATAACATATATATATATATATCATTTTGTTTTAATTCCATTAATATGACAAAAAATGAAAGTAGCGTTCATGCGTACGTACAGCCCACCGTCTCCATGAACGATGCTTTTAATTTTTATCTCAAAATGCTATGGAATAGTATAAAATGAATATATACTAGATATATATGATATTTAAAACATAAATACTCTTCTGGATATGATGTACCTATAACTACATGAAAAATTATTTTCTAACAAGTTCAATTTTTGACTCATGTACCAAACATCGACATAAACTTCTGATGTGAACTCATATTATTAACCAATTACTATAACATTAAAATATGTGATATGAAATGAATAATAATCTTTATAGGAGGTCCTTAAGCAATTATAAATTGACCAAAGTTTATTATTAATGAATATAAAGAAACGAACAAGACAAGTTGGACTTGAGGTAAGGGATCCTACTCCTCTCTTTGTTTTTAAGTACACCCTTTTATGTCAATCCTTTTAAGCTCATATTTCTTGTGATTTGGATGTTATTTTATATTAATCTTACTGTAATTTTTATGTTCATATTATGAGAGACCCTATTTCCTCTCATCAACTCATTTTATGAGTTTTGAAGTGATGTCGTTAGGCTGCCGAGTTTTCATAAGGGATTTTTCATCTCACTTTTATTCCCGTGATATTTATGCTACATTTGCCACAATTTCATTTGAGTGGTGTATGTACTGCCCATTATTATACAATTTGTGTAGTATAATTTCATTTATGGTTATTCACATCTTCATTGTATGACCCTTCTTCCATGGGGTGTACGTTTTGAAAGTTACCCAACTCGGTAAGGGGACCATTCACCCTCCTCTTTTTAAAAGACTTCTTTTCTTATGTATTATAATTCACATAATATTATGTTTGGATATGTTATTTTATATCATTATTGATGTAAATTTTATGTCCAAGTGATGAGATTCCCTTTTTATCTCTCATCAACTCATTTTCTGAATTTTGAAGTGATGTCGTTAGGCTGTCGAATTTTACCAAGGGAACTTTTTATCCGAATTTCGATTTCATTGGGTTCAACATGTCGTTATTGGATATGCCATCTTTTGAAAATGTTTGAACGAACTTTTATTGTTTTACACTTAATATCCACTTATATTGGGTGTATTTATATTTTTCACACATAATTTTGAGATTGAATTATCCTTAATTTAAGGATACCTTCTTTATAAGGGAATTCATCACATTTGACATTTCTATTGAGACTTCTTTGTTGTTATGCACCAATTCACTCTTATATGGTGTATATACTGTCCTTTGAAATATTATATCATTAATCAATTTATTCTCATGATATTATAAATTTCTGACTAAATTTTATTCCTCAATTATTGTATTCATGTGTCTCTAATTTTGGTAGAACCCCTTTAACCAATATATCGCTTTAAATGTTTTAATTGTTTGTTCTTATTAATATCCATTTTTTCAAAGTGGTTTTAAGGATTTATTTATTTGGATATAAATGGTTTAAAATTTTAAAAGCTTCAAGGTGGTATGGGACACTTTGATTCAAAAATCTCTTTATTAAATGTTTTAAATGGTTTTAGAAATGGTTTCTTTTTGAGTGGATTCATTATTTCAATATACTAAAATGTTATATTGTGATTGAAATGTGGAAATGTTTTGTTTCCTTTATTCATGTTTTATGTGATACGTTTATGTTATGGTTCTTGGGCATTGTCATGAAAATGGGTGGTTCAGTGATAAACTAAGGGCAGGTGAGCCCGATATAGCTCTCCAATGCATTGGGTAACGCGAAGGAGTGAAACGTTAAGGTTTCTCTGAAGAGATTTAGGGAATATACATTGGTGGGTATTCCAAACGTAACCAAGAGGGTTACTGCCTACATATGAATGTTATGAATGCCTCAAGTTACCTTTTATGTCTTATGGTTTCTATGATTTATTCATGATTTGATGAGGTATGTTAAGGTGCCTATGTTTTATGTGTAAAGTATGATTTCATTCTTATGTATATATGAACTCATGTTTCCTTTCCATATTTTTTATAACCCTTAATGAGCTTTTTATGCGCATCTAAAGTTTTTTGAAATGTTTTCACAGGTCAAGGGAAAGGTACATGATCTGATCATAGTGTCAAGGAAGTCTCAAGAAAGAATCCATGTTCTATTTTAAATATGTTTCCATTGATGGAAAAAATGAATACTATCTTTTATGTAACAACTTTGTTTAAATGTGGAATGTAATATAAGTTTTATGATCTAATTCTCTAAAACTCTATACCAGAAAATATCCTCAATGTGTAATCTTGTAATAACTCAATATTAAGTTAGGTTTAAGGCTGGTGCCTTATATAACTTCACTCCACCCTTCATCCACAACATCATTCACATAATATACCATTTTTCTTACGATGCTAAGATATATGGATCATGAAGTTCAAGATCACCAACATCCATCAAATGAGAGAAGTTTATAGAATTAAATTTCAAGGAATCTCTTTTAAGTCCCCTGATAATATCGACCCATTTGCATTTGAATAAAACAACAGAAAAATGTCCATGGTAGTTTAATTCAATAATATCATGCAGATTTCCATAGTATCCCACTTCAGCAAATGTAAATATACCATTATTCTGTGTTTTCAAACCCACTTCTCGATCGACTGTACGAAATTTGAAGCCATTCACATTATAAGCATCGAACTTTCTAACTTGTTTTATAGGACCTCTATCAAGAAACCTCAAATATTCTGATAAGTATTATTGAGTATCAGTATTCATGATCTGAAAAAATAAATATAATTTAATATATTTACAAATTGTATGTGTCAAACTAATATTCGTATTTATTTCAATATTTATAAACTTACACGTCGTGCAAACCAATCTACTAGCTCTTTATCCACTGATTTCATTATATCTTCCTCATTTTGAATTCGACCTCTAATTCGTATCTTTGTTTGAATCCTCAACTCTTCAATAAATGGATCTGTAATTTTACTATTCAGCAGCACATATCTATGTGCCTGTAATAATTCCAATTCTTTCAGTGTCACATACAAGGTCCTCCCAACAGATCGGCCAATAGCAGGAAATATTTTTGATTTCTGATGCATTTGAGATTGAGTTGATGTGTTGTCAACACATCCAACTCGATTAAATGTTGTCTCAATATCATCCAAATAACTGGAACAAAAGGTGAGACACTCCTCGGCCAAATAGCCTTTAGCAATAGAGTCTTCTAGTTGAGCTTTATTTCTCACGTATGCTTTCAAATACAAAAGATATCTGTGAAATAAAATAATAATATTATGCATTTATTTAAATTCCAAAAATTGTTTACATAACTGGAAACATATAAATAAAATAAATTTCAATTGGATACATCCATCTCTAATGAAAGGAGCATCCTAATTTATCTTCTTCAACCAAATCCACAGTTAAATGCATTATGACAGTAAAAATTGATGGAGGAAAGGTCATATCCATTGCATAAAGGGTCAATACAAACCTCTCCAGGAGGTTGTCAATATGAAATAGATGTAGAGATTTCTCACATAATTTCCCAAAAAATGTGCAAAATTGGAGTACAACAGTAGTATATATTTCAGGTAATAATGTACACAATGCCAATGGTAGTAACTGTTGTAATAAAATATGTGAATCGTGACTTTTTAATCCATATAACATACAATTATTCAAGTCAACGCACCTCGAGATGTTACTCGAATACCCATAAGATACCTTCAGATTCTTTAAAATTTGAAGGAACGTATCTTCATCTTTATTTTTCATTGCAAAAATGGCCAGAACATACTTTTCATTCTCATTTGGCCAGAGATCACATTTTATGTTCATTACTTTTAAGTCTTTGGGAGCATTGAGATGATCCTTCTACTTTCAATGCTAATTAAGTAATGTTAAAATCAAATTATAACATATATTATTCCCAATATGAATCACATCAAGATTGTCACACAACAAATTTAATTCCCAATACAGATGTTTGAAGAATATACATTTTTTTCCATTGTTAAGTTCTGATTTCACTTGACGATGCACTTCATACCAGTTTTCCGCTATCATTCAAATGATGAACCTTACCAAATTTTGTTTCAACATATTCCAGATGGGTCAATATTTAAGAACCGGCTAACAACTTTGGAGGTGGTCTATGATCAATAGAACCATTAATTTTTGATTTGTTCAGCCGAAATCTATGAGATGCATTAAGAAATCATTGATGGAACAAGATGCACCATTTTCTTCTGTGAGGTTGTCGTTTGTGCTCAAAATCAAAGTTACAAATGGGACAAGCCAAACCCATATAAGTGTTCCAACCATATAAATTCCCAAGCCCAGTGAAGTCACAAATTGTCCACATTAAAGCAGCATGAATTTTGAACATTTTTTAGAAGAAACGTCAAATGTATCAACACCATTGCTCCATAAGTCCTACAATTCTTCAATCAAAGGCTGCAATTATACATCAATTTCATTTCCAGGCATTTTTTTAGGAATAATAATTTAAATGATAAAATATTTATTTTTCATACACATACACGGAGGTAGATTATAAGGGATCAAAACAACTGGTCAAATGCTATAACTGGTACTCAAAGTCTCAAATGGGTTGAATCCATCGGCAGCCAATCCCAATCAAACATTCCTAGGATTAGCTGAGAAATCTAGATGTAATGAATCAAATGTATTCCATGATTGGGAATCTCATGGATGTCTCATTAACCCATTTTTTTATTATCTACAGAATTCCACTTCATGTGTTTGGTGGATTTTTATAACATGAATAATCTTTGCAATCGAGGATTCAAGGGAAAGTAACGCAAAACTTTTGTAGGCATGTTACTTTTCTACTTCTCCATGATATTATGTTTAGTCCGACTTCCAACATCACCCATTGAATGCCATCTAGAAGAAGAAAATTTCTTACAATTATGTCTACTTGAATCCTCTCCCCAATAAAGCATACAATCATTAGGACACACATGTTTTTTTGTATAATTCAGACCAAGCTTGTTAACAACTTTTTTCATATCATAAAAAGATTCTGGGATTTTTGCTTCAGGAAATGCACCACGAATAAATTCCAATAACATGGACATTTCCTTATTTGTAATTCCCCATAGACATTTGATATGGTACAACTTCAGCAGAAATGAAAGCTTTGAATATTTCAAACACTCATTATACAACTCTTGATTTCCATCGTCACCTAAATCATGAAACCCAATTTTCACACTTTTGATTTCCCTTACATTTGGCTCCACATAATCAAGAGGAGGATCCAATGATATGTTACAATTTTGATCTGCTTGTGTTACAGTCTCAAAAACATCACTTATAATGTTGCAATTTTTAGCACCCTCTTCTTGTTTTCTGATATGTTTTGATGCTCATAGTGGTGTCTTGCCGGGCCGAATGCATCATTTATGAGGTTTGGCATTTCATTTTCCATTGTCGAAGAACTTGGGATCTCATTTAGTGGATTAACATTAGTTCTCAATCTTTCTGTATTGTTCGATTCTCCATGCCAATTCCAAAACAAATATTTACCAGGTAATTCTTTCAGTACGAAATGTTCATAAACATCATCTCTCTTCAACCATGTTCTAAATTTACATTTAGGACATGGACATCTTATTCTCCCTTCAATGGATCGATTAGAAATTGAAAAATCTAAAAACTCATGAAAACCCTTAAACATATTTAGGTGTGTTCCTTGGTAATGTGATGCGGCTTTTATCCATGTATATCACAATGTGCCAACACAATAATAATAAAAATTAAAACACATAGTTACTACTAAATAGAGAATGATATTCATATATACGATAGTGTAATATTATAGAAACATAATATAATAAAGATGACCCATTGATCATAAATTATGCATAATATAATAAAGATGATACATTGATCACATTTACCACATTCTTAGCATGCCTAGACAAACTGAACAAGTCTAGTCCCTAAGAGATAGTGGCAACACCTCATTGAGGAGAAGTAAGAATATCGGGTTACACACTTATCATGACACTGTCGATCACACATTTATGTTGCCTCAAACAACACCCCATTGAAAGTGATGTCATTGAACACACCAAAAATTCACTATTTTCATACCATTAGTACAATGACATTACTAGAAATATTTATCCCTTATATGACACCATTTGAGACTTATCACAGGTTAGCTTGGGTACTCGGATTATGGGTAGCCTAGGTCAGTTCATTAAAATTGGTCATGTTTTATCGCTCTTTATGTTTTTCAATATTTTCACTATTTATTTGAATTTACCTCTCTCTTTGAATTTGAAATTGTTTCTTATTTCCTTGAATTTGTAGAGACCTTTGTAATTCATTATGTCATTAGGTTGTGAAAATTTAATTCATCAATTTGGATTTCCATAGTGGGGTTCTCATTAAAGTCTCTTTTAAAAACTATTGAATGATGTATGTAATTTTCACTTAAATATGTTTTGTGTTTAGTATTATAAAAATTTAACTTCAATATTTCAAACAACTCATATTAAAAAAAATCATGCAAACCATAAAATTTGGATTTGATATAATACAAAGGACATGTCCAATTTTTACTTCAAACATTTATGTATATTTCAAGTCCTAAGTTCAGTTAATTTGATGTAGTTTTTTAGAAATTAATTTACAACTTTAACAAAAACTATTATACTTAATTAAATCATAATAAATTTACAATATTTAGTAAGTGTCACTAGTTCAGAACTTATGAAGATCATCTCTATCATGTTTGAGAATCCCATGGTGATAAATAACATGTTCTTAATAAAGATATCATTCATCATGAGTATGTAAGAAGATAAGTTTATTTTAAATCATACTAACAACTTCAACATGATAAGAATTAAATTGGAGTTAGTTAAGGTAGATTTCAAGGATCTAAAATGGGTGTTGTTGTTACTATCATCACCCGTTTAATCTTGGAATACAATGATCACCACTATGAGTAACTTGAGTATAAATAATGACCTGTGTTTATAGACATTGGATATTTAATTATGAATGTTGAAATTCATTGGAAAGAGACATAGATATGGTATACATGTATATGGTGTGAAATGAATGGTGTGATCCATATTATAGAAGGGTCATAATAAAGGAAAATTAAAGGGAATAAGGAGTAGGAGAAGCTTGTTGGAGAGTGGTCCTATGTGTTGGAATTTTGGAAAGAAAGGTAACCTCATCAAATATATAAATGAGAATAGAGGAAACTCTAGAAGATATATATCTGGAAGTGGATCCATGAATCACGTGATAGAAGATGGGAGTGTATTTCTACTAAGTGACTCTAGTTCACTTGAATGTTAGTTGATAGAATTTGGAACTTTGATTCATTGAACACCTGATAGAGGAAGTATGAATAACTACAATTCAATGAGATTCAATGGGTATTATCTGTAAAATGATAAATCTCTAGAGATAGTTAGTGTGGGAGATGTTACTTTCGAGACATAGAGCGAAATCTCGCTAAATTATTAAGGAGTGAGACACATCCTCGGATTAAGGAATAATATTTTTTTGGATGGTTTGATTATGGAGAGCCTGAGATCCCAAAATAGGAGGGAATTTTCAAAGACTAAAATCAGTGGGATTTATCCTTGAGGGATGAGATTGATTCCCTTCACATTCTTAGAACAGTACAATGAAGCTAACTAAGAGACATGCTGGGAAGAAATTACTTCAAAATAAATTAGCGTATAGCCTGAAATAATAAGTGGATGGTAGGAATATATACAAGACTATGTTAAGCACCTTGGGTCGCCAGGAGAAGGTGGGTCATGGGTCTTCGGGGTATTCGGTCGCGGGATCTTCCGGAGACGCTAGTCTCGGGGTCGCCGAAGATGGAGGTCGCGGGGTCGCTAGAGATGGAGGTCGCGGGGTCTCCGGATGGTTGGGGGCCGCGGGTCACCAGGGGGGGTGGGTTAGGAGAATAAGGGAGGGTACGGGGGTTGCGAGGGTTTGAGGGAAACAATCGTGGTGGGTGTAATGAAGGGTTGGGATTTTTTAAAAAAAATTAATGGTTTCGCGGTGGTTTATTAAAAACCGCCGCGAAACCTTTCGGGGAAAACGTTTAGCGGCAGTTTTGTGAACCACCGCCACAAAACCGCCGCTAAACCAGGTTTTTATTATAGTGTCATTTTCTTTATGTATGTCATTTATCTCTATGAGATTATTATTTCTCACCTTGTGTGGGAATGTGCTTGATTATTCCATTGGTGCATTTGTAATATGAGGATATTCAATGATGACTATTTGGGGGTGAGGGTTAGCTATGCCTATTACTTGTGTGTTAGACGTGACATATGCCACTAGTCCATGATCATAATGAGAATCACTTCTAGAAGGATTCTTCTTGATCTCACTAAAATTAAGAGGGTTAGGGGAGGAGGATCTTTCTATATTCTAGAGAGAATTATTAGAGATATTCTCTACCAATCTTGAGAGAATTATCCATGAGTCCTTTCACATAGAAGAAAAAAATGAAACCCATTGGTTTAGTAATAATATAATTTGTTTTAAATAGTGTTGGTGTTATAAAAAAATTATATCATTAGTTCCCTAATTATAACCTTAATACTTGTAGTGCATCATTTACATAATAATAATAATTTTATTATTTATTATCCTATGAAAACCTATTCAAGTAAATAAATATTATTTTAGGAATTTTTTTTAAAAAAAATTATTCAAAAAAGTAATTATTATGTATTATTTCTCATTGGACGATTAAAATCGGTACGTCATTTCTCGACAATATTTATCAAGCCTTTAATAACGAATATTTATTTAATAAATTAACATCACTTCTTTATTTTATAATAAATAAATAAATATTATATTCACTAAAAAGAAAATAACTATTTATTAAATATTTTTCTCACCAAATATTCTCTCGAATATCTTCTGATCAAATATATGTGATCAAGAAAAAGGTAACTAATTATTAAACCATATTTGAGAATAATATTTATTTGACATGTTAAATAATAAATTTTATTATTATTTTACTATGGTTCAAGTTACACTTAACATGTGACCCTTTAGGCCTCTTTATATACAGTATTAGGTGGGGCATCCCAACATCCAAGTATATTATCTAGTAACATGTAAAGGCACCCATAATTTCACATTGACATACAACCTTATACAGAAACATAATGTGTACTATAATCCTCTTACCATGAAATCTATAATCAATAACCTTTCATGTTGGTATCATCAACCTATATAATTAATGTATCTTTCATTGACATTCTACAATTGAAATTTCCTACATATCACCAAAAACATGGATTTATTCGGGCTGTATAATTTACATTGATGGTCTTGAGATATAAATATATGATAAATAAGAGAATGGAAAAATCCTTTATATTGTTATTTATTAATTTAGTATTACCCATGATGCACCCAATGTATCCAACCTCACGACAAGCTTATTTAATCATGGTTTCCATCAACACATCAAAGAATGAAACTAGTAATATTGATTAATAATATTATTATTAAAATACAAGGGTCAATACACAACTCCTTAGATAGGAACATCTATTGACACATATAAATGTGGATATCCTACTGGTGGATCAGGTTCTCAAAATATTCTACACCAGAAATTATTATGGGTTAACACCATGAGAAAGTGATTTGAGGTCTAATGAGTATCTACCCCTAATATACTATATCATTTGTGTTCGGTCAAATGATATCATATAACTATATAAAATATATTTTAGAATAATATCATGGAACTTATAGGATCCCATCATAGTTGTGGAAAACTGTAACCTTTTAGTATAATAGCTCAACTTAGGAAATTATCACATACTACGTCAAGAAGAAGAAAAATCATGTTCTGATAGAAGGTTTATTAATAATATTAAAAAATGAATAAAGATAATATAAAGTATACATAAGTTGTTAATAGGAATCAAACTCCAACAAAATACCACTTTCTCTATAGTTAACTACAACAATCTTCAATCATCAAGCACTCATATGATACTCATGATTCTGTTGATAAAGATAATGATGCTTAAACATTTTTTTATATACATCCATATCTTCATATTTCATTAGATGCTCCATTTAAATGGAAGAAAGAATGAAATATTGGACATATGAGGCATCATAAAAATATTTACCATAGAGAGAAAACTCTTCCTCACATTACTCTTGTTCATATGCTTTAGGGAATGGGTTTTCAAGAACATATAATTTCTTTTCATTGTGTATAATAACATATAAGCACATTTTATATTCATAAATTCTTGTTCTAGTGAGAATGTAATCCATCTCAAGTATAGATCATAGTAATATGTTTTATTTCATGTTAATTATAAGTTATATAACTAAAATTAGAATAATTTTACTACTTTATGTGATAAAATTGTAAAATAAATATTAAATTTTTTAATCTCCCACTATTTTATTATAAACTATTATCTCTCACCATTGGTTAATAACACCTCATTTTATGGAAATTCGAGTTGCAAGGGAACACATTCCCCTTCTCATAGACTATATATTAATGTATGATGTTTTTTTGAAGGGTTTAAAGTGGGAATAAAATTTCTAACTAAATTGACATGAAATTCCTAGATCTACTGAGTAGACACTCTAGTCCTAATATCAAAAAATTTAGATTTCTTCAACCCTTTCCTATTAGTACTACTTTGGTAATAAATTGTTCCGGTGAACTAATTTATGTTGGACCAAAACCTATGTTTGAGCTCCCCAATAACTAAAGCACCCAAAATTTTATCCATTAAATATCTTTGAAATATTGTTTGATTATAAATTAAGTACTGGGTTGCTTCACCTAATTACTATATTTAATTGAGGTGTTTTTTTATCTTTATTAATAATTTTATTAGTTTTTATATTTATTACTTGATTTTTAATTTTTTGTGGATTTATATAAGTGATTTACCATGTATTAGATAAATTGTATTCATTATATAGTTTATTTTAGTTCTAACATTCATTCTTGTAAATTCATTAATTTACCTGATCACAACAAAACATCCATAATCAAAATAACCATGAAATGTGAAATAATTAAAATAAGAAGATAATTATAATAATTATTTGTCATAATGGTTAGTGTATCCAGAGGATGGTCAACTAATCATTGATCTAGGGGAAAACCATGAACCATTGCTTGGTTCATGTAACAACATTCCATATGTCCACCCTTGTATCTCTTGGGATCATATTTCATCAACTCTAAACATGAACCACCTCTACTCTCCTGTGAGATCTATCGATTACATAAATTTTACTCACACACAGGTGAAGGGATCCAAAGGATTAGTTATGGGGTATTACATAAAAGGAAACCATGGGCATGTAGGCCATTACATAATGATATTTGTGAGGTTTTGTATGCTATGAATATAATTTAATAATAAATTTAAATAAAAGTGTCACATACAATTTTCTGGTATATTATCATGACCATCTACCTACATGTAATGAATGATTTTTTTATATATACATAATTCCAAATAATTATTATTTAAGACAAATCTTTCTCAAATAAATTAATTTTATTCTTCAATTAATCAACTATTTTATCTTAATTCTCATCCAAACATTCTTGGGATCCTCATCCATAATAATATTAGAAATTTTTGATAAATTTATTTAAAATTGACTATGTAAAAAACATATATCTTTTAATAAACACATTGAGTATCAATTTCAACTACCAATTATGTGTTATTTTTATATAATTTTTACTTAGGTGACACGTAGCATAAAACATATCACATAATTTCATTGAATGTATGAGTAAATTTAATGAAACACGGGTTATTTTCATTGCGTGTTATGTTTTAATACACATAGAGTAATAATTGTATTATAAAATGTGCATGATATAGTATTACAATTATTAAATATAATATAATTAGAAATTTAATGTATATAAATACCACCACATAGTATGTAAGAGTTGACTAAATGAAAAATGTAACACATATTGAATTTTTTTAAATTATATAGTAAATGAATTTTAATTTTTTCATAAGAATGTAATATAAACATTGTGTAATATCCTATGAAATATCATGTATATATCCTCATTGTCTATCCACAACTCATGATTAGGGACTGGTAATGTGATACTGCCATAGAAATTAATGGAAACATAACATGTACATGGGATAAACCCCATGTGGTCTCCAGGTTTTATAGTTTCCAATCATGTAGGCCATGTAAGAAAATATGATGTCCATTTATTTATTATGGACTACACATCATGTACTCTAGAAACACATCATGTAGTCTAGATAACTGTATGCGAAGATAGACTGGTCAATATGTATAGTATTAAATATGCATCATGTTTAATAAATTCAAACACTCATAATTAATACCAATTTAATTCATGAGATTCTTTGGTGCATTAGAAATGTGTACATGATTTGTACCAATGGGATGCACAATGTGTACTCTTGTTCCATCTGGCTAGAATCATTAGCACCACTGAATGATTTCTTCAAAATGTTTTCATTCATAATAAATCTGTTTTTTGATTATGTTAATGAGAATTTAGGGGAAGAAGAGAATATATCTGCATTTGAATTAAAGAAAAATAAAACCTTTATTGAATATTAATAGTAAATTCCTAAATCAATCAACAATATTGAAATAATTATAAATCATTATGAGACCCCTTTGATACCACCTGATATTAGAAGTGTTGAGAGGACATTACCAACTCAGATTTTTGTTATAATATATTATTAATATATGAAGTACATAGATGAACAATTTTGTGACCAATGGAATTATATCAAATATTAATTTACATGAAAATAGAAGAATCAAACACAAGATCATCATATAAAGACTTATAGTCAATTTAACCAGTTTATAAATTCTCTTATAATGGATTATTTATTCGATGATGAATCTGAAAACATCTCTACATATTATTTTCATTTCATGGTAGTAATCTAGTATATATTTACTCTAGTTGTGTTCTATATGTGATCCATTAAAATTTTATTATTACCATAGTAATTTCTGAGTGATTGTGTGGAAGATCCTAACACTTGTATTATTCATCCATGATCCTCATGTGAATTTCCTCAATGAAGTATTCTTCTTGATCTCAATAAAATCATGAGGGATAGTGGTGTTATGTCCATCTCCATTTCTGATAAAATTCTTGGAGATTTTATCTCAAGGGATTGAGAGAATTATCCTTGAGATGATGTACAAAAATAACAAAATGTCAGCTATTAATGTTGGAAATATTATAACTAGGATTAAATACGATTAGGGTTAAAAAATAATAATTTTACATGAATCCTTATTATTTTATTAATCACTATAGAAAACCACTTCTATAATAAAGATAACAACAATTTTTCTGGATATTTAAAAATCTAGAAAATTTATTAAATATTACATCTTGTATAAATTGTTAATAATTTATTCAAATAATATTTAATATATATTTTTTATCAGTAGAAAATTAAACTAGGTTAGTCATTCCAACACAATATTAATATGGACTTTAATAATGTCTATTTATTTAATAAATAAATATCACTCCATTATTTTACAATAAATAAATAAATATTAATTCACAACATGAAGAATAAATATTTATTAACTATTCTGCACATAGAATATTCCCTTGAATAACTAGTGAAGAAATAAATGAAATAAACTAGAAAATGAATAATCAATAAACCAAACATGAGAATAATATTCATTCTTTTTATTATATAATGAATAATTTTATTTTTTAACTAAGATACCGTTAGTGTGTGTCACTTTTCCTCTTTTTATGGGAAATTATGTGGGGTCACCCAAAGTCCTAGGTTAACATCTAGAAACACTCCCAGATACCCATATATAAGGATGTTAATTTTGTAATGCCATAAAACGTCATGCAAACACTTAATGTGTAATATAATCATTGTATCATGAAATCATTAATCAAGTAGGTTGCATATTAATTTCATTAACCTATGTAATCGATGTATCATTATTTTACATTCTGAAAATGAACCTCCCTAGAAAACAGCAAGGCCATTGATTTATGTGGACGATAGCATATCTATTAAAGGTCCTGAGATATGAAATTTTGATAAAGAACAGAACAAAAAAAACATTTTATCACATTATTCATTAATGCAATATTACTCATGATGCACCAAACATATCCTACCTCACCAAAAAAATATGTTGCTAGAGTTTTCATCAAAAAGATATTGTAAATAACTAATAATATTCATTAATAATAATATAAATTTCTATGGTTCAATACATATATCCACATATTAGAACTTATAATGAAATATGAATGTGGATTTCCAACTTGGAGGTCAAGTTCTCATAACCTTCAGTACAAGGAATTACAAATTAAAAACACCATGGGAAAGTGTATGAAAGATATATTATTATCCAAACCTAATATCCTATATCATTATGATACCATAAAATGATATAATCCATCTATAGAAAATGTATTCAATAATATTGTCATGGATGTTTTGGGATCACAAAATTACTGGGAATAACTATGATCATTCAGTGTGATAGCAACTCTTAGAACATTATCAAATATAATATCATGAAGAAGAACAATTTTTATATGATAAAGCTTTATTATTATTCAAAAAATTAAATATATGTAACCATAAAGTATATGGAATTTTATTCAATGAAACTAACTCCAAAAATCTCTATTTGGTTTCATTTTCATATGTTGAACCTTGCTATTCTATGAAGGATAATCTGTTTCAATAAAATGGATTTATTTTGGTGTTTAGGGTAACATTCATAATAGGGATATAATATATTATTTAGGTTAATAATGGGCGAGAGGTGATGAGATATGTAAACGATTGTTCTGTTATCGTTCAATGAACGTTGAAAGTCTTGTGTTATGTGATTCGTTTATTTTCCACGTTTATGTAAAATTGTGATGTTATAATGCTTTATATCGATAGGTATTAGGGTAATTAACCATAATTTTAAAGACCTGTAATTTTCATGTAATTTTTTTATTATATGGAATTATTACGAGTCTGCAAAAATTGACAGCACGTGATTGCGATGTATGGAGGGCCCGAAACAAAATTTTTGAACTTTTTTTAAGGTACGTTCAGCAAATGTGCGGGTGAAAATTTATATCTTTACAACCAGTGCTCAGATTAGAAATATGAGGACATTGTTGGACTCACAACACTTAGAATCACTTTGGGGAAGCTTAACTTTGACTAGAAATTGACGGGAAAAAAAGTTAATTTTTTGAATTTATAAAAAAAAATAACTCAATGAATTTTTTTATTATCTGCACACCATTGAGAGGTGGATGGCGGTACCATGGTGCAATGTCAGGTTTGAATGGGAGTCATTTAATGACATGACCTTTGGTTGCATAACCGCAATGCTCATAGGTTTTAATGGAACATTTAATGTTGTTCATTAATGAACCACATTAATGAAACATAAGAGGGAGGTTCATTTCACAATATTTAAATAAAGCGTGGGTATGGGTTTTTGTCACTCACAAGACGAACCTAGGACGAAGTGCCAGCGATGAATTTCACAAACATAGAAAAAAACATTGATAACAATTGGATGATTTGTACCAGACAACGACGGGCGACGACGAGCGCCAAAGAATGTGAACCTTCTCCTTTGTCCACAACACCATTTCCAGGTAGGGGTTTTTTAGGAGTTTTTAAGATACATATATCATTGATGATTTTGAACTCTTCCCAAATATAGTGCTTACACGGGGGGTGTGGGCCGAACCATACAAGGCCCGAACCATCCACCGATCTCCGTATTATTTGCTTTCTTTGTAGACGACCGACCAATACGAAAGTAAGACGAAACTGGGGGTCACACATTGATGGATGCATCCCGGGAGGCTAATGGGAATAGTAAAAAAAATAAAATAGACCTCGGATCATCATCAGAGGCCTGCATAAGCTCTTCCGGTGTGGCGGTGCTAGCGAATAGAGGAGGCAACAGCTGACACTCGCTCGCCGCGAGGAGTGGGCGACGTCCACAGGCGCAACAACAGATATTGGCGGCCAGTCCATGCCATCCACGTTGAAGGTTGGAGGAATGCCTCCATGTCACTCTGTGGATATGATTCTGCGGCTCTATCCACATTGGAGGTGGACATGAACCACGAGTCCCACCCTAGACTGGGGCACAAGACTGTTCAGTTGAAGGGGCAACACTAGCATAGCACCCTCAGTCGATGGCTGAATGAACTTCTGTCCATTCGGATGGGTGCTGGGCCCGCAACCTATTGGATGAAAATTCATAGTCGTTTGAACGGACAGGGTCTGTCTGGCCTAGGAGAGGTCCATCCGGTCTGGGCCATTTACACCAGTTTCAAGATGGTCCGACCAGGACGGACTAGACCCAGACCCATTTAGGCCCAATTTCTCTAAATGGGGCATAACCCCTTAGGTGGATGTTCCGTTGTCATACCGTCTATGATGCTAGAACCCTTAGCACAAGACTAGTATTTTGAGAATCTGAACATGGATTTTGGAGATATTTGGAATTCATATGGTTTGGATCGAACCTGAATCCAACCGGGACATCAGCATTAAAATTCCTATAACTTACAGATAGAGCATCTGATTGACATGTCGTAAGTTGCATTCGAACCCTTATGACATGGCAGTTCTTCACGTTACTAATTCATGGAAAATAGTGGTGGTTGAAATATATGTCTCAAGGAGAGGATAGTCTCAGAATCAAGTGTGCTAAGTGCGAGAATCCAGTGGATGGCTGTGACATGAAGAATGAATATTGATCTTGTGTGGGTTAGCGCTCAGGGATCATGTTTGGGACAACACCTATCGATCCTATGTGGGATAGCACTTGGTGAGATTTTTTGGGTCAGTGCCTATCGATTCAATATGGGTTAGTGCCTATCAATCATGTGTGGGTCAGTGCTTAGCGATCCTTTGTGGGTCATCATCGATCAATCATGTGTGGGTCGACAACAGATTCTGTCGATAAAATAAGATGATATAGCATTACGACTAATAATATGTATTACTCTACTTAAGTTATATATGGTGTGAGATGTATTTTAATTTGTTTTTTAATGTTATCATGCTTTGTATTTTATTCCTTGGTGGAATTCTGGGTGACCATCTGGGGTCTCGGGGTCCCTACTGAGTAATTTCATACTCACCCTTACATGGGCTTTACCCGCACCCTGTTTTGTGTTATGTAGATGATAAGAAGCTTTGACCGAGACTTGGGAGCCTGAACAAGACAGTGTTCCATGGTTACCGGTTTTTGTGGTGGGTTGTAGAAATGAGATATACCTACCCTTAAAATAGTATCCTTGGCGGACAACCACATGAGCTATTTTTCCTTTTTGGTGTACTCTCTTTTCGGTTTTGTTTGTATACTGGACCCTTTAATTCAATACTTACTTTTACATTGAACAATTATAATATTGTTTCTCTTTCAATGTGAACTTAGTATGTGTGTGTAATGGTTTTGAGGTAATGCATTCCCATCTTAGGGATATTCCTTTCTGGTGCTAGTCGCCAACCCAATGCCTATAGAAGGTGGGCTTGGGGTAGTCACCACATGGGCCCCAGAGGATGGGTATTGAAAAAGTGGTATCAGAGGGGTCAGTTATACTAGAAGGACTAAGGGTATATGTTTTTCAATGGAGAAATAGTGATTAGTGTATTGTGTTTGGGTTTTAGTTCGGTGAGTCCAGTGTTTTTGTAGCAGCTGACGTATCCATACAGAAGGACCGTTAATTCTTATTTCTTACTAAGTGCATGAAACCACTATTTGTGTGTGTTTTGAAAATGTTTTTTTATTTGATCTATTTGAGTCTGCTCACCGTGTATAACTTTTTGACAATGGAACACCTTTTTCTTTACAGGATGCCACCATGTAGACAAGCAGCTAGGATTCCAGTGAGATATCACGAAGATGGCCCACAGAGAGATGAGGAATCGGTACATGGACATATTGCGGTGATATCACCTTAATGTGGTGTACCGGAAACACCACTACCCATAGAGAAACAGATGCCACCATTCCCACTACCAGACCGTGCATGCTGACTGAACACGTTGAACATGTTCCATAGAAATATATTTCAATGGTTTCGAGGTTAGATAGACCCGCATGGATACAGTTGAGTACTGGATGGAGGCAATGGTATGGTGTTTCATTTGGTCAAGATACTAGTAGGCCAAATGGTGATCCTATTCTGCTAGCCTCTTCTAGGGAATAACAGTGAGATATTGGTGCCTGACGCTATAGATGCATGAGGAGGTGACACTTTCCTGGTCAGACTTCGAGGGCCTCTTCATTGTGGAGTTTCTTCTAGTGACTCCACACTCTGTGCGTATTCAAGAGCTCCTACACTTACATCAGGGAAACCTGACAGTAGCCCAGTACTTGACATGATTCACTTAACACTCTCAACACTCCATCGACATGGTACAAGGTCCTTTTATTAGGGCCTAGAAATTTGAGAGGGGTCTCCTATGGGAGATCAGAGCGTAGATGATATTGCTCAATATTTCGACATAGGCTGAAGTGCTAGAGCGAGCACTATTGGTGGAGAGCTTCCTAGCTGTGCAAGAATAGATAGTGAGATCCAAAACCAGACCATAGGCAGTCAAGACATCTACAACATATAATATATAGATAACGCAGATTTCCAAGAGGGCCATACCTTCCAATGGGTGAGCCCATGATGTAGGGTCAGAAGTGCAGAGAACATGGGACAGAGGAGGACAATAGAGGATCAGACTGTGCTACACGTGTGGTGGTAAGGGTCACATGGATAATGAATTCCCATCCCGTCATACTGATGATTAGCATACGGTTGAGGGAAAATTGAGGTAGAGGTAGAGATTCACCGAGGAGGTCTGTAGGGCAGCAAACATGGTAGAGGAGCTGGTCGTGCAGCATGTGGAGGGTGGCGATTTGAGGTTCTACTGACACCACCCCTAGGTGGTCCACCCCGCCCACATGGAGCATGTGGACAGGGGTGAGCTCAGCTTCATGTAGTAGAGACCTATGATGATGCTACTCTAGAGATGATTTGAGGTACGATATGTGTCTACGCCACCCTAGCTATAGTACTTATAGAAAAATGTTCCAGTCACTCTTTCTTTTCCACAACTCTCATTCTGAGCTCAGAGAATTTGATAGATCCATTGGATTGATCCTTACATTTATAGACTCTTACATGAGAGGGTTAGATGAATGAAAACTAGTGTAGGAAGTGTGAGCTTACTCTAGGAGGCAACAACTTCGGCTCGGATCTCGAAGTAGCAGCGTCAAGGCCTTACGATGTCATCTTGGATAAGGGCTGGTTATCCATAGTCCATGTTCAGATTGAATATTTTAGGTGCAAATTTCAGTGTTTCTACAAGGATGGGATCATGTTTTCATTTACCGGTGAGAAGGAAAGAACTGTAACATAGGAAAAACTTCTCAGAGGAGGGTGAAGCCGATCACTCAGCATTTGGCTAGCATCACCCTCAGTGTAGTGGACAAGTGGAGTCTGAGCTATCCGGTTGTAGTGGACTGGTATGCTGATGTCTTACCTGGTGAAGTTATAGGACTAATTTCATGTATAGAGGTATGCTTTTACATCAATCTGTACCACATGAAGTCACTGATATCTACAACAGCATATCGGATGGCTCTTGTGGTACTTCATGAGTTGAGGGTACAATTGGAAGGCTTGCAGAGAAATGGGTTTGTAAGGCCCAATGTTTCTCCATGGGTAGCCCTGATTTTGTTCTCCAAGAATGCAGATGGGTGTCTAAGTCTTTTTGTAGACTATTGGCACATGAACCATGTGACTATGAAGAAAAAGTATCCTCTACCGAGGATTGATGATCTCTTCGACCACCAGAATGGGGCACAGTGGTTTTCGTAGATAAACCTCAGATCAGGCTATCATCAGCTCAAGGTATGAGATGAGGACATACCGAAAAAAACCATCAGATGTCTGTATGGCCACTACAGGTTCTTGGTGATTCCTTTGGACTAACCAACGCTCCAGCAGTTTTTATGGGACTCATTAAAATATCTTCTAATATTACCTTGATCGCTTCGTGGTGGTCTTCATTGACGATATGTTGGTGTACTCAGTGTTGAAGGAGGATCACGCCACTCATCTACATCTTGTTAGGGATACACTCCGAGATAACCATATTTATGGTAATCTCTCAAAGATCCATTTCTAGATATGAGAAGTCTACTTTTTGGGGAACGTAATCTCAGAGGATGAAGTTGTTGTGGATCTGGAAAAGTTAGAGGCAGTACTTTCTTGGGATCCACCCAAGAGTGTGATCGAGGTGTGGAGTTTCATGTGAATATATGGGTACTACTGAAGATTCATAAAAGATTTTTCCAAAGTATTAACACCCTTTTTGTCTTTAAAAGAGAAGGTAAAACTATTTGTTTGGATGGAGAGATGCCAGCAGAGTTTCCAAGAGCTGAGGTAGAGGATATCATTTTTATCATCTTGAGTCTACCAGAATATGGAATTGGGTATAAAATCTACTGTGAAGAATTAGGTAATAGACTAGGATGTGTACTAATTTAGGAGAAAGCAGTGATTTCCTATGTCTCATGAAAGATAAGGAAACATTAGAAAATCAATGTGACCCATGACCTGGAGTTAGTAGAAGTGAACTTTTCCCTGAAGATGTTGAGGCACTACTTGATGGGTGAACGATTTACTATATACTCTAAAAAAAATATTTTCATGTATATATTCTCACAGAAGGACATAAAGCTGGCACATCAGTGATGGATGGAATTCATCCAAGACAATTAATTTTATATAGTCTACACTTCTGAGAGGGGAAATTTGGTGGTAGACACACTATGTAGGAGGTCTGGACTCTAGTTGCTGAATTAGGGGACAAATAAGCTATCCACATTGCATTTATCCTTTGTGCATAGTGATGTATCAGCTTACCTCTAGTATATGATTTTTTACACCCCCACTCCATCATTGGGTCAGAGAGACTAATCTTGGGGATGTTGACTACAGGGCCTTACATGCTTAGATTTCCTCAAGACAGCCTCCTGAAGAATTTTTAGATGGTGTGGATCACATCATCCTTTTTAGAGGAAGTACCATAGTACCAATGATGCTACGAGAGGATGTGTTTAGGGAGTTCCATACATAGACTTTGTTGGTACATCCTGGTGTGGAGAAGATGTACTAATACATCCAATGTCAGTACTGATGTCCAGAAATGAAGACAGTGGAAGAGTTCATTTCACGATGCCTTATTTTTCAGCAAGTGAAGGCCAAGCATCAGATCCCAACAAGCTTAGCACAACAACTTGAGGTACCATAATGGAAGTGGGTTGGTTTCTCCATGGACTTTTTGACATGGATACCACATATGTCTAGTTTCCATGATTCCATCCATGTTATTTTTGACGGACACACCAAGTCAGCACACTTACTACACATTTGAGAGCAGGGATCAGTAGAGGGATTGGTACGACTCTATGTATAGGAGATTGTACTACATCATGAGGATACATCACTGAACCTCTCAGACCGCGACACTCATTTTACATCCAGCTTGTCGAATGGATTACACAAGGAATTCAAAACTCAACTATGATTGAGCACTGCCTTTCACCCCCAGATAGAAGGTCAGACTGAGCAGACCATACAGACACTTGAGAAAATTTTCATGCTTGTGTCCTTGATTTTTTCAATAGTTGGGAGGACCACATTCCTCTAGTAAAGTTCACATACAATAAAAATTATCACTCCACCATTGGAATTGAATCGTTTCATGCATTGCACGGGAGACCATACATATCAACTCTATACTGGACTGACCCATGGGAGTCAGCACACATGGTCCCAGAGATGGTACATGCTACCACTGAGAAGGTGCAGGTCATCCGGGAGTAGATGAAGTCTACACAGTATAGTCAGAAGTCTTATGCTAACAGGAGATAGAGAACCTTGGAGTTTGAGGATGAAATCTTGTTTTCTTTCAGGTCTCATGTTGATGAGGATTGCAGAGATTTTCCCAGGGTGGCAAGCTATCTCCAAGGTTCATAGAACCTTTTTAGATTATCAACAGAGTTGGCGAGGTGGTTTACCTCCTAGATCTTCCTCTATAGATGCACCGAGTGAATAATTTTTTCCCTGTGTCGCAGATGATGAGGTATGTGTATGATCCATCAAAAGTTATCAATTGGGGCGAGCTGGACATTGGAAATGGGGTGATGTTTGTGGAGTTCCCAATGTAGATTGAGGATCGACAAGAGCAGGTCCATCATGGGTGGTCAATTCCTCTAGTGCGAGTTTAGTGTAAGCACGTTAACCTCTATAAGAGAATATGGTATCAAGAGTCTTAGATACATGCTCAGTATCCCCATTTGTTTCCCTAGTTTTGTTTTAGATTTTGGGGATGCAAATACCTATGATGGGGATAATGTAAAGACTCATAATTTTGATGTAATTTTTTTAATTATATGGAATTATTATGATTTTGAAAAAATTGATGGAAAGTGATTTCGAGGCACGGAGATCCTGAAAATAATTTTTTAACATTTTATAAGGTACACTCAGTAAACGTGCGAGCACAAATTTCTATGTTTTGAACCGGTTCTCATTTAAAATATCCGAGGACACCGTTGGACTCTTTGTGCCATGATTCGCTTAGGAATCTTAACATTGACTAGAAATGGTCGAACAAAAGATATTATTTTTGGACTTTACAAAAAAATAATAAAATAACTCCCTAATTTATTTTATGCTATACTCGCCTTTGATTGGTGAATGGTAGGACCAGAGTGTAACGTCAGGTTTGAATGAGAGTGATTTAATTACATGACCTTTGGTTTCATAATTTTAATGCTCATAACCTTTAATGGAACAATTAATGATGATCATTAAGGGACCACATCAATGAACCACATTAATGAAATGAAATGTGGGGGGTTCCTTTCCCGTTATTTAAAAAAAATTAGGCATGGGATTGGGACACTCATTAGAGTAACCTCTGACGAAGTGCTGATGACATCGTCCACCAATGTAGATTGGAGCTTCGATGACCATTGAAAGATTCATACCACACAACGATGGGTGATGACAACCACCAAAGAACATGAACCTTCCTCTTTTGTCCACAACACCATTTCCATTTAGGGGTTTTGTTTAAGTATTTTTAAGATACATCTAGCCTTTAGGATGTTGAACTCTTACCATGCTATAACTCTAATGCAGAGGGCTCAATCCAAACCAAACAAGGCCTATACCCTTCACTGAACTCGGTATTGTTTTTATTCATCATGGACAACCAACTAATACAGAGGCAGGATGAAACCAGGGGTCACACAGTGATGTCAGCGTCCCGAGGAGGCATGTCGGTGCTGTCAAAAAAGGGAACAAACCCATAAAGCTTTACCAGAGGCCCGTAGAAGCACAACTGATTACCATAGGAGGTAGCGGCTGTCACTCACCAACCATGAGGAGGTGGTGGTGCCCGTAGGCGTCGTTGTTGACAGGGGCGGCCGACTGATGTCAACAGCGTTTAAGGCAGGTGGCATGCCACCGCGGTGTGCCGCATAGGATATGTGGTGGAGCCAATGGACATAGACCACTATTCCTGCCTTAGAGCTGTTCATGGGACCAGTCAGCTGAAGGGGAAGTGCCAGCTCACCGCTGCCCGTCAAAGGCAGAACAAGCATCTATCCGTTCGGTGGGGAGCTGGGTCCTTACCCAGCCGGCAGACAGGACCGGGTTAAGCTGGTCCATGCCGTGTCCAGCCGGTCCGAGATGGGTCCAGTCGGTCTAGTCCAGGTCCAACATGTTTGGGCCGGGCTGGATCAGACCATACCTAGACCCATTTAATCCCAGTTTCTCTTAATGGGGCATGAATCCTAAATCAGACGTCCATTTGAATAACTGTCTATAGTTTCAGAACCCTGAGGATGATGCGGTCGATTTGAGATATCCCAATTGGGTTTTGGAGTATTTTGGAATACAGCTGGGTTGGATCGGACTCAAATCCGAACGGCCCCTCGACATTTAAACTCATATAACTTACAGACCGGGAATCCGATTGATGCATCGTCTGTTGCGTTGGAACCCTTATGACATGGCGGTTCTTTGGGTTACTTCTTTGTGGGACATAGTGGAGATTAAAATACGAAAAATGGATTGAGGAGAATATCCTCTTGGAATCAAGCATTCTACGTGCAGGAATCAAGTGGCTGTTTGTGACATTTAGAGTGAATATTGATCGGTGTGGGTCAGTGCTCTACGATACTGTGTGGGTCAGTTTCTATCGATCATGTATTGGTCAGCAAACTATCGATCCTATGAGGGTCAAAGCATATCGATCCTATGTGGTTCAATTACTAGCATTTCTGTATGGTTCAAAATTTATCATTCCTATGCAGATCATCAACAGAGCCTCTCGACAGAATAAGATGATCCCTCATTACAAATTATCATATGTACTTCTATACTTAAGTTATACCATGTGTGAGATTCCATTTACTTTGTTCTTGTGAATTATATCATGCATTGTTGTTTTCCATTGTAGAATTCTTAGAGACCATGGGGGTGTTGGGATCCCTACTAAGTATTGTCATACTCACCCCTACACTAGCTATGCCCATACCTTTTTGTGTCTTTTGAAGATGAAGAGATGCTTTGACCAAGACTTGGGAGCCTAGACTACATAGTGTACAGAGGTAACCGATTAGTGTGGTGGGCCACATGCATGAGTTGTACCTACCCTTCAGGTAGGATCCTTGGCAGATGACCTCAAGAGCTATTTTTCTTTTTATATACTCTCTTTCTGGTTTGTCTTATATACTAGCCCCCTTACATCAGTACTTACTTTTACTTTCATCAGTTATACTATGTTGTCTATTTTCATCATGTACCTAGTTTGTGTGTGTACAAGATTTGAGTCAATGCCTTCCCCTCTTAGGGATATTACTTTCCAATTCTAGTCGCCAACCCCTGGCCTATGGATGGTGGGATTGGGGTAGTCATGAACCTAGAGGTACGGGTAGTGACAATAATGAATATAAAACTAGATTTAATGAAAGAATTGGTTTTGAGTAATAACGACCACATGATGTAACATACATTGTTTATTATATGGTTTGTCATGTCTTTTATGATTTGAAATTGTATAAAGAAAATTATGATATAATTATTGATGATTTAAAAAATTAAAGTGGCATTTTTGATCGAAAACATACCTCTTTATAATTTATGGAAATAAATGTTATTCTGGAATAATGTTTAAATTATTGTTATCTATTGATAGTTTATGCATTGGGATTTTTTTGGTTTTATCCTATGATAAATTAATTGGTCAATTAAAATTGGTAATAAATTGGTTGTTTGATAAATATTGTTTTTAGGGATGTGTGGAATGGAACTCTTATGAAGGCTAGATGCCTTGGTTTTGGGGATAGATTCCTTGTTAACTATTTTTTGTTTTCTTGCATCCTTTTACATTTTCTAAATATGTGATCCTCACCATGTAACATGATGTGAGCCTATGAATAATAGAGTACCTAGAATGTTGGGATGAAATGAATAATAAATTCTTAACCCATGATATTGATAGCTCAATGGTTGACTTAGAATAACTAGCCAGCAATTAGTATATATTGAAAATTATTAATGGAAAAATTAATTTAGAATCTATTGAATTATTGTGTTCTTATAGGATATCGAGTCCTTCATGTTGATAGTCAATTGTCTAAGTGATGATAATTTATGTCAAGTTTAATTCCATGTAGTTTTCCAATGTGTGGTTATATATATATATCATATATATATATAACTTTTTATATCATTTTATGCCCCACCCATTTTGGTTGGGTGACTAACACCCTATAAACTATGGAGGGTGTTCTTGCTAATATTTAGGTTGGCGAGGAACTTTTGTCATACTACCCCCTCTTTTCCCATTCTCTTCACTCGGTAGTATTATGTGTGAGTATGAAAAATTTTTAATTTCCCATATTTGTGTGTAGATTGATGTGATGTATTATGGTTGTTTTTACACACATATATCTATGGATATAGCATCCTAAGGATTACTATAGGTAATTGTGTACAAGATGTAATTGATTAAGGTATATTACATGGTGTAGAAGTAGTAGTGGCTCCTTGAAAACTAATCTATTACGATATAGGGGTGGTGATTATTTGGATATTATGATATGAATGAGGTGCAGGTGATTATACAATTCTATATGATGTATGCATATTATATTTGGAGAGATGGATCAGGACTTGTGACTTTGGGGTAGAGCTATAAACCAATGTGAAAGTGGTAGTGGAGTACTTTAATTTTTGTATTATGTTGGATGTTATATTATTACTTGTATATGATACTTGGTAAGAGATCCATAGTGGGGATGAGAACATATCAAACCTGATTAGGTGACATGTTAGTTTCTCAACTTATTCACAGGTACTTCGTATGTTCTCTTAATATTTTTCGCAAGAGGATCTAGGGAGGATTCAACTATAAATACCAGTTATGATCACCCTACATATAAGTAAAATATTTTTCATGTATGGAAAACATAGTTAGTGATCGGGATGGAAATTACACACTCATGAAGTTTTTTAGGAGTAGTTAGAGAATTGAGGCCACTATTAGGGGTTTTTCTTTTAATAATTATAGTTTTCTTATAGTTGTTCATCTTCTATGAAATTACATGCACGTATTGAGATATCTTATTTTAAATTATAATGAAGATTTTAATGGGTGTTTCTATCTTATATCACCATAATTGTTCTTTATTGAGTGTAATGCCTCCCATATGTGTGTATGGTATACCCTCAGTGATAGTTTACAACTCGTGACTTATTTGAGGTAGGTGTCATACATCATTATCTCTCTTATCTCATTGTCATCCAAGAAGGGATACCTTTGGAGGGGAGGGGGATCTGACATGTCTTCTTTGAAAAAAATATTTTTTCTATCTATAATCTTGTATTATTTTGTATAACTGAATGTATTCAAAATTATAGATATGAAAAATCATTTTTTCAAATAATAAAAGTTGTTTCTTTCACCAGTGTAATGACATAGACTGGACAACTAGGTTAGAACCAATGTTCTAAAAGACCTCATGTGAACCTTCCCATATTAAAGAGGTTGTCGACTTGTAGTGATAGTCTAAACCTGTTTGTGGGAAGACGATACCCTTAGTATCATGTCATATTACAAATAATAATTAAAAGAATAAAATAAATAATATAATGATCCAATTAATATAATGGAAGTAAATAATAAAAAGGTAAGAAATTATAAAAGGTTATAAATATCCCCAATAGTGGAAATCCAAACCAGAGTATAAAAGTGAAGCAGATAAATAAATAAATAGAAAAATGTGGAGTCCAATGAAGTACATCCTAGTTTTCCAACATCTCCATGCTCTACTGCTCATCCATCAACCACATTAACTTTCCCTTATTCAAACCCCTATAGATTAAGTGTTATTGTGCATAGATATTCTCATACATGGTGTGAGTAAAACAAACCCAGTAGGACACCAATAATGTTTCCTTAAGAGGTGTACACAAATACAATTAGTGTATTCCTTGATAGTAATAAATGATAACGAATGAAAAAAATGATCATGTACAGAGTGTTTGTGTGCTATCCAAGATTCCACAAACCCCCCCCATATAACATTCTTCAGATCCATTCCATAATGATGATCAAGATTAATCGGAAACGATTATAATGTATCCCTAAGTTCATCATCATTCCACATAGAATCCAAAAGGCATCAACTCGGCATGCTACTCATATTCCATAAGGCATTGAGTTTACATTATACATGGAATCCATAGGGCACTGAGTTTTAAATTGTTCCTAGGAATCCTCAATCCATTGAGTATTTTTTGAGCCATAGTGCTATCATTATCTTGCATCCTCATAATTGCAAATCATGTGGTCTCTACCTATAAGGGATAATCATACCATGATGGTCACCTATCATTTTTACCAGGGACCAAACCTCCATGGTAAGTTAAAAAAAATGGTATAGTATGATAAAGAAACATAGCATGGAATCATGAGATATATATTAGAATCACAAACAACTTGCGAATCTAGATCGAGCTTGTAAAATGATACCCTAAAAAATATCATCAAATATAGATCATATATGGGTAATAGTAAATATAAAATATCCTCAATAAATCACCAATAATGGAGATCACAAACCATGTTAGCAGATGAATCATACCATTGAAATAAGTGAAGGTATTATATCCTGAATATCATTCTTGTGTTAATCAGTTCCAACAACACGCCAAGGATTACTAGAACTAATTCCAAATATTTTCTTTATAAAAAGAAATAACACCCCTCATGCTATATAATTGTCTACCTCCTAGATAATTTAAAAAATTATAAAATTATTCCAACACATTAGTTTTCAATTCATTTCTTAATGAATAATTGTAGAACCTTGTGAGACAATACTCTATCTCTCTAGAATAATCCAAGATAAAAAAGTTTTATTTTATAATAATAATTATCATTTGACAATTATGGGTTATTATTATTTAAATAATTATTTATCTATTTTAAAAAAGTTTAGGAGAGTTGAATTTACAATGATATAATAAAAATATATCTAGAAATTGTCCTCGAAAGACACTACACAAAATAATGGAAGATGGATAGAGAAATATTATAGCAACCCATCTATTTGTTATATTAATATTACATCATTCAGTGATAAA
Organism: Viscum album; assembly: GCA_963277665.1. Taxonomy (NCBI): domain Eukaryota; kingdom Viridiplantae; phylum Streptophyta; class Magnoliopsida; order Santalales; family Viscaceae; genus Viscum; species Viscum album. The sequence continues at coordinate 419,770,939 of OY728128.1, forward strand.
CATCATAAAATAATTATAAAACATGGATACAAAGCATTAGTATCTTTGGAAAACTAGGACCATACATTAAATTTACAATGTTAAACATAATAATTTATATAATTCCTTCATCTCTAGCTTCTTATTGGCATTCATATTCTCCTTAGTACAACTAATCTCTTAAGGATATATATCAAAATAAGGTGATATAGAATCCTAGTAAGAGGATATATAACTAAATTAATCAGTATACCATGGGGAGGGAATAATCATTATCATCATAACATAGGCATAGAATCATAAACATGAGAGAAATCATTAAAAATAGGCTTGAAATGTGGAAATACATAAAAATTAATCCTTTTGTCTTAGCGGTTAACTACCACACATAGTTGTGAACAAAGATATAATAATGTTAATTCATATTTCAATTTAAATTATGATATTTGTAATGTTACCCAATGAATTGGATTGCTATATAATTTTGTCCAAACCCATCACATCATAACATTTACATTGCACAATATAATTTCAGGAGCACCTGTCACATCATAACATTTTCATCATTATGTATGCTGAATAGAACATATATCAATCGTGGAAAAAAAATAACCCCTGGAAGGAAATGGGTTCATTTTCATAAAGTATAAATTCATAAACATGGGTTCCCAAATAAAATAGGTAATAACATACTTGATATATGAATCATCAATCCTGAGTGAAGATGAAACAATCTTGAGAAGTAAGAGGGTGTGTTTTTTTGAAAGAAGAGTTCTTTTGGAAAACGTTATGTTTTTCATAAAATAATGTAAAACAAATTTATATCCTATAAAAGTTATGATTATAAAGAAATTATAATTAAGGAATATCCATACTAAAACTGGGGTGAAATAGGAAAAACTCAAAGAAAGAGTGTTGGATTCGAAAATTCCCTTTACCTTGAATCTAAATGATTTCTCTACTTTAATGTCCAATATAATAACCTTATTTTAATTAATTAACAAATAAAAAACCTTTTCTGCATGAATTTTATTAATTATAGTTTTATTATGTTCAATTATGGGATTTTTTATGGGTTATAGAGTTTAATTTCATTGTTTGGGAGTGTTTTTTTTAATACTTTTCATGATTGGTTCACGTGTATACATGAATTGAAGTTCCTTTAAAATGTGGATCAATATCCAGAATTGTTATTATATGTTTTTAATGATATAAATTACATATAAATGGTCTTATTATAAATTTGGTTATATGTTATGAGTAAGGATATTTTTATAAATTTAATGATGATCGTTTTAAGTTAATTTTTGGCTGTTTTTCGATCACAATGATCCCGTTTTGTTTTATCATTTAGTATTATGTATATAAGTTAGTTATAAAACATAATGCTGGTTATAAAATAAAATTTAAAATCTATTTTAAAACATTTAATGGTTTTATAAACATCCTTGATGCAATTGAAGGAATATGAACGTGCATCTCCCACAATATTGGTAAATTGACACATCACGAGCGATGATTTCATTTTTTGTGTAAAAGGGAGAGGGAGAGGAGTTTATTGATGGATATTACATTAAAATAATATAATTATGGTATATGTAAGATAATTTAGTTTATCGTTCAGTTTTATGAGTGTAGGTTAGGAGATAATAAGAAAATGAAACAAAATTATAAGAAATTAAATGAAAAATGATAAATATTTTACCTCTTAAATATCTAATCCTTGAGAACCTCCTCAGAGAATAGATTTTGGTACTTTGATGAGGCATGGAGCTCCCAGAAATGGGTAAGGGTCTAAGAAATATTATTGGGAATTATTTAATCAAGGCTCAATGCTTGAGAGGTGCGAGGCGAAGAGGGGTTGAGAGGTGGTATTTATAACGGAGGATAGAGACATTTTCTCATTATTATATTCATTAGTTTATGATTATGGATTAAGAATATGAATATTTCGATCATTATAATAATAAATATTAAAATAATCAATATATGTTCTATAGTATGATGATAATATCATTCATAATGTTATGAATAGTTTATTTAACCTATAATGTAAATATACCGTTAATTACTGTATTTTACTATTCAAAAAATTTAATGTATTTTAGAAAAATTCGAAAAAACTCACCCTAACCATTTTTCTATGTATATAATTATATAATTGATCCATTTTATGGAAATATTTTTCTAGATATGAGTAAATTAAATTTTAATTAAATATATAATTTACTTGGAAGATATAGAATTTAAAATTATAATTGATTTAATAACACTTTGAAAAAATCACTGAAGGTATCCTACAATTATCTTAATATAATAAGATATAAAAATATTAATTTATGAATAAATTTTATGAATATAAAATTTCATTTAAATTATTATATCAATCAAATTTTTATTATTATATAATTATGAATTTCAAAAATGAAAACACATAATTAATATTTTTTAAAATTTTTACTTACTTATACTATGATATAATTATATCATATTTTTTAATTATAAGATGCCTGAATTTTATTTATACATTAATCGGTGAGGTTACTATTCATTTGGCTGGTTTTTAATTCATAATGGTCACATTACTATTCCTAAGGTCAAGTTAATATTTCATCAGTATAGGTTCCTTAACTTTTAGAAACACTTTTTATTTCATTACTTTCTCAGTTATAAATCTTTTATTAATGTATATAAGTGATTTTATATGATTTATACTATATTATATTACCAGAAGAAGGAGGAAATTCCATTGATAATGTTTGGGTCATATTCTTCCACCATTTTAAAATTTTACCCAATTTTTTTTATTTTACATAAACAGGTGAGGGTACTTCTCCTACATCCCCTCCTTCAATTCCGAAGTTGCTTCTTCATACTAATTATTCTTCCACAAAATATTGATCAGGTGGGTTGCTGGATGCGTAAAACATTATCTCTTGGGTCCAAAATCTTTTTTGGATGCTTCTAATAAGATAGATAATCTTACATCCATACCACCTCGGAGTTCAGTATATTTAACATATCTAGTTTGTAGATCCTCAAGAGTTATATGTGAAATACATCATGGACTTGTGTCGTATTTGGTGAATGGGTGGGAATATTTTCCACAGATCCTATGTTATTATGGATCTTAAAGGGTTCAATGTTCCATGGACTTAGCATTCCATTATTTCCAAACGTCATGAATCTCTTCCATGGTGAGATTCAAAGGAAGAATTTATCTTGAATATCAAACTCCAAGTCGCTATGATGATTGTATGAATAACTCTTTTTCTGACTCTATATAGCTCTAATATGTTACTCGATGGATTTAACCTTCTTTGTCATCTTTTTCACAATATCATATCCAATAATCTTTCTTTTTTCAACTTCATCCCAACATGTCAGATTTCTACATCACAGTATATACAAAGATTCATATGGAGTTATCTGAATACTTGAGTTGAATCTATTTTTGCATGATAAATCAACCAATGGGAGATGATGATCCCATCATTCATTTAATTATAATGGTCAGGATCTTAGAATATATTCATGTTCCTGAATAGTCCTTTCAGATTAGCTATTAAATTGTGAGTGATAAACCGTGATGAAATCAAAAATCTGTACTGAAATCAGGTTGATGATTCCTCCAAAATTAAGATGTGAAATTGGGAATAAAATCAGAGAAAATTGAGAGTGTAACTCCATGTCGTCTCACCACTAACTTCACATATATCATTGCATGTTTTTCAGGTGATAGATCTTCCCAAATAACAATAATGTGGGATGTCTTAATGAGTTCTTCCATCAAAACCCATATCATATTTTTTCATTTGGATGTCTTTTGGAGACTAGTGAAAAAGCCCATAGTGACATTCGCTCATGTCCACATGGGTACAGGAAATGGTTACGTCATCCCTCTAGACTTATATCGTTCTGATTAAACTTCCAGACATATCAAGAACCTTGATATTTAATTCACAATCTCATTCTTCATGTTTTTCCACTAGAAGTGTTCTCAGAGATCACCATACATCTTGGTACTCCCTATATGGATAGACAAAATTTGAGCAATGTGAATTATCCAATAGCTCCTTCTTTATCCCAGGTGATTAAGGGACACAAATCCTTGTTCCAAAATGAATCACACCATCATCATTGATAAGAAACTATTGTAGCTTCCCTTCCTTTACTTCATTCAACTTATTTTGTAAATCCATATCATCCCTTTGTACCTCCTTAACATTTTATTGGATAGATGGTTGGGTAATCATTAATGAATGGTAGGATGTATTGAAAACCTTTATTATTTACAAACCCATACTTTACATGTAAAATAATTCAAGGTCTTTCTCAATCCATAACATTGATATAGTAGTAGGTTCCTTTCTATTAAGAGCATCAGTTACCTTATTTTCCTTGCTGGGAAGACAATGAATAGAGAAGCTGTAGTCCTTAATTATCTCTAACCGTATGATTTTATGCATGATGAGATTATTTTAGGTGAATATATACTTTAACCTATTGTGATCGTTATATATATCACGCTTTTCACCATAGAGGCAGTTCTACCAAATTTTCAAGGAAAAATCACAGTTTCAAGATCCATATCATGCATCAGGTAGTTCTGCTCATGTATCTTCAACTGCCATGAGGTATAGGCTATCACATTATCATTATGAATGATTACACAACCACATAATTTATTTGAAGCATCACTGTATATCAAAAACATTATCCACTCTTTGTTAATTTGATTACATGCACCGTGATTAACCTTCTCTTTAGCTCCTTGAAGCGTTACTGACATTAATCTATCCAGATATACTTCACCCCATTCCTTGTTAACAATTTATAGGGATATAAAATCATGAGAAATTACTCAAAAAACACTGGTAGTACCCTTCTGAACCAAGAAAACTATAAATTTCCATGACACTAGAGGGTCTAATCCATTTCTCAACTGCCTTTGATTTTGAAGGGTCTATAGAAAATTCCCACACATGTGATCACATGTCCCAAGAATGTGACATTCGGCATACTAAATTCACAATTTCTGAACTTAGAGTACAACTTCTCCTCACATAATGTTTCCAAAACAACCATTATATGTTCTTCATGTTCCAACTTGATCTTTGAGTAGATGATAATATCATTGATAAACACCACCAACATTTTTTAAAGGTAATGTATAATGAATCTATTCATAAAATCAATGAATATTGTATAGGAATTAATAAATCTAAAGGTAATCACTAAAAACTCATAGTTCCCATAACTTTTATGAATGGTAGTCTTATGAATATCTTCCTTCTTCAACTTTAGCTGATGATATCCAAAATGAAGATCCACCTTGGAGATGTATTGAGCTCCTTGAAATTGATTGAACAGGACTTAAATCCTTGGAATAGGATAATTTTTATTTATGTTGATGTTGTTGAGTTCCTTATAATCAATACAAAAAAAACATTGATCTATCCTTCTTCTTCACATGGAGCACTGGAACACCCCAAGGTGATGCACTAGGGAATAAGAACCCTTCTTTCAAAAGCTCTATCATCTTCTTATTTAACTCCTCCAGTTCGATAGGAGACATCCTATAGGGACACAATCATATATGAGTAGATCTGAGTATGAGTTCTATTTAGAACTATAACTCATAATATTGGGGAAGTTCAGGAAACTCCTTAAGAAATACATCACTGTATTCCCTCACAATGGGATTTCCGCTAGGTTGTAATTTTCCTTTAACTCAACAACTTGGGTGAGGTATGCTTCCTTATAGGGAATCAATGCCCACACTATTGATTTATATTCCAAAAAAGATGCATGATATTATTTTCATTTGTAATGGAGCATGGTATGGTTTGTAATATGAAAAGATATTTCTTTTTTCCCAAAACGTTTATATGTTCTCTATATAACGAGAGCCAATCCATTATCATTATAGCATCAAATTCCACTAAGGAAAGTATCATCAAATTTGATGGAATATTCTTCCCACATAGAACAACATGAAAAGAGTCTGAAAATTTGGTTTTAATTATCGAAACAATAGGGTTTTTATGGATATCTCTAATTCAAGGTTTCGAGGCTTTGATTCAATAGTTCTAGCAAACATTAAAGATATTAAGGAATGCATATAACCCGAAACAAATAACACATTTTCCAGTCATGAATAAATAATAAGTGTACCTTTTACAAATTCATTTTATTTCTCCACTTATGCGGTAGTTATTGAATACACATCCTCTTTATCCTTTGAATTTGTTGGATGATGACGCTAATTACTCTTGAGGACTCAAGGTTTATTGAACTGGCTTGCATAGTACCCTTTCTCCCTATTGTTGTTTCATAGGACCATGGGTGGTGCTCTCGTTTCCTCCTCCACATTTTCATATTTCCTCATGTCTTTTTGACATTCATGAGCTTGGTGGTCTTATATCCCAAACATTAAGCATTTATCTATCCATTTGTGGAATTTCAAATGATACATTTTCCCACATTTTTATATGTGGTTGGTTTAGTTTTCTTTCCCCCTTTCTCATTAGATCCTCGAGATTGAAGCTCCATCCTAATTTCTTATCACTATAACCATGGGACCATTATCCAAAATCCATATCCACTTTGATATCACATGAACAAAATTATTCATAACTCCCAATGTCTTGAATAGATAGAGCATTCTAAAGGTGTGGTTTTAATCCACTAGGGAATCTATCGATTTCTCTATCATTGTTGATAAAAAACCTAAAATAATACCATGAAATCCTTGTGAAATTTACTTCATAGTCCATGAAAAATTATCCTTCTATTTTCATTATCTCTATAAATTCTATCTCTATATTTTTATGAAGATTTAGAGGGAAATAATTGTTAAGAACCATTATCATAATGTCTTACCACTCTATCTCTTCAAATTCATCCCTTAGTTTGGGGTTCTTAATCTACATCCACTATTGATCAGCCTCTCTAACTAGACAGTAAATAGTAAGATTCACCTTCTCCATATCATAACAATGAAGTAAAAAAATATTCTCTATTGAGTTGAACCAATTTTCCACAACTAGTGGTTCAAAAGATCCACTAAACATCATTGGTCATTGCAGAATAAGACACTCGATAACCAGTTTCTCCCTCTCAATTGAAAGAGGATGTTCCAAATAATTTAGGTTATTGTTTTTAACATGAGACAGGTGGGTAAGAATCCCCATGAAATTTTAACCTCCACCCCAAGGCATTAGGGATGTCAATTGGGCAGTTGCTGGATTTTCGCTCACATGGGTTGTTGTTATTGTTTCGACCAACACCTACCATTTTCTAAAATAGAAAAGGTTAGAACAAAACCCATGTCAACAAGTCATGAATAAACAATTTATTCCATTGTGAAATTAACAGTAAAATAATATATTATGGGATCCATATGTTTAAAAAATGTTATTGTGTGATTACATATACTTATTATCCTACTATGTGTATTCACTAAGCATCTATAATCATATTTCCCAAATTAACTATACCTTGCTCTAATACCAACTATAGAGACCATACTCTTTCTTAGATTACTATAACATCATTTTAATTATAGAAATCATAAAACCATTACAAAAAAATACAAAGGTTTATTGTCTTGAAAAAACTAGGGCCATACATTAAATTTAAAAAATAAAACATAAACATTTATTTAATTCCTTCTTCTCAAGCTTCTTATTGACCTTTAGATTCTACATCGTACATGTAATATCCTAAGGATATACATCAAAATGGGGTGATCTAAAATCCTATTAAGAAGATATAGAAAGAAATGAATCAATATAATATGGGGTGAGGATAATAATTATCATCATAACATAGGCATAGGATCATAAACATGAGATAAATCAATAATAATAGGCTTGGAATGTGGAAATGCACAAATATGAATCCTTATTTCATAGTGGTTAACTACGACACATAGTTGTGAACAAAGCTAGCATACTGTTCACACATATTTAAATTTTACTAATGTGATTCATCACATTACCTAATGCATTGGAGTGCTATATAATTCTGAGTACACCCATTACATGATAACATTTACACTACGCTATATAATTCTTAGCGCACCCGTTACATCATAACATTTACATCATTATGCATGAAACATAGAAAGTACATCAATCATGGACATAAAATAACCCAGTTAAAGGAATGGGTTTCTTTTCATAAATCATACATTCATATACTTTGGTTCCCAAATAATATAGGTAATAACATACTTGATATATGAATCATAAATATTGAGTGAAGACAAAAAAAATATAGATACATAAAATGGTGTGTTTTTTTGGAAGAAGAGTTTTTTTTGGAAATAATTGTGTTTATCATAAAATCAAGTATTAAAAATTTATATCCCATAAATGTTAATATAATGAATAAATTATATTTAAGGAATATTTATACTGAAAATGGGGTGAAAGTGAGAAAACCCAAAGAAAGAGAGTTGGGTTTGAGAGATCCCCTTACCTTGTATCTGAATTACTTTTTCTATTTAATGTCATGTATAATCACAATAGATTCATAAATAATATAATAAAAAACATTTTAAACATGAATTGGATTATTTATGGTTTTATTAAGTTCAATTATGGGATTTTGGATGGGTTATAGAGTTTAATTTCATTATTTCGGAGTTATCGTTTTCATACTTTTCATGATCGATTAACTTTTGTACATTAATAGAAGTTCGTTTAAAATTTGGATAAATAAATAGAATTGTTATTAGATTTTAGTAATTATATAATATAAGCATAAATTATCTTATATTGAATTTGGTTATATTGTATGAGGTTGAATCATTAGATAAAAGTTAATGATGATCGTTTTAATTTAACTTTTGGCGGTTTTTTGATCACAACAAACAAGTTGTGTTTTATCATTATGTATTATGTATATAAGATAGTTCTAGAACATAAAAAGGTTATAACATAAACATTACAATATTTTTTCAACAATTTAATGATTTATTATCATCCTTTAATGTGTTGAGGGAATATGAAAGTTCATTTTCCATGATGTTGGTAAACTGAAAAATCACAGGTGATGATTTCATTTTTAGAATAACAGAGAGAGAGGGAAGAGTTTAATGATGGATATTACATTAAAATGATATAATTATATTATATTTAAGTTATTATAGTTTATCATTATATTTTAATGAGGTTATGTGATGATATAAAAAGAAAAGAAAACAAAATTAAAATAAATTAATAGAAAAAGGAAGACGATTTTACCTCTTAAATATATCCTCCTTGAGAACCTCCATAGGGAAGATGTTTTGGTATTTTGATGGGACCAATTTCTCTTGTAAATGAGGAAGGTGCTATATAAGAATGTTGTTAAGAATTTATGTGAGGCTCAAATCCTGATAGGTGTGAGGATAAGAGGGGGTGAGGGATGGTATTTATAATGGAGGAGAGGGTGTGTTTCCCCATTATTATAATCATTAGTTATTATCTTGGCACAAGAATATAAATAGTTTAAGAATTATCATAAAAATATTAAAATAATAAAAGAAAGTTAGAGTTTATCATGATGAAATAATTCATGATGTTAGTAATATTCTATTTAACCTATAATGTATATATAATATAAATTACCATATTTTAAATTAACCAAAAATTTGATTATTTCAGAAAAATACCAAAAATTCTCCCTAACCATTTTTTATGTGTATAATTAACAAATGAAATCTGTTTTATGAATATAATATTCTATATTTGAGTAATTTTATTTATAAATAAAATCATCATTTACATGGAAATTATAGATTTTAAAATTATAAAAGATTTTATAGCACTTTGAAAGAATCACATAAGCTCTCATAAAATTATATTAAAATAATAAGACATAAAAATATTAATTTATGAATAAATTTTTAATGTTAAATTATTAAATTATTCATTAATTATAAATAATTAATTTTGACTCACAAAAATGTGACCACTTAATTAATAAATTTTAATATATTTACTTAGAAAAACTATCATATAATTATATAATATTTTCACTTATATGATGCCTAAATTTTATTTATACATTATTGGGTGAGTTAACTATTTATTTTTGCCAGTTTACTATTCATAACGATCATATTACTATTCTTAAGGTCAAGTTTCTAGTTCATTAGTATATATTTCTTAACATCTAGAAACACATATAATATAATTAATTCCTCATTTATAAATCATTTATTATTGTATATAAGTGATTTTATATACTTTATATTACATGAAATTACTATAATAAGGGAGAAAGTCTATTGATAGAAGTTTGGGATTTTATAAATCTACCACACATGGATACAAAAGTTGGTCAAGAATCACATAAAGAGGGATTTATATATATTTATAAAGGACAATTGAGATGATTTAACTCAAGATAGTCTCTAATATATGATATTATAAAGGGTTATGATATTTTCAACTAGGAAAATTGCATATTAGTCTACAACCTTAAGAACTAAAAATTAAATTAACCATTAAAAGTTTCTTTAAAATGTTTCCTGAATGCAGATTGTTTAATCTCATATATAATAGACATTTTAATCCTAAATGAGAAAATGGAATATATTCTTAAATATTTGAGTATTTTAAATTTATGAAAAGGATTTATAGGAGCATGTTGGGGAGGAAAAAATGAGAGAATACAATAAAACACTTTTTTACCAAAAATGCAGTGTGTAAGGGAAACATGGTTTTATCCATATGATGATCTTAGAAATCATGTGTGGGTAAGGTGTTATACCCTTACAAAGAGTCTAAATTTTATACCACCCATATACATTTCTATCTTTTCCCTTATGAATCCTTTAGAATGTCAGAGGTACCCCTTGACACAAGCAAGGCTACCATTACAAAATGAAATGAACATTCCTCTTACCCATACATAGATTTTAGAACTAGAGAGTTACCTTTATAAATAATTTAGAAATACAAACATACTATTATGAAGAACGTATTTTAACCTTATGTAACCTTTGTAAACATTGGTCTACCTTTCCCCAGCAACTAGAAGAAACACCCTACCCTTACTTAGTTGCTCTTTTCCATTATGTAACCCTTGAAAATTATGGGTTACATTTACATAACACCCAAAAAATAAGACCATTGTTTTTGTTGAAGACTTTTACCTTAAAGAAGGACCTATTCCATTCCAAAGGGTAAACAATGTTGAAAATTATTAATTTTCCACAATATGAACATATAAAATAAAACAAAAGGAGGTTTTAGAACATTTAAAAAGTATGGAAAATAAAATTATAACCCTATGATGAAGTCTAATCATCAATAAGTGTCTCCAGTGGTATTTATTGAACAAAATAAGAAATTTTTCTAAAAAATTTGAATATTTACACATCTCATCTTTGATCCATCCATACTATCATAAGATCTGAACAAGTGAAACCATCTTTACCGAAATTGAAACTTCCCATACTATTCTATAATATGCACTAGATTCTCCTCATAATAAGAATCTGTATCCAATACAACATCCATATAATCCATAACATGCATTATAACATGCATATAATTATGGAGCTTAGATACTTGAAAAATATTGTATATACCTCAGTAGTTCGAAGGAATATGTAAACAATATGCCACTTTCCCAACCCACTCTGTGATTTCATAGGGCTCATCATAACATAAGGATAGCTAGATGTCAATGAAAATACTGAGGAGTTACTCTCAAGAAAATAAAATAACCCACAATAAATTCCAAAGGTCTCCTCCTATGGTCTGCATTTGATTGATGCCTTCACTAATCTGATCAACCACTTTTTATTTAGCTGCACTCTATCAGAGGTATCCTGGACCAAAATCACCCCTACATTTTCAGCCTTAATAGCCTCATGTAAATAAATAGTTATACTGCATGACATCCCATAATGATATTCAAAATATTACATTAGTATTGAGTCCTTGAGACTATTATTATAAGATAACTATACCAATATAGATTATCATCCCACATACCACCACATTCTAGTATAAAATCTCGATACATATCCTCTAATATGTTAATCTTCTACTCAAAATGTCCATCTATCTGAGGAAGGAACATTGTACTCAACCTCATCTAAGTCCTTATGACCTTATGATTGACCTACCAAAATTGAGATATGAAATTGGTCTCCCTATTAGATACAATTATCAAGGGAACTACTTTTAATAATACAATCTCATATATATAAAACATTCCCATGTCATCCACTAAGTGAGTATCATAAATTCTAAGAAGTGAGATACATTCATCATCTGATAAAAAATAACTTTGAAAGATCCACAACACATCATGCTCTTCAGTAACCCCATCAAACAAAATCTATTGAAGCATACTATTAATTCCACATGGGCACTAGAAGTGGATTAATAAAACCACAGGGATACTAATGCCAGTAATTTAACCTCTGGTAGGTAAGGCATTAGGAAACAAATCTAGTGATGTCTGTTTTTATCCTTGTTCATTAGAACTGGCTCATCCGGGTGTGGAACATCATTTTTACACTAGGATGTACTAAACATATAGAGGTATGGATTTCCTACATCAACTCATATCTAATGGAATTAGGGAGTATTACTCAACCATGTAAAAATATCACATTATTACCATCAAATAACCACATGGGTGTCAAGTCACTACTTGAAAGTTGTAACTACAACATAACTCATTCTGGGTTAGTATAATTTCCTTCATTAACCTAGTATACCATTGAATATGATACCACTAGTGGAGTATAAATCAATGATATTTTATTATTATAACCACCCATACTCTATTTATCCAACAATCTCACCATGTTCAACAACTCCTTTGAAGGCCTCTCATTATAATCATGTGGTAATTCCATCTTATGGATAGGAGAACCTGTAATAAAGTTACATTTACCTCAGGTATAATCCATCGTGAAGTAAAAACTTTTAAGATACGCTTCCAAGAGACTATTCCTCCGGTTCAAGTCCCATTTTTTAAGATATAATGGAGGATTTTGTTGTAATTTTAAACATAAAATCTCTTATTAAAGAGATAATTTCTACAACACTATAGAGCATGGACCAACGATTCATGCTCCATGACATGAGTTGGGTTTTTACTCTGATATAGTTACAACTGCTGTTACCCATTTACCAGTACCTTCTCCCTAAACATCATCACAACTCCCAGACTGAGGTGTGATATATCCTAGTACGAAACATATCTGGCCCCTACCTCGGAATGTTTCAATACATAAGTTGTTGGTAACCTTCTGTTAGGATAGAAAAATTCCTCCTCAAACTAATCTAACCACTAAAGCCTCACTCCCTTCTCCATCACTATAGTAATAGGTTATTAAAGATGAGAGTAGCCATGGATAAAGTAATGGATGTTTCTAGATAAAACAAGAAATATCTTGATCTCGAACATGTTTTAAGGAGATGTATAGGACTTCAAAACATCCACTGTCTGTGGATCCATGGATATAACTAACTCATTCAAAACACCCTAATAATTTTATGGTTTGGAAAATAAAATAAGTTTTATCAAAGACGATCATGAATAAGTAAATGATAGAATTTATGAATTATTTTCAAATAATAGAAGATGAAAAATTAACAAACAATTTTTTCTACATTTGTATAATGACAATAAGGAATGAAAAAACTAATAGGATATCATTTTTTCATTAAATTTATAATTAATTTAATTAAATAAAAATAAATAGGACCTATTTATTATGACATTTATTCATTTAAGATGTTTTTCATTCAAAATTAATTTCCTTAATCCATGATTTCACATATAAGTCCAATGTGCAGAGTACCTCTGGTAATGATCTACACATGCTCATATGATGTTTTAACAACACCAATAAATCATTGGATGATAAAATGACTGATTGATCAAGTTTCATTGTTTATCTCGACCACATAATGATTCAATATTCTTTAAGAAATTATATTAATCTTCTCATTCTTGAGAGGATGTGAGTAGGAAGTGGAGGATTCTAGAGGGAAATATATTGTAAAAAACTATTGTTGATTTTAACCTCTATTAGAGTCCATTAGTTGTCTATTAACAGGTCCAGGGTTAGGGTTTTTAATTTAGTTAATTTCACAAGTTCCCCAAATAAAATGGTAAACTCATTTCTCACACCGAGTCATTTATTAAAATAATTATATTACTGTTATTCAATGTAATATTATAACTAGAACATTGAAAAATATTATTTTACAATATTAAAAATTAATATTTATCATTTGAAATAATCTTACACTGCTAGTCCTCCTTGGTTTTTATTGAATACCTAAATAAATTAAATATTCATTCATTCAATTAGTAAATTAATAAATATTATATATATATATACAATTTTATAATTTCCTTGAGAATAAATATTTATTTAATTTAGGTGATATTTAATTTTGAATGAAATTATTCCTTAATCATGAGAATAATTTTTTGTCCAATAATTCAATTCAATTAATTTCATTGAGATCAATAGAAACACAAAGGGTGTGACCCTATAAGATTATTTCCTATTGGCATTAGGCATTCTTGCCAAAATTTCATGATTACTATCTACCAATGGTTCAAGGCACCCGATAGAAATATGTTACTTTTTAATTTTGATAACAATATACGAGCACACACTCTGTAATATAATCCATTTTTTTATAATATCACATCATGAAGGTTTCACACCCATTCCATCATCGTGTATGTTTGACACATCATTCTTAAACTATTTTTAATAAAACATTTGTTACAAAATGGTCATGGAATTTAATATTATTGTTCAATTTCAATCATAGGGTTAAGAAATTAAATTCCATTAATATGGATGGGACAAATCCTTCCATGAATTGTTCATTAATAACATGTCATTCATGATGCTCCCAACATATACTACATCCCATGAACATATGTTGTCACGATTTTGGTTAGGAGATATAATTGTGTGATTCAAGAAATCAGTTAGCAATAATAATAAATTTTAATGAGCATCACACGCACATGAGGATATGAATATTTTATAAAACATAAAATGTATAGAATTTATACTAACAGATCTCTTCTCATAATCTCCCATATTTGAGATTGACAAGTGATAACTTCAAGAGTTAAACTCACAGTTAGTTATGAGTAATAAAACTTTGAAATCACTATACTATATGACCCATCATATATTCTATCCAATCATAGAACTAAGAATAAGAATATCATCATGAAATTTTATGGTTCACATCATAGTGGAAAACTGCTTTTCCCTTTTCAATGTGTTAGATACTCTAGAAAATTGTTAAATTAAATTCATGATAAAAAATTAAAAATATATAAAATATGTTTAATTAGTATTAACATCTTTTAATATACATGTTATGTTAAGTACAAATAGTAGGTTTCAACACTTCAACTCCAACAGAAACCCACTTAGACTAGAGCTAACATCCAATGAGTTTCTATCCACTGACCCTCTCATACTGATTAATTTTATACTATGTTATGTCTCTAGTTACAAGGTCATCAATGAGTTCTTCCATGGATACTATAGTCATTGTAAATTTACCTATATGATAAAAATCCATCAATATATGATACTTATTATTTGTGTGCTTTTCCCTCTAATGTGATCTTCACTCCTGTGCATGATCCACCTCTCTTGTATTATCATAATTGAGTGTGATAGAGTATTTAATTTTTGGTACCTCATCATTATCCTGGATGATGTTTCGTATCCAAACTACTAATTTAGCTTCCTCAGAAGCTGAAATATACTCATAAACTGCAATAAAATCTACGAACCTATCTTTCTTTGATCACTTCCAACTCACACCACCTCCATTGAAGGTGAGCATCTATCCTGACTCTAATTTTAGGCTGTATTGATCTATTTGGAATATACCTTTTACATATCCATTAATAACTCGGTCTTTATCTCCTACATAGACTAGTAAAATTTCCTTATTTCATCTCAAATACATAAGGATATTCTTGACATTAATCTTATATCATTCACTTGCATCATCTTGATATAGTCCTACAACACATAAGACATATGAGACATTTATCTAGGTTTATAACATAACATATATGACTGACCAAATCATTCATTTATATGGAATCCTTTACAACCTTATTCAGTAATCTTATGTGTGATGAAAAGTTTTCATTGAAAGGTGGATATCATGTGAAACTAGAAGCAATACCCTCTTGGATTGTTCCATACTAAATATCTTCACTATCTTATCAATATATGTACTTCAACTTAGACAAAGAAGTCACTTGGTTTTTGATCCAAAAAATATATATTGCATTACTATTTTCCTTTATGGAGATTTATGTATTTAACCACGATTTAAAAGACCATAAAATTTTTTTTCCAAGTATTATTATTTCATCATCGTTAAATTTTATGAAAACAACCGCACTCCCACTAAATTGATTATACACACAAGGTTCCCATTCAATATTTATGAAACCAAATTCTATTATGGATTTATAAAATAGATTGTTCCGTGATCTGGATGCTTAATTTTATCCATAAAAAGATCTTCTTAATTCATATACCTTGTCGAAATTCGTTAGAGTCACAAAAAAATTAGTTTGTGTCATATTGAAATCTTCCTCAAGGATCCATTAAGGAAGGATTGTCGGACGTCCATTTTCCAAATATCATAATCATGTTAATCCCCAATGGAATGTAGAATTATCGTATAATTCATCATAGAAACTGGGGAAAAGGTTTCATCATAGTCTTTCCCTTGACCCTATTTCAACACATATGAGACTAGTTATTCCATATATATATGACACGTCCATCCATGCCCATTTTATTCTTGAATACCCATTTGAAACTAGTGAAATTTACATTCATTGGAGTATTTACGAAAATGTAGAGTCAGTCTTGGTACGTGGAAACAATTTAAAAAGAAAATTGTATTTACACTTAGAAACATCTATGACACTTATTTATTCCATGTAGATTTCATGATCATTAATATAAAAAAATAACGAGTCTCCACCCCCAGTGATTAAAAAACCATGTTATTCTTATTCTATAACTCCACTCTTACTCTTATATAGTATGAGTGTCTCCAAAATTTCTTCACACTTGAAATATTATAGAATATATACTTTTAAAAACTCTTTTTTACATTGATCCTGGACTTTATCAAAGTATATCTAAATCCCATGATCTATTTAAGGGTTCTCCTATCTCTCAAAAAATATGGCATATCCTTCCATATTTATATTTTTTGAAGGTTTATATCGGTAATACCAATTTTTTTCTTGAGCTATCATATAAATATAAAATATTCCTTGAGGTTCATGTTTGTTACCTGAAGAGGCCTTAAAATATTCTTCACAATAAAAAAACTATAAATTCATCAATAAAGACATTCTTTCACATAAAATTTCATATTTAATATTTTTTTCTTTAGTTAGCACTTAGTTTAGTATATATGCTACTTTCTATAATCTGTATTCCCAAAAGGATACTAAAAGACTGTAGAATCAAATAGTATAATGAGATGATGAAATACAAGAGGGGGGGCGGTGAATTGTATACATTAAAATCCCTTTAGAACCTTTAATGTTTGCAGAAAAATTTTATTAAGGAATGTTTCTTAACCATAGGGGAATTTGTTTCTTAAATTTAGCTTTCAACTTTATGGAAACTTATTTGAACAATGTTAAACAAAATTCACAATCTCTCTTAAATAAACCTTTTCTTAAACTTTACAACTGTAAGATAAAAACTGAAGGAATATTTTCTTAATGGAAATATTATACCTTAAATGATATAGAATCTTTAATATTATTAATGTAACTGAACTAGAAAGTATAATAAAGTTATATTGTCTAACATAACAAAGTTACCATTGTTGAGGAATAAAAAATAACAAAAAATAGAAAAAAAAAGTAAGAATATATTTATTTTATCCCAAAGAGAAAGGCATCTAACAAAAATGGATAATGGTTCCTTGCTTTAGACCTCAAGAAAGCATGTCTTACACAAACCTAGGTAAGCCCTCAATCTGACGATTTGTATTTTCTTTTATATTCAAACAAGCCATAGATTTTGAAGGAAATCAGAACCTTTGTCTTCCAAATCTGGAAGCCCATGATCAACATGATGGGACTCTGCACAAAGAAAGTCTGAAAAAGTTCTTAAAGCCTGAACATGTTTTTCATGACATCCACCCGAAGCACTGAGAGTTGAAAGACCCTCTCTCTCTACAAATCACTTAACAGTGTCATATCACTTCACAATATTTTTTCACATATTTTTTCACTACATAGATCATTATAATGAAGTCTTATTTAGAGGCAAAACATCTAAATGGTTGGATCCACTCCAACAGTCATATTTTCCATAAAATTTGGAGGGACCTAGACATGTATAAAATAGAAAATGGTTCATTTATAATAGATTGTATGACATAGTTTCATATAAAGAATCATAATAAACACTTTTAAGTTTAAATTAAATTTTAAGTATTAGAAAATTTAAAATCTGATAATATTGAAAAGATACTTTAAATGACTCTATAATTATCAAGAAAAACATATTCTTATGAAAATGAAAATCTAATTTATAGAACGGTATCACTGTTTTAAAGTACCAGAATCATAAAATAAGTATGACTTTTTTACCGGTACTGTTAACATGAAAAACAATATCATTGATTCACCGATAGCACTAAATTAGTATGAAATATGCTTATGTACAATGGTACGTCAGTATCTTGAGTAAAATGGTATGATAAAGTTGTAAGTAAAATGGAATGGAAATGTTGTATGTAAAATGGAATGAAAAATTTATATGTAAAACGGAAAGACAAATTTGTATGTAAACATTATAATTTTTTTTAAGTAAAAGAGAATAAGAGATTTGTAAGTAAAAAAGAATGAAAAATTTGTATATAAAACAGAACATAAGGAAAAGTGTTTTTTATTTTAAAAACATAAAGCTATAAATAATTGATAATCCATAAGATATCCTTATTGACTCAACAATCTCCCCCTTTTTAGAAAGCACAATAAACTTTACTAAGGAATAATATATTGACTTTGATAAATAAGTAAGGAAAAATTATCTCCCCCTTTTAATGAGATTAAGGATGAATACGACTATCTCTCCCTTAAATTGAATTTCCTAAGGATTTTATTCATGAACATTAGTAACCATATTTCTTTTTATAATAAATATCTTCCCATTAATTGGGAAATATTATCACCCCCTTAATAGATTTCCCCTCATTGAAGTTTTCATAAAATTCTTCCATCTAATAAAATTTTCCCCTTTTTGATTTTCAAAAAGAAATGGAAAATTATAGGATGTAACTTTAAGGTTAAGAAAACGTGCATAGGAAAAAAATAAATATATGAAATAAAAATATTGTACTATGGAAATTTTGAAACAGAATTTTAGTTTATAATAAAGAATCAGAATGTAAAAAAAAATTCAACCATCCTTCTTCTGATCCGATAACATTTTTTTATCAAGGATTTAACTTTCTTAACTTCATTATGATCTTCTTCAATATTCTTCATCAAAATCTATTAATCTTCGTTCTTCTTTTCTAAGTACAAGATCCTTTATTATTGAATGTTGATTCTATCATCTTGATTTTTGATAAACTCTTCTTGAGCAGCCACCTTTTTTACAAATTTGGATCTGACTTCCTTTTCATTACTTATAGACCATGCAACAGAATTGAGTTGGATTACTTTATCAGAGATAGATTCTATAACTTTGTTGAACTCAAATTCATAGGTATTGAAAGATTTGTTTGTTGAATCCATGAAGTCACTGAACTATCTAATCTCTTCATTGATGGTTTTGATGTGGTTAAAAACTTTCATGAAGGTCACATTCTAAGATTTATAATCAATCAAAATAATGTTGATGTCTGCTTCTTTTTTGAACACCATATCCATCAACATATTAGTAGATTTTTTTCTTTTGGTTTAGGTTCTCTTGCATCATTTAACTCCGGGAATCTGTATTTTCATGAACCGAAATAGTACTGACCATTTTTCTTAAAGATATAATCAAAAAGCCATGACCTATAGAGGATGATGACTCAGAGTATGAATCATCTTTACTTTCTCAGACTGTCTTGGAGATATGGAAACCAGTTTATCTATCTTTTTAGAAGACTTCTGAGGCATTTCATTATAGGATGAGGAAACTATAACACTCATTCCATTGTCAAGATTTTGAACTGGGGTTTGTTAATCAGATACAGGGATAGGATTATGATCACCCTATTTATTTACTTCCACATTAAGCTCTTCTTCTTGAGTTCTTTCTTGTATTTCTTATTTCTGGATCTCTTCCCCTTCATCATCTTGATGTTCAACCTCTTCTTACTCTTCTTCTTCTACATCAACTTCAACTTCTTCTTCCACTTTCACTTCAAATTCATCTTCAATCTCTTGTTCTTATGAAACTGATTTAGATTTGAAGTCTAAGGAGTTCCATTATACACATCCACATCCCTTATAATATCATAGTTTTAATCTTGAATTATCTGATCTTCCATTTCCTGAACTAGTTTTGATAATTATAAGACTTTATTAGCTTTTTCAATTTCTAGAGAAACAACTAGCTTTTCAGAAATAACTCAACATTCTGCTGCTTCTTGAGATTCATTCTATACCTCTTCTTGTATAGACTGACACACTTGAGCTTCTTAGGATTTCTTCTTTAACATCTTCTCCATGTTTTCCTTCTCTAGATTTTATCTTGCATTATTTTTAATGCCTTAGACTCTTCAGGGTTTAAGCCAAAGGAAAGACCACCTTCCATTCTAGTAGCTACCATTTCTCCCCATTTTGCAATCGTTGAATCAAAATAGGCTTTTGGATTCTTTATAAGAGGAGTTGTTGACACTGGAATAGTAGGAACCAATGTTGGTAAGCTAGGTTCTTCAGGTTTTTTTATTAGTTATTGATTTTGATGATTCTAGAACACCAACCGTGTTCTGAAAAACTATGTATTAAAAAAAATAGATTTTGGAAGAAAATATACCTTTATTCTCAATAGTGTATCATCATTGATTAGCAAAATATTGAAATATTTAGGAATTGATCGATAATGGAAATTCAAATCATAAAGTATCATTACAATTATTCTAGAGATAATTATTGAATAATTAATTATATGGGATCTAATGGTTCCTCATTTAACTACATGTATGGTTAGAAAGATGTATTTGTTCAAGTTGATATTCATTACATTGAAAAGAAAATCAAATAAAAAGATATCACATATTGTTAAAGAGTACTTATCCCCTTTCCTTGGAATAAGAAAACCTGGCATCTATAGGGCTACAAGTTTTTTGTTAGTTATATGATTTGTAGTCTTTATATGATTAATATTCTTTAGACCATGATAATCTAGAGCATTATCTTTCTCCACAGAAACTTCCATCTTCGGAAATCTATGTGAGCATAGAATATCCTATCCTTCATAAGGTAACTTGAGAAAAGTTCCCCCCTTCATGTAAAGAACTATATAAGTATTATCATAATATGTTTACTTAAACATGTACTTGCTATCCTTTACAAAGAAAATAAAAAATTCATAGAATTGTATGACTTGGTCAGGGTAAACCAGATCCTAACTTTTCTCCTTAGCTACACACACACTTTCCCAACTATTAGTTCTTATGACCTTTGAGATAAGGGAGTCTTACTTTGCAATGAAATTAGGGTATACCAGTATTTCCCTAAAGATCAACCAATCATTTATATCCTTGTTAATCGGCATCCGATCTGTTGAGGATTCAGGAGTCGTTCATAGTGTAAGAAACAAAGGAGATGGAACAAATACTTTGATGGAAAAAAATATTTGGCACAGAGAGCAGAGATGATTATGTGGTGCTCATAAATGAGGCACCCCTTATATAGACAGTGATGTGAAATTTCAACTTCCATATGATAATCAAACGGTTTAAATTAACCTGATTCGATTTTACGGTTGAAGATGATTGTAGAAATATGAATTCTGATTTTTTGAGGTAAGGTAAACAATGAATTAAATAAAAAATTTAGGAACATACTTTTTAAATAACAGAAACTAAAACATAAGATCAAAAAAAATAAGAAAGTGTACTATATGGGATACTCTAAATAATTTCTCAGTATTATAAGAATTCACTTTGAATTATTAGATTCTTTGAATTTCCATTCTGGGAATTTCTATTTCAGGAATTTTTTAGTGGAAAAAATCATAGAGAAAGATATATTTTCTAAGAGAAATAAAGAAAAAGAAAAAACATATGTACCCCCTGAAATAAGGAGTATCTTAATGATAGGAGATGATTTAAACAAGAAGAACATGTGAATGATTCCCTTACAATGATCATTACTACCTTCTTTTAATGTATTCAAATCTATCAGAAGGAAACAGTTTTGTAAAAATATCAGCAAGTAGTTCTTGCGTTCTGATGAATTGAAGAACAATATCTCCTTTAAGTGTGTGATCCATATGAAATTGATGTCTAATATCTATGTCCTTTTCACGGGAGTGACGTGAATGGTTTTACATTAGGAAATGGAACTTCTGTTATCACATGTTATTTTAGTTTTAGTAATAATCATACCATAGTTTGTGTGTGTGTGTTTCATCCACAACACTTGAGTACATCAACTTCTAGCTGCTACATATTCAGCTTTAGCAATGGAAAGTGTTACGGAATGTTATTTCTTACAAGAACAAGAGACTAAGGAATGTCCTATGAAATGACATGTTCTATATGTAGTTTTCCTATCCTTTTTTCAACCACCAAACTCATAATTCAAAAAAAATGTTCGAAATCAATTCCAGAAGAATAAAATAATCCTAAATCTAAAGTTACCTTTAAGTATCAAACAATTATTTTCACAAAATTTAAATGATATTCATTAGGATTTTCTTGGTATCTTGCACATAAGACTACTGAAAACATTATTTTACGTCATTTGGAGTTGGTGGCCTAGAAAAAACTACATTGTACATTATTCATTAATAAAACCTTTATCACATCTTGATTGTTCTTCTGCTTGACAATGCATGTTATAATGTCCTAAGGATAGTTGTTTCATTAAAGGGTCATAGTGGATCACTGCAATGATGAGAACCCAGATGTTCCATAACATTATTCTTGAATATATATTCTATGTCTGGATGATGTTATTTGAGGGAAACAAATAAAACAGATCCTTAGGGGTGAGGACTCATAAAAATTTGAGGCACCTTCTCATGGTGTGTGCCCTCGGTAATATCCAGGAGGATATTATGAGAATGAGAACCGCCAGTATGAAATCCACATTTCATAGTGTCGTTGGATGTACCTATCTGGAGACATTTGTATTGGTCCTTAGACTATAAGATTAATATTAATGGGTATTACAACTTGCACACTTAGATGTATTGACAAAAACTGTGACGACACACTATTCACAGAGAGGTAGGATATATTAGGTGCATCACGAGTAATACTTCATTAATAGATAATGTGAGAAAGGATTTTTTTCCTTCTGTTCCATAGTGGGAGTAGATATCTCAAGCCCTTTGATGGAATTGATATAGCCTACATAAATACATGTGCATTGTATGGTATGGGTATTTTCAATTATGGGAAGTTAAAGAAAGAATAATTGAGCACATGGGTTGATGGAACTAGCATGAAACTCTCTTGATTAGAGATATCGAGATAAAGCGATTACATTACATAGTAAGCGTTTTTAGGAGGCGACATGTCATTGTTGCGTTAACTTATTTCACTATGGTTTCATTGGCATGTTTCTAGACTCTAACCTTGGACTTTAGGTAGGCTCTACCTATTTCCACTATGAAAGAGACCTAGAGGGATGCACACAAAGTGTGTCCATGTATCTCAGTTAAATATTAATTTAACAAGTTGAATAAAGATTATTCCCCACTATGGTTTAATAATTATTCAAGGATGCATGATTGTATTTATTTTGACACTAGTTATTAGAGATTATATATTGTGGGTGAAATAATATATATTTATTAGCATGTAATTCAGTTACATTTATTTAAGAAATAAATAGATATTACTCAAGGTCTAATAAATATGGTGGAGGAAAAAAAATTAAACTGGAAAATTAAACAGTACACACCGTTTAAGTTTATCCATAAGAGCTGTGTAGTTTTTTTTTCGGGATATGTGAGAAATAATATTGTTTATTTAATTAAATAATATTAGTTGTAATTCACTTGGCACATGTCAAGTAATAATAATAGTCAACAGTTATTATTCAGACATTGGGTTTTCCTAAGAATTTAATGAAATGATTAAATTCTCTCTGGTAATTAATTAATTTTATTATTTTAAGTGTTATAACTCCCAATTACATTATTCTCATTGAAGCTATCCATTTATTTGGTTGTGCACACTAATTCTAGAGAATTCATTCAAGACCAAAAGAATGCCTTCCTCTAAGAACACTTTCATGATCAAGGGAGATCTACCAGATCAAGGCGATCGAACGTGGACATTGAAAGCGAAGGTTCTTCCACGCTAGCACCCATAGATCCCTTTGGAGATGTCTAGTGATATGTGGTACACAAGTGGATCACCGCTAGAGGAATCCTACAATTGGATTCTACGACGCAACGACAGATCACAAGATCGTGTCCGGAGACATCAACGATGAAAGAATTCCATCAATGTAATTATTGTGAATTAATTAAATTAATTACAACCAACATATAATTATTATATCTCTATGGTTTTGGGATTCCCCCTTTTGTTTTTTCTTTCTTCATTCTATCCCGACGATTTGGTATTTTATATCGTGATAGATCTCTGTTTGAATGTTTTTTAATGTTAAAATTAAAGTTGGGAAAACCCACGAACGTGCTTCTGCTGTGCTTGGAACCTACAAGTTGTATCAGAGGGAGGTTATATCTTTGATTATAATTATTTAGTTTTTTGTTGGTGATTTACGCATTTAATAATATAACTGTTTCAATTCTAGTTAATCGTTCTTTAAATCTGAATATTGAAACATGTTCCTCCTCTATTGTTTCTCGTTCAGCATACAGAAACATATTTTTATTATAATTAAAATAAAATAAAATAGAGGATCTCATATGGAGGATCCAAACATTTCTATCCATACAACACAAGAATATATGGTGTGTATTCATAAGTACATGTTGTGTAGTCTAGGTTCATGCATTGGATGGATCTGCCAAATCAGGCCATGTATTGGATCCTATCTAAGTCGTTAATGACACCGTGTGTTGAACATGAACAATTGGAACACGGTTTCCGGACTACACGGCATGTGGTATAATGAAAACAGCGTTTAGTCACTTCAGGTTAGGGTTTGACCATGTACCCCATAGACGGATTTCCCGACTAGAAACTGTGTAACAAAGAAACTACATGGCATGTGTCCCACTGAACATATCGTCTACTCCAAAAACTTTTGAAGTACATTAACACACCACGTCCTCGGGTGTGTACTTCAGATGGATGGTGAATAAAATTACACTCCATGTAGTCAGAACTACATGTCGTGTACTCATCCAACTTACACATATTTATTAAAATTTATTATTTATATTACACAAAACCTTGAGACGTGTACCATAGTGCATGCGTAAATATGAGGCATAACACGTGATAGGTGTTTTATATATATGTTTTTAATTTAACATCGACGTAATGAATGGGAATTCACCGGGTTTCCTCCAAGGTACAAGTTACGTATAAAGATAATTTTAAATGAATACATTTGTTTAAAATTATGATGGATGAGAATATCAAGGAAATTCAGAAAAGTGTTTAAGAGAAAAGGACTGATTAATTAAATATAATTAATTTATTCTGGCGTGATTTATCTTAAAAAAGAACAATTAAGGAATTGAATGCTAGTTTTATTTAAGCGTAAATATCATTGCATGTATGGATGTTCATGAGCTAGACCAAGTCCTTTGTATGTGAATGGTTTCTTTTAATTAATTTATTTAAATTAAATTTGATGGAATGAGAGCCTTCTCCTCCTTAATATGTAAGGCCTATGCACCAAGGATTCTTTTATGTAAAACCCCCTTCTTACCCCTCAGTTGCGTGTGAGATAAATTCATTAGTAATGAATGAAGCATCCAAGCTAGTGGAGGCGGCTCAAGTCAGGAACCAATGTGAAACCAATCCAAGGAGATACATAGGTGGACAGGTGGAAAAATGTAAACACGAACCCGAAAGGTTCAATGTGTTTTCTCCCATAGGTCTTGGGTTAGTTTATCAACCGCTAGATAAAATAACCAATAGAACAAGCTCACGATCATACCATTTATTTTATTTCATTCAATTACATGGTTTATTTATTGTGGTTGTGTTGTCACGATCACACAATTAATGAATATAACAAGAATGAAATATGGACCTAAAATAAGAAATGATTATGCGTAAATATTATCTTAGACATGGTAAATCACTTAAGTATATCCCAACTAATATTACCAAGAATGTAATCAAATATAATAAAATGGAAATTTACATATAAGGATAAAATCTCCCAAAGAAATATTAGGTCCATATAGCCTTCCATAATCATTGTTAGAATCAAAGCATAGTTCAAAGTTCTTGACCAGACCTAGTTGGGGTGATTTCAAATATCAGGGAATTCTAATTCAAGTATTTGGATTGACTTGACTTTATTCGCATCAAGGGATGACTACCACAGTAGGACATGGTGTGTCCAAGAGGCAAAGGTTTATGAAATCCAAAATAAAAGGATTTTAGGATTGGGGAGTCCACTGAGCGGATAAAGGATATACGAGTTACGGTAGTTGGAATTTGGAATGCCTACCTGAAACCCTTCAAGTTCCTTGACCAACCCTAGGTGGGGTAATGCAAAGGGAGATATGGATACATTCCATTAGAATATTCTGGAAACAAAATATTCGGAAGTCAACAGTGAGGGTTATTGGATTTTGATAAAATAGTGGGAAAATAATAAGTATTAATTTATTTATTTGTATCAGTTTGGTAATAAAGTACTAAAACTTTTATCATCTTTATTTGTAGAATCGGTAAGAAAATGACTTCAAATATATCATTGTGAACCATACTCGAGGATGAAAACCTTATCACCAGCACCAATTTGTAAGAGTGGCAGAGGATTTTACGCGTCAACCTTCACCATGAAATGAAATTATTTGTACCAGAAGAGCCTGTTTTAGTTGCGCTTGGAAAAGAGGCCAATGATGAAGAAATATATCTCCATAAAAAACAAATGGATGATGCCATAGATGTCCAGTGTTTCATACTATCAGCCATGTCTAATGAGCTCTTGAAGCAACATGAAAACATAGACCCGTATAGCATGATTTCTAACCTTAGGATCTCTACCAAGAGAAGGCAAGATAAGAGAGGTATGAGATCTCCAATTCTTTGTTTACATCTAATATTGGAGAGTCTGTGACAAATAGGCCTCATGTAGTCATGATTATTGGCTACATGGAACACCAGGACACATAAGGATTAAATTCCCAAAAGAGTTCCATAAATATCTCATCCTATCATCACTGCCTAAGACATTCTCTAGCTTCATTGTAAATTATAACATTAGTGGAAATGAGAAGAGTATATCAGAACATATGACCTTGATTCTCTTGGTAGATAAGGACACAGGGCATGAAAAACCTGCAGTCCTTATGGTGAATAAGAAAAGGAAGGACAAGGAAAAGGGGCGAAGACTTATAAATAGTCTGAATCCAACGAGCATTGCCCCTCCAATAAGGGGAAGATTCAAGGGAAGGGAAAGAAACAGGTGGTAGTGAGTTTTTCATGTGGAAAGCAGGGCCATTGGAAGAGGAACTGCACCCAGAAGCATGGGGACACTAAAGGTGCATTCACTATCATGTGTAATCTTTCTATTTCTACACATTAGTATTAGATACTACTTGTAGGGATCACATTTGTATTCAAATGCAGAAACCAAGTAGATTTAGAAATATTTCCAGAGGAGATGTGGATCTTCGACCTGCCAATGGTGCAAGCATGGCCACGTTGGCTATTAGTGATTACCACCTCTCATTGCCGACTGGGATGACTTTGGATTTATGTAATTGTTATTATGTGCCTAATGTTACCAAGAACATAATTTTTCTATCTTTTTATGTTATGGATTGATTTATTTTCATGTTCAGAAATAAGGGTTGTCTATTTTATAAGAACAATATATGTTATGGTATGGAACATTTAAATAATGGTTCGTTTGTACTAAATTATGAAAACCAAGTGATGGAAATCGATTACGAAACAAACTCACATGACTCATACATCACCCAGTTGCAGCATCACTATCTCGGTCATGTAAACAAGAAGCGCTTGACAAAGCTATGCCAAGATGGCTCTTTTGACTCTACTGATCTAAAACCACTTGATAGATGTCACGCTTGTTTACAAGGTAAAATGACCAAGCCACCTATCAGTTGATAGGGTGAAAGAGACACAAATCTTCTTGGAATTGTACACACAGTTGTATGTGGACCATTTACAGTAGAATCTAGAGGTATATTTTCTTTATTAGTTACTTTTTCTGATTATTTGAGTAGATATGGCTATATCTACTTAATGAGGTATTAGTTA
The DNA here is from genome assembly GCA_963277665.1 of Viscum album. Lineage (NCBI taxonomy): Eukaryota > Viridiplantae > Streptophyta > Magnoliopsida > Santalales > Viscaceae > Viscum > Viscum album. The sequence continues at coordinate 419,799,552 of OY728128.1, forward strand.
GAATCCTTAGAGAAATGTAAGGAATTCCAGAATGATGTAGGGAATCATCTCTGTAAGAAGATAATGATGCTTTGATCAGATCAAGGTAGAGAATATCTAAACCAAGAGTTCATCGATATTCTATGGGAGTGTGCAATTATATCTCAACTCACTCCTCCTTATACACTAAAGTGGAATGGTGTTAGTGAAACGAGGAACCATACCTTGTTAAAAATGGTGAGGTTGATGATGAGTCATGCAGATCTTCCATTATCCTTTTGGGGATATGCATTAAAACTACAACATACCCATTAAACAGAGTAACAACTAAGGAGAAAAATTGAATTCCCTTTGAGTTATGGAATGGAAAGAAAACCATTTTGTCGCATACACATGTATGGGGATTTGAAGCGTTTGTTAAGGCCTTATCAGGATACAAACTAGCACCCTAGGGAACGAAGTGTATCTTTCTAGGATATACCTATGAAATGAAAATATATTACCTATATAACCCTCAAGACATGAAAGTGACTGTCGCCAGACAAGCCATATTTTTTGAGAGGGAGCACATCCTCAAAAGGGATAGTGGGAGAAAGATTGACTTCAATGAAGTTGATTCTCAAGATACACAGGAGTTGGTACAAGAACAAGTTCTACAGGTCCCTGTGGATGAAGTTCCAGAAACACAAGTACTGTGTAGGAGCTCAAGATAGGTAAGGGAACCAGAGAGATTTGGTTTCCTGGCCACTGAAGATGGTGAATCATTATTGTTGGACAATGATGAACCTATCTCCTATAAGGATGTAGCAGAGAGCTCAGAAGCTGCAAGATGGCTAGAAGATATGAATTATGAGATTGATTCCATGTATCGGAACCATGTTTGGGTTCTGGTCGATGATCTAGTTGATGTTATGCATGTTGGATGAAAATGGGTATTAAAGTGAAAATTGGACATGGAAGGTCATGTTAGCACCTATAAAGCAAGGATAGTGGCTAAAGGATTCAAACAACGTCAAGGAATTGACTATGATTAAACCTTCTTTCTAGATTCCATGTTTAAATCCATAAGAATCATAATTTCCATAGTTGATTACCATGACTATGAGATTTGGAAAATGGATGTCAAAACAATATTCCCTAACAAGAAACTTCAGGAAGATGTCTATATGACACAACAAGAAGGGTTTGTGACACCAAGTGATGCCAAACGGATTTTCAAGTTGCAGAAATCCATTTATGGATTAAAGAAAGCATCCAGGTCATCAAACATTTGATTTAATGAAGGCATAAAGGAATTTGGATTCATTAAGAATGAATGTGAGCCATATGTTTATAAAAGATTTAATGGGAATGTGGTCATTATCCTAGTAGTATATGTTTACAACATATTGCTTATTGGAAATGACGTACTAGCCTTACAGTCAGTTAAGGACTGTTTGAACAAGTGTTTCTCCATGATGGACTTGGGTGATGTAGCCTAGATTTTATGGATCAAGATCATTCGTGATAGATCCAAGAGGCTGCTTGGACTATGTCAGGGTACATACATTGACCAGATACTAAAGAGATTTAGTATGGAACAATCGAAGAGGGGATTTATTCTAATGTCACATGGACTATATCTTTCTAAGAAAATGTGTCCTTAAACACAACAGGAGAACGATAGAATGACTAATATCCCATACGCTTCGGCTATAGGATCCATCATGTATGCCATGTTATATACCACTCTTGATTTTGCCTATGCACCGAGAATGGTAGGTAGATATCAAGCAGATCCAGGAGAACAACATTGGTCTGATGTTAAGACTATCCTTAAGTATCTGAGAAGAACTAAGGATATGTTCCTGGTGTATGGAGGAGACGAGGATCTTGTAATCAGAGGGTATGATGATGCTGGTTTTCAGACAGATCAGAATGATCTGAAGTTGTAATCTGGATATGCTTTATGTCTCAATAGAGGAGCTGTGAGCTGGAAGAGTTCAAAGAATCCAATCGTCACTAACTCTACAGCGAAGTCCGAATATATAGCAGCTTCTGATGCAGCCATGGAATCCATCTGGATTCAAAACATTGTCCAAGCGCATTATGTGGTGCCTTACAGTAAAGATCCCATTACATTGTATTGTGATCATATTGCAGCGGTGGATCTTGAAAAAGAACCAAGGTCACATCAACAGAGAAATCACATACTCCTGAAGTATCATCTCTTGAGGGATTTATATCAAAAGGGTGATGTTGTAGTGAGCATAGTGTCCATGGAAAAGAACTTGGAGGACCCCATGACTATAGGCATATCTCAGAAGAAGCATGAATATCAAGTGAGATCTAGCGGGTTAAAGGTTGTTAGAAATTGGCTCTAGTCTAAGTGGGAGTCTATTGGAGTTGGTGGCCTAGAACCAACTACTTTGTAATTTATTCATTAATAAATTACTTATCACATATTTATTGTTCTTCTGCATGAAAATTCATGTGATAATGTCTTAAGGATATCTGTTGCATTTAAGGGTCGTAGAGGATCCCTTCTACGATGAGAACCCGGAAGGGCCATAACACTATTCTTGAATAAAATTGTTATAGACAGATGATGTTATTTGAGGGACACAAATAATATAGGTCATTAGGGGTGAGGACTCATAAAAATTTGATGCACCATCTCATGGTGTGAACCATTGGTAATATATAGGAGGATATTATGAGAACGAGACCCGCCAGTAAGAAATCCACATTTCATAGTGTCATTGGATTTTCCTATCCACGAACGTGTGTATTGGTACATAGAATTTAATATTATCATGAATGGTTATTACAACTCGCACACTTAGATGTATTTAAGAAAACTATGATGACACGCTGTTCACTGCGAGGTCAGATATGTTTGGTGCGTCACGAGTAATACTGCATTAATAGATAATGAGAGAAAGGATTTTTCCCTTCCATTCCATAACAGGAGTAGATATATCAGGCCCTATGATGGAATTGATATAGTCTACATAAATCCATGGCCATATTAAGTTATGGGAAAGTTCAATTCCGGTATGTCAAAGAAAGAATAATCGAGCACATGGATTAATGGTACTAACATGAAAGCTGCATGATTAGAGATGTCGAGACAAAGGGATTACATTACATAGTAAGTGTTCATGTGATGTGACACGTCATTACAGTTTTAATTTATTTCTTTATGGGTTCCTTGGCATGTTTCTAGATGTTAACCTTGGACATTAGGTAGGCTCCTCCTAATGCCACTGGGAAAGAGGCCTAGAAGGTCACAAACAAAGTGTGTCCATGTATCTCAGTTAAATATTAATTTAACAAGTTGAATAAAGATTATTCCAGACAATGGTTTAATAAATATTCAAGGATACCTGATCGCATATATTTCGACACTAGTTATTTGAGGTAATATATTGTGGGTGAAATAATATATATTTATTATCAAGTAATAAAGATACATTTATTTAAGAAATAAATAGACTTTACTCAAGGTCTAATAAATATAGTGGAGGAAATAAATTAAAATTAAAAATTAAAAATTACACGCCGTGTATGTCTATACATACACACTGTGTAGTTTTTTTTGGGATATTGGATAAATAATATTATTTAATTAATTAAATAATGTTAGGTGTAATTCTATGGGTTCATGTCAAGTAATAATAATAGTCAACAATTATTACAAAGACAAGGGGTATTTTTAAGAATTAAATGAAATTAATAAATGCTCTCAGGTAATTAATTCATTTTATTATTCCAAGTGTTATAAATCCCAATTACATTATTCTCATTGAAGCTAGCCTTTTTTTTCACAACAATTCTGGAGAATTATTTCAAGACCGAATGAACACCTTCCCCCTATAATTCTCTCAAGACCGAGAGAGATATGCCAGATAAAGGTGATCGAAGGCGAACATCGTATGCGAAGGTTCTTCTGTGCTAGCACCCGGAGATCCATTCGGCGACGTCTAGAGATATGTGGTACATGTGTGGATCACTTCTAGAGAAATCCTACATGTGGAATCTATAACACAATGATGGATCACAGGATTGTGACAAGAGACATCAATGAAGAAAGAATTTCAGCATGATAATTCTTGTGAATTAATTAAATTAATTATAACCAACACACGATGATCCTATCTCTATGGTTCAAGGATTCACTCTTTTGTTTTTTCATTCTTCATTCTATTCTGAAGATATGGTGTTTTATATCAGGAAAGATCTAAGTTTTAAAATTGTTTAAAATTAACATTAAAGTTGGGAAAACCCATAAACACGCTTCTGCTGCGCTCGGAACCTACAAGGTCAACTATCTATTAAGTAATGTAAACTTTTAATCCTTCATCTATAATAATTTAGATCCATAGGTTTCTCTGGTTCATCAAAATCAAGATTATTAGAGGTTTCAGTTGGAGTAATTATACTATTAGTGTTTTCATACCCAATATTCTTAATTAGTTCATTGATATACTTATATTGATATATGTATGATCCTTCTAGTTTTTTAAAAATTTGAAAACCAAGGAAAAATGATAACTCAACCATCATACACATCTCAAAATCAATGTAAAGAAATCAGTTAAAGATTTTTTAGATGATCTGAAGACGATGTCATCAATATAAATTTTTACAATCAAAACATATATACTTTCTTTCATAATAATATTTTTTGGTGCAGTGGTTCCATTAACAAAGTTATTTTGAATAAATAATCCTATAAGTCTATCATACAATGATCTATGGGATTGTTTAAGTCCATATATCTTTGGTAAGTTTGTAAACATGATTAGGATATTTTGTATCTTCAAAACCATGGGTTTGGTCTACCTAGAACTCCTCATGTACATAACCATTGAGAAAATCACACTTCACATCCCTTTGATAGAGTTTGAAATTAAATATTGCTACAATGGATAGAAAAATACATATAGATTCATGTCTTTCTACATGAGCATAGGTTTCTCCATATTCTATGCTTTCTTAAAGGTTATAGCCTTTAGCAACTAATATTTTTTTTATTTATAACAATAATTCCATTTTCATCACATATATCTATAAAAACCCATTTTACTCCAATAACAGAATTTTCCTTAGGTTTTTAACCAAGGGCCAAACTTGACTCCTTACAAATTCACTGAGTTCATTTTGCATGGCATTTATCCAATATTCATCACCCAATGCTTCATCAAGAGCCTTTGGTACAAATTGGGAAAGAAAAGCAACATGTTCAACATCATTTATTAAGTAACTTCTTGTTCTTACTTGTTTATTAACATTATCAATGATATTTTCACTGGGATGATTCTATGTATCAACCTACTTGTGTTTTGTAAAACTTGTTCATCAATATAGTGTAAAAATTATTTAAGGGTAAATGTCTCATAAATATTGTCGTGAACATTTTTCTAATATGAAGGATCTTATATCAAATATTGATGATAATTCTTATAAAATATATCAAAAATAAGTGCAGGTTGTATGAAAACAAAGTGATTAGTTTCATCGAATTTAACATGAACTGTTTCTTCTACATTTCATTTTTTTCTATAAAACATTATATTCCTTAGAGTTATTAGAGTAACCTAAGAAAATTCCTTCATCTGATTTGGGTGAAGATTTATGTAAATTATCTTTATTTTTCAAGTTGAATACTTTACAACCAAAAAAATTGAAGTAATAAACATTTGGTTTTTTGCCAGTCCATAACTCGTAAGGTGTTTTATTTAGAAAAGGTCTTATTAAAACTCGATTTATAGTACAACGGGAAGTACATACAGCTTCAGCCCAAAAATGTTTAGCTATATAATATTCACTCATCATGGTTTAGTTCAGCTCTTGAAGAATACAATTTCTTATTTCGACAACACCATTTTGTTGAGGAGTTCTTGGTGCTGAAATGTTGTGAGTAATACCTATCTTACTACAAAAAGTTTCAAAGTCTGAAATTTCAAATACTCCACCATGATCACTATGAATAGTCATAAATGGTAGATTTTTCTCATTTTTAATTTGATCTCGAATGTTTTAGAAATAAGAAAAAAATTTATATTTCTTTGCAAGAAAATAGACCAATGTAAATCTAGTGTAGTCTTCAACAAAGAAAAACACATAGTATTTCCCTCCAATAAATTCAGTTGGTGTTGGACCAAATAAATCAATGTGCACCAACTATAAGGAATTAGAAGATGAAACATAACTTATAGATTTAAATATAGATTTATGTTTCTTTCCATATTGACAAGGATAAAAAATATTTTAATAATCAAACTGAAGATCCGGTAGGTCCTTAACAAATACATTATTGGAATGTCTAATATGATTTCTTAAGTAATAGTGTCTTATCATCAATTAAAAAGCCTAGATTGATCATAAATTTCACTAAGGAAAGATATATCTTGACTTCTAAGGTATTATAGGTTTAAGGTGAACACTTTCTCATGCTCAAGGATAGAGAGAATAAACTCATCCATGGAATTGTGAACTACACATTTATCATTTCTAAAATTCAAAAGGTAACCTTCATCACATAATTACTCTATGATAATGAGGTTGTGCTTAAGGCATTTTAAAAAAATAACATTTGAAATAATAGCTTTTCCAGGAAGAATAATGTTACATATACTTACAATTTATCCTTGAGAGTTATCTCCAAAGGATAATTTTGCGCCTTCAGTCTTTAAAATATTTTTGAAATAGTCTTTGTTACTAGTAATGTGCTAGGAACATCCACTATATATGTACCATATGATTTTGGTACATTCTTCATTATCCTGAAAATGAAAGAGATGGGTTTTCGGAATCTAAACATGCATGGATCTAGAATTGTTAGATAATAAAATCTTAGGTATCCACATTTGTTTAGAAAAATAATATTTTTGAATCCCAAGGGATTGAACATTATTTAAAGAACAATTCTTCTTTTAATTCCCCACACTTTGACCTTTAGTGAAAAGGGAGCTCTTGGAGGTAAAAAATAATTATTTAAAAAAATTGATTTTTCATGAGAATAACCTACTTTTTGACTGTTACCTTGAGGTCAGATTTGAGGATACATCTTTTCGAAATTTTATTAACCATAGGTAAAATTTAAAAGAAGTTTCTTCAAGGAAAATATTTTAGACTTTAGCCTCCAGAATAAATTTTTATCTCTAGAAATTAGAATTATAGTTCTGTTTATCCTCTAAAGCATTTTTTTCTAAAATAGGGATTTTAATATATTTATAATGTTTATCCTTCTCAAAATTAACTTCCTCATGTTTCTTAGATTGATTTTATAAATCATACTTTTTCTTGTCTAGATATTTCGTATGATCTGAAATTTATTCTGTTAAAATAAATTCTCTAGAATTTTCCATTTAATGTTTCATAGAAATTTTACAATTTTTCATTTCAAGAAGTATAAAATATTTGGAAACCTCCACATAGGAAGGTAAATCATTATTATCAACTAATGAAGAGGTTTTTTCTTCGAAAGAAAAATCCTTATCAGGAAAACTTATATTTAGAGACATATTGGTTAAGGACTCAGCAGTTTGTACCTTGGACATAAGACAACGACTTTGAAAAGGAGCTCTGGATATTAGACCAATATTATTTTTATCAGAAGATTCATATTCTGGGGAGTCATCTGAAGAATCTACACCAATGGAACTCCATGTATTATTGTCTTTCAAATTATTCTTAGACATGTATAGGTAGAACTTCTTCTTGTTTCCCACATAATTCCTATCCTTCCTGTCTCTTATATTAAGTAAGGGACAATCAGGAATAATATGACTCGTTCTTGTTCATTCATAACATGTAACTTCTCCATATGTCATATCTTCTTCATCTTTCTTCATGTATCTATATTGAAAGTTATTTATCCCAACAATCTTGTTAATCCTATTAGAAATATTGGCTCTCTAACTTTCTCAAGCTTCACTATCACTAGATTCAAATTGAATAACAACCTTCATAGATTTAGATCACGTAATTTGCTCTGGAGTCATGGATTTCATATAATTTGAAGTAGTTGTAAAAGAAGCACCTATATTTACATTCTTCTTCTTAATAATATCATAATATCTATTCATTCTAGTTTCACATTGGAGAAGAGTTCCAAAGAGTTCATCAAGAGAAATATGAGTAACTTTTCTATTCTATTCTATAGCTATCCTCTTGGATTCACATTCATTAGGCATGATGACTAAGATATTATCTACAATAATCTCATCAAATATACCTTTCTTACCCACTTATTGTAAGTTTTTGATGATATTAATGAATCATTGTTGTACCTTACATATGGGTTCTCCATAAAGATAATAGAAACCATGATAGTCAACTCTGAACATGGATCTTCTAGTTTCAATGAATTTAGAAGTTCAAAAGTGAGTTACTTAGAGCTTCTATAAAAAGGTATTTTCAACTTCACGAGATGAAATTTGGATATATATATATTTATAATCATGGAACAAATAAAATTATTTCATACCTTCATGTTCAGCTTTTATTCCACATTTTCTTGATTAGTGAAGGTTCTAAGTACCTTATTGGGAATCTTATAATCTCTAGTTAACATAACATAGTTGTCTATGCCTGTGTTTTAAAAAAGGATTAAATTTTGTCTCTCCATTACTCATAGTCATTTCCCTTAAATATCGGTGGTCTAGTAGGATTTATATTGTCCAGAGATCCAACATGAATGTCTTCCATACTAAAGGATATTTTTTTCCAGAGAACTTGTTTACAGTAAAAGTTTTTAAGAAAATATAAAAATATCTAAGAAAGAATTATGAAAGAAAATTTAATCTATAAAGAAGTTTAGATCAATTAAAATATGATTAAGAAAACTTATATGTGAATATAATTATTTTAGAGACCTTCTCTAATAACAATTGTAGGATCAAATAGTGTAATGAGATTCTCAAATACAATAGGGGGGTGAAGTGTATACATTAAAAATTATATTAGATCCTTTAAAGTTGGTAAAAAAAATTTCTTAAGTAATGTTTCATAACCTTAAGGGAATTTGTTTCTTAATGGTAGATTTCAACTTTAAGGAAACCTATTTTAAAAAAGTTAAATTTTATTACAAACCCTCTTAATGAAACCATTTCTTAAACATCACAACCTTAAGATAAAAACAAAAGGAATATTTTATTAATGTAATGATTATACCTTGAATCGTATAAAATCGTAAATTTATTTCGAGTAACAGAATTAGAAAGTATAAGAACGTTATACTATCTAACATTACAAAGTTACAAATTTAGCAGAATAAAAAAACATGAAATAGAAAACAAGTAAAAATATGATTCCTTTAACCCAAATAGAAGGGTATATAACAAATTTGGATAAGGGATCCTTGATTTAGACTTTCAAGAACATCAGTCATACCGAAACCCAGGTAATTCTTCAATCGAAATATCGGTATCAGTCTTGCTATCCCTGGAAGACCTCAATTTAGAAGGAAATTAGAACATCAATCTTCCAAATCTGGAAGCCCACGATCAACACGATCAGAGTCTGCCCAAAGAAAGTCTGAACAAGTTTTTCACACCTAAAAAAGTTTTTCACAACATCTACACAATGAACATAGAGTTGTAAGAGCCCCTCTCTCTAGAAATCACTTCACTCTGTCAGATCACTTCACAATCTTTTTCTCATATTCTTTCACTACTTTTATCATTAAAATGTAGTCTTATTTATAGGTAAAACCTCTCAACGGTAGTCTCCACTCCAATGGTCATATTTTTCTTAAATTTTGGAGGGATCTGGACATGTTTCAAATAGAAAACAGTTAGATTTTAATAGATTGTACAACATCATTTCATATAAGGAACAATAAAAAATGATGTTAGGTTTAAAATAAATTTTATGTATAATTTTTTTAAATCCAATAATATTGGAAAGATACTTTAAACGAATCTAACATTATCAAGAAAAATAGATTCTTAAGAAAAGGAAAATTGAATTGAGAGAAAGGTGTCTCGATTTTAGAGTACCGATATCATAAAATCAGTGCGAAATTGTTACCAGTATCATTAAACTGAATAATGGTATCATAGATTCACCAGTATTACAAAATCAGTATGACATATGGTTATGTAAAATTGTGCGTCAAAATCTTAAGTAAAATGGTATGATAATTTTGTATGTAAAATATAATTATAATGCTATAAGTAAAATGGAATGACAAATTTGTAAGTAAAACGGATCGACAAATTTTTATGTAAACGAAATGAAAAATTGGTATGTAAGATGGAATGAAAAATTTGTAAGTAAAACAGAATGAATAATTTGTAAGTATAACAGACCTTAAGAAAATGTTTTTGAGATTTTCAAAACATAAATCCATAAGGAATGGAGTATTCATAATATATCCTTGTTGACTCAATAATGACTCTTATAACTCATCATTGATCACACCATGTACAATAGGGTGTGGTTTCTCCACTCACATACACTATTCCATTATGACGTATAAGGAAGAGTGAGTTGGGATTGAATCCTAAACTCCTAAAAAGAATCAATGAATACATGATTATAATATTCTCCACCATAGTCAGAGTATAGTTTCTTAATATTATTATCATTATGGTTCTCAGCATAATTCTTATATTCTTTAAATCTATCAATATAATGTTACTTATACCTCTTTAGGTTGTACATATCCATATCTACTGAAATCATCATTAAAAGTTATTATTTACAAGTAACAACTGCAGGATTCATCTAAAAATGGTCCACAAACATGGGTACAAAATAATTCAAGAATCTCCTTTTCCCTTTTACCATTTCCACAAAATAAGTCTTTGTCAATTCTTACTTGTAATCATTCATGAAATATATCAATTGGTTTTATTTAAAATGAAAACAATTATCCATCATGGTGTATTTTGACCATGAATGTTTCAGGTACATGAACTAGTCAATTATTCCATAGTTTGGTATCATATGATCCTTGTGAACTAGTTTCATTATCAATTTCAATTACATGTTCTGTGAAATCCAATGAGTAAAAATCGTTATTCAAATATTCCATCCTAAAACCATTATTTATTTAAACAAGAAAAAAATTACTTAAAAACATAAAAATAAATCAAATTGTATCATGTTTGGATATGGAAATAATGTTTCTAGAAACTGAAGGCAGAAAATAACATCATTCTAGAACAAAGACCATTCCCATATGCAATTTCAAGTGGTAGTCTCTAAAAGCAACAACATCGCATCTAGATTTGTTAGCTACTCATAAAAATATCTCACCTGAATCAACACTCTATAATCTACACAGTTCCTATATTGAAATACATTTTTGAAAATGAAATTTTATATCTAATACCCAATTAGTATATATTGATTAATTTCACTTGATAATAAATTCACCATAAGCTTTCCATTTCATCTTGTTATATTTTACAATTTTTCATCGAGTGTTATTTCTCATCACATGTGAAACATATACCTTCATGTTCCCTTTTTTATAATTTGATATTATGAATCTTGGTTGTGTGTTGCAAAGAATAATTTATCTTAGATCTCTTCACATTACATTTCCATTTATTGGCTATAAGGATGGTAGGAATTTCACGCTTTATGTCCTTGTCATATTGGCAATGTAGTGTAAAAAATATTAGGGAGAGAATTTGTTATGTTGTTCATCTTGAAATTAACAATAAAGAAGGGGAAGATTTAAGGGAGTTACGACAGAATTAAATTTGTGCATGGTTCATTAGATATCATAAAACCTATATCATCTATGGGTAAAATATTGATAATGATTTTGATTATGTGAGGCCTAGCGGGTGCGCTTTCCCCAATATTTCAATGAAAAAAACATTGGATTTCAAAAACCATTCAGGTCTTACACTGTCTTGATATAGTCCATATATTAGTTGGGGCATGTAATATGAATCCATGTCTTTATGTGAATTCATTAGTTCATTACGCATGATTGAAAGTATCATACACTAAAAATCAACCACATCGGTCAGGTGGTTATCATAGACAATGAACTCTTAACCACTCCCCTCTTAAGAATATGTATTAGGCTGTGACAATTCTGGCATGTAATATTTTCATTCATGTTGAAATACTAACTATAGGCATATAAACCACTCTTATATTTTTTATAGTACAGATATGGTATTTATCCATATTGATCATAGGTAAAATGGGGTTGATGAGATTTCCATTTTCTTAAAATATTGAAATGGGATATTATTAGTAAATCACTTTATTTTAATTTATGTGAGACATAGTGAAATTAGTATTATTTAGTCTCCCACTATTTTCTCAACTCCCAATATCCCCCACCATTGGAATCAGAATATCTAATTTTTCAATGAGTCTAGTGGGAATGATCCATATGACCCTTCTCATAGCCTAAGAAAGGGAACATTTAGTAACTCATTCATATTTAAGTAGGGAGGAATTTTCCAACTCCAAGCTTACACCTAATTGATCTAATGAGTGGAAACCCCAATACTAAAATAATAAAAGGTATTTACACAACACTTTCCTCTATGTCACATAAATTAAAAAAAGGGTTACTTGTCTTGATGTAAAATGGGTATGTCAACCCAAAAAAATAATAATAATTCCATGACTGACTGAAAATTAATTTTTTAATTTAAGATCAGACACTTTCAAGGAGTAAGTGAGAAACCAAAAAAGAGAACAAAACAACCAAAAAACCCACATAAATCAATCGGTCCTGCCCCACCCAGGCAACTGTGCCATGATGAAAGACCTCCAATGATGCAGACTCTCAGCAGACAGTCCCATGCAGATGAACGGGCACAGAACTGATGGCAACATCATACACTCTCAGCATCCCAATCCGAAGGTCTGCCTCGATGGAGACTTCTGGCTCTGATCCTCATCTGAAGCAGGTCCAGGGAAAATTTGGAGAATGAGATCAACCATAAAGTCAATCCGAACAACTAGGGAACCCCTCACAAATCCAATACCCTCAACCCATCCAACAGAGGCCAATTGCTTAAGCAGAAGTTTTAAAAATAAACTTGAATTCTCCCGAATCGATTTCCCTAAATTGATGCCATGCTATGGATGCCAATTTTAAATCATCTCCATTCAATATCCGCTTCTCAAACTCAAAAACCAGCTAGTCCCAAGACTAAATATACTCCTCTACACTGATCTTTCCTTTATTGAAGCCTCTAACCAAAATTGAATCTTGTATTTCAATCCATGTATATTGTTCCTCATTATAGAAACCTCAAGAGACCTCCCCATCATTTTAGCTGCCTCCTCCACAGTTGCATTGAGCAATAAAGGTTGATCTATCATGTGGTCTTCAGAGCTTAACAGCAAGACCGTGGGATGATCCTCATGAACCTCAATCTTCTGATGTCTCAAAGCCTCCGTGCCCATCTTCATCTTGCTCATTTTCTTTGCAGAGTGGGTCTCGAGAGGAGGGGGTAGAGGTGAGTAGTCCTTCCTCCCCTTCCTTCTCCTCAAGTCCCTATCACATCTTAGGCTTGAGTCCTCATATGATGAGTGAATAGGTTCATGAACATCGGAAGCCATCCCATTGACCCTGACATCCTCACCTAGAGGAATAAAATCAGAACTGAAATCGGCCTCTAGGAGACCTTCGAACCTGTTACGCAAGGGAACCGTCAACCGAGACGAACCCAAATTATGACAACCCAGCTTTTTATTACAACTTAAGCATGCTTTATTACATAAAACTTCACTTGATACAATAAAGAAGATCGTGAGGTTTAGTGTCTTTGGGGCTTAGGATCATTACATAAAAACTTTAAACTTGAAATACAACATCTTTATTGAAAACTTCCTTTACATGACCACTACATTCCATCATACTTATCATTGCATGGGATAACCTGAGGACATGCATAAGAAAAGGGTGAGCTATAAAGCCCAGTAAGGGAGTACACAATGAATAGCATGAGGAGTACAATACATGTTAGGCAATAGGCATATCAATAGAGCATAAGAGAAACATGAACATAAAGGCATGATAAAGCATGATAATCATAACATGGAAATGTGGCAACAACACTTAACATTGAATTAGCATGAGCCAAGGCTCATTGCACATGGAGCATGAGTAAACCCTCATTGCACTTGAAGCACGAGTAAACCCTCATTGCACTTGAATTAGCATGAGTAAACACTCATTTCACATGACGTATCATGATACTATACTTTACCCAATGCATTGGAGCGCTATAAAGGGCGCACCCTTCTTAAACATTTCATTTCATGCATAAGTGTGCCACATGGATCATAAAACATGGATTCATAAAACATAATCATTTCTTCCACGATAAAGGAATGTGGAATTAATACATGAAAATTTATAATCAATATGTAAATGTGCATAAAGGTGAATACCCTTGATGGAGAAATGGGCATGGTATTCACTACACAAAGACATTGGCTTAGAAAATCGGTGCGATTTCGGCAGCGTAACGGCGTGACAGAAGAACTCATAAAAAAAGGTTGATGAGAGAGAAAGGGGTTCCTAATCATATTTACATGCAATGGACAGTATTTAGATCATATATATACATGTACCAATAATATAAATGGAATTTAGATTCATGATACAAAAGTATTGCTTGAATGTAAAAGAAGAGAGAGAAGTTCCTTTCGGAATTTCGGCATAGTAACGGGTGTACATGGGAGGCATTTAATGAGAGAGAGAGTGTTCTCCCATCATTAAAACAATAAGAGGGTAGTATGGGAGAGGTGAGAAACAATACCCCAACATTCATAATTGAAATAAAAAAAGGCAATACAACTTAAAGAAAATTGACAAAAATGAGAAAGGAAGAAAACCCCTTACTTGGAAGTGTGCTTCCCAAGGCTAGAGAGAGGCTTGTGAGAGGCTTCATGGGAGCTTGGGGAACCTTGGGAGGATTATAGAGAGAGTAGGGCAGAGTTTGGACGAACTCCAAGGGATTTTAGTGAGGAGGAAGTGGGAGCTTGGGTGGGTTTATATAGGAAAGGTGAGGGAATTCTTTATTATTTAGGTTTGGGACCCCTTATATTAAAATAATCCAAAACACAAACCATCCCATGGTATTTGACCATGGTTTCTGGAAGAGAAAAGAGGAAAACAATATTTTACAAGTCCAAGGTCCGAACTTATTAAAAAATTAGGGTTGCTTATGTGGAGGTGAGTCACACTCCCATGGAAATTAATTTAAAAAGGCAAAGTGTTGAATAAGTTTTGAGGGCTCCATTAATGCTTTGAAAAGTAAGTCAAACAAACACAAAACCTCATTATTTTAATGATAAAACACATATTGGCCGAACATAAGGATTATGGTATTTTATTACATCACCATTGGTTCATTATGATGTCATAAAACACATTATATATTTAAATGGTATTTAATTGTTACCCAAAAATTTGACTGTCTCAGAAAATTATGAAAAATTCACCGTTGGACAATTTCGACGTCCTGATTCCAAAAATAATATTTATTTTTTCTAAATAATTTTCTAAATATTTGAATTTTCACTTTTAAAATAAAAACCGACATTTATAAAAAATTCACGGGTTTTGACAGAAATGGCTTTCAAACCTTAATAAAAATTTTAGTTGCATTCATAAAATTATAAGATCATTTATATTTAATAAAAATTAATTTAATATTAATAATAATATTTTATTAAAAGATTATTTAATTCAAAAATCCTTTAATATAATAAAATATAATTCTTAATTAAATAATAACTAAAAACACCATTTGTACTTTAAAAACTAATTACAATGTATCAAAAAATTATATTCATTATTATATACAAAAAATAATTTACATGAACATGGTGCTACTTATTTGTTACATAACCCCATAAAATAGCCTCATAATACCTAAGGGTAAGGTGTGCGATTGTGACAGACTCTTGGGGCGGCTCAGATAACATCGCTCGAGTGGTAATCTCTATCAAATTCCATTTTTCCCGTAGACGATCACGTTCGAGCATGACTTGATGAAGCTCAGCTTGGGCTTGGTCAAGGGCAAAGCCCAAAGACCCAACCTCTTTTCCGAGCTCCGACAAATGGGCTTCGTAAGGGGCAATTCTACTGGATGAGTCCATCGCTTCCTTTGTATGAGTAGAAATGGTTTCGTTAAAGCCTTATATTTATACTACTCAGATAATCACTGTTCAACGGCTATAAAAGTAACGGTCACAAATCTTAACATAAAACTAAAGAAGTTGACCTATTATAAAAACATTTTTTTCTTAAAGAAACATTTAACTGGATCAAGAGGGATTTTCCATTAATGAAACTTTGGGTCGTTACAACATTCCCCCCTTAAGAAATTTCGCCCTCGAAATTTTCCTTTTCCCACACTAAAACAAATGTGAGTAACTTAGCTTCATCATATCCTCCGACTCCCAAGTTGCTTCTTCAAACTTGTGGTTTCTCCACAACACCTTGACGAGGGGCATTGTCTCATTTCGTAGAACTTTTTCTCTACGATCTAATATCTTCACTGGTTTCTCCTCATAAGAAAGATCATCTTCCAATTTTACCACCTCGGAAGAGAGTACATGTGAAGGGTCCGGTATGTACATCCTTAAGAGGTATACATGAAAGACATCATGCACCTTGGACATAGTCGGTGGAAGTGCTAGTCGATAGGCCACAGCCCCAACACGATCAAGAATCTCGAATGGGCCGATGTACCTTGGACATAACTTCCCTTTATTTCCAAAGCTCATGACCTTCTTCCACGGAGATATGCGTAAAAACACCATGTCTCCAACTTTAAACTCAAGGTCTCATCGACGATTATCTGCATAACTCTTCTATCGACTTTGGGCTGCCTTGATATGCTGCTGAATGGTTTTCACCTTTTCCACCATTTCTTCGACCATTTCTGGTCCAAGCAGCTTACGTTCACCGACCTCATCCCAACATGCCGGTGTTCTACACCTTTTCCCATACAGGGCTTCATATGGTGCCATTTGGATGCTCGAGTGGAAACTATTATTATCAGAGAACTCAACCAGAGGAAGATGTTGATCCCATACTCCTTTAAAGTCCATTGAGCACGCTCTCAACATATCCTAAAGTGTTTGGATAGTCCGCTCGGATTGGCCATCAGTTTGAGGATGATAGGCTGTACTGAAGTCCAGTTCAGTATTCAGAGCATGTTGAAGACTCTTCCAAAACTTAGAGGTGAATCTTGGATCTCGGTCAGACACAATAGATAGTGGTACTCCATGCAACCGTACCACTTCCCTGATATATATCTGTGCCAGTTGATCCAAAGAGAAATCCTCTCGAATAACAATGAAGTGTGCAGTGTTTGTAAGACGATCCACAACAACCCAGATTGCATTGTTGCCTTTGGATGTCCTTGGAAGTCCGGTGACAAAGTCCATGGTGATGTTCTCCCATTTCCATTTTGGTATGGGCAATGGTTGCATCATCCCCTTATACTTCTACCTCTCTGCCTTCACTTGCTGACACACCAGGAACTTTGATGTATATTCAGCGATCTCCTTCATCATATTATCCCACCAAAAGTTTTCTCGGAGATCTCGATACATCTTTGTGCTCCCTGGGTGAATAGAGAAATTTGAACTATGTGCATTGTCCAAAAGTTCCTTCTTCAGCTCCAAACTTGATGGAACACATAGTCTTTTCCCAAACCGCACAATTCCTTCTTCATTAACATTAAACTCTGAGGATTTTCCCTTTTTGATAGCTTCCACTTTTTCTTGGATTCTCGCATCATCCTTTTGAGAATCCTTTAACCTTTCCAAAAGAGATGGTTGAGCAATCATTTGTGAAAGGATTGATGATGTTCCCTTCTTTATGATTCCCATGTCCATCTTCATCAAGTCTAAGAAGATTGGATCCTTCTCAATTCTCATCATTGATAGAATTGCTGGATACTTTCTACTTAGGGCATCCGCCACCTTGTTCGCCTTCCCAGGGTGGTAATGTATTGAACAGTCATAATCCTTGATGAGATCTATCCATCTTCTCTGGTGCATATTAAGCTCTTTCTGTGTGAATATATATTTAAGACTCTTGTGGTCAGTATATATCTCACATTTCTCTCCATAGAGATAATGCCGCTAGATTTTCAAGGCAAAGATCACCGCTGCCAACTCCAGATCATGCATTGGATAGTTTCGCTCATGGATTTTCAACTGCCTTGAGGCATAGGATATCACTTTATCATTCTGCATCATCACACATCCTAATCCCTTCTTCGAAGCATCACTGAATACCACAAAAAGCTCCCCACTTGTGGGTAAAGTGAGCACGGGTGCAGTGATAAGCCTCTTTTTCAACTCCTTGAAGCTTTCTTCGCATTCATCACTCCAAGAAATCTTTACTCCCTTTCGAGTTAGCTTGGTAATAGGGTTGGACAATCGTGAGAAATTTCTCAGAAATCGTCGATAATATCCAGCTAACCCCAAGAATCTATGGATATCAGTTACCGATGTTGGCCTCGGTCATCCCTCAATTGCATCTGTTTTGGAGGGGTCCACAGATATCCCATTGCTTGTGATGATATGACCCAAGAATGAGACTTCCTTCAACCAAAACTCACACTTGCTGTACTTGGCATAGAGTTTCTCCTTGCGCAAAGTCTCTAGTACAGTTTTTAAATGCTCCTCATGGTCCTCCTTGGTTTTGGAGTATATTAGAATATCATCTATAAAGACTACCACAAATTTGTCTAGGTAATCTCTAAAGACTCTATTCATCAAGTCCATGAATATTGTTGGATCATTGGTGAGTCCAAAAGGCATTACTATGAATTCATAGTGCCCGTACCTTGTACGAAAAGCAGTCTTGGGGATATCTTCCTTTTTCACACTTACTTGATAATATCCCGACCGCAAGTCGACCTTGGAGAAGTATTGTGCTCCACGCAGCTGATCAAACAAGTCATCGATTCTTGGGAGATGATACTTGTTCTTCATCGTGATTTTGTTAAGTTCACGACAATTGATGCAAAGCCGCATTGACCCATCCTTCTTCTTGACGAAGAGGACTGGTGCACCCCATGGTGATGCACTTGGGCGTATAAACCCTTTATCCAGATTCTCCTGTAGTTGTTTCTTCAGCTCTTCAAGCTCAAAAACAGCCATTCTATATGGAGTCTTGGATATTGGTAGCGCCCCAGGTATAAGTTCAATTGAGCACTAAACATCTCTTCTTGGAGGAAGACCAGGAAGTTCCTCGGGAAATACTTCAGCGAATTCCCTCACAATAGGCATTTCTTCAAGGGTGGTTTCTTCCTTGGACTTAATCATCTGAGCCAGATATGCGTGCTCATAAGGCATTAATATCCATGCTTGAGATGATGGAGCTAAAGGAGATTCATCTTCCTCCTGACACTTGTAAAGAATCGGGGGTCGATTCTCCATATGGAGTGTGATTTCCCTCTCCCGACAATTTATGTTGGCTCTATATAAGGAAAGCCAATCCATGCCAAGAATTGCATCAAATTCCACCAAAGGGAGTATGATGAGGTTCGCTGGGAAATTCAATCCACATATTATAACAAGGGTGGACTTATACTCATGGGATGCAATGATTGCCCCATTTTCCGTACTCACCGAAATCTTTACTTCCATGATTTGTGGTGGTGCAGGGATTGTTCTACTAAACTTTTGAGATATAAAAGAATGCGTAGAAACTGAATCAAAAAGTACGTTCGCTATTCTTGAATGAATAACTAGTGTTCCTGTCACCACTTCGTTGTCGGGGTTCACTTCGGCAGAAGTGATGGAAAAAGCTCTTCCTTGCTGTCTTGGAGGTTGTTGATTGCCTCCGATAACCCTTGGATTAGGGAACTGATTCGCAAAATGACCCGGTTCTTTGCATTTGAAGCATTGAACAACGCGTTGAGGTTCGAACGGAGCGTTCCTCTCCTCTGTCGCAGCCGCGGGTCCTTCTTGCTGACAGTTAACCACTAGGTGCCCTTCTCTCCCACACTTGACGCATTTTCTTGTCCCCTTAAGGCAATTTCAAGGGTGCTTCTTTCCAAACTTTTGGCAAGTGGGGTGCTGGAATTTCTTAGCGCCGTTGGATTTATCCATCGGACCACCAGCATTGAAGTCCACCTTCCGCTTCTTGTCCCCATGATACCCCTGTGATTCTCCGATCTCCACTTCAACCTTGGGGGCACATCGGACAATTTCCTCATAGCTGTCGAAGTCACGGATCGCTAATGCTTTCCGCAAGCTAGGCTTCAGCCCACCAAAGAAGCGGTCAACCTTGCATTCGGGGGTAACGAAAAAGCCGGAAGCATATCGCGCAAGCCTTGTGAAGTTTGCCTCGTATGCTCCCATAGATTCCTTATATTTTTCCTTGAGGGAAAGGAAGTACCTTTCCATCTTAAGACGGAGGGTGCATGGAAAATATTTATCGAAAAACATCTTCCGGAATTCCTTCCATTCCAAATCCTCGATCTCCTCCTCAGGCTTCGTATTTTTGATCAACATCCACCATTGATCAGCTTCACCCTCCATACGATAAGCCGCTAGGAGAACCTTCTCTTTTTCAGAGCATTGGAGGATGGAGAATATCTGTTCAATGGAGTTGATCCATTGTTCAGCAATCGTGGGATCAGATGATCCACTAAAAGTAGGAGGCCTTTGTCTCATGAAGCTTTCAATAGCGACTTGTTCTTTCTTGGGGGGGGGGGGGTGGGGTTGAACGTTCCTCTTGACCAGTGTTTCTCTTCAAAACTTGAGTTAGCTGAAAGAGAAGAGTGACAAAGTTCGCGATTCCCGCTCCCATTGGATTGGGCATCTCATAAGTACAATCATCACACTGATCTTCACAACGGTTGTTAGCCCGAGTTCTCCTATTACCGATCATTGTCTGGAATAAAAGGAAAGTTAGGGGTAACACATATAGGGTAATCCAAAGACAAAAGTTGATGACTTATAAATAAACTTTAATCTCTTTAACTCATGAGTCTATAGGATTCAATCTAGGCTTTTCATGATCTTCCTTCTAACATATATTCTTAGGGGCATTTTTCCCTTAATAAGGGTTCATACTAAGATTGTGAATTTATCAAAACATATCCCCCGGGAGTGTCGTAACCAAGAGTGCAGCAAGGCCCGTTGTCGTGCACCAGTTCCCATTCGAGTCTAGCTCAAAGCGGTGTTTTCGGGTTTTACCCCTAGGATACATCTGTGCCAGAGCCACCTCTACCTGCTCGTATCCAGACAGGGATGTATTTGTTTGATAAACCACTTACTTAGTATTTACCAAAACTTATGGATGTTTTTATTATTCTTAGTCTTGTATCTAAGACTTTACTAGGGTTTCCTAATCCCAAAAATAACTAAACCTATCCTCTGATACCAACTATGACAACCCGGCTTTTTATTACAACTTAAGCATGCTTTATTACATAAAACTTCACTTGATACAACAAAGAATATCAAGAGGTTTAGTTTCATTGGGGCTTAGGATCATTACATAATAACTTTAAACTTGAAATACAACATATTTATTGAAAACTTCCTTTACATGACCACTACATTCCTTCGTACTTAGCATTGCATGGGATAACCTAAGGACATGCATAAGAAAAGGGTGAGCTATAAAGCCCAGTAAGGGAGTACACAATGAATAACATGAGGAGTACAATACATGTTAGGTAATAGTCATATCAATAGATAATAAGAGAAACATGAACATAAAGGCATGATAAAGCATGATAATCATAACATGGAAATGTGGCAACAACACTTAACATTGAATTAGCATGAGCCAAGGCTCATTGCACATGGAGCATGAGTAAACCCTCATTGCACTTGAAGCACGAGTAAACCCTCGTTGCACTTGAATTAGCATGAGTAAACACTCATTGCACATGACGTATCATGATACTATACATTACCCAATGCATTGGAGCACTATAAAGGGCACACCCTTCTTAAACATTTCATTTCATGCATAAGTGTGCCACATGGATCATAAAACATGGATTCATAAAACATAATCATTTATTCCACGATAAAGGCATGTGGAATTAATACATGAAAATTTATAATCAATATGTAAATGTGAATATAGGTGAATACCCTTGATGGAGAAATGGGCATGTTATTCACTACACAAAGACATTGGCTTAGAAAATCGGTGCGATTTCGGCAGCGTAACGACGTGACATAACAACTCATAAAAAAAGGTTGATGAGAGAGAAAGGGGTTACTCATAATATTTACATGTAATGGACAGTAAGGAGATCATATATATACATGTCCCAACAATAGAAATGGAATTTAGATTCATGATACAAAAGTATTGCTTGAATGTAAAAGAAGAGAGAGAAGTTCCTTTCGGAATTTCGGCATAGTAACGGGTGTACATGGGAGGCATTTAATGAGAGAGAAAGGGTTCTCCCATCATTCAAACAATAAGAGGGAAGTATGGGAGAGGTGTGAAACCATACCCCAACATTCATAATTGAAATAAAAAAGGCAATACAACTTAAAGAAAATTGACAAAAATGAGAAAGGAAGAAAACCCCTTACTTGCAAGTGTGCTTCCAAAGGCTAGAGAGAGGCTTGTGAGAGGCTTCTTGGGAGCTTGGGGCACCTTGGGAGGATTCTAGAGAGAGTAGGTCAGAGGTTGGACGAACTCCAAGGGATTTTAGTGAGGAGGAAGTGGGAGCTTGGGTGGGTTTATATAGGAAAGGTGAGGGAATTCTTTATTATTTAGGTTTGGGACCCCTTATATTAAAATAATCCAAACCACAAACCATACCATGGTATTTGACCATGGATTCTAAAAAAGGAAAGAGGAAAACAATATTTTACAAGTCCAAGGTCCGAACTTATTAAAACATTATGGTTGCTTATGTGGAGGTGAGTCACACTCCCATGGAAATTAATTTAAAAAGGCAAAGTGTTGAATAAGTCTTGAGGGATCCATTAATGCTTTGAAAAGTACGTCAAACAAACCCAAAACCTCATTATTTTAATGATAAAACAAATATTAGCCGAACATAAGGATTATGGTATTTTATTACATCACCATTGGTTCATTATGATGTCATAAAACACATTATATATTTAAATGGTATTTAATTTTTACCCAAAAATTTGACTGTCTCAGAAAATTATGAAAAATTCACCTTTGGACAATTTCGATGTCCTGATTCCAAAAATAATATTTATTTTATCTTAATAATTTTCTAAATATGTGAATTTTCACTTTTAAAATAAAAACCGACATTTATAAAAAATTCACAGGTTTTGACAGAAATGGCTTTCAAACCTTAATAACAATTTTAGTTGCATTCATAAAATTATAAGATCATTTATATTTAATAAAAATTAATTTAATATTAATAATAATATTTTAATAAAATAATATTTAATTCAAAAATCCTTTAATTTAATAAAATATAATTCTTAATTAAATAATAACTGAAAATACCATTTTTACTTTAAAAACTAATTACAATGTATCAAAAAATTATATTCATTATTATCTACAAAAAATAATGTACATGAACATGGTGCTACTTATTTGTTACATAACCCCTTAAAATAGCCGCATAATACCTAAGGGTAAGGTGTGCGATGGTGACAGACTCTTGGGGTGGCTCGGATAACATCGCTCTAGTGGTAATCTCTATCAACTTCCATTTTTTCCGTCGGCGATCACGTTGGAGCTTGACTTGATGAAGCTTAGCTTGGGCTTGGTCAAGGGCAAAGCCCAAAGACACCACCTCTTTTCCGAGCTCCGACAAATGGGCTTCGTAAGGGGCAATTCTACTGGATGAGGACATCGCTTCCTTTGTCTGAGTAGAAATGGTTTCGTTAAAGACTTATATTTATACTACTCAGATGATCACTGTTCAACGGCTATTAAAGTAACGGTCACAAATCTTAACATAAAACTAAAGAAGTTGACCTCTTATAAAAACATTTTTTTCATAAAGAAACATTTAACTGGATCAAGAGGGATTTTCCATTAATGAAACTTTGGGTCGTTACACAAATCTCTCATCTGATCACCTCTGGTTGTAATAGGCGCAACCCAATCAGACCAATGCCTCCCCTTACAGACATCTACCCCGCCCTTCCATTCTTTCTCAGTATCCTGACCAAGTAACTCCACTTTATCACTTCCAGACGAGCGGTCCAAGGACTAGCTCCCTTCCGACTCGCCTTCCACCCGGGCCTCCATATACTGGGATTTACATTCTCCATTCTACATCCTACCGCTGGAAGGTTCTGTGAGATCTACCTTCAACTGGCTGAAGGGAGAGCCTGGAGTGATCACCAAATCTTTCAAATTCTGAGGATGGCCACCTAAGGAGGCAACAGTCATCCCATCCTTTTCCACTGCATTAAACTCTACATTATCATCCACCTCTAGTGCTGCGAACTGGTTCAAGGACCATGGATCAACACTGACCAATTCAATGCTGATCAGGAGGGACTACTCAGCATCATCTTCATTTGTTAAATTGTCAAGACCACATCCCATGAATTGATGTCTACCACTGTTAGCATAATCTTGAATCTACAAGGAGGGCTCCATTGCGTCCCTACCAACATGAGTATTGAAGGAATTAACCCTAAGATCGTCATTCTTCCTGCTAAAAACACTAGACACCGAGGGGTTTTCACCCTGCTTTGCAGTAGGTGAAGTGTGTTCAGCAATACTGATCCCATTACCCCTAGGCTCGTGATCTCCTCCATTGCTGACTTTCAAAACACATCTGACCTTAACAGAATCAGCTTTCTGGTGGCCATCGCATCAGCAACAAGCCATGGTGTGTCCGAGTCTATGACAAATCGAAAAAAAATCCATCCAATGATAAAAGATCATCGGCTTCTTGCATCAAATCTCCTCTGCAGCATCAATCCAAATCGTCTCCACCGGCGCTCTCAAGGTATAAACCTCCACGCATATCCTTGGGTTAATCGGTTGGCTAACCGAGGCTGTACGGGAATCAACACACAGAAATCACCTAACCAAGATCCCTAACAAATAAATGATTTCTGGGTTTTGAAAGGTAAGGGGAAGCAGGGGAAAGCTAATCCAGACCGGAATAAGAGGGGAATCATGATTCACATGAAAATCATAAGACCATCTACATAAATTAAACTCATAACTTCCTCACTTCCGAGGAGTGAATGATAGCACACGAACCATGTCCTCCGATGAAGAGAAACAGACCATCAAACTCAGCTTATCTAGCAATCCAACAACCGGCTGAAACTGAAGTCCCCAAGATTTTTCGACAAACCTATCGAAATTGTCCACGAAAGGTCGAAGCGTCGTGAATCGAGCAATCAATGTCATATCAAGGAGACTATCAGCTTATGAGATCTCCAGAACTGAAAGAGGGACCTCGGGGTCTCCGTTCTGAAAGCCATGAACCTTTGGACCGAGCTGAATCTCAGGAAAAGGTGGATACCAATCAGGGTCAGAAAATCGGGTGAAAGGAATCTGCCATGAGACCTTCTTCTCATCCACCCCCCTCCGGCTTGAAGCGGAGGGGGGAGAGCCACCGATCCCATTTGGGTTAGACAACAATCATCTCTAGCTCAAGCTCCGCCGTGCCACCCCTATTCCATGATAAATGTAATTATCCTAACAAGAGTAGGTCAAACACTTTGGTCAATTGTTTTCATTTCTATTCTTCTATTTGAAGGCATAGTCTAAGTTAATATTAAGTTAAGGGATTTAATTTATTTTGGGTAAAATTATCATTTTTATCCTTCACATATCTTGGTAATATAATGTGGGTTTTTATTTATGTATTAATAATGTTACAATAAAACATATACTCTTAAACCATTTATTTTAATTATATCTTTGTATAATCATTCATTTATATATGTGATCATGGTCTTGTATCCATAAATTAAATCTCACATAAGTCAGATATAAAATAAAATAAAAAAGTGGAACGATCATGAGATATATGTAATGAATGATTTGCTGAGTCAGGAATAAATCAATCTATCAAGCTAGTGATAATCTTCTTATGATAGTCTTGGAATGAGTTTCAGCATCCAATAGATCCTCCGATGCATATCTCATGTTAGTAATATATGGGTTACATCATGGACCTCCACTACCTCAACTCCATCTAGAAGAAACTCCATGTTCTATTAGAAGATCCTTTTATTACATATGTTTTATAACTCACACATATGAGGGAATCCAAAGGATTTGTTAAGCGGAGTTACCTAAAACAACATTGTACATGAAATTCATACATAATAAAATAGGGAGGGACCACTCGAATTCCATCATATTTAATTTAATAACAATTAATTTCAAAACCATGTAACAAAATAAAATGAAATAAAAAGAACAAAAATGTTGGTCTTGTCAAGCTCATGATAAGTAATACAGAAGAAATTATTATGAATTTAAAGAAATAATCCATAATTTATTTTAATTCATTGTTCAATAAGATAAAAAATCCCTAAATTTAATCAGATTAATTGTCTAATTAATAAATTAATTAACTTTATCTTATTTCATCCAGTCATCTGGATTTCTCATCAATTGTGATTTTAAATTCAATAAATTATTTTATTTTTTTAAAACTCAATAAAATAGTATAGAACTTTTTTCCTAGAAGCAACTCAGTGAGTAACTTACCAAACTATTTATTATGGTTTTAATTGTAAAAAATACACTCATATGACTTATTATGTTAATGGAATGTGTCATAATTTCAAAATATGTACATCCAATTTAATTACAGATGAAACACATGAAAATTACATAGCCTGTACAATTTAATGTGTTGAGTATTTAGTAAATAGTAACTATACATGGTTCATAGTTTTGATATTTTAGGTACAAATAATTAATAATTTAATATATTATAAAACCTGATGAATGGAATTCACTACTAATTTTATTCCACATGAAACTCAGATCAGCGAGGTTTAATGTAGTAATTAATTAAATGTAATATTTTCACATAAATAGGTATTATACATGGTGTGTTAAATCTAGCCACATCACATGCACTTATTGTCATTGTCTATTCACAGTACACACCTACAGACTCAATGTGAACTTCTTATAGGAATTTATGAAATATAAAACATGTACTTAAAGATACATGGCCACCATTATATACATGTGGTGTATTAAATACACTTGGTGTACTGATTAGATTATGTAGTTTCACCCCATGTTTAATACATTAGAAACACATGCATTACATGATTTATAGTCAATCTACAAGGTGTATACTCTATCAAATCTATGTTCCACCATTGTTGGTCAAAAAAATGGTGAATTTATTACATGTAGTGTATAGTAATTACTCATAAATTAAAATTCCATGTGGATGTCCTTGTGAATTTAAAAAGGATACATGATGTTTAATAAAGGATTACTCACCTAGATGATTTTTATTATCCTGACAGAATTCATAGAACCATTAGATGGGTTATTCATATGTTATCTTTGATAATTATTCACCAATCATGGTAATATGAGTAATAAAATACGAAAACATATAATATATTTATATAAATGTTTCGGAGGGAGTTAAAACATGAAAATAATTTTACCTTTTAAATACAAAATTATCAAAAATAAAATAAAAAAATTATAAAATTTAATTTTACCCCATTAATACCACTTGATGGTTTAGGGTATAGTAGAAGTGCTTATTTGGGCTGATCCCAACATTGAAAATGTAAAATTTGATGAATCATTTACATATTTTACAATACATGAATATCACGACCAATGATTTTTTCCAATCAAATATTGAAAATAAGGGACATTGAAACCAAGAGGTTATCTTTTTCACATTAAATATATTATTAATTTATTTAAATTGTAAGAAAGAATACCTTATTCTTGAGATCTTTCTTCATCGTAGTTGTAAATTGTTTGAATACCTTTTCAATAATCCATCATTGTACATGTAGTATATAAGTATAGAATCCATATATCGGTGTTCCATATGCACTCCTATGATATCTGAATGACACAAAAGAATCATCGGGTACTAGCGAGGTTGATTGATCATCATGCGTTGTTTGCCTTGTTTTATTCCTGTTTATTCAGTCTTGAAGAAATTATCAGGATCATCTCATTATTAAGAGGATATGAGAAGGAAGTGGAGTATTCCAGATAGAGTTTATTTTGTGAATAATTATTATCAATTTGAACCTCTCTTAAAATACATTATGGGACTATATATTGGCCATTGGTTAGGGTTTAAAATTTAATTAATCGGAAAAGTTCCCTTAAAAAGTATTTTTTGGGACCCCTATTTTAATAATAAAAAACATGTTTATCATGTTATTAATGTGTTTTGTGTTTTATGGTATAAATTTATCATATAAGATTGATTTATGTGAAATTTGTCTTAGTGTTGAAAAAAATCACCATCGGACATGACTCACCGTTGAGGTTGAGTCACTACCTGCAAGAATCACTGTTGGGGACAACTCACCATCCTGATACAAATATGGCTAAGTACGGGAAGGAAATACTTCCAAAGACAAGTCAAAAATATAATTTTTTTTTGAAAAGTATGGGAATAAATCCCTATCAGATATGAATCACCATTGAACGATTACATTTTTCTAGGTGGTGAAAACACCCACCATCATAGACAAGTCACTTATAGAATGAAAATTTTGATAAGTGTTGAAAAGACCTACTATCAAACATGAGTCACCATTAAATATGGACTGTTGTTATAATGTAAATTTGAAAAAGTATTGGAATGACCTACCTATGAGATGACTCCCCATTGTACTGACTCATAACTAGCTCAAGTCATATCCAAAATTTGTCTAACCATTCGAAAGAGTCACCGCCATTATTTCTTTTTATTTTGAATTAAACAATTTTAATTGGTACATTATCACATTTAATGTTGAGAGTTAATTTAATTATTTTTTAAAAAATATTTCATAAATTCTTTAATATGTGTGTCAGTCATATAATATAACAAGATGACGATATGGATGATTCTACCTAAAACTGTTATTAAAAGAAGTTGAAAACTCCCTCATGAGAAGATACATAGTGTGAAGCAATATAGATACAAATATACATGCATATGATAAGTGATCTATAATTGAACATTACAAGATCAAAAGAATATTTGTGTGAAGTGTAACTTACATGAGCTATCATTACCAGTTATCAACTGTAGAAGTGAAGAAAATTCAAAATCCAGATCTCTTTCTACCTACTCCCCAAAAAGAGTTTACGATACTATATTCTAGTGACAAATACAAGGAACAAAACTCTAGATTCATTTCATGATACACTAAATGAGTCACAATCCATATATCAAATTAGACTGACCAACAATATCTTCCTTACACCCTTATTTTCTCTTTCAGTTTATTATATTTTTTTGTTTTGAGTAGTGTTTGTTTACACTATATATTAAACATGCACAATGAATCATTTTATATATCTGTATGATACTAGATATCATTTCAAAATCTATTTACACTTGTGTACCCAGGTGTCATGGTTGAGGACTCTGAGTGGAATTTATTTATCATATTCCCACATGTATTTTGGAAGAGGTCCCGTGTGACCTAGAATGTTGGTTTTCTATTGTATACTAAATACAGGTTTTGGATCAAAGATTATTTTATTTAATCTACTTCGTAGCAGGTGATTCTCAAGTTGATATGTTTAATCATTGAATCGAGACTAAACTGATTGTATTTATTCCATTGTGTGTTTTGTTTTTTTATTTCATTACATGATAGTGAATTTGTTTTTCACTACAAACAAAACCAATACTTTGATAGTTAGTCTTAATTAGTTTTTATATAATATTTTTATTGAATAAATATATTTCAAAAGATAAATTAGTTTTTCATTATTTTTTTTAATATTATGACGAGCAACGTTCAAGAAACAAGGGACTCCATTATTTGAAAAAATAAATCAAGTCCACAATAGAAGTAGTTTTTCATAATTGTTTCAACTAAGGCATAATCGATATTTGAGAAATATTTTAAAAGATATGAATTTATATTGATCTACAATTTTATTTAACTATACTATTTTAATTATTTTATGGATTTTATTTAATCCTGTTTTAGTCATAAATTTTAATAGGGTATGTAATTCACCCACCACTTGAGATACTCACTCCAACTAATATTTGCTATTATAGGATTTTCAAATTAGTTTCAACAATTATTTTCATTGTATTTTAAAGATATTAATTTTTTTTATTTTCTAAATTTAATTCGTTGAATATATATTTTAAAAAAGGTTCTTCTTCAAAAAACCTACTTTATTTAATGTAAATAACTATACACATTTTAAGATAATGAAAAAAAGGTATATTGAATGTATGGGCTTTTAAATTTGGTCTATAGTGGTGGAAAAACATGAATTACCTAAAACTCATTGAAAATACTACGATGATGCTACTAAATATGATAATAATAAAACTTTCAAAACTATGAATACCCTTTAGTATGACTTAGGAAATGAAAAGTTTAATAGGATACCTTATAGTAAAACAAATTTTTATATTTGGGATACATTATCTACTTCTTATGAAATAAATACAAATATTAATGAAATGAGATTGAATAATTTACAATTAAATAATATAATTTAATGAAGAAACATGATGAGATAAATTTTTATATGAATCTTAGGTTCAATGAAATAATTAACACCATGACATATTTTAGAAATCTATTGTTAGACAAAGAAAAAATTATGATACTAATAAGATGTCTTCCAGTGATACGGAGAAGGAAATTTTTCTCAATAAGGGAATATTATGACATTAGTAACCTATTCTTCACAGACTTTTTTGGGATGTTGATGATGTATGAGGAAGATAATATGATAAATCATGAAGAAGATGTTAAACCTAAGAGAAAATATTTTTCGTTCAAGAATACTGCATCAAAACAAAAAGAAAAAAAGGTACAAGATGAAAGATCTAGTGAAGGGGAATCACCAACTGATAGTGACGAGGAATCGACACATTTATCGAGAAGTTTTAATATGTTCTATAAGATTAATAAATTATTCAAGAAATAGAGAGTAAAGGTAAATATGATAATAGTGGAAATTGGGAACACGATTGGGAAATTTGATGACAACTCAAATGATATTACCAGCTATGAGCGTAAGAGAAAAGTACCTGTTATGGCTGATCGTAGTAATTTAATGTAAAATAATAAGCATCGGGAAAAGGATAAAAATTATAACAAATACATAAAATCAACATGATGTTCCTCTGAGTGAATCTCTAGTGACTCTAACATAACTTATTAAGAGAATCCAAACAAAGATAACATGTGCTTCATGAAAGTATATATGAGGTAGCTACTATATCTCTTGTACTTAATTATGATCATTATAAAAATGAAAATAATGATGAGAGTCAAATAGATGAAATGTTTTAGTAATTAAATATTATTTAAGATGCTTTTAATGAGACAAAATAAAAATTAAATTTTATGAAGAAACTACATTCTTTATGATCTATTATTAGATCTGACATCACTGTAGAAAAAGAAAATGAAGATCAAATGATTATAGAAAATACTTATCTAAAATTTTCAAATTAGAAACTAAAGAAATAAACAGAAATATTTAAAAGTGTTAGTGAAATTATAACTTATTTTTTGGGAATGTTTTTCCATGATATGTTAATGGTATATGATACCAACATGTAAAAAGAATAGTTGTTAAGGGAACATATGTTCCTAAGTATAAATCACATAATTATTATACCAGTTATTATTCAATAGGAAAAAATAATGCTTTAATTTCAAAAAGTTTACAATATTCTTTTAGAAAACCAATTAATAAATTGTGGGTTCCTATGCACCTAGTTTCTAATGTATCTAGAACCAATAAAATTTGGTTACCAAAATCAATCAAGGTATAAATTTTTTTAAGAAACCTATTTGAAGATATCTTGTATAAATATATGTGACATGGAAAATTGTTGTTCTAGAAAGATGTAAATATACTAATAATAATCTGAGAACATAATAAAGGTTTATGGTGTTCATGTAAACTTTGGTGATAATACTAAAGAATGATAATTGGAAATGGAAAAATTGGTAACACAAAATTAGCATCAATTTCTAAAGTAATTTATGTTGATGGTTTAAAATATAATATGTTTACCATTTCACAATTGTATGATGACAGTTTTCATGTGATGGTTGAGAAAAATTCATGTAATTTTTTAATTCTAAAAATGATTTTCTATTTAATGATAGGAGAAAACAAAATGTGTATACTACTAATATTGATTATTTAATTTCTCCAAATGATTCTTTTTTAAGTGCCTTTAATAGAGAATATTGGATTTGGAATAAGAGACTAGGTCACTAAAACATTCACTCACTTAGAAATAATACAAATAAAGGGTTAGTAAGGAATCTACCCAAACATGAATTCCTAAATGATAAAGTCTATAAACTGTTTAAAAAAGGGAAACAACACAAGATTTAATTTAAATTAAAGAAAGAAGTTTCAACTTCTCATCCTCTTGATTTGGTTCACATGGACTTATTTTGACCTTCTAGTGTTTTTATTTTTAATCATATGAAATATGTATATGGGCTTGTAGATTAATTTTCAAGGTATAGTTTAGTATTCTTTGTAGATCACAAAAGTCAATATTTCTATTGTTTTACCATGTATGCTAAATCTATTGAAAACCTATGCGGAAAAAATAATTAAGACCTTAAGAAGTTACAATGGATATGATTTTGAAAATAAAAACAATGAATCCTTTCGATCACAAGATGGATATAGCCACAAATTCTCTCCTTATAATATTCCTCAACAAAATGGAGTTTTAAAAAGAAGAAATAAAATATTTAAAGTGATATCCCATAAATTGGTTAAATAATATGACCTACCTATCAACTTTTGCGAAGTGGTTTTGAATAAATCGTACTATATAAATAATAGTGTTTTTTTAGACATATCTTGAAGAAAACCCCTTATGTTATTTGGAATTTTAGAAAGTACATGTTTAATTACATAGTGTTTTTGTTCCAAGTATTTATTCTTATCACTAAGGTTAATATTGAGAAGTTTACCTCCAAAAGTGATGAAGGATTTTTCAAGCTTTAATTAGCTTCTAGTAAATCCTATAGTGTTTTTTTGAAAAGAACCATAACTATGGAAGAGTCTTTCCATGTTAGGTTTTAAGAGACATATCCAAATGAACATAAAGTCACAATAGAAAACCTTTTGGATGATTTTATCCACTTTGAATATAAATTAACAACCTTCTGATTCTACTATAAAACAAGAAGAAAAATCAACCAATTATAAGGAAATTATAGAACATGAACTCGAATCCATAATAAAACCTATGGTAAGAACCCCCACATTTTCTAGAGTTGTTAGGAATCATTAATACCATTACATAGATTCTATTGTTAGAGACTTATATTGATGTACAAAAACTAGAGATTCTATAAGAAATCTAGTTGAACATTATGATTTATTGTCTTGTTTTGAATCTAATAACTTCAATAATGAAAATAATAATGAATTATAGGTAATGAATATGGAAGAAGAATATAAAAAATTTAAAAGAAATATTGTTTTGGAAACATTCTGATAGACCCCAATACACCTTCAATATTGGTACTAAATGGGTGTTTCGCGATAATGTTCATAATTATGGCACAATAGTAAGGAATAAGGCTAGACTAGTTACATAAGGGTATAGTCAAGAAGAGGTTATAGACTATGAAGAAAACATTTTACCTAAATCTATTCTTGGATCCATTATAATACTTGTTTCCTATATAGAACATCTATATTTCAAACTATATCAAATTAATGTCGAAAGTGAATTCTTGAATGGTTATATAATTAAGGATGTTTTTGTTGAACAACCCCTAGATTAAAATGTCAACATTTTCCAAATCATGTTTTAAGATAACAGAAGATTAATGTTGTTTGAAACAAGATCCTAGATCTTAGAATGATATGATTATCTTTTTTCTTATTTTAAAATGACTTATAAAACATATATCTGATCACATATTTTTTATTAAAAAAATTCAAAATATTTTTTAGTTGTTCAAATTTATATAAAATATAATATTTTTGGACCTTATAAACATCTTTAGGTACGGAGTTTTCAAAAATCATAAAAAATGAATATGAAATGAGTTCAATGTGGGAACCAAAATTCGTTTTTGGTTTTCAAATTTTCCCAAACGAATATGGAATTATTTTAAATCAATGTAAATACAAGAGGTATAATTTAAAACGTTTTAATTTAGATTTTACTAATAGTTGTGACACTCCTATGAGTGTCACCTATATATTGGATTTTTATAAAGCTAGGAAATCATTAGATCAAACTAGTTACAGAGGTATGATTGGGAGTCTGATATACTTAACTACTATCCAACTTGACATTATGTTTAGTGTGTGTATGTGTTATCACTTTCAAGAAAACCCAAAAGAGTCATATATAATTCCTATAAAATGACTTTTTAAATACATCTTTAATACTACTAATTTACGATTTCTCAATCCTAGAGGATAAGAATTTGACCTGGTTAGTTATTAATATGATTATTTTGGGGGTTTTAAGGTAGATAAAAATAAAACACTATAATATGTAATCTTTTGGGAAAGTATATTAGTTTTTGGTGTAGTGAGAAACAAAATTAGGTTGCATTTTCTATTGCAGGAGATTAGTACATATCCACAAGTAGTTGTTGTGTTCAAATTTTGTAGGCGAAACACAAATTACTAGACTCCAGATATCAATTATGATATATCCCTATTAATTATGAAAACAAAAGTGCTAATATTTTTTTTTCTAAAAACCTAGTATATCACTCTCTAACAGGATATAATAATGTAAGAAATCCCTTTTTGCGAGATAATTTTTAAAAGGGTGATATAACTATTGAATACATTGGTAAAAAAATATACTTACTAATATATTCATTAATACTTTGATTTTTTAGAGAATATAATACATTATACAAGAATTGTCCATGTTTATTTCAGCTATGCTAGAAGTCAAGGGTTTGATTGATGAATGAGAATAAAAAGTTGTAAACTCTGGAGGTTTTTGTATTAAATAAGTAATTTTCAATAGAATGAATATTATTTTGAACCCTTGGATGAACAATTGGGTTGATGATAGTGAAATAATTTGTGGAGACTTTAACTTAGTTGATCATCCATCATGTATGTGGAATATTATAAATCAGGGTTTAGATATAAATGAAGTAGTTTAATATTGAGATGAGTAATATGAGGCTACTAATATTTCTAATGAGGTGAATAAAATAGTAGTAGATGAAGGAAGAGATTTAGAACTGACCAGAAGTACCCCTGCTATTACTTATGGTGTACATAGTCCACCCAGGTAAGTCCCTGTTAGTGAATCTCTCTTGAAAGTAGGCCATGAGGAAGAAGAAACTCATGTGTGAGGTGAATATGAATTCAAAATAACCCCTATGTATTATGAGAAAAATGGTAGTATTAAGAAGAAGAAGAAAAAAATGGTGACAATGAAAATAAGAATGAGATAATGGTGATGATCATGAATAAGATGTTTATGAATAAGATGAAGAAGAAGAAAATTAAAATGGCAATAGAAATGGAGATGCAGATGCAGATAAAAATGATAGAAGATCAGACCATGATGCTACTAGTGGATAAATTGGTGCTGAATAAGTTGGGATACCTGAGGCACTTACATCTTCTCTAGGATTACCAGGTGTTTCCATATTTAAATAGAAATAGATCCTAGTTGATGATTGTAACGACCCAAAATTTTGAATAAATCTTGTGTCCTAATTTCATGTGTTATTTTATTTTATTTTTATACTCAACAAAAATGTTTTATTTGATAAACATGATTATAATTAAAATGAGACCATTGGGTTCTGACTGTTATATGACCATCGGTCAATATGACCGCTGTGAACAAAATGTTTTGATTATTGTCTCTAAATACAAGTAATCGTGGGTAATTATTATAGAAAGAAGATTTGATGGCCTCACCTAGTAGTCTTGGACCGATCGAAGCCCATCTAACAGAACTTGGGAAGGAGGTAGCATCATTGGGCTTTGCTCTGGACCAAACCCAAGCCGAACTTCATCATGTGAAGCTAGAACGGAATCACCTTCGCGAGAAGTTCAAACTGATAGAAATTATTACTCGGGCAATGTTGGCTGAGCCTCCCTCAGACTCTCTCACCTTAGCACACCTTACACTTAGGTCCTATGCTGGTGTGATAAGGGGCTATGTAAGGAGACCGTAACTGCCTTGTGTAATACTTTGTTTTAAATAAAAATTGGGATTTCTTCTTATGATGATGTTTATGAATTTTCAAATGACCAGATAAATATTGTATGCCTATTTTTGATGAATTTTAGAAAAAGGATATTTTAAAAATGTTTATGTAAACCTTAAATAATTAAAAATGTGTAATGATTTTCAAAAAATGGTCTTCTACAATTATGTTCAGTACAAAATTTGGTGTCTAATAAGATCAACATTATTTTTGATGAATAGTAAATTATGAATAGTGATTTTATGATTAGGATTAGTAATATGACCAAATGGATTGGTAATCTCACTTAAAAAAAGTTTTAAAATAATCTAGGCACCTTGATTAAGTAATGTGATTCAATAAAATGGTTAAATAACAGTTTCATAAATTATTATTCAAGTATTAGTTTTTTCGGGTGAATAGTGTTTTTTAATTAAAAATTAAATTAAAAATATTTAGAAAATTATTTTTATAAAATGGATTTCATTTTTGAACTCAGAGCACCGATATTATGTTATGTTAATTTTTGTGGTTTTTTCTGAAAAAATGAATTTTCGGTGAATAGTGTATTTATTTAAAAAATAAAATAAAAATATTTAGAAAAATATTTTTATAAAATGGAGTTCATTTTTGAAATCATAGAATTTATATTTTATTAAGGTGAAATTTTGGGATCTTTCTGAGAAATTTGAATTTTCAGTGAATAGTGAAAATACAGTTTTAGGGTTTCGGTATGTTTAATGACATCATAACTATGTCATGATGATGTCATGACTTTTTTTAAGGGTAGTCCGGCCAAGGGTGATGAATTATTGTGTGTGGGTCCCCATGTGGCCTAACTTTATGGGAAGTAACATGGGAGGGCCCATGCTTTTGAGAAAACCACTTTTGAGGTGTCCCTTGGCCATTAATGCCTTATCCGCTCACTTTCCCTATAAATACCAAGCCCTCCTCTCTTCCATTGGACTCCCCACTCTTCCCCAACGAATTTCTGGTCTCATTACCTCCCAAAGAGTCCTCACAAGGTTCCCCCAAGCCCTCAAGGTCCCATCCTTTGAGGTTTAAGAGTTACATTTTAAGGTAAGGGATCCGACCTCTCTCTTTCATTTCAAGTAATCTCTTTTATGTCATTCCTTTTATGCTACATGTTCTTATGTTGTAGGATGTTCATTTATGCTCCTCTTACTTCCCTTTTTATGTTCATATAATGAGATATCCCCTCTTACTCTCATTATTTTGTTTTATGAAGTTTTAAGTGGCGCCGTTAGGCTGCCGAAAGTTTTGTAACGGATCCTTTCTCCCTTCTCATTTTCAAGATCTATTTTCATGTAAAGTATTTCATGTTCCTTTTTATTATGTTGGGGTATGATCTCTAAATTTATCATACTTATCTTTTATGATCATATGATGAGAGACCCCATTTTATCTCTTTAATTCAGTATTTTGAAGTTTTACGTGGCGCCGTTAGGCTGCCGAATTTTTAAGTGGTCCTTCACCCTTCTCGTTTTGAAGTTCTACTTTCATGTCAATCCTTTCAAGTTCCTTTTTGTTATGTTGGGGTATGATCTCTATATCTATCATAATGGACTCTTATGTTCATATTATGAGAGACCCCATTTGATCTCTTCAATTCAGTATTTTGAAGTTTTAAGTGGCGCCGTTAGGCTGCCGAATTTTTAAGTGGTTCTTCACCCTTCTCGTTTTGAAGTTCTACTTTCATGTCAATTCTTTCAGGTTACTTTTTGTTATGTTGGGGTATGATCTCTATATCTATCATACTGGAATCTTATGTTCATATTATGAGATACCCCATTTGATCTCTTCAATTCAGTATTTTGATGTTTTAAGTGGCGTCGTTAGGCTGCCGAATTTTTTAGGGGATTCTTTCACCCTTCTCATTCTTTTCAAAGTTCTACTTTCATGTCAAGTCTTTCAAGTTCCTTTTTAATTATGTTGGGGCATTATCTCTATATCTATCATACTGAACTCTTATGCTCACATGATTTGATGCCCTATTTGATCTTTTCAAATCATTTTTTTGAAGTTTAAGTAACGTCGTTAGGCTGCCGAACTTTCATAAGAGAAATCTAATTTTTGTCTTCCTTCCATATTTTTCATTTCAAATGGTATGTCCTTGAAATTTCATTACCATGATCATGTATCCTTCGTATTCTATCCATCTATTGTATTATGGGTCATTTATGAATGTTTTACCCATTTCCCCTCTCTTTTTAATGTCTTCTAAAACCTCGTAACATAGCCGTTATGCTGCAGAATTTCCGTCTCAAAATGTCTCTCTCTTTTTCTAAAGTTCTTTTATATTATTAAGTGAATACTCAAATCTCCATATTCTAAAGGTGTATTCACATATATACCAAAATGTCTATTTTAAATTCTGGGATTTACATACATGAGACCCACCTTCCTTTTCTGTGGGTTTTAAAGTGACGTAAAGATCATGTATTTAAAGCAGTTTTTAAAACGTTATGATTATGAAATGAAACCCATTTATTTTATGCTATATGGGTTATTTATGAAATGTTTGATGATGATATATGTGGCTCACATGATAATAAAGTTAAATTTAAGGGTGTGCCCGGATAGTGCTCCAATGCATTGGGTAAAGACTTAATCTCTAGAGATGACCATTTTAACGACGCCTTGGTGAATAACCTTGGTAATTTTTAACGACACCTTGGGGATGGACCTTGGTGAAACGAAACGATTGTCAATATTAAATGTTGCAGCCACATCTTCAAGTTATGAAAAATGTTATTTTTATTATGATATATCTCATGATTTCTTTATCATGCCTTAAAGTTCATTTCAGGACCTTATTGAAGCA
The DNA here is from genome assembly GCA_963277665.1 of Viscum album. Taxonomy (NCBI): domain Eukaryota; kingdom Viridiplantae; phylum Streptophyta; class Magnoliopsida; order Santalales; family Viscaceae; genus Viscum; species Viscum album. Next base: position 419,838,664 of record OY728128.1, read on the forward strand.
TCTCAAGTTCACATGTAAAATCTTTCTCTTGTTTTCCTTACTGGGCCTTCTGCTCACCCTTTCCTTTGATGTATGTCCCCAGGTTCTGAGATGCAGTAATGAAACTAGGATGAACATAAGGAGAAGCCTTTCAAGTGTTTAAGAAAATGTTTTTTTTGTTGTTTCATGTTTTAAGTTCCGGGTTTCCAAGACACTATACCTTAAAGATCCTTGGTTTTGTAAAATGTAATGAAAGATTATGTTATAAAAAGGCGGGAGGCTATAGTTGGTATCAAAGGATGGTTTAGTTATTTGTGGAAATTAGGATATGAAAACTTTAGGAAGAAGCCTATAGAAAAGTTAAAATATTGGAAATCTTCCTAGTATTTTGGTGAGTATTGAGTAAGGGGTTGCCAAGCAAATACATCCCTGTCTGGATACGAGCAGGTAGAGGTGGCTCTGGCACAGATGTACATAGGGGTAAAACCCGAAAACACTACTTTGAGCTAGACTCAAACGGGAACTGGTACACGACAACGGGCCTTGCTGCACTCTTGGTTACGACACTCCCGGGGGATATGCTTTGGTAAATTCATAAGCTTAGTATGAACCATTATTAAAGGAACAAAGATAAAATAAAATAAAGATTCACATAAGAATATATGATCATGGATAACCTAGATAGGAACCTAGGGGATCACATGTTAGGGTATACTTTTCAACTAAAAGTTATCCTTATAAGCTTTAAGTTTCTTTTCATGATTATTGGATAAGTATTTAAGCCCCTAATTATAGTTCTTTTCTTAGTTAATGGCAGGAAATGGAAGAACATGTCTCAACAACCAATGTGATAGGAAATGCTACTATTACCGTATTAATATGACATAGATTATTAGGGGATTAAAATGTGATTTTTATTTTGTAATACGTTCACTATTTTGGGGACCCTATATGATCGAGGTAAATAGATTACAACGGTATTTTCATTGAGGAGTAAGGTTGACTTATATTTGAAGAATATATGAATTTAAGGTGGACTTATAGTAATTTAGGTTACTTATGGGAATGATTAACCTATCTTGGGTTAAATATGTTTAGGTTAGATACTTTTTTTATAAGATGTTAGGAGTGGTTGATGTTGTTTGGAGATGAACAATGAAGTTTATTTTGGAAGACTATGTTATCAAATCCTTCTTGTATTTGGGTTTCAATCTTATTTTGGTTTATTTTGATGAATTTTAAGGACCGTTATTTATGGAATGGACTATGATGAACTTTGGGTAGTACCATGGAACTTTGAAGATTTAAAAGTAGTTTCCATTCCTATGGGATTTTTTCTTTTTGAAGAGTTGTTTTACCTTACCCTTTCGGTTTTTGGGATAATGTTTAAAGATAAAAGAAATAGATAGTTAATCTTTTGTGGATTATGTGATTCTCTAGATGATGATTCTTGTGTTTTGATGAGACCAAGTAGTTTTGAATGCTCATAGTTTCGAGAAAAGATTAGTTTTGGGTAGAAACTTATTAAAGGATGAAACTCTATATAAAGGTAGATATATTTCCTTATGTTTTTGTTCTATGTTGTAAATGAATTCCTCAAAGTAATGAAAAGGAACGTAAAACAAAAACGTTGTTGGTTTACGTTTCCTACTAGGTAATCAAAGACCGCTTGCACACATCATAATTTTGGGATTTTCTGGTGGTTAACTTCCTCCTAATCATGTTTTCTATCACTCTCCTTTAGGACATGACCCTTTGTTTTCTCCTCCATGTCCATGTTTCCTACATGGAATCCTAGTATGAGTAAACTCGGGTGGCCTTTGTACTTCCTTTTCTTTCTTTTAAAGTAATGGTGTCACAGACTCTTTTTCCGATGTGGGACTTTCAATGGAATTTCAAAACCCAATTTTTTAAAATTGCGAGGACGCAATTTCTTAAGGGGGGAAGATTGTAACGGCCCGAAATTTTGAATAAATCTTGTTTCCTAATTTCATGTGTTATTTTATTTTATTTTTATACTCAACAAAAATGTTTTATTTGATAAACATGATTATAATTAAAATGAGACCATTGGGTTCTGACTGTTATATAACCATCGGTCAATATGACCGCTGTGAACAAAATGTTTTGATTATTGTCTCTAAATACAAGTAATCGTGGTTAATTATTATAGAATGAAGATTTGATGGCCTCACCTAGTAGTCTTGGACCGATCGAAGCCCATCTAACAGAACTTGGGAAGGAGGTAGCACCATTGGGCTTTGCTATAGACCAAACCCAAGCCGAACTTCATCATGTGAAGCTAGAACGGAATCGCCTTCGCGAGAAGTTCAAACTGATAGAAATTATTACTCGGGCAATGTTGGCCGAGCCTCCCTCGGACTCTCTCACCTTAGCACACCTTACACTTAGGTCCTATGCTGGTGTGATAAGTGGCTATGTAAGGAGACCGTAACTGCCTTGTGTAATACTTTGTTTTAAATAAAAATTGGGATTTCTTCTTATGATGAAGTTTATGAATTTCCAAATGACCAGATAAATATAGTATGCATATTTTTGATGAATTTTAGAAAAAGGATATTTTAAAAATGTTTATGTAAACCTTAAATAATTAAAAATGTGTAATGATTTTCAAAAAATGGTCTTCTACAATTATGTTCAGTACAAAATTTGGAGTCTAATAAGATCAACTTGATTTTTGATGAATAGTAAATTAAGAATAGTGATTTTATGATTAGGATTAGTAATATGACCAAATGGATTAGTAATCTCACTTAAATAAAGTTTTAAAATAATCTAGGCACCTTGATTAAGTAATGTGATTCAATAAAATGGTTAAATAACGGTTTCATAAATTATTATTAAAGTATTAGTTTTTTCGGGTGAATAGTGTTTTTTAATTAAAAATTAGATTAAAAATATTTAGAAAATTATTTTTATAAAATGGATTTCATTTTTGAACTCAGAGAACCGATATTATGTTATGTTAATTTTTGTGGTTTTTTCTGAAAAAATGAATTTTCGGTGAATAGTGTATTTATTTAAAAAATAAATTAAAAATATTTAGAAAAATATTTTTATAAAATTGAGTTCATTTTTGAAATCATAGCATTGATATTTGATTAAGATGAAATTTTGGGATCTTTCTGAGAAAGTTGAATTTTCAGTGAATAGTGAAAATACAGTTTTAGGGTTTCGGTATGTTTAATGACATCATAACTGTGTCATGATGATGTCATGACTTTTTTTAAGGGTTGTCCGGCCAAGGGTGATTAATTATTGTGTGGGGGTCCCCATGTGGCCTAACTTTATGGGAAGTACCATGGGAGGTCCCATGCTTTTGAGAAAACCACTTTTGAGGTGTCCCTTGGCCATTAATGCCTTGTCCCCTCACTTTCCCTATAAATACCAAGCTCTCCTCTCTTCCATTGGACTCCCCACTCTTCCCCAACGAAGTTCAGGTCTCATTACCTCCCAAGGAGTCCTCCCAAGGTGCCCCCAAGCCCTCAAGGTCCCATCCTTTGAGGTTTAAGAGTTACATTTTAAGGTAAGGGATCCGACCTCTCTCTTTCATTTCAAGTAATCTCTTTTATGTCATTACTTTTATGCTACACGTTCTTATGTTGGAGGATGTTCTTTTATGCTCCTCTTACTGCCCTTTTTATGTTCATATAATGAGAGATCCCCTCTTACTCTCATTATTTAGTTTTATGAAGTTTTAAGTGGCGCAATTTTTTGTAACGGATCCTTTCTCCCTTCTCATTTTCAAGATCTATTTTCATGTAAAGTATTTCAAGTTCCTTTTTATTATGTTGGGGTATGATCTCTAAATTTATCATACTGATATTTTATGATCATATGATGAGATACCCATTTTGATCTCTTTAATTCAATATTTTAATGTTTTAAGTGGCGCCGTTAGGCTGCCGAATTTTTAAGTGGTCCTTCACCCTTCTCGTTTTGAAGTTCTACTTTCATGTCAATTCTTTCAAGTTCCTTTTTGTTATGTTGGGGTATGATCTCTATATCTATCATACTGGACTATTATGTTCATATTATGAGAGACCCCATTTGATCTCTTCAATTCAGTATTTTGAAGTTTTAAGTGGTGCCGTTAGGCTGCCGAATTTTTAAGTGGTTCTTCACCCTTCTCGTTTTGAAGTTCTACTTTCATGTCAATTCTTTCAAGTTAATTTTTGTTATGTTGGGGTATGATATCTATATCTATCATACTAGACTCTTATTTTCATATTATGAGAGACCCCATTTGATCTCTTCAATTCAGTATTTTGAAGTTTTATGTGGCGTCGTTAGGCTGCCGAATGTTTTAGGGGATTCTTTCACCCTTCTAATTCTTTTCAAAGTTCTACTTTCATGTCAAGTATTTCATGTTCCTTTTTAATTATTTTGGGGCATTATCTCTATATCTATCATACTGAACTCTTATTTTCACATGATTAGAGACCCTATTTGATCTTTTCAAAACATTTTTGTTGAAGTTTAAGTAACGTCGTTAGGCTGCCGAACTTTCATAAGAGAAATCTGATTTTTGTCTTCCTTCCATATTTTTCATTTCAAATGGTATGTTCTTGAACTTTCATTACCATGATCATGTATCCTTCTTATTCTATCCATCTACTGTATTATGGGTCATTTATGAATGTTTTACCCATTTTCTCTCTCTTTTTAATGTCTTCTAAAACCTCGTAACATAGCCGTTATGCTGCAGAATTTCCGTCTCAAAATGTCTCTCTCTTTTTCTAAAGTTCTTTTATATTATTAAGTGAATACTCAAATCTCCTTATTCTAAAGGTTTATTCACATATATACCAAAATGTATATTTTAAATTCTGGGATTTACATACATGAGACCCACCTTCCTTTTCTATGGGTTTTAAAGTGACGTAAAGATCATGTCTTTAAAGCAGTTTTTAAAACGTTATGATTATGAAATGAAACCCATTTCTTTTATGCTATATGGGTTATTTATGAAATGTTTGATGATGATATATGTGGCTCACATGATAATAAAGGAAAATTTAAGGGTGCGCCCTGATAGTTCTCCAATTCATTGGGTAAAGACATAATCTCTAGAGATGACCATTTTAACGACGCCTTGGTGAATAACCTTGGTAATTTTTAACGACGCCTTGGGGATGGACCTTGGTGAAACGAAACGATTGTCAATATTAAATATTGCAGCCACATCTTCAAGTTATGAAAAATGTTATTTTTATTATGATATATCTCATGATTTATTTCTCATTCCTTAAAGTTCTTTTCATGACCTTATTGAAGCATCTCAAGTTCACATGTAAAATGTTTCTCTTGTTTTCCTTACTGGGCCTTCTGCTCACCCTTTCCTTTGATGTATGTCCCCAGGTTCTGAGATGCAGTAATGAACCTAGGATGAACATAAGGAGAAGCCTTTCAAGTGTTTAAGAAGAATGTTTTTTTGTTGTTTCATGTTTTAAGTTCCTGGTTTCCAAGACACTAAACCTTAAAGATCCTCGGTTTTGTAAAATGTAATGAAAGTTTATGTGATAAAATGGAGGGATGCTATAAAGATGATTATTGAACAACTAGTTATGAGAAAAAGCCATCAGTTTTTGGGAACAAAAATCATACCCAAAATAGTCACATGGGTTTTCCTAGTGTTTATGGTGTTCACAGTGATCCTATAAAAGATGTACAAATGTTGTATTTGTATATTTTTGTTGAATAGTGAGTTCATGAGAAGATTGAGTTCTATCTTATTGTTGGTAAGAAGACAACTATTTTGTAGTGATCTGTTGAGGAGTTTGATGTTTCACCTATCATTGTATAAATAGTTGTTATGAATTATGGTAAGTACGATTTTAGTTTTATGAAAACAATTCTTGAGGTGAGGGAGAAGTACCCAGGGTATGTCTCACTTACTCTACACTACTCATATTTAGATGATGAGAGACCTATTTTTCAAGGTTAGATGGATCCTATGGGTTATTTTGGGATAATATTGATGCTACACGATATTTTAGAGGTTTTCTTATAACATTAATTCACCTACTATTTAGTCTACATCCTTTCTTACTCGTTCAACATCATTTTCAGTTGTTGTTTTCACCATAGGTGACATATAATATTTTATGGAAAGTAATAGCACTGATTTCTAATTGATTTTGAAAAACCAAACACCTTTGACTGAATTGCTTGAAGGAGTTCTTTTTTTATATTTTTGATAAAACAGCTTTCAAGGTGTTAGGTGGAACCCTTAAAAGGACCTAAGGATTAGAGATAATTAAAATACTTGTAGATCTTAGAGGGAATCATTCAAAAAAGACAACATCAAACTGCTCCTCCCCATCACATGTCATCGCATCCGCACTGACCATCACAAGGCTTGTTGGCTAGATGTCCTATTCAGATCTGTACAGGCCCAATACTGATGGAAATTTTATACCCTCTCATTCTTCAAATTCCGGATAGCTATGATTTGGTTAATGCACCAACCATGAATCCTCGTCTGGAGCCTTGTCCCTTGTAGTCTGAATAGTACATCTGCATATTCATGTTGTATTATGTGATATACATTTCATTCCTTAGAAATGATTGAATAAAATCAGGAATAATGGAGATTAGGTCTATATGATGGTTATAGAGTATATAAAAGATATTAACGATGACATAGTTACCACAACAAAATCTATAATGTATTATCTTTTAAGGATATATACAAAGCATGAGTTGAATTATCATTCCAAGTATCTTTCTGATAAAATAATGATCCCTCCAGTTTCATAGGACTTGAAAGAAAATGTTAATGAGTTAAAGGTGAGGAATCTTGTACTGAAGTAGTTTATAGAATAGAACAATAATGTATTCAGTTCTATAGATAAAGGTAGAAATATCAGTATTGATTTCATAAATCTTATAAAAGCCTTTATACATGTTTCTGGAACCACTATGGTGGATTATGATGTCATTCCTATTACATCTCATCTAACACCTCCACATTTTGATCAATAATTATTCAGTCCATGTATGACTAGAGACCCAAATTCTCCTTTAGAAGCTAGTTTTCATCCTTTTAGTTTCACTCTAAGAGAAGTAGTGAAACATATCAGAAATATCATCATCAGATAATCTCTTTCTATTCATTCTTTTCCTATAGACATCCCTATTGTTACCTCAACCTCAACTATTGAAGCTTCCACTTTTGGAAAAGGGAAAAGAAAATCTACACTTACTCCAAAGCCCAATGTGCCTTTATATTCAACTATTGTTATGTGATGGGAATTTTTTATAACGTTTTTTTCACCTTTTTTTCTACACATACCTTAACGTTTTCAATGTAAAATATCTTATTATTCATTTTCTATATCCTTTTATTTTCTATTTCCATTCATTTTATGTTTTACTTAAACTTTTTGATAATCCCAAAATGGGGACAATGTCATTATAGAGTTTTTATGTGTAATTCTATTCTATGATACTATCTTTTTTTAATTTCCGATGATATTGTTTCCTATTTAACTATCCTTAATACCATATGTATTTTAATTTGTTCTTTTAATACCATATACTTGATACTTAAATAGCTTTGATACCATTATGATCAAAATCTCACTATATATTTTTAAAGTGCTAATATTATCTGTTTTAGTGCCTCAATTTATTCTATACATGGTTTATAAAATTATATGATATGTGATCATCAAAAATATGGATATTATTGGAACACTTATATTAATGATAAAAAAATCATTCATATTATTTTATTAATGTGTTTTAAGTTTTATGGAACCATTTTATCATATAAGGAATATTGGTGAGAAATCTGGCTACGTGTTGAAAACACACACCACCACACATGACTCAACATTGTGTTTGAGTCACTACTATAAAGACTCGCCATAGGGGAAAATCACTATCTATAAAAAAATATGGCTAATATGGGAAATACCCATGACTAAAGCCATGTCAGTTTTAGAATGTATTTTTGTCAAAGTATTGGAAAGGGTTACTGTGAGATATGACTCACAGTTGTTCGAAAAAATTGCCTTAAATGTTTAAAACATGAACCATCACATATGAGTCACCACTAGAATGAAAATTTTTCTAAGTGTGGAGTAGAAATACTACTAGAAATGATTTACCATTGATGATGACCTTCCGCTAGAATGAAAATATGATAATTTGTTGTAATGATCATCCAATGAGATGAATCACCTTGGGACTAACTCACTACTAGCTCATGCCAACGCCAAAATCCTTCTCACCATTCGAAAGAGTCACAACTGATATTTCTATTTATTTGGAATAAAATATTTCTAATGTATATATTGTCAAATTTAATGGTGAGAGTTAATTTAATAATTGTTATTATACTATTACAAGAGTGCATTAAATTGTGTGCCTATCATCTAGTATGACAAGAAGAGAATCCAGACAATTTTTCCTACACATTTATACTAAAATAAGTAGCATAATCTCTCATGAGAATATACAGAGTGTGAAGAGATAGAGATACCAATATACATGCACATGTGAAGAGTGTTATAACTAAACATTTAATGATCAAAAGAATATTCTTGTGATGAGTATCTTACATGAATAAACATTACCAGTGATCAACTATAGAAGAGGTGAATAACATTGAACATCTAGAGTCCTTCTCATAGACTAACCAAAAAGAGTTTACAATTGTTTATTCTACTGAAAATATCAAAAAAATGAATCGAGATTAATTTTAAGCTACAATCAAGGAGTGACAAGCTATATAGATTATCAAGACATGCAACAATATCTTCTGTACACCCTTATTTTAACTTTATATTTATTTTCTTTCACATAACAAGAAGTTCTTGTTTACTCTGTACGTTAAATACACACACTAACTCCTTTTTTATAATAGGAATATACAAGATATATTCTCAAACTCTTTTTAAAATTGTTTACCCATGTGTTATCGAAGAGGTCCCGGAGTGACCTATCACTATTTTATTCCCAAGGGTGTTTTGGAAGAGGTCATGTGTAACATAGAAAAATGGTTTTCTATTGTATATATGATCTAGGTTTTAGATAAAAGATTAATTTATATAATTATATTGGTAGAATATGATTTACAAGCGGAGTGTATAATGTTTGAACTCAAGACTGAACCTATGGCATTGATTATGCTGTCTATTTTGTTTTTTTTATTTTTAAACATTAAATTGAATCTATTTTTAACTATAAAAAACAAATACTTTTATAGTCATTTTTAACTAGTGTTTATACAATGTTTGATTCTATTAATTAAATTCAAATTATAAAGTATTTATTCATAATTTTTTATACTAAGACTTAATCAAACATTGATAAATGTTTTAAAGGTTCAGAATATATATCGATATTCTATTTGGATTAAATATGATATTTTAATTTTTTGGGGAATTTTATTTAATTCTATTTTAGATAAAAATATTTATTCGACACTAAATTTACAAACCTCTTAAGATACCCACTCTGACCAACAATGTTAAACCCATGGCTGACTCAAATCCATCTATTAAAATAATAATATTTTTTCATTCCATTGCATGTGTTCACATGCACAATGGTAAATATTATTTTACTAGCATTCAAATTAATATTTATTACTAGAAACAATCATGGTCCAATAGTCATCCTCATCATTTATTTAACACCTACATGACAAAGTATTTTTCGATGAAATAAATAAATAGATAAATATTTTTTATCAAATTAATTTAATTTCTTCCTTGCTGATAGATATTAATTTAATTTATGTGATCATTAATATTGAATAAAATTATTCCAATATCTTTAGAATAATATTTATTCCAATAATTAATTTTTAATAGAGTATAATTTAGGTCAATGAAAACCCTTAGTGTGTGACCATCTAGGATTAATTCTTATTAGCATTAGACATTCTTTCCTAAAGTATAATATTTCTATGTAGAAATGGGTCGAGGCACTCAATAGAAAATATTCTATGTCACGACATCAATAGATATATACGAGCACTCACTATGTAATATTATCCCTTTATCACAATATCTCATCATGTAGGTTTTACACCCTGCCTTTAACCTATATTATTGGTATATCTTTCTTTGACCATTTGAAATGAACACGTCATTACACAATTGACATGGAATTTAATGTGATCATTCAATGTAAATCAAAGAGACCAAATATCAGATTCCATTAATATATAAGGTACATACCCTATCCAACTTAATAATTAATAAAATTTCATTTCTAATACATCCAACGCACCCTACATCCAATTTACATATGCTATAAAAAAAGATATTATGGAGACTCGAACTGAAAACCTACTTGTGACACTGAAGGGCTACTACCACTGATTCATTCTATAAAGGTACATTACTAACAATAATTATTAAAAAAATAATAGTATATATGTTGGTGGTAACAACAATAAAAATAACATTAATAATTTCTGGAAATTCATGAAAATACCTGTTATATTTATAATTATAAATTTTTAGCATGTTTTATATATTATGGTCGTTGTTATCAAAGAAAAAAGGCCTTCAATAATTTTATTTATTTATTTTTTGTATAATACCCTTTTTAACTAGGTTAAGAGGTAAATATTACCTTATCCATAGACAAAGATGCACAGGGCCCACCACATGACCCAATTTCCCAATGACCCAACTACACCTGAACTACCCCTCACCATCATCTGAATCATTAATGGTGCTTATTTACACATGTCACATTACCTTTTAGAAATGGTGGTTATCATAAAATCTCATTTTACCAATCTAGATATCTATACTTTGGTGGTTGTAGCTTTCCCCGATTACTCTTCTGGGATCTACTCCTATGTGGTCAGACCAGATTTCCTCATGTCTTGAAGACCATATTCCCCAAAATCCATGGGGCCGAAGGCCTGATATGGATAGAAGGCCTAGTGGACCATAGGCCTATAGTGGCATAAATACCTAAAGGCCCATATCTTTTTCCTTTAGGCCAAAATTAGATGAATAGTTTCATAGCTATAGTAACTACTACAACCCATTCTCCAATAACATGAAAATTCACCTATATAATATTTTGATCATGGGATTCATGTATATATATAATAATGTTAATATCATACATATATATGTTATATCAGTAAATTTTATGACATAATATAAGAAAATAAAACAAAAATAACAATAATGATGATTATTTGGATTTATTATTTAAAATATCAACATTATTATATGTATATAATTTTTAAAACATAAATAAAATAATAAATTCAATCCTCATCACCATTTTTATTGGAAGATCAATGGTTCCATATTTTTTTGTTTTGATTATTATTATATTGTACTAAGTGTTTTTTAAATAAGGGAGGGATTTATTTTTTTACCTTTTCCCAAAAAAACATATTTCTTTATCATTTTTAAACTATGAAAATACTAAATTTCAAAATCTTAAAGATTATTGTTGGTCATCATTCTATTTATGAAAATGGTGTGACTAGAAAATAAATTATTTTAAAGGAACACCACAAGGATAAGATCTTATTGTTAAAAATTAATTATGCTTTCAATATCTGACATACACATTAAAAAAACAATGAAAGATATCATAGAGAGAGTGTTAGTGATCACATAGGTAACTAGTGTCTTTATCCACATTTTGGGGTCACTGGGTGGAGGTGTAACATTGATACAAATTTTCCAGTGGTGGATATTATTCAATTCTTGGTCTTATCAAAGGTAGTTATTTAGGATATAACGGTGGAGAGAATGGTGAGGAAGATCATAAAGTCCCAGGGTGCTACAAGGAGCCCTAGTATGAATAAAATCACCATGAATCCAATGTAAACGACCTTAATGGATCTGTAATAGAACATGTATTGGAAAATTTTAATGATGTATAATAAGAGAGTTGGGATAAGGAGGTTTTGATGGGTGATGAAGGGTGAAACTTGTCCTTGGTATATGAGATGCAGAACCCCGATGATAAGTTGAATTAGGATCAACAAATTGATATTTTTCTAGGAAATAATTATCATGAGGGATATTTTGATCTAGGATGGTGATAGCCATGCTGATGTATGTTCAAAAGAAATAGAATGGATTAAATGTTCTCTCAACTTCATTGTTCTCTTATGGAGGATGGATCTAATGATCCAACTCCAAATTATCATTAGTGTTATGTAGCTCATGTTGCAAGTACAATATTTCCAATTCATAAGCCACTAAAACCTACTATTCATAACTCTTTTATTCCACATATATTTATGTTTCCAACACTCACACTTTTTATCATAGCCAATAAGGTGATTTAAATTGGTGTCCTGGGAGTGTACATCACAGTTGGGCTCTAGGTGGCACATCAAAGATTTTGGATCTTCCCCACCATTATCATCACCCCCATGTACCATAAAAACATCATCCAAAGTGTATGGTCCACTAGGTTGAATACCTTTATGGGGGGGGGGGTAAATCAGGGTATGACATATTAATGTTTATTCCCTTTCAGATCTTGTTTCATCTTTAAAAAGACTGTATTCTCTCTCGTTCCAATTTCAAATTATGAACATAATTTAAAACAAGAATGAGACACAAAAATATTTACTTGGTTCACCCTCGCACATTCTATATCCTAGGTGAAAAAAATGTTAGTGTGATGATGTACCAAATTAAATAAGTCTCACTAACAATAATGAGTACGTGGTTTTGGCTAGATCTTCTAATCCCAGGATCACTGTATTTACAAGGATTAGGGTTGTCTCACTGCAATCCAAAAGGTCACTCCCTTTTATACTTTATATGGATCACAACCAACAGATACAGTCACAATAATGCTCTTCCTTTTCTCACTACTCGTGGAAAGGAATACACTCATTAATTATAGACTTGTATATCCAACATAGTTTATAGACATTTAGGTCCCTTAATTTTCATGAAAACACATATCTTCAACTATAGGTAGATTCTATGTTGAATTCCCTTTTCACCCTCAAAGGAAATCCACCTTTCCACATACTGTTAGGTTACATAAATGAATTTCAGAAATTCATTTGATTCTTTTTCAATCATTTTAGTTTGTTCAACATTACACATACTCCTCCCATATAGTGTGTAGTGAGTTTTCTACATATAAGGCCTCCTCTTCATATCACCACCACTCACGTGAACCGCTACCACTTCCATAAACCACCCTATATCCACTGAATGCCTCTGCCTTTGTTGTCGCATACCTCCTCCATGTTCCAACTCCATGAATCTCCTCTATGAACCTCTTACTTGTAATTCATCAGCTTTAGTGTACTTCATGTGGAGTTTTTTTTACTCTTTTCAAGCTTTAATTCCTCAAGAAACCCTTCCCCAGAATTTATTCTGTGGAATGATTCACCCTTTGCGAGATCAGTTCTCGTAAAAAAAATCTCATTCACAGAATCCTCCTCACGAACCACTTATCCTTCAAATATTCCCATGCATACCGATCCTTCTTCCTCCGAATACAATGTCCATTCTGGGATATACTTTCCCACAAAAAATATTTGGTGGAATTTATTCCACACGAACCACTCCAGCCTTGGTGAAATGCTCCCTCACAATCTTCTTGAAGACTTCAACGAATTCCCAGAGTAAATATAATCTCTAATGAAAATTTATCTCTCTTATAATCATTGGGATTATCTATCCTTATATAGGAAATGATATCTTCTTAATCATCTAAACCGAGAGTTGCCAAATCTTTGATTCAACATCTTCTTTACTGCATACCGCTACCACCACTACAAACCACAAGCCCCCTGTGAACCATTTTTCCAATTAATATTGTGTATTTTATTTTTTCCTATGTAGTAGATGCTTCCTTCCACAAAAAATCATCCATCCAGTGATCCTTTACCCTTCTAAGTACCATATTCTTCCTCATATTCCTTCACTACAGACAACTTTTGTAGCAAACCCCAAACTCAGGGTGCCTAATGGGACATGATATACATAACATTTCATTACATCATTACAAATTAAATATCATGTCCCATTACAACAGAAGATCACGAGGATCAGGATTCTGGGAAACCAGATGCTTCTGATTAACTTCCTTAGTACCAACCATGCCTGAAAAATTTTAAACAAAAACGTAGGGTGAGCAAATATGCCCAGTAAGGGGTTTTTAAAAAGAAAAAAGCATTTTAAGAAAATACTTTCTCAAAGAAGTCCTTTTGAAGAGAATAAAACACTTTGCTAAAACAAAACATTATCTTTTCTTAAAACATGAAATCCATCATTCTTTGAAAACCACTTGCATAAAGAAGCACGTACTTGAAATAAGCTTTAAAGTAAACATGATCAGAGAGCGCAACATAAGAAAAATAAAAAATGCATAATATTCAAACAAGGTTACTTAAATCCTAAAAATATTTCTGTGGCAAAGCAGGGGAAATGTTCGTATCATTATTCATGAGAAACAATACAGTTTATCTAGCAGTTCACCACATGAAAAATAGCTCTTGACATAAAAATTACATTTTCATAGTCATGGGAGCTTTCAACTAGGGGTTGTCCTGTTAGTTGAACTAACCCCTGGTTGACCTTTATCATTACATGCAGAGGGAATGTATAATACTGGACTTTTTCAAGACCTTTCGTCAAGACCGTATAACACACTTAACGGGTCAAGGCTCACTGCCCACCCCGTTTCCTTGATAGCTCGAGCCATGGCTAACTACCAAGACTGTCACACATAATCATCTCATGAGACTCCTGCTTTACCTAATCCATTGGAGCACTGTATAATTCCGGGCGCACCCGTCACATCATTCTTGTTGCACTATATAATTCCGAGCACACCCGTCGCATGTAGGTCCTATACATCCCTCACATATCTTGACATGGTCATTCATTCATAGGGTTTCACGCATTCTTAATTAAACCCCATTTTCACCTACGTAATCATAACATGAAGACAGTTTAATCATTAAAAACATTATGACATGCATGCTAAATCTCCGTGCACATAACAAGTTATCCTAACATTTGAGAACATGGGTTTTAAGAAAATGAACATAACACTTAACATTCCATAACATCATAATACTCAATTAAAGCATAGTCGTTCATAACATACACATATGATGATAAATGGATATCATGGGTGTTTAATACAGGCAGTTGGGGTTACAATGTGCTTAATCAAGTCCATCTTGGGGAAATCATGTGTATAATTGTGTTAACTCTTCTACTATAACTTTAAATAACAAGCCCACTTTTCTTTATAATGTTTTCAAACATCATAAGAGAACTCGTAATTGAAGACAACATAATGATATGTATACCTACACATATGCATGGGTTCAGCACATTAAACCATACTCAAAAATATCTCTCGTGTATTACCTTAAAAAAAATTATTTGGTAAAAACATCCGGAGTTCTTTTCCATAAAAGAAGAAAAAGGGGTGAACATAATTTCTATAAACCATTATTGACAGAAAGTCAGCCTTGCATACAATAGGGTTGTTTCATAAACAGGAGTACATACCGATGAATACATGTATGCACTTTTAAAAGATTAAGGAGTCCATACTAACCATTTTCACAAAGCAAAATCCTGATTTATCAGGAGTAGTGATTAATATAATTTCTCAATTTCAAGAATAATTATGAAATCAAACCAACCCATAAACTTCATCGTACATATAACATGTACACAAATAGTTTTTGGGTACATAAAAAAAGGAATAATCTTTTCGGTAAATAAAATTTTGATCATCATGCTATATTGTAATAAATTACAAAGTAAGGGAAACAAGTTCACATTGATGTTCATACACATCGATATAATCACATATATATATATATATATATATATCAATATACCTTATACACTTGCGTGATTTTACATGTTCGTACAATTACCCGAAAACTCCATTTTTATAGGAAAAATAAAATCAGGGTTATAAACACACACAAAAGTTTGTATATTTGCATATATCTTCTTATACTTATGTGTATTTAAATGTATATACATACATATATATATATACACAAAGTGTGTATCACTAAAACTGAATTTTTTTTTAAAAAATTAAACCCCAAAAACTTCATTTAACCAGGTAGAATTCTAGAAGATGAAAACAATGATAACCGGTTACTAATTCCATGATGTAAATTTATACACACATCTGTATACATAAGGTGTATATAAAACATAGTGTATCAAAGCTGGAGAAAAAGAAACAGCAGTAGGGATTTTCCCTTACATATTCGGAGGGAAGGAGAAAATGAGGAAAGAGAACCGAGAGTGTAAACACATAAGTTATACATATATATATTACACGTATATATATATATATACATATAAACTGAAGCTTAAACAAAGACTTAAAAATGGAACTCGACCCTTACCATAGCTCAGAGAAGAGAAAGAGAAACAAAGCAGCGATGACGTCTGGTGGTCGGAGAGATCAAGAAGCTCGGTGAAAAAACACCCTGCTTCGGTACAACAGGGTTTTAAAAAAACAAATATGAAGACCCATATGCGAGGAGAGTATCCGAGGGAGGGCGGTCGGTGTCGACTCGTGGAAAGGAGGAGACATCCAGGTCTACTAGCCGGCCTACGAGAGAAAAACGATGCACCCTACGATCTAATGGTCCGACATCGTGAGGAAGGAGAAGAAGCCACGAGCGTGAGGTAGAAGAAAACTGATAAAACAGTGGGTGGCTAGGATCAAACCGGGGATGATCGTACGACTCACAAACAGTGTGTCATTAAAAGAAATGGATAGCTGCGATCAGAGGGAGCAGATCGGGCGTCCTAGATTTGATGCGATGTTTAATGAAACGCGATTCAGCTGGTTCACTTTTTTTTCAAGTTATTTTATTAATAATTTCATTAGTTTATTAAATCATTGTTTTTATTATTAAAAATTAAATTATTAAACTGAATTTTATTATTTTAAAAAAAATCATTGGTCAATAAAATTATATATTGGTTTAATCAAAATGTTTTATTGTATGTACATATATATATATATATATATTATTTTTAAAACATCAATAATTTTTATTATATTATCATTATTATAATTAAACCGTAGTTATTAATTACTTAATATTTCTTTATGAAAATTAAAGATTAAAAACATTGGGTACTCAAAACATAACACATATATATATTTTAATTTCCTTTTTAGCTAATTACCTTAATTTTCTTAATTAAAGTTTATTATTAATTAAACCACATTCAATAACACATTATAGTGCATTGATATAAGTATCATCATCATGAAACACATAAGTAAAAGAAACCATAACTTGACGTAGTTTCCAAAACTGTTTATCCAAGCTATAAACATTTGTATTAACATTAGCCGTTAAATTTAATTTTGAGAAAAATAATTATTTGATTTGATGCAATATGTATATATATATATAACTCAAGTCTTAATACCTATTTAGACAAAATAAAAAACCCATTAGCTTTAATATAATTACAGCATAAAATTTTAATTCCTCAAATCAAGAAAATAAGTTTAGTGAATAATAATATTAATTTTTCATAAAACATTATTCGCATTTTTGGGAAAACAAGAAATAAATTGATTAAATTATTATTGATGTCACTTTTAAACATTAAATCAAATTACAGAATTAGCATTCCGATCCTTTTGGGGTAAACTATCTTATTTCCAACGGTCCAAATAAAACATTAGATTCTTGGGGAAACCAACGGTCAAATATATAGCTCTTTGGGGTTCAACGGTCAGATTAGGGTGCTTATAAAAGGGTCTGGTCTCAGTGTGTCCCTCGCTCCAGGTGACTGAAGGAGAAAGGAGATGATGGTTCGTATGATTTCCCCTGGTGCTCATCACGGTTGCAGGGGCTTTGTCCATCCTCATGTTTGTTATGATGGATTCCCGAAACCCCTACCGCATTCTTGGGCTCTTAGTTGTTTTATGTGGTCTCCCCATTATTGTAATCGGGTTCTTAGTCAAGATTTTTGGTTAATTTACCTTCTTTTTCAGTCAGTGGAAGTTGTATCCAAAATGTTGCTTATTTTAATAAAAGGAATTTTCATCCATTTGATGCATTTTATTATTAATACCTTATTAGTTGTTTGTTGGTTCACTTAATGGGTGACATTGAAAAGAAAACTTTTCAAAAATCAAAACATGGTTTATCTCGGGTCGTTACATCACTTCCCCCTTTAAAGAATTGAGCCCTCACAATTCTATCATAAAAAGAGAAAACTGAAACCCCATTTGTAGAACACTACCGAAACAGTGGATCTGGCTCGGTTAACGGGATACCGAAGTTGGCACACAACTCTTCCGTTTCCCTAGCCCAGATGCACCTCGAACAGTACTCCTTGAACTCTTGTTCGTGCGTACTTCACATGGGCTTCCAAAGGGAGGCTCGTGCGATGCAATGCTCGGAAATTCCCAAGTAGATAAACTCCTTGACGACTCTTCTGGAAACATCATGCTCGAGGTAGTCAAGAGGGATGATGCGGTTGAGGAGACTGAGATTTAAGACATGGAACATGAAGGATGCACTAAGCTGGCCATCCTGGGCGGCCACGAGGAAGCACGCTCTGGTAGAAAAGTTCTGTGCCAGAGTGAAACACTGGAACATGCACTCAAAGTATCTTCCCCTTCACCTATAGCAGGGGAGTTGAGTCGTGGCAATGAGGTGAAAGACACGATCACCCTCTTGACATAAACAAAGGATCTCTGGACCATTTTCTAGATCGAGCAAATGCTGGAAGGACCCTCGCAGGTGGAGAAAGGATGGATAATCCACCGTGCATGACTTGATTAAGATGACTTCTACAAGCTCATCGGTTAGGGATGAGAAGTTCGTTTGACCATCAATCTGAAAGCAAACGTCAAAGGGAAACTCTTAACAACATTGATAAGGTGGAGACATGAAATGAAACAAGAAACTTCCATTTATGAAAAAATTTACATGGAAAAGCCTGAGTTTACAAGACGTACGCCACAAAGAGTGGAAAAACTTCCTAACTTTTCAATCCACACACAGGATGAACAGACAGGACTAAACTCATGGGAACATTTATAACGCCTCCTGAGTTTAGTGTGAGGGGTATGGAGTTGGGTAACATCGGTATACACTTCCTTCCTAAGAGACACATGGGTGGACTCATTTTCCAATGCTCCAAAGTCCATTAACTGGCCCCAGAAGCCATAGTTCAAAATATGGCACAGGTAAGCCGCTCGGAGGTCTCCAGCAGCAGTAGCTTCTTGAAAGGGGTTATCAAGCATTGTGCCAAATTTCTCGCCAGTTGTGAACACTCGGAAGAGTCCTTCGTGATACCTTCCCCGACATGCATAAGAGGGAAATTGGGTCATCATCATTAGGAGATAATCCATCCCAATCCCCGGTGAAGACTAAGCACCCTAGGTGAGTTTGACACGTCGTACAGGTGCTTACACATCATGCGAATTTGGGCATAATTCAAAAAGTTCTCACGACTAGCTAGTGATATAATGTTTTCTGGAGCCTCAGTGGGAAGTGACAAAAGGTCGGTAGGTACATCAGCCATCTGAAAGTTATAACATTTTTACTTAGTTAGTAATACATTTATATCACCTGGTTTTCTAGAGTTTCCTGAACCCATCCTCTGATACCAACTGTAGTAACCCCCAAACTCAGGTTGCCTAATGAGCCATGATATACTTAACATTTCATTACATCATTACAAATTAAATATCATGTCCCATTACTATAGAATATCGCGAGGCTCAGGATTCTGGGAAACCAGCTGCTTCTGATTAACTTCATTAGTACCAACCATGCCTGAAAAATTTCAAACAAAAACGTAGGGTGAGAAAATATGCCCAATAAAGAGTTTTTAAAAAGAAAAAAACTTTTTATGAAAATCCTTTCTCAAATAAGTCCTTTTGAAGAGAATAAAACACTTTTCTAAAACAAAACATTATCTTTTCATAAAACATGAAAACCATCATTCTTTGAAAACCACTTGCACAAAGAATCACGTACTTGAAATAAGCTTTAAAGTAAACATGATCAGAGAGCGCAACAGAAGGAAAATAAACAATGCATAATATTCAAACAAGGTTACTTAAATCCTAAAAAGATTTCTGTGGATAAGAAGGGGAAACATTTGTATCATGGTTCATGAGAAACAATATAGTTAACTAGCAGTTCACCACATGAAAAACAGCTCTTGACATAAAATTTAAATTTTCATAGTCATGGGAGCTTTCAACTAGGGGTTGTCATGTTAGATGAACTAACCCCTGGTTGACCTTTATCATTACTTGTAGAGGGAATGTATAATACTGGACTTTGTCAAGACCTTTCGTCAAGACCGTATAACATACTTAACGGGTCAAGGCTCACTGCCCACCCCGTTTCCTTGATAGCTCAAGCCATGGCTAACTGCCAAGACCGTCGCACATAATCGTCTCATGAGACTCCGGCTTTACCCAATGCATTGGAGCGCTGTATAATTCCAAGCGCACCCGTCACATCATTCTTGTTGCGCTATTTAATTCCGGGTGCACCCATCACATGTAGGTCCTATACATCCCTCACATATCTTGACATGGTCATTCATTTGTAGGGTTTCATGCATTCATAATTAGACCCCATTTTCACATACATATTCATAACATGAAGACAGTTTAATCATTAAAAACATTATGACATGCATGCTAAATCTCCGGGCATATAACAAGTTATCATAACATTTGAAAACATGGGTTTTAAGAAAATGAACATAACACTTAACATTCTATAACATCATAATTCTCAATTAAAGCATAGTTGTTCATAACATACACATATGATGATAAATAGATATCATGGTTGTTTAATACAGGCAGTTGGGGTTACAATGTGTGTAATCAAGTCCATCTTCGGGAAATCATGTATATAATTGTGTAAACTCTTCTATTAGCACTTTAAATAACAAGACCCATTTTCTTTATAAAGTTTTCAAACATTATAATAGAACTCGTAATTGAAGACAACATAATGATATGTATACCTACACATATGCATGGGTTCAACACATTAAACCATACTCAAAAATATCTCTCGTGTTTTACATTAAACAAAAATTTTATTTGGTAAAAACATCCGGAGTTCTTTTCCATAAAAGAAGAAAAAGGGGTGAACATAATTTCCATAAACCATTATTGACAGAACGTCATCCTTGCATACAAAAAGGTTGTTTCATAAACATGAGTACATACCAATGAATACATGTATGAACTTGTAAATGTTTAAGGAGCACATACTAACCATTTTCACAAAGCAAAATCCTGATTTATCAAGAGTAGCGATAAATGGAAATTCTCAATTGCAAGAATAATTTTGAAATAAAACCAACCCATAAACTTCATCATACATATAACATGTACACAAATAGTTTTTGGGTACTTAAAAAAAGGGAATAATCTTTTGGGTAAATAAAATTTTGATCATCATGCTATATTGTAATAAATTACAAAGTAAGGGAACCAAGTTCACATTGATGTTCATACACATCGATATAATCACATGTATATATATATCAATATACTTCATACACTTGCATGATTTTACATTTTCATACAATTACATGAAAACTCCATTTTTATAGGAGAAATAAAATCAGGGTTATAAACACAAAAAAAAAAGATTGTATATTTGCATATATCTTCTTATACTTATGTGTATTTAAATGTATATACATACATATATATACACAATGTGTGTATCACTAAAACCAATTTTTTTTTATAAAAATTAAACCCCAAAAACATCCTTTAACCTGGTCGAATACTGAAAGATGAAAACAGTGATAACTGGTTCATGAGGCGTTGATGTAAATTTATACACACTTATGTATATGTAAGGTGTATATAAAACATAGTGTATCAAAGCTGGAGAAAAAGAAACAGCAGTAGGGATTTTCCCTTACCTATTCGGAGGGAAGGATCAAATGAGGCAAGAGAACCGAGAGTGTAAACATAGAAGTTATACATATATATATACATATAAACTGAAGCTTAAACAAAGACATAAAAACGGAACTCGACCCTTACTTTAGCTCGGAGAAGAGAAGGAGAAACAAAGAAGCGACGACGTCTAGTGGTCGGAGAGATCAAGAAGCTCGGTGCAAAAACACCCTGCTTCGGTACAACAGGGTTTTAAAAAAAACGAAGACGAAGACCCATAAGCAAGGAGAGTATCAGAGGGAGGGGGTCGGTGTCGACTCGTGGAAAGGAGGAGACAGCCGGGTCTACTAGCTGGCCTACGAGAGAAAAATGAGGCACCCTACGATCTACAGGTCCGGCGTCGTGAGGAAGGAGAAGAAGCCGCGGGCGCGAGGTAGAAGAAAACCGAGAAAACAGCGGGCAGCTGGGATCAAACCGGGGTTGATCGGACGGCTCAGAAACAGTGCGGCATTAAATGAAACGGACAGCTGTGATTGGAGGGAGTAGATCGGACGGCCTGGATTTGATGCGGCGTTTAATGAAACGCGATTCATCCGGTTCTCTCTTTTTTTAACGATATTTTATTAATATTTTCATTAGTTTATTAAATCATTGTTTTTATTATTAAAAATTCAATTATTAAACGGACTTTTTTTATTTTAATAAAAATCATTGGTCAATAAAATTATATATTGGTTTAATCAAAACAGTTTATTATATGTATACATATATATATATTTTATTTTTAGAACATCAATAATTTTTATTATATTATCATTATTATTATTAAAGCGTAGTAATTAATTACTTAATATTTCATTATGAAAATTAATGATTAAAAACATTGGGTACTCAAAACAGAACACATACATATATTTTAATTTCCTTTTTAGCTAATTACCTTAATTTTCTTAATTAATTTTTATTATTAATTAAACCACATTTAATCACACATAAGAGTGAGTTTATATAAGTATCATAATCATGAAACACATATGTAAAATAAACCATAACATGACGTAGTTTCCAAAACTGTTTATCCAAGCTATAAACATTTTTATTAATATTAGCCCATAAATTTAATTTAGAGAAAAATAATTTTTTGATTTGATGCAATATGTATATATATATAACTCAAGGGTTAATACCTATTTATACAAAATAAAAAACCCAATATCTTTAATATAATTACAACAAAAAATTTTATTTTCTCAAATCAAGAAAATAAGTGTAGTGAATAATAATATTAATTTCTCATAAAACATAATTTGCATTTTTGGGAAAACAAGAAATAAATTGATTAAATTATCATTGATGTCACTTTTAAACAGTAAAGAAAATTACACAATCAGTATTCTGATCCTTTTGGGGTAAACTATATTATTTCCAATTGTCAAAATACAACATTAGATTCTTGGGGAAACCAACGGTCAAATTTATAGTCGTTTGGGGTTCAACGGTCAGATTAGGGTGCTTATAAAAGGGTCTGGTCTCGAGGTGTCCCTCGCTCCATGTGACTAAAAGATAAAGGAGAAGATGGTTCATATGATTTCCCCCAGTGCTCAGTATGGTTGAAGTGGCTTCGAGCATCCTCATGTTTATTATGATGGATGCCCGAAACCCCTACCGCATTCTTGGGCTCTTAGTGGTTTTAGGAAGTCTCCCCATTATTGTAATCGGGTTCTTAATCGGGATTTTTGGTTAATTTATCTTCTTGTTCGGTCAGTGGAAATTGTAGCCAAAATGTTTCTTATTTGTATAAAAGGAATTTTCATCCATTTGACGCATTTTATTATTAATACCATATTAGTTGTTTGTTGGTTCACTTAACGGGTGACATTGAAAAGAAAACTTGTCAAAAATCAAAACATGGTTTTTCTCGGGTCGTTACAACTTTGGGTTCGACAAACCGTTCCACATACCGTTCTCTTTCTCTCAGTATATGGCCACAAGCCATTTACAAACATGGTATGATGTCAATGTTTCGAGTTTTATGGTTACCTTATATTAACTATTTTATTCACATTCCATCACACCATTCACCATTATGATGAAAGCCTTCCTTTTACAAACACAAACTCCCAATTTTTTAGGAGAAAAAATTTGGAAAACATCAGGAAGTTGTGCCACCTAAAAAACCATCTCTCAACAAAAACTGACCATATATATTCATGGTAATATGGACTTTTCAACAAAGAGAGTCACACCTAAAACATACTGAGATTACATATTGAGGGGTTTTTCCCAACTATCTCCCCCTTTGTGTTTGTTGAAAACTCTTCTCATAATAATTCTTTGCATTTGGATACCTCGTTAAGGCTTCGTCCTTATTCAACCATCATTCACTTCATGCAATTAAGATAAAAATCAAATATTTTCTAAAAACATAATCTAATCCCACATGATCCATGCTCGGAATGAGAAAAAAGAGTATAATGAAAATTTCATCAATGAATGACATCATTCCTGACACCAACTCTTGAAACCAATTTATTGAATTTATCACGAAATTCAACTTTCATGGTATGTAATCTTTGATCGATCACTTATAGATTCATCATATTTAATACTCCCCCTACGTCACAACATTATCTTTTCTTCAACCTAAACTAAAACTATCTCACTACTCCACTTAAAATCCTATTCATGTGTCTTTTCTTCCCCTGGAAAGTCACACTTTCTCCCCCTCTGTCAAGGAAGGTGAAGAACACTTTGTGGATGTCTACAATAGTGAAAAGAACACATATCCACAAATTATAGAAAACAAACCCTACCTCAAGGAGTGGGGATCCCACATCCAAACTTTTATAAGTGTGAGGAGTCGAATGGACTCCCACACTCAGTCGATGCCATTCAAATGATTTTTTGAGTAAGGCCTTTGTATGAATATCTGCAAATTGTTGTTCTGTTGGCACATAATCTAACATCACAAGCCCATGCCCCATCTTCTCCTTGATAAAATGATTATTGATTTTAATGTGATTTTTCCTTAATTGATGCATTGGATTTTTTATCAGATTAATAAAACTTGAATTATCCTAATGGATTATGATTATAGATTTCACTTCAATTGTTATATAATCATGTTGTTTCTTCTTCCATAGTAATTGTCTGAATTCTTAAGTAGCTGTAATGTACCCATAATATATAGTTCTTTGTGAAATGAAATCATTTTTCTTGATAAACCAAGATATACATAATCTACGAAAATAGAAATTAGATATGGACTTTGATTTCCTATCAGCTACTGATCCAACCCAATCAACATCTGTATATCCCAATAACTCTGGCTGAGATTTGTTATTATATATTAAACCAAAATCCACTATTCCCTTAATATACTGCAATATTCTTTTCATTGCAATAATGTGTATCCCCTTAAGTTTTCTTTGTAAATATCGTTTCTTAGAATGTGACAAATATAGTAATAGGGGTTGTCACTATTAGGTACAATAGGCTTGCAATGATTTTCCTGCATTCTATGATATTAATTGCCTTGATTTTATCATCCCATAACAGTTTCAATCAGGTAGAAACCAGATTATTAATATATTTGGAATTATCCCTTTCAAACATTCTTGAATGATGATTATAATATATATATTGATATGTTAATGTTCCATTACTTCCTTTTCTTAACTATAAACTATGGAAAAAAATTAGTTCACCAATCAATGAAATTTCACACTCACTTTTCATGAATTCAGAAAACATCCTACATTGTGCTTCACCTGATCCACCATAGATTATGTCATCAACATAAAATGACACCATCATCATATTATTACTTCCATTTTCAAAATATTGATTTTAATCAACTCCACCATGTTGGATGATGAGTTTCTTCAAAAAATGTTCAATCCTCGAATACAAGGCTCTTGGTTATTGCTTCAAAAAATATAAATATTTCTTGAAATGAAAAACTTTTTTCTCATCTTCATGAATGAGAAAACCAACTGGATTCAAAATATAAACTTCTTCTACCAATAATCAATTCAAAAAAACTGACTTTCCATCCATCTAGAACACCTTGAATGTTCTTTTCACTACTATAGAAAAGAATAATATGATTGTCTCTTGTCTTGCAATAGGTGAAAATGTTTCATCAATATCTATACCCTCTATCCGGGAGTACCATTTTCACACAAGTCACACTTTTTTAATCAAAACACCATCTTCATTCATTTTATTAAGTACGACCCATTTTGACCCTATGACATTCTTGTCTGCTGGTCTCAAAAAAATCTCCCACATTTTATTCTTCTTAATTTGGTCATGCTCTTCATTTATAGATAGATCCTAGTTCACATATCCACCTACTTCATCAAAACATTTAGGTTCCAACATTGATAAGTATAATTCTTGTTGTAGAGTCTTCATTCTCTATGTCTGTACTGGTGATTTCTGATCACCAATTATGTTTTTCCTATCAATTTCATATGTTCTCGTTAGTCTTTAGGAAGAAACTTGTTTATTATCATCATATGAGACTTTTTCTGAATCAACATCTAGTGCTGGAGCGCCTCTTAACATTCTCATCTCTTCATCACTATCCTCATAAGTTTGATCATGTATTTTATGATGATTTTTTCCATTCTCCACTATAGTCAAATCATGACTTTAAACAATCATTCTTAGTATCTTATTGAAGAATTTATATGCTGTGATTTTAATTGAAAAGGAATGATGTATCCCTTCATCCCCACAAGATTCAATCTTACTATTTTTATCCTTATTGAGAATGAAACATTTACTTTAGAATACTCAAAATTACTTCAATGATGGTTTCTTTACATACCATAACTCGTATGGACTCTTCTCCTCTTTAGGAAAAAGTAATACACTATTTGATATATACACAGCTTTCCACAATGATTCATTCAAAAATAATTTTCGGAAGGTCTTTCTCAATGAGAATTATTCTGGCAATGTTTTTGACAATCCAATTTCCTCTCTCAATTAATACATTCTACTATAGAGTTCTTAATGCTAAACCATGGTTCATTATCCCACATTTCATGAGATAATAATCCACTTGGATGTTATTGAAATCTGTTCTATTATCTATTCAAATCGTTTAGATTTTATGAATAAGAATATTTTCACAATCTTGTCGATATCTTGTAATGCTGCTGAACACTTCAAATTTTTAGGTGATTATTGAAACCCACACCATAATTCTATAATTAACAATCATGAGAACATAATATCTCCTTCCGTCAATATACCTTGAAGAAATTGGCCCACACACATCAATATGCACCAAATCAACCATTCTTGTTGACTTTTTCTCCTTTGGCATATATTTCTTTTGAATGATCGTACCTTATTGGAAGAAATCACACGTATGAGAATGGTCATGTGATAATATAGGGAGATTTATAGCAACATCATACATCACAAGATCTTCCATGGACATTTTGATTATGTGTCCATGACACTTATTCCATAAATTGTTTTCTTCATCATTGGAAAGAAAGAATATATCTTCATATCCACTGACAAGGTAACAATTCCATTTTATATTTATTCCTTACAACACCACAATTCCATGCTTTACCTTGATGATACATAACTTCTTGTAAAAATACATGGGACATCTTTAGTCATACAATTGACTGAGACTATGCAAGTTGTGACTAATCCCTTCAACAACCAAGACATCTTCTCATCTAATTTATTTTTCGACAAACATTTATTTTCATGAACAAATTCTTTTCAGGCCCCCATCATGGCCAGATATGTCAATAACTTCTTTATCATACCTGATTATGGTCACTATATCCTTATTTCCCATTATATGGGAAGCACAAACACTGTCAATGATCCGTATCCCAATGTGATTTGATTCCTTAAACACAATTTTTTCAACCACCACCTTTTAATCCATTTTCTTTTTCACCCGAGTCTTTGCCTTCATACATAACATTGAATGATAATATTGAACATCCATATTATCTGTTGGAACAACTTCAACATATAGTGCTATAAATTGATAGTTAATTTTCAGCTCTCTTAATGATAACATTGGATGTATTTTATGAACAAATTATGTCTTCCTTGGCACATTCATTTGCATTGTGGATGTGAATATATCATACCATATGTCTAAGTCCATTAAACTAGAAACAAATACCATCAACTGAAGATCTATAATATTATGTTCTGTATTACCACCTCTATCGTTCTTGTTCCCTTTGGTACCTCTTTTCTATGGAACATAAATATTAAGACTGTCCCATATTTCCACAGCAATAACATCTTATGAAAGGTACATTAATGTGTGGCAATGATGAATGACTAGTTTTACCCTGGGTTCATTAATTATTCTGATAATGATTTGTACCCAAATCAATATTCATTATTGGAGTGGGTTATTTTTTTCTGACTTGAACCGTAACTACTTTCTATTTTAGATCAATCCCCATAAAAGCCTTATCATTCAAATTTGATTGTTTCTTCTATTCTGCTTGACTACTCTACTAAAATTGTGTCTTCTCTATTTCATGTTTGATCTTCTTTCCTGATTTCTATCATAGAGTTAATATTTTCACATGGTCTTTAAAAGTTCATCTTAGACCGATGACTTCCTCTTATATTTTTTCAATATGTTTGATGTGATCTTTTCCAGTTTCAATAAAACTATCGATTTCTATTTTCTATTATTCACTTTTGAGTTTGTACACAACCACATTTTCTATGATTTATAGCATTGAAGACCTCAACATTTCCAATTATACATTCAACTTTGAATTCTCTTCTTCCTACTACTCTATATAGAGTTTATGATCACGAATAACATTATCAGCTTTCTTTGATTTGGATCTCAAAATATCTCTCTCTTCAAGGGATGCTTCTAATTTAGCTTGAATATCAACTCTTCCTTCAATTTATCCTTCTTCATTGTCACTTTATTATCTTGTTAAATAATTTCTAACAATTTCCACCAAATCATATACTTTATGATTCTTTCAGTCCTACAACTCTTCTACCTCAGATTCTTCTGAACATTCATATTCTTTTGAAAGAATATTTTTATTTTTAAAGAACATTCTCTTAGAATTTCTCCTACCTTTAAAATTTGTTGGGTAATTATTTTTTGTAATTTCATTACTATATTCATTGTCATGAAAAAAAATTATTTGGACACCTTAATTCAAAATTTCCAATCATTCCACTTCGAAATCATGAAAATTGAATTTTACCACTGAACTTTCCTTTCCCCCTCTGCAGATTTGAGGAGATAAATGACATGAAATCATACAAATTGTCTGACTCATGACTATCTTCAATAGAGAGATTCTTCATGGCCTTTCATTCCACTTCTTTGGACTTCCCCTTTTCTACTTTATTATTATCATCGTTTCTCATTTCACATGCTACAAGGGTACTATGTAGGTTTTCCAAGGTCATCTTTTTCGTGTCATTGTCTTCCAGCATAGAAATATTCATATTGAACCACAATGGATGTTTCCTCAAGATACATTTCAGAATATTTATATCTTAAATTTTTCTTTGAGACCCCACATGTCTTCCACAATAACATTTAACCGGTCGAAGAATGCATAAAAATCATTGTTTTGGTTCATTATGAGATCCTCATACTTTTCCATTTAAACATACAATTTGGTTTCCTAGACTTTCGTGTCACCCAAATAAAGGTTCAATATATTTTTCCCAAATAGAATTTGATGTTTCACTGGAAATCACCGTCATAAAAATTTCATTTTATAGGGTTACCTCTAAACAATTGATAACTTTAGAATCAATATCCAATTCCCCTATTTCAACTTCTAATAAATCACTACTATTGATGTCAGCTGATACTCCATGCATAGATACGGTGAAGACATCCATTACTAATGATAAGAAGTAGTGAAACATATGATTCTTCCATAGTTGATAATTTTTTCTGTCAATGATCCTAATTCCTTAATTATTGACCACCTCCATTTCTTCTTCTGAGAGATAAGCAATGACTTTCAACCTTTCACTTTGATACTAATTTTAGGGTCTACTAGGTTGAATACCCTAGGGGGTGTAGCAGGGTATGATAGATTAAAATTTATTCCCCTTTGGATCTTTTTTCATCATTAAATAAATATATCTTATATCTCATTCTCTTTGCAATATATGAATAGAATTTAAATCATGCACGAGGAATTTTTTTTACTTGGTTCAACCTCTATGGGATATGTCCAAGGAGCATACAATGGTGTTGTGTAGAAATACAAAATTCACTAAGGCTCACTACAAATAATGAGAACAAGGTTTAGGGTAGAACTTCTATGCCAAGGCTAACTGCCCTAACAACATTTAGGGTCTGCTCACTACATTCCCAAGGGTCACTCCCAATACCTCTTTCTCTGGCTCACTACTAGTGGAAAAGGTAATCATCTTCCTCTTCCTTTCCTCATTGCTCTTAGAAATGAATACACTCATAGTTTGAAGACTTTTATGTAGAACATAGTTTATGAACATGTAGGTCCCTTAATTTTCATGGAAATCGGCATCCTCAACTATAGGTAGATGCTCTGTTGAAGTCCATTTTTACCCACAGATGATATCCACATTTTTACGTAGTTTTAGGAAACCAACATGACTTTCTCAAACTGATTTGTTTCTTTTGAAATACTCCTAGTGTGTTATGTGAACCACCTACTCCTCCCATGTATTTTGTAGATAGGTTTATACATAGAACGAATCCTCCATGTACCACTTCCGATTCGTCTAAACACTTATGATTCTATGAACCACTACCACTTCAACGAACTGCTGCCACTTCCATGAACCACTCTCCATTTGTAGACTGCCTCTAACTTCGCAGTTGCATACCACCTCCACGTACTGACTCCCTAAATCTACTCTGAGAACCGCCTCTACATACATTCTAAACTTTATCATACTACCTATGGAGTTCTTTATTCCGACATTGCAATTTTCAGTGCCTTGTAAAAACCTTCCTTGGAATTGGTTCGATGGACTGCTTCACCCTTTGCGTAATCGCTTCCCACAAACCACTTCTCCTTCGTGAAATCCTCCTCAAAAACCACTTCTCCATTGTATACTCCCATGTGTACCATCCCTTATTCCATTTTTTACTGTGTTCTTTTCGGGATATATTTTCCCACAAAAACCTTCGACATAATTTCTTCCCTGAAAACCATTTTAATCGTCACAGAATTCTTCCTTGAAAACATCCTTTAGACTTCACTGAATTCCTAGAACAAATATATATTCTAATGAAAATTTCTCTCTCCTATAATCGGTGGGATTAACTCTCCTCATACAAGATAAGATATTAGGTTAATCCAATAAATATAGATTTACCAAATCTGTGATTTAGCACAGCCTTCCCCACGTACTACTTCTACCACCGTGAACCAGAAGACTCCTATAAACTATTTTTTCTATCAGATTAGTGTACTATCTTTATTCCTGCATGAAAACTACTTCCTTTTACAAATGATCATCCATTACATGAACCTCAATCCACCCATGTACCGCACTCCTTTAACGTATTCCTTTGTCGCGGACCATTTTGGGTTATGAGCACTATTTCTCATACCATTCCCACTATCTCAGTAGGCGACTGAGAACCATTCCCAAACATGGTACACAATCCATGTTCTGAGGTACAAGGTTATTTTATTTTTCAAATTTTATTTTCAGTTCTTCATAACATTCACTCTTATGATGAAAAACATCCTTTTCCAAACACAAACTCTCAATTTTGAGGCCCAAAATTTTGGAAAACACTGGGAATCAACGCCAACTTAATAACCATCTTTAGAAAAACACCAAAAATACTCATTTGTGGTCATCCGAATTTCATAAAAAACACAATCACACCAAAAACATATTGAGAGGACACATTGAGGGATTTTTCCCAACACAACGGATAATGAATCGACTAACTGATGACATGGGATAAGCTGTATCAATGTTGCACCTCCACCTAGTGCTGCTAGGATGTGAACATAAACATTGGATACCCCTATGATCTGTGATGCCCTCTCCCTTCATTTATTCTCTGTTTTTTTATTGTGTGTGAGTGATTATGCACACATGGTTTATTTTTAATAAAAATCCATCTCCTGGTGGTGTTTTTTGTTAATAATTTATTTTATGGGTAAACATAGCCACTTTCATCAGTTACATGATGAACATCCCTAATCGGTAGGATTTTGAAATTCAATAACATCACATATAAAACAATTATAAGAAATTATGTTTTTAGAGGAAAGATGAAAAACATAAATCACTCACTTATTGAAACAACTTGAAGTCAAATATATTACAAAACCAACCTACAATAGAATAAAGGAACCCTTGATCTTCCTCTCAAAATGGAGATGAGCATTGGGTTTTTTTAATTTATGCTTCATTAATTATTTAATAATTATGATGATATTAATAATAATATATCATTATCAGGTTCATTATTATCATTTTTGTCTTTATTTTATTATAGATATTATTTATAATATATATATATATATCTACTATGAAATACTATTTACTAATATAACATATATTTGTTTGATACTAACATTATATATATAGTGAATTATTATTACATTTATAATTTATAAAACATGATATAAATTTGTATATATATATATAATATAATATCATGAATTTCTTATAAGTAGGATTGTTGTTGTCATTTTTGTTCATGTTGTTCATTTTGTTATGACAACAACCACCACTACTATTATTTTTTCTATAATTTATTTTTAGAGCTAGCCCTGAATGTTGATTCCTAAGACAATCTTTAAAAATAATTCAATTTTACATTTTTTTGTATAATGAATTCACTATTAAAGAAATGTGGTCCCTATTGAATTGTATCAAGGATACATTGATGATTTCTTTAAAAAAAAGATGAAATTTCTAAACCTCTTGAAGGATATATTATTTCTGTCTATACTTGATAAAATAATCATATTTTGGAAATAAAAAAAAGATATTACAACTAGTTTTATTCACTAAATTTAATATTATATTTATGTTTTGAATCATTATCTAGAAAAAAAAATATTAATCAAAATAAAATTTTCTTAAATAAAATTAGATAAAAAAACTAAATGTTAATCACCTAAATCCAACATTCTAAACAGAGTTATCTAAAATAAAAAAATATTTCAATAAAATAATAAATTGTAAACTCAAGTTTAGTATTGAAAAACACATCATGTTTTCATTTTTTATATTAAATATTCATTAATTGTTTCCATAATTTTAAAATAATTTCAATTATATTTTTATATAATTGAAGAATAAAATATTTTTTAAAACACATTATAAAATTATATAATCAAATAGATTTCATAATAAAACATTATAAATTGAATCCAACAAGTATTTTTAAAAACAAAATGATATGTAATATTTTTCAGCAATTAAATTCGTTAATATAGTATTCAAATATATTTGTTTTTATATTTATAGAAATCTATATGATTTATACAGAATTATGATAAGTGTTTCAAATTCAGTTTCATTTTTTTTAAATAATGTTTTTTAAAACAAAAAAAAACCTAAAATAAAAATAACATACCTATGAAACAGAGTGTTTTAATGAGGCCAGGTGAGGCGATTGTCTCCACAACCAAACATGATCAGGGTGGGAGGCAAAAAAAAAGTTGTAGAGGAGGAGGATGGTTGGGTTGGGTCGGCCGATGAAGGAATGTCTTTACAAGAGATGGAGAGATGTGTACCCCATTACTCAATGCAGGCCTGTGGGGAACAACCTGGACATGAGATGATTAGATGTGGGCACCGCTCGAAGCCCTGGTATGAAGAGCACTACCAAGACTCTAATATAGACCACATTTCATGGATAATTTTATGAGGGAGGATCCATGAAGTTTTCCTACATCATAGCATTGAACTGGAGTGGGAAATATGTGTCCCTCCTGATAAGGATCACCAATGCACCAAGGCTATAAGGTTTCCCCACTATTATTATCCTTCCCATACATTTTCTTCGATATCCTCGGTACTATTTATAGTGGTGTTTGTGCTGTTACTATCATATTAAAAAAATCATATAACCATTAATATGAGTGGTTACATGAATGTTGTTTGAGTGAATTTAATATACAACACAAAGATATAAAACGATGCTATAAAATAGATGGAAATGGAAAAAACATTTATTTGAAAAACAGACATAAAACATTGGTGGTGGTACTTATAGCAGTATGAATCGTCACATCCTTTTGGTCTACTTATGTTGGAGTGTTGGTGGGGATATTTATGTTATCATTTGGTGGTTTTACACTCATATTTTAAAAAAGTAAAACCATATATATGAATGGTGTTTGAGTGTATTTAATATACACCTTAAAAAGACACAAAAAATTCAAAAAATTTCATGTGAATGAAATAAAAACAAAAAACAAAAAATGTTTATATGAAAAAATTTGGGGAAAAAAATTAATGGGTATAGGAAACAATTTTAAATAACGGAAAATATTTTAAAATAAATATTGGGTATACATGTGTAAATATATATAAAATGGATAATTAAATAACTATATGTGTTTATATATATGTATATTTAAAATTATAAATTATATTAAGTTAAAAAAATAATAATAAATACCTTATACAGTTAATATAATTGGAGGCTATGCATTCCTTCCAACAATATTCAATTCATCATTTCAACCATGTCTTGCATTCTAGGAACTGATTGTTCATATTGTAGTCATTTGTGTCTCCGATAGTACCTGAAATTACCACTATAATAAAGAATATGTTTACCAGTCGGGTTTTATCATTTAATGGAGATTTAAACCATTGATAAATAATGTGTGATGATTTCTAATAGCATCTTGTATTTTCGTGATTGGAATCATCTCTCCATTTTTTTTTATTTATCAATAGTATAAACCACAACTAAATATTTAGCAAAAATTTGGTTTTTATTTTCATAAATTTATTATTTATTATATATTTTCAACTTAATATATTTATATACTTATATTAATGTATATAAATATTCATAAATAGATATAAATATAAATAAATATATATTACCATAACTTTTTTTCATAAATTTATATAATATATTTATATTATTATTAACGAGAAAATATATATTTACCCAAATAATATATATAAATAAATATAAATACAAATTAATACAAATATATTTTAATATATATTAATATATATTAAAATAAATAAATACATATAATTATCTATAAATATATAAAAATATAAATTGATTAACCTATATATATAAGGCACATATATATATATATTAATAATGAGAATTAAATATACATAAATATATATAAACACACACACACACAAATATATATATATATATAACTAAAGATAATTATATATAACTATAAAAATATATATATATAAAAACCCATATAGAGATACATAAATACACACATACATAAAGATATATATATATTCCAACATAACATATATAAATATATACAAATTAATAATATATGATATATGTTGTATAATATATAATACATAATATATATATATATAATTATCTATATATATACCTGTATAAAATATATAAATATATATGAATATATATGAATTTAGGAAAAAAATATATATTTAAAAATAATTTAAAATTAATAATTTATAAGAAATAATTAGAAAATATATAAAATTAAAAAATTAAAAAATATTAATTATTAATAAATCATTCTAAATTTTTTAAAATTATAACTAAAAAATAATATGACTTATTAAATAATTAATAATAAAAAATACTTCATTATTTATAATAATAATAATAGGAACAACAAAACCAAAATATAAAAAATAAATGATATTTAATTATAAATTTAAAAACTAAAAATTGTTTTTTTTAAATAAAAGTTAAGAGCAATTAAATACAAAAACTTATTATTTAGTGGAGGTTAGAACCACTATGAAATGAACATCCATTAATGAAAAATCTATTTTGAATTAGCAATGGTTTTTTAAAACCACTACTAAAAATATAAAAAATAAAAATTTAGCAAGGTTTTTAAAATCCGCTGCTAAATAAAATTCTACTAAACACTATTTATTTTTTGTACTATCCTTTTTCCATACTCACCACCATTTATGATTTCATAACCTCACCTTATACATTGTTTCCCTCACCACTATAGCTTTTCCTTGAACAAAAACTCTAATCACACGTGTATCATGAAGTTTACCCTCACCATTATGACATGTTGGTGTTCATTAAGCACTGCCTTTTAGTTTTGTTAAATTAAAATCACTAATAATGGTGATAATTTTACCATCCCTAACATAAAACACTAATATACAATGTCTTTATGAGTTCTATAAAAGTTGTGATAAAGGTAGATTTTTATCCGATCCTTTTTTAGCATTTATGAAGACCAACTTTATAAGTGTTTTCTTAGCCTTTATTATTTATTTTTTAGCATTAACAAAGGACCCCTTAATCAGAATTTTTCATTGCAATGATAAAAGTACACCTTCATAAGAAATATAAATTATAAAAATAACATATTAGTATATTAACATATAATTATTTATATATATGAATTATATTTTCCAAAATATGATTTATATGATACTAATTATGTATTAACATTGGATATATAATATATTTAGTGAAAATCGTTTAAACAATAATTAAAAGTTAATATTAGTTATTAATTTTTAAATTAGTATTATGTAATAGTTATTTATTGAAAATTTGGTGATAAAAAATATTAATGAATTAATTAATATCTTAAGAAAATTTGAAAAAACAACTTGAACTTAAAACAACCATAACTATTGATCCAAGTGTCCATTTAGGTTCCCTAAGATTTAAAATATAATATATGTAGGATCCCTAAATTTTCAACACCTATGGGAACCAAAATATGGTTATTTTCTCAGTAAAAAAGGTTTTGAAGGCCTCCAAAACCATGTTTTTAGTTGGGATAACCATATTTTTCAACATTTAATGGAATTTATACTTTGTGTCAGAGGGTATTCTTGTAATTTTTCTATGGATACTTAATTTATTCTTAGGGATTTTATACATATAGATATTATGGTGGTGAAATATTAACATTTTTCGTATTGTATGGTTATTTAAAATTTAATATATTACAATATATTATGGGAAACATCTAATAGCCAAATTATATTTAGAGTTTTAAATTTATTTGAATGAGATCTTTATGTTTTTGTATCTACTATAGAAAAATCTAGAATAAGGAATCTAAGATGTAATTTTATGAGTTTCAGTCTATTAGAAATGAAGGTAGTCATGTTACCCATTTTCTTACATCTTTACGAAGTGGTCAGGCTCCCTTTTTCATATTTTCCTCTTTTCCTCTCATCACGTGTAATGTTGCATTGTCTACTAATACAATATAAAGTTTACATTTCCTTTAAATAGATAAAATCCTAAATATAAAAATATTTTATATAATTAGATATATAAATTTACTTTTATAAATAAAAATTTAAACATATATATATATATAATATTTTTTAGAATATATAAATATCATTTGTAAATAAAAATTAATGATAATTTTTTTTTAAAAGAATATTTATCTTCTATCAAAATTTTTTTTCTATTTTACTTACCATATAAAATGTACGAATATGTATATACTGACAAAAATGTATATATATATGTGTTTGAGTTCTGATGATAATAAAATTTATATATATGAAATTAAAATTAAATAATTAATTTTAATGTTTTTTGATTGAAGTGAACAAATAATGAATGTTTTTCTCAAAATGTGCATAATTTACATTTGAATAGTTATTATGGATAAAAAGAGATGAAAATTTAAAATTTTAATGCTTGATTTTTGTATGGTTTATTGGTTGAAAATCTATTAAGTGGGAAGCACCTTGATATTTGTCAACACCGAGAAAAGCCACCAAGAATGACCCAATGTTTAGATAAGAGATCCATGTTTGGTTGGGAATGTTATAATCAAAAATGATTAGCCAACTACTGCAACAATAATCACGCGATAATATAAAGTGAAAAATTCCGAAATAAATGACATTATATATAATGTGGAAAACCCCACATAAAGAAATTGGTAACAAACCATTGGCAAATAGAAGAATCACTATGTGTAAAAGTGGTAACACACTCCCTCGGTATTATATGGTTAAAACCCTTGTTATATCTTTCTTAAACTATCTGGAAATAAACCTCACAAATACCACTCAATCTAATGAATAATCGGTGATGAGATTTCTAGTGAAGCTGATACTGGAATCGCTAGGGAAGCTCTCCATTTATAGGAAGCTTCCAGTCGTTCCCTACACCTCCTTCTACCATATCCATCTGATTTTTTGGTGGGGTTTGGATACTGATCACCTACCACCTCCTTCCCTTCTTTTAAAAAGGAGGGGGGTAGTTCCATCAATTGGGAAAAAACTACAAATACATCTCCAACTTGGATATTTATTGAGAGACAATCATATATCCACACATCCTTTCTATCTTCCAAAAATGATTCTCATGTCTGTACAAGGTCAATATAGTATAAGCCCTACCTGAACATATCAATGTTAATAACATTTCATAGAAAATCTTCTATAATTTCTTTAGTGTGAATGTTCTACGTTTCCACGCATCCTTCTTCAACCACATCTCAGACAAGTTATATTTTACCCAGTGTGCTCCATCATGTAATGAAAAGATAGATTCCTTTTAATATTCAAGGCACTAAAATATCACAAAAAATTATAATCTTTTCATATCTATTCATGATATCCTCTAATAACATTCTCATCCAAATAAACTCTTTGGAATCCTTTTTAGTTTTCATTTACTCTACCTCCATCGTGAATTACACCACAACATACTATAAATTTGAAATTCAGATCACAACTCCTCTTATAAGAGTAAACATGTAACAAGTAGAGTATTTCATAATTAAATAATCACATAAAAATCTGAATTAATATAGAATATGATAGTGAAATCCAATCCTCCATATCAAAATGCAGCATCTGAGGTCTCTTCAATGTTTCTTAGGAACCTATTCACTGTGATCTAATGCTCCCATATTGGATTATTCATGTAGTGACTAACTACTCCATTTGCATGTGTAATTTATGGTCTCTTACACAACATAGTGAACATAAAACTACTAACTACTGATGCATAAGGTACTCGAGACATCTTCATCCACTCTACTTCAGTACTAGGACTCACTGTAGCGGATAACATGAAATTAAAGGGAAGAGGGATATATATTGTCTTTGATTATTACATATCGGATCATTTCAAGAAGTTTTGTAAGTAATTATTCATTGTTAGACAAATATCCCCACTATTTATTTCCGATAAATATATATCCCAAGAATTTTGTTTGTTGGTTGCAAGTCCTTCATATCAAACTCCCTGGAAAAATATTCCCTTGTCTCCGAGATCTGATCATTCATGTGGCATGCAACAAACAGTTCATCCAAATTGAACAGAATAATAATGAAATAATTAACATATGAACCCTTAGAAAATGAACAATGATCTAAATGAAGTCTTCTATATCCATGAATCATTATATATGAATCAAATCTCTTGTATGAAGACCTCATTGCTTATATGAGACCATATAGAGATTTTTTCAACATATAAAACAACATCTATTTATATTCTTCTATAAAGCCTTCTGGTTGGAGGATATAGATCTATTCATCAAGATCACCATAGAGAAATGAAATATTCAAAACCAACTACTCTAGATAAAAAAATATTTCTAGCCCAAATCACCTGAACAATCCAAATAGTCAACAGTCTAACAACAAGAGAAATTTTTTCATCGAAAGCAATACATTTCGTTTGAGAATATCCTTTTACCACCAATATTTAATGATATGTTTACACTTAGTCTTTTCCATCCCTCTTGATCTTAATTACCCATTTGATGCTCATATACCTCCTTCTATGAGGGAAGGGAACAATATCTGAAGTCTTTTTCTTGTCTAGGGAATCAAGTTCCTCCTGCATAATCACCATCCAAGAGGATACATCTTGACTATTGTTCAACTACAAATTTTTTTTGGCCTCTCTAGACCTAATCTACAAGAAGTATCCAATATTTCTCTTAGTGACATAGTCTGAGTTCCATACAAGTTCTCTTTTCTCCCAAGTTGACTGGCGTGGTCAAAACTCAACTAGTAGTTGATCTTCATGCTCTGGTAATGCCTGAGAGGAAATATATTATTCCATGTATTTTTCCTCTACATTGACTATTGTAGTTTCTGTATCCTCATTCTCTATGTCTCGATAAGTTTTCATTTTCACCATGCCATCTATAAAAATGAATTTTTTGTTTTTTGTAAGTTTCCATGTAGTGTGGTTCCACAAACGATACCCTTTCACATCATCAGCGTACTCCTAGATGATACATTTCATGGATCTAGAATCCAACATCAATCATTCTTGGACATTAAAAAATGCATATACAACATTTCCAAATGTATGTAACTGAGACTAGTTAGATGGTTTACCGGTCCACAAATCCATTAGTGACTATAAATCAATCACCAATAAATGAGATTAGTTGATCACATAACAAGTTGTATTCATTGCTTCTACACAAAACGTTTTGGTAATTCCCACAGTCTTCAACATCATCCTTGTTCTATCTAATAGGGTTCTTCTCGACTGCTATACCACTCTATTTTATTGGGGAGTGTACGCCACTATGAACTATCTATTGATTTCTTATTGTTGAAAAAAAGTATCGAACCCCTTTCTTGTATATTGTCCACCATTATCAGTCTGTAGAAACTTGATAATATTTCAAAATTATTGTTCCAACCACTCTTTTAATATTTTAAATACTCTGAAAACATCAATGTTCCTATTGATTGGGTACACCCAACATATCCTAGAATAATCATCAATTAATGATAAAAATTACCTTCCTCATCCTATGGATATAATTAGTGCTTTCTATATATTTGAATGAATCAAATATAATATCTCTTCATCATTGATGTTGACATCATGAACCTTAACTAATGTTTATTTCTACAAAAATGACCAAAAAAAAGTAAGAATAAATTTTCAATCCTAGGAAGTGACATCTGATCTACAAGAATCATCCAACCTCGTTATAACATGTAGCTAAAATTTCGATGTCATAATGTTGTCCCTGCTTTCATTGAAGTAGTTGATGTGATAATTATATCTTTCTCCTTGTACATTTCACCCCTAAACATGTGTAGGTTATTCTAGATCCTCTCTTCCTCAATTACCACAATCACTCCCTATAAAATTATCCTCACTCCACTCTCGGTGCAATTATTACAGTTGGTGTCATCAAATTATCTTGAATACAATATGTTCTTCATTAGGTCCTTGACATGGTATACTCCTTGAATGATTTGAATAGTACCATCCTGTATCTTAAATTTTTTTGTACAAACTCATATGATATTAAAGGTGTGATCATTACCCATGTATAGAAGTCCTTTTAGGATGGTTTCATAACAAT
The DNA here is from genome assembly GCA_963277665.1 of Viscum album. Taxonomy (NCBI): domain Eukaryota; kingdom Viridiplantae; phylum Streptophyta; class Magnoliopsida; order Santalales; family Viscaceae; genus Viscum; species Viscum album. The sequence continues at coordinate 419,880,081 of OY728128.1, forward strand.
CAAACAATTCCCATCAAGATGTTTTGTGCCTTGTTTCTCCTGATTCAACTATACACGAATCATTTATATATTGAAATCTTCCAACAGCCATTGCCGCTATAATAACTTGTATATCTCTATTTCCATAATTACTCACCACATTTATATCCATGTCCTGATTTTTTTCTCACTATAACTATGATCCATCATCAAATCTCCCAATATTTCACCAACGGTTAGTTGGAAATTATCCTCCCACAAAAATGCCTGCATCTTAATTATCTATAGTGGAAAATTATTACCATTGAATTTTTCAATCTAGAATTTATTTTTCATATGGTTATACCATTTGTCCCAAACCTCATTTGCCTCACAATGATTTATTTATCAATATCAATTTTTTCTGATGTGAATGATCAAATGTGGTCGTAATCCTAAAGCATACTTAAATTAAGGAGAATTATTAATAACAAAAAAAATTGAGCAACACTGGTCAAGAATATGCAATATGACACAACTTTTAATGACCGAAAATGAATTTCCCATAGCTGCAAAGAAAATAATGAGATTAAAATATGAAAAATGGGGAAAATGAAACTAGTTATAATATGTAATCCCCCCCCAAATGATGTTGTAAAAAACCAAGCACAAATAAAAAGGTCACTATGAGTAAAAGTTGGTACACACTCCCTTACAATTATAAGGAGAAATCCCTAAAACTATTGAATAAATGATGATGAGATTTATGATGAAGCTGTTTCTAGAATTGATTTTGAAGCTCTCTATTTGTATGCAATGTCCAACCCTACCTAGAACCTCCTGTTCACTTATCCCGCTACAGGTTTGGTGAGGTTTGGACACTAACCCCATACAACCACCATCCCCACAATGAAAAAGGAGGGGGGAGGTGTTGTGATTGGGTAAAAAACTTCTAACACATCTACCACATAGATATTAATTAATAACCAATAGTATCTCCACACATCCTTTCTATCTTCCAAACATTTTGCCCATATATATGTGAGGACACTAGAGAATATATACCATCTAAACTTATCAGAGTTAATATCCTTCATATAGAAATCTACCATACTTTATTTTGTGTGATTTCTCTCCATGTCCACTCTTCCTTTCTCCACCACATCTTGAAAAAAATGATATTTTACCCTAATATGCTTCATCTTGGAACCAATATATGGATTCCTTGTAATGTGAAAGATACTCTAAATATTACAAAACAATGGAATATTTTATTACCGGTGCCCGAGATCCTACAAAAATATTATCATAAAAATCACATCTTTACTTGACTATGTAGCTTACATGTACTCTACCTCCACCGTGAATAATACCACAACTAACTGAAACATTGAAATCCATATCACAACTTCTCCTGTAAGATTAATCACAAAACAAGTAAATCATTTTTTCCAGTCAAAATCACCTAAAAAGTATGAATCAAAATAGCCACGAATAGTGAAATATTATCCTCCATAAGATAATGTAGCAACTATTGTATCATTGATATGTCTCAAGATCCTGTTCTCTATGCTCTAATGATCCTATCCTAGATTCACAATGAACAAACTATGCGCTCCCATTTTATGTGAAATATCTAGTCTAGAATAAACCATAGAGAACATAAAACTTACCAATACTAATTCATACATCACTCAAGACATCTCCATCCGCTCTGATTCACTACCAGGACTCATTATAGAGGATAACATGAAATTAACAATAAGAGGAGTAGAGATTGTCTTAGAGTATTTCATGTTGATGAATTTAAATACTCTCTGTAAGTAATTATTTTATGATAGGAAGTTTTTCCTTTATTTCTATCTTGGTAAATCTGTATCCAATGAATATTGTATTTTGGTCTCACAACCTTAATAACAAACTCCCTAGACAACTATTCCTTTTCCTCCTAGATCTGATCATTGTTGGGGGTTGAAAATAATATTTCATCCACATACAATATAATAATGATGAAATCATTACAAACATAACCTATAAAATAGGAAAAGGGATCTAAATTAAGTCTTCTATATCCAAGACTCATGATAAAGGAATAAAATTTCATGTACCAACACCTCGGTGGTTGTTTGGGACTATACAAAGATTTGGTCAACTTGTAAACCAAGTTCTCCTTTTCATCTTATGTAACAAATTCTGATTAGAGCATATAGTTCTATTCATCATTACCACCATGGAAAAAAGTAGAATTTATATCCAGCTACTCTAGAAGTAAACTATATATAGCAGAAATCACCAAAACATTCTAAACATTCATCATTATAGCAATAAGAGAAAATATTTCCTTAAGATCAATTCATTACCTCTGAGAATATCCTTTAACAATGAATCTTACATGACATATTTCTACCTAGTCCTTTCCATTGTTCTTGATCTTAAAGACCCATTTTTTGTTGATAGACGTCCTTCCATGATGTAATAGAAGATGATCCAAAGTCTTGTTCTTTGGAAGGGCTTCAAGTTCTTCATGTATCACCACCATCCCTAAGGATACATTGGGACTCTTGGTCCCCTCCAAAAAAGAATATTGGCCTCCATCCTCTCTCAATAAGAAGTATGAAATATGAATCTCAACGACATATTGTGAGTTCCATAATGGTCTTGTTTTTTTCTGATTTATTCATTAAGGTCCAAACTCAACCAGTAAATTATCTTCATTATCTCGTAATACCCCATAAAAAAGATGAATATTCCTTGGATTTTCCTCTACATTGATTATTATAGTTTATGTATTCTCTTTATTTATGTCTCAATCAGTTGTCATTTTTACCGTGACTTCCACAAAAATTAAATCCTTACTGATGATTTGTTTGCAGGTAGTGGGGTCCCATAAACGAAACCACTCTATAACATCATCATACCCCCTGAAGATACATTTCCTAGACCACGTATCAAACTTCAGTATTTCTTGGTCATTAAACAATGCATATACTTGACTTCCAAAAGTATATAACTGAGAACAGTAAGTGGTTTTACCAATCCACATCTCTATCAGTGTCTTGAGATAAATCACCATTATAGGAGATCAGTTGATCACATAATAAGTGGTATTAAATGAGTCATCCCAAAATGTTTATGTAATTTTTTTATTCTTCATTATATGACTTATTCAATCCAATAGGGTTATGTTCATATACTCTTCCACTATTTTCTATTGAGGAGTGTATGCCACTATGAAATGTCTCTTGCTGCCTCCATGTTTAAAAAAGTATCAAACTCCTTACTTTTATATTCTCTACAATTATCATTTCTTAGACACTTAGATCTTCATTATATATTCAGGTTCCATCCACACATTGAATGTTTTATTGATATAAAAAACATCCACTTTCATCTTTATTGGGTACGCATAATATCTCATAGAATAATCATCAATAAATGATACAAAACACCTTTCTCCTCCTAGGGATATAACTTATTCGTGACAAATGTTAGAATGAATCGACTCTAAGATCACTTTTCTTCATGATGTTAGCATCTCTAACATTAACATATGTTTCTTTCCCAAAATAAAGTTCTAACAACTTAATAATAATAAATTTTTAATATTTGGAGGAAAATTTTAATCCAAAATAATATTCAACACACATTCTGATATATGGCCAATATTCTAATTCCATAACATCATTAATAATTTAATCAAGGTAGTTGATGTGATAACAATCTCGGTACCCTTGTACATTTCTCCCATAAGAATATACAAGTTCATTAAGATATTATTTTCCTTCATTATGACATAACAACCCTTCACAATTCTCATCACTCCATTATTAGTGCGAGTCTTTCATCTAATATCATCAAATTGTCCCAAAGAAAACGCACACTTCTTTAGGTCCTTGATATGGTGTACCCATTGGATGGTTCAAACAATACCATCATGAAACTTTAGTTTGATGGTACCATATCCAATGATACTCATGGTGTTATTTTCCCCATGTACACAAGTCCTTATGGGCTGGTTTCATACTAATCAAACAATTCTCAATGACACCATGTTCCATGTTTCTCCTGAGTCAATTATCAATAAATCGTTGAGGTGTTCCCTAATTCCAGTAGCTATCAACACATTACTAACTAGTATGTTTTCATTTAAATAATTAACAACCACATTCCTATTAATGTAATTCTTCTATCCCCCACTAGAACCATTATTCATCATCACATCTATCAGTGTTTTCACAAATTGTTAGTTCAAAATTAACATTCTGTAACCTATCCTAAATCTTCATTTTCCAATACGAAAAATTATTCTCATTGAATTTTATGATCTCAAATTTCACTTCCATATGCAAAAACCATTTATCTAGAACCATAGTTTTTTCAAAACCTTGTATTCAATAATATCAATTACTTTCTTTTCTAATGTGAAAGATCAATCATGGTCACAATCAAAGAGCATATTCAAATTGATAAAGATTATTAATACCCAAAAAGTAAATAACACCATCCTATAACCTACACTATAACACCAATTGTTAGGAAAAAATTATTGTACCATAGGTGTAGTGATAATAATAAGATAAGTTAATGTAAAAAATGAAAAATGTATGACAACAGATGTAACATGGAACCCCCCCCCCCAAAAAAAAGGGGGAAAACGATAAGAAAATTGTAGGACCACTATAAGTAAAATTAGATACAAATTTCCTCTATATTACAAGGACAATAACCTCAAACTAATGAATAAATAGTGATGATATTTATGGTAAATTTGATTTTAGAATATCTAGGGAAGATCTCCATTTATAGGATCCTTCCAGCCTAACCCATCACCTCATGCTTCATTCCCCCACTGGGGGTTTTGTGGGGTTTGTCCACGACCACCAACGACCACCTTATCCTATTTGAAAAAGGAGGGGGTGGTTTTTCAATGTGGTTAAAATATAACTATAAATAATAATATGAAAATAAATCATGAAGAATGAGAAGAGGATAAAAGACCTCTTCTCTATGAATACTTCCATGGGATGTGACTGTGAAGTGTTGTGGGAATATGTTACTATAAGTTTTTTGGATTTCACATCTAATTGAATAAATAAGATACCTCCACTGCAATTATATGTTGTGGGATAAAATTTCTATATGTAGTATTCAAACTTGAAGAAAAGGAACTTCTTAACCTCTTATCCACATCTCCGCACCTTAGACATTTCCTCTATGCCAATACCATGCTCAGCACCACCAGAACACAACAAACAAATAAAAAAATTCCCCAATCGACATTGATTCCTAATCTAGGAATTGTTAGATAATAAGTCTAATTTTGTGTGGATGGAAACTAACCTTTACTACTGCATTGGAGGCTTGATGACTTCAAAATTATCTTCTTGATGTGTTACAATTTAGAGGCTTAGACAACACCTACAACAACAAAGAGATGAATTTTTTTATGTTTAATTTTGAAAATTTGATTTATTGTGTTCTTGTATCTATATAAATAGATTTAATTTTTATTTTTTGTTTAATTCCAAGAGAGGAAGTAAAAAATTATTTCTTATAGATCCTATTTTTTTATTGGCTTCCGTAATAGGAATCCATGTTTTTCACTGCAAAATACACCTTTTGTTGTATCAGATCCATGTTTAAGGTGTTTCTTCTAGTTGTGCAAGACTAATTTTTGATGTTCTATTATTTGATTATATCATCTATTAGAAGAATATTGTGAGCAATGCTTTTAATCCCTCATTGATTTTGATGTTCCATTTTCCAAAAAATGTAGAAATTTTTAAAACATAATTTTTTTTTCTTTCCGCATTCCACTTTTTTTTTATGAGTTTCTCTCCAGGATGTTCCCCACCTATTTGGACGTTTTCTACACGATACTCCTTCTTTTTTATCCATAGGTAAATGTTTTTCTCTCTTCTTCCCAACCAAGTCTCATTCAACAAACTTTTTTACTAAAAAAATAATAATTCACATCCTATTGATTTCAACCATGACATCACCCTATTCAAAAAAACTTCTCAATTCTTTTTTATTTTAAAAATATAGAATTATTTAATTCTAAAAAAATTATTCTATTCTTAAAATATGATATCAACTATATCCAAAATTAATGGATGAGTATTTTCAATTTCCCTTATAAAAAAATAATTGTTCTCCATGATGAATTCAATTTCACAAGATTTGGTCCTAAAGCTGATGAAGAACAATTACAATAATTGGTGAATCCGAATTTGATAACTTCTTGGAACCCACGATGTCATGGACATCATAGAGAATGGATACACCAAACAACAATCTAAAGGAGTAGAGGCTATTATGAAGAATGTTCAAAAGGCCACTCTTTATGTGGAATGAAAGCAGGAATACATAGAATGATAATTCATTTATCAAGGCATTGTCAAAGAGACTTTTGAAAAAATTTATTCATCAGAATCATCAATGGATATCGAGGATAATATTCAAAATTCATTCAAAGGAGCTGAAAAATTGAAGTGAATTCAGCTTCAATATCTGTAAGGTGAGTCCAAATCCTCAATTATGAAATCTTCTTGAGATCATTACTGATATCATACTATTTTTATTATTGTGTTGACCGAAAAAATCAATAAATGGATAAAATATTTCTGATATTATAGTATGTGAGAAATTTTTTGTGATACCTTGATCTATAATTTGATTACATAGTCATTTCCCTAGAAGAGAAAAAGGATGTGGAATCGATCTCTATTAAAGAACTTATGGGATCTATACATGCCCATGACATGAAGGTGAACCACTGATGTAAGACTAATGGAGTGTTTATTTCCCTAAAATTAATGTTGTATGTCAATAACTCTAAATGGATCAAGGTGGGACATCTCAAAGAACCCAAGGTAGAGGAATCTACGGATAGTAATTTAATCATAGTGTAGGAGGATGTAGTGGAAGAATCCCAACTCAAGGAGGATTTGGATTTCAAAAATATACTCTATGAGAACTAGGAAGATGAAGAATATGGGGATTTAACATTCACTAACATGACAAAAGAATCTTTCAATTCTATAATTGTAAACAATATTGACATTATAGAAATGACTATTAGAGAAATAAATGAATAGAGAATGAAACGGAGGAAGAAAATACCTCCAAAGAAGGATATAATTTTTTAGAGACCATTAATTTATGCCACAAATATTAACACAAAATAAAGGTATGTTGTAACTTGACTTTGGAGCTAATGACCACATGATAGGGAAAAAATATTTTTGCATGAACCTGGATGATAGGGTATGAGGAGATACTTAGTTTTATGATTTCTTAATAATTTTATTCTATGGAATATCATATATTTTGATCAATAAAAAATATGGAAATCATGCTTTAATGTCTGACATATACTATGTGCCTGACATGGAGACCAATATCTTGAGTGTCGGGAAATTTGGGGAAAACATATTTTACATAATACTAAAAAAATGGTGGCTATCTATGAAAATGGAAGAATCATCACCAAATTACCAAGGGTGAAGAAGAACATGTTCCCACTTATGATCCAACCTGACACACCATTGTGTTTGATGATGGTACATGATGATAAAGATTGGATATGAAATATCACATTTTGGAATTTAAACTTTTAAAGTTTAAGATAATTATGAATCAAGAAGTTGGAGAATGGGATTCCTATCATTTTATACCAAAATCAAATATATAAATGATTTGTTCTAATAAAACAACATAGAAACAAATTTTTAGTGAAGGCCAAATATAAACCTGTTGTGACATTGAAGTGAGCTCACACTGATGTGTGTGGTCCATTAAATATGAAATGGTATGGGAAAAAAGGTATTTTATGGCATTTATTTATGATTATTATAGGAAAACATAGATATAGTTTCTTAAGATTAATCTGAAAGTTTTTTACTCTTTAAAGAATTCAAGGAATCGGTGGAAAATCAAATAAAACATCACATACAAACTTTGATATATGATCGACGTGGGAAGTACACCTCTGATGTGTTTCAAGAGTACCTCAAGAATCACAGAATTAAATTTTAGCTGACACCAACTTAAACACCCTAACTCAATGGAGTATCCAAAAGGAAGAATCAAACCATTATCAATATGGAAAGAAGCATGTTGAAAGAAAAAGGAGTATCCATGTCTTTCTGGGATGAAGAATATTTTTCTATGGTGTATCTACACAATAGATACCAAACTAAAAATCCTGAAATAAAGTCACCACATGAAGCTTGGAGTACTCACAATCCATATGTAAGCCATCTTAGTGTTTTTGGTTCAATTGACTACATCAGGATCATATAGGAAAAGAAAATAAATCTCAAGGATAGAGGAGTAAATTTTATCCCATTAGGATACAAAGACCGAGAGATGAGATATAACTTGTATAATACCATAAACAAGAAGATTATAATCAGTAGAGATGTTATCTTTGATAAAAAGGGGACATGGAAATGGAATTAAGATGGTGATTCAAGAGAGGTATGATTCACTATAGAAGATGAAGAAATCAAGAAATAAGTAACATTGGATGGGCAAGGAACTAAATAACCACTTACTCCATCACCCCAAACCTCTATATATGAAGAAATTGATTAATAAATTTATTATATACATCCCAAAAGTATTCAAATCCCTATTACTGATGTAATATATAAGGAGACCCATTCCTAACATGCCATGAATGGAATCAAAAAAAAGGAAGTCTTTTTCTATGATGAAGTCATTGTAGCTATTGGTAAACCACACAGATATGATAGAAATTCATATGTCTTAAGAAAAACATGTTTAAGGGGGGTTTTGGATTATATTCCCATTTTTACATAGATAGTGCCAACCATATACTACAGTAATGGAGGCTTGAACACTTCAAACGTGGATACATTATGTGTGTGTCTTCTATGCCCTGGGAAACACCTACTTCACAAAATAGTGGAAATTTATTTATCATTGGTTTTGATCATTGGTTTTATTTTGTTCTTGTATCTCTATTAATAGGTGTGTTGGTTGTGATGTAATTAATTCCAAGAGAATAAATAAAAACCTATTTTCCACTACTACCATTTTCATTTCGATATCAATTTTGTTGATCTTCATCTTTTGTTCCACAGAAAAATACACCTTTAGGCATAAATCAATAAAATCAACCTTGAATCCTAGAAATTTGTCTCCTACTACCACTTATAAATAATTCCATTGTCTCTTAACTCCATGTTCTATCAGTCTTGTTTTTTCAAGAGGTGCACTGATATTGTCAGCTATAGATAAGTCACATTGTCATGGTCCACCACCATCTGTTATCATAAATCCCTCCCATCTTCGCATGCAACCGCTTGGGGTGAATCACCACTCCTTGATAGAACATACAAATACTAATTCCTACTACCATTTCAGGACTCTGTTACCACCAATATCCATTTATCTCTACCATTAGAGTTAGTACCTACACCCAAAACTATCACCTTTCACTGCTAGTTGTGACTATTCTCTCCTACCACCATGTATATATATGCTATTGTGTGGAACCATTAAGCCAAAAATTTCAACTTGAACTCACATGGAAGGTTCAATGGATCCATGAATCATCACTAGATCTCATGATCCTCTAAATCTCTATACTCTCCATCGAAGGGGCTCTATCAGACCACTTTGAAGGGAGAACAATGATGATAGTTGAAACCACCAATGAAACTACCATGAAAAAATGACATGAAATCAAATCATCATGGACACCATGTTAATATCCCATGGATGACATGAATGAATGAATATAAGGAGATTAAATGAGAAACTACCAATCCCTATGGGTGGTTAGAATAAGGATTCCAAAAACTAAAATACATATATAAAAAAGTGAATAAAATAAGAGAAAATAAATGTTACATTGAATGTAATATTTAATAATGTAATATTAATATGATTTATATTAGATTTAGAGGACCTTAAAATAAATACCAAAAATTAATAAGTGTGAAGTTCCTTCCAAAGATACAGTTGTCAAGACCTTGATCATCAAACTATGTAGGTCATGTAAAAGATGGGTGCCTATTGGTTATATTGTGTAAGGAAAGTGAGTAATGAGTGAATTTGGATTATTCTTTTGGTGGTTCATGATAAAGATGGTTGTCATTATTAGATATTAACTAATATAAATATATATAATATGATATAAAAAATATATAATATTCATATTATATAAATAATTTGTATATTTAATTACATGCATTTAATGCTTGTAATTCATATATTAAATACATGTGATAGTATATATAAATATATTTGATATTTATTTATTTCACCTAAATGATTTAATTATTAGTTACAATATTTTATTAATGGATTCATTAGATATACCGCTCATTGAATATGATTCAATGAATTATGGGAATAGACGTATATGGATACATTAATATAACTGACATGTTTTGATTGAAAGATCATAATTTTTTTCAAAATATTCACCTTTTGGGATAGTGAGAGCCGAACAAGTTGTGGGAACCATAAGTGTGCTGGGCTTGGATCCATGCCCAGGTCTAGAACAATCCAATCGAGAAACCAAAGAACATAAAATAATAAAAAACCATAAACCATAAATGGGCCGGCCAGGAAAACCCATCCAGGAGAAACCCACCCAAGAATCACACACACAAACCCTAAATGTCATATTGCCCTGCGCTCACAGTAGTACCCCCCACCTTCATTGATCTTCCTCACCGTAAACCATATTGCCCCAACTACCTATAGGATATGACCTCAACACACCTTCTTACCACTATCGTCCATGGTAGGCAACCGTGAGAGGTAAAAATAAAATTGACCTCAAAACCATACCAGATTTATAGCGAATGAAATAGGAAAAAAAAGACCACCAAACTGGATGAGATGAAAGAAAATAGCTTCCCCCAAGAGTTTAAACAGGGGAAGAGGACTGGTCAGCACCAATATTTCCAGAGGATTCCACCTGTGACCATGTACTGACTCGGGAGAGGATGGCAAACATTTCAAAACAAAACCATAAGAGCATTAGAACCCGGTATGTTGCAATCCATCTGACACCTTCGATGGAAGAGAGATTCTCTAAATATGGAACCAAGGGATGAAGATCCTCATCCCTACTTCCCCTTCTATTGCTCCCGATGGTGTGCGCTCTTGGTTATCCTCTCACCTTCTTCATCTACAATCCTCCCCGTGGCTACCATGTTTGAAAGCCATTGTGTCAAGAACTCAGTGGATGTAGTCTTGGATGTGCTCTATGGTAGCTGTCTGGTTCTCAGTTAGTTGGGATCATTGGATTCATTTCGTGGAAGGTCTGCTGTCTTCCTCTTGAGTTATTACGTGGTCATGGATGGCGACCTCAGGACCACTCAGAGCCGAAGGCACCAATACCCCATCAGTATTTGGGTATCCACAAGATATGATCATAGATCAATTAGTTAGTATATACCCCTCAAAGGCAGGGTTCTTTTGAAGACTTCTAAATGATCCTCTTTAAAAATTACCCTTCGTCAGGAAATAAGAAAACTGCTACTGTTGATGATTTCTAGGTACATTGTTTATACATTTTATTTACATGTTGATTCTTTAGAATAGATCATCATGTGTTTGGGTTGTCTTCCGCTGTACATGGTCATGTGATGATAAAAAAATCCCAAACAGTGGTTTCAGAGGAAAATTATTCTTTTCCAAATCAACATGTTTATTGATTCATGAAAATATTCTCTAATAGTAAAATGATATTTTTTAGGCCTAGAAATATATATAAAATGTTAAAATATATTACCATTGTTTGAATGAAAATAAATAAATTATTTATTTTAATCAGGATGATTAAATTTTGAATTGATTTATGTTATTTATAAATAGTTTAAAAATAATGGAAAACGTATAATGAAATATTTATGTATAAAATTATATTATTATTTTATAAATTAATTTACAATAAAATTTTAAGGTCAATTGAAATATATATATATTTAAAATCTTGTCATAAATTAAACAGAATTATTTAAATATAAAAATAATATTTTTATTTAAAAATCATAAAAGACGATTTATAGAGATTATAAATTCCAACATATAATATTTTTTGATTATATTAAAATGTTTATATAATAGATTTTTAAATATACAATGTTTATAATTCATGAAATATCATATAAATTACATTTAACATTAAATGTCTAAGGGTACATATCAAAAAGGATATAAAATGTTTATACTATCGATATTTTATAATAAATTTATAATTAGAATATATATTAATAGTTCAAAAATGACTTATATTTTTTAAAATAAATAAGTTATATATTTATTTAATTTAATTATTATTCATTTTTAGTTCACAATTAGTTAATTTTAATATAATTAAATCCAAGGGGATTTATTTGGATATTATTTAAACCACATCAAAAGGTGTTTAGATTAATGATACGATCAATGTTTAAATAATAATTAAGTGTATGATATTAATATTATGTAAAAGGATTACATAATAGAAAATGAATTATAAATAGTTTATAATTCATATAATACTATATATTTAAAAAGGAAATTTTATATTATGATATATCTTTAATAATTTATATTGGTAAAAATTTAAAGAGTTTAAATTAAAAATTATTGAATTTCAATAATGTTAATGGTAAAATTATAAAAAAATTTATCATTAGAATTTAGTTAGAAATTTTTAATAAATTTTTATCTTATGTTTAAATATTTTAACTATTAGTTTATTTAACGATTATTCACTATTTTATATATAGTTGAAAATATATTATATTATGAATAAATATATTTAATTTTTTGATGAATTTATTCTATGATAGAGCCTTTAAAATCATGCTAGGTTTGATATAATAATGTTTAGTTTTCATCTACCTTGAAATAGGTTTATAATTTTAGTAATGAGCTTATGTTGTTGGATATAGTTTCTGCATATTAGGTGTTAGATTTTTCATGAATTGAATTTTATCTTGAGTAATGTATCCCTAAGTAGAGGTAATTGGGGTCTGACCACATACATTTCTGGAGGATTTCCTTGGTTAGTAAAGTTAATGGGGTTGGCAATCTGTCACTCAGAGTTTACTCATGTGGAATTTCCCAATCTCATATAACTATAAACCATTACATGAAGTGTTATTGTAGGTTATGAATATGATGAATTTGGATATGTATGAATATACTTTACTTCTATTTTTGTGTGATTAACATTGACTTGTGGGTTGTGTAAAGAGTTTCACATTAATGTTGTGTGAACACATCAATTTGTTGGTAGGAATAGGTATTCCAAAACTAAATTACTAAAATAAAGATGAACCAGAAAGGGAATAAAATATGTGAACAAAATGATTACATATGAGGTAATAGTTATGAATTTAATTGAATATGATATCTAATAAATTTTTGAGACCTTAAAATAAAAAACCAAAAAATACTAACTGTCATATTCATTCTAAAGTGACACTTGTTAAGACCTTGATCTTCTAACATGGTATGTCATTATAATGATAGGTACCTATGTGATATCTTGTGTGTGGTAAGAAATTAATTTGTTAATTTGGATTATTCTATGGATGGGTCATGCTAAATTCGGGTTCCCTAGGACCATCCATTATTAACTCATTTTCAGTGTTTTCATTTTGTTACACTAGTCGGGAGATGCTAATAGGATTAGGTTACCAAAGGAAAGGAGTTGAGAGTGAATCCATGTATGTATTTGGATAAAGCGATATCTACTCAACTATCCAAGAATAAAAAATTTTGTTATTGGGATGATGTCCACCTAAATAGCTATGTAATGTGAGAAATGATAAATAGACCAAGATATTAGTGAAATATGGATCCTTGGTCACTAAATGGGTATGATGTAAGGGGTCATCAATTTTAGTGGGGGAACTATCATTAAAATTACTTAATGAAATTATATAAGAAATGATTTACATCTGATTAAATGTTATTTTGTAGATAAATAGATCATCATCAACAAAAAAAATAAAATTAATTCTTGAAATAAGGTGTTTAATGTATGAAACTCCAAATACTGGTATCTTGAGGAATTTTTTTGGGTAATAGAGATATTCCATATGCTAGAACAATTTCATCTTGTGTAACCAAGTGTTTAGGTTGTTAAATAAGTGGATATAGTTTCTTAAGGAAGCATGAAAATATTCATTTAATATTTCAAAGGAATTTAATTCATAATTTACCGAAGGAATTATAGTATCATATACTCAATATGATTTTGTATTTCCATGAAAATCATGAAGAATAAATATGTTTCAAATGAATGAATAATTCATAAAATTGATTATTATTGTTAAGGAATTCATACTATTTTCATTTATGGAAATGTTTCGATAAAGAGAATGAATTCAAGAAAATTTTAATTATATTCGTAAAATGTTTTGAATGGATAAACAAGGCATATGATATTTGGTTTATATTACTATATAGATAATATAATTGGGTAAAATATTAAAATAGAAGAAGAAAAGCTATTTGAAAATTTCAGCAACGTTTCTTCAAGAAGAAAATCAAGGTCATTGAAACATATGAAATTAAATAATGAATGACTATAAATCAGAATGATTGGATTATCAAAAATAAACATGGAGAAATTTTGGACTCTATGAAATTTACATTAAATGTATGAATGTTATATAATTTAATTATTTTATTTTGAACGGTATTTGATATCGAGTATATGTTCTACAAGTGTTGTAAATACACAGAAGTTCAAAATATATGGATGAATTGATTGATTGTATAGTTTTCTTTCATGTGATGAAGTAAATAGTTACTACATAGAGAATTTTAATGTAATGAAATGTATCAATAATGGTGAATCTAAATAACAGATGTGTATCTTAATCTCTCATATCTTATAGGATCAGAGTGGATATTTAATAACCAATAGTAGATGTGAGATGATTTAATGTATACAATTTTTTTTGATTCATCAATTTATATGAAATGTTTTTAGAAGAAAAATTTTAAAATGGTGTTTATAATGGATAAAATGATTATCCAATTTTTTTTTAGAAAATTATGGTAATGTGTTCCTTATAGCCATTGGTGGGATACATTAATAAACTAATATTTTTAGAAAATAATGTTGTAAACACATAGAATACCATATAAGTTATGGAAACCTTAGTTTTTTAATATTTATACTATAAATAAATAAATTTTATTTCCTAAAACACAAATAAGTTTTTGTTTTCTTGGAAATATTTTCTGTATGGAATATATTGTCTAAGAAGCTAGTAGGAATATGTTTGAACATAGAGAGGTTCAATATTAACAAATAAAATATTATACAACATTTATTTTATGTGATTACAAATTTTTTATCATAAATAGTTATGTTGTTTTAAAGTAAAGAAAAATGTAAATTTTTATATTTAGTTAATGTAATAAAGGGAAT
The DNA here is from genome assembly GCA_963277665.1 of Viscum album. NCBI lineage: Eukaryota > Viridiplantae > Streptophyta > Magnoliopsida > Santalales > Viscaceae > Viscum > Viscum album. Next base: position 419,895,466 of record OY728128.1, read on the forward strand.
ATTACTATTCACTAAAAGATTTTTCTTTTCTAATATTATAATGATTCTTAACTAAATTTCCTAAAGAATTTAGGATATATGATGATAAAAAAATGTAAATAGTTACATTTTGTGACTGTAACATGTAATCATCCCTATTCCATAAATGATTAATCTAATTGATAAAAAATTATAAAAATTTATATCCCAATTTTTTTGGGTATAATGGTAAATAAAACTCATAAATAGTTACATTAGTTACCATAAAAAGTTGATATACCTTTATCCTAAAATAGTTTACGAGGTGCTGGTAAAGTTATAATGTAAATAGTTACATTATTTATAAAATATTTTAAGGAAAATGTTTCATGGAATGATTTTGTAAGATGATTATGGTGTACATAGAAATAGTTCAAATGAAAAATGAAAAATAACATTATAACATTTGATTTTATGAAGTTAATATGTTTAAATTAAAGTTAAAAGATTTTAAATTAAGGAATTTGATTCATAAGACTCACCATTATTCAAATTATCTTTGTTTTTAAATGTTTATCACTAAGTGGTTAGTGGGTGTATTTTATCATATGGTCACATAAGTATATGGCAGTAAATACATTTTGATGTAATGTTCAGAATCCATTACTACCGTAACCACATGTGGGTCATGTAATATTTATATGTGTTCAACACATAAGAGATTATTTGTAATGGTTATAAATATATTATCTTATTCTACTAAAGTAAATATCTTTTTATCAATAATTCATGCATGCTTCAATTTATTTTAAATGAAAAGTTGAATGATAGATATCTCCTCAAATTACAAACTTTGGGGTTTCTTTAACTGATGGTCATCATGGAGTTTCATGGGGTGTGATGAAATGTAAAGGTTATCATGAAGAAATACTTATATCTATTAAAAATTGTTGTATATGAGACATAGAAGAATAGATTCATTAGGTAATAAGTAGAGAATTATTACCTATATTGATCCACTAAAGTATATCTCATGGAGTGTCATATGGTCATAGATATACTATGTGGTGTATGCTTATTTGAAATCATTCTAACTCGGGGTCCAAAATATACCTATAATGAGAACCATCATACTTAGATACCATAATTACACAATTACTCATATGAACATAGCTTATCAGTGGTGGTTTGGAATATTCCTGATCATCTCATCAGTTAATGGGAAACCAATAAGGGATTTATACCTTGGTATGACAAGGAATGAAATCTGTACCTTGATTGGATTATATTTAGGGAATGTATTACCATACTTAGTTTTTTCACATATGATGTGTTCATATACTTGGATAGATGACATGTTATGTGCTAATTAGATAGACTAATGGCATGTGGTGTATTCATCCACAAGGTTTTTTTTTCAGAAAATCAATCCAATGATTAGATTCCATTACTAGATTTACAAGTTCCATGTCTAGTTGTTGATCGATGTCATGGGAAAAGGGATTATATATGATTGATATGGTGTATATGATAAATATTACAGTGGAAATGTATTTATAGATATATGAGTATGTTTTATTGAGATTACCCCAGATCCCTTAGTAACATGAGTTGTACTAATGATTTTCTAGAGGCCTCTCTTTCCTTACATCAATGAAATAGAGATTTTATAGTTGTTGTCAATGCTGATAAGTCCCAAAGGTCACACAATTTGGCCTTTGGATAAGGATAAAATTTTGGATATTGTGTTTGTTCAAAATTATGACTTTGATGAAAATACATATACAAAAGAGTTTGGATGGATTCAAAATGAGGTGAGAAGTTTTTCATAAATTCCTTACGATATTTTAGTTCAAGTGGGAGATTTTATTAAATTCACTATATAAATAATATAATATTATATATATAAAGTGTAAAATTAATTACATGCATTTGATTAATGTAATGAATGTAGTAAAAGTACATGATAATAAATACATATATTTGATATATATTTATTTCTCCCTAGTGGGTTAATTATAAGTTTCAATCCATTAAAATGAATTAAATAGCTTGATTAATCATAGAATAGTATTTAATAATTTATGGGAATAAATTTATATGGATACATTAATATTGCTGAAAGGTTTTCATTTAATAAAATGATTCATGGATAGCTATGTAAAGGAATTTGATACCTCATGTAAATATAAGAAATTATGAGAAAGATTATCATTTCTCTATTCTTCAAAAAACTATTTAAAATGTATAAGATGAAGTTGCTATCACCCTTTCAACATTAAAGTATCATCATGATACGATCATGGATCCATTGGTTGGTGTACCCTCTTAGTGGTAGGGTGGTTATGTTTACTTCTACATCATATTCATGAAGCATTATTCTGCACTGTGAAAGAAGAAAAATGATTTCATTGATGATTTCTAGGTAAAATATTTATAGAGTTTATTTATGGGTTGATTCTGGATGTCCTTCTATACTAATGCTCCTGTAACGGTAATACAAAACCCAATAGACAAAACCATAGAAAAATTAGATGAAATTAAAACATCAGAAACCCTATGTTGAAATCCCATGGATGACATGAAAACATGTACAAGGAGGATATAAAATGAGAAACATCCAATCCCTCTACATGGTTACGATCACATCATAGATACTTGCTTCAGGAAGGAAAAATATGGGGTTTACTCAACCCTTATTGATGAATAATTTGGTCATTAGTAGAATAATAATTAAAAACATGTATTCCTCTCCCTCTGGTCGATAGTGGAAGCCCATGATCAAAGCACCCACTAAAATATATTTTTATGACATGTTGAATCCACACATGAGAGAAAATTTAGGTCGCAAAACCTAATCCCATCAACATGTGATATAGGGTTTACAAATAAATTAAATCTATGGCTGAGACACCTCATTCCAGGCACATGTGATTTGAAGATAGTGTTGAGTCAAATACCACATGGGAAAATGGATTTATCTAAAAAAGAGGATGAAGTCTAATTAAATCATGATATGGCCATGGGAGAAGTTAAGGCAACATGGGAACGTCAAAGCCCTATTTTCTATATCATTGATATTTAATGGATCATTTAATGGAGGTATTTTCATTGAATTAAAATAAGAAACATTTAGAAAATTAAAAGAGAAATTTTTTTGGGAATTTTAAGAGGAGATTTTGATATTCGAAGACTAGATAATGGAGGGGTTGATGCCTATAAATATAGCGGTTCTATATAGATGAAGGTGGACCAAAAAGTTCTCTATGAAGTTAGGATGCAACTATTATTTTCAGTTGTACTGTAATTTTTAGATTTAATTCATTTTCATGAATCCTCAAATGCATATTAAAATAATGTGTCCCTTTTATATATATATATATCTTTTATTATCCACCATGAACTCTTATACTCATTATTATATTTAAGTGACATGAGGAACAACCTAGGGGATAACCCGATGTTGATATCAAGTATATTATTTATATTTTATTTAGGATAATCCAACGATGATTTGTATTGTGTGTAATACCCACAACGATCATCTAAATATTATCTTCCTATTCTACACACACTCTCCCTTGATTAAGGAGGTGAATGTATCATGTGCATGGAGATTTTTGTGTGCATTAACCCTTCACAGTCAGGGATTAAGAAGGTGTTCCAACATGTGATGGAGTGTGTTCATTAATTAGATGTAAGTAAAGATGATGAAGGATATATAAGGATTGATCTCTCTGGATAATTTTCATTATTCTCTAATATCATTCATTTATTTTCATGGCATTTTCATGTTTTTTTTACTCAAAATGATCAGGAATGGGTTTGAACCAATCCCATGAAAAATAATTTATTAATAAAATATAATATTATAGTAGAGAAAGTGATGCAAACATAATACAGAACCCACAGTGAAATAAAAATCACTTATTTTAAATAACCCAAGATCTTGTGTTCCTAGGGTATCTACCTCTTACCTTTGGGTGCCATCCCCTTTTCCAGGTCTTTGGTTGTAAGGGTGCCTGCTGCTCATTAGAAGTCTATTCAGATGATTCCTCTAACAAAGAATCAGTTGTGAACATCCTTGACAATTCCAAAAAGATCATATCTGGGTTCAAACAATGTTCTTCATTAAAATTAATTGTTAACCATTTTTTCCTTCCATGTAATCATTGAATACAAAAACATATGACACTATTACAGAAAAGGTGACCTACAGTTTAGAGAAGAACCATCTCACCACTTCTTTATTGATTCCAACAATGGGCATGTCACCCTCGTGGTCCTTTGGAATGGTAACGTTCATATTTCAATCATGTGTAGTGACACATTCATTCTCAGTGGACATACCAAAGTGTATATCGGAATTACTCATTAAATTGGAGAAATTTTATGAAAAATTCTAATTCATGTGTTGACCCTACTCATTATTTCTTTCATGGTTATCATTAGGCAAGACAATAGTAAGATCTATATGTTGATCACTCTGGGGGAAACCTCACATGATTTTCCACCACCTGAAGGAAGAACCTATATAGAAGTTTATTTTGTTATACAGGGAGACTAAAAAGGCTGGGATAAATTGGGTTTCCTATGGATAACCATTTAAATGTCTTATGAATGGAACACTTTCTCAGCATTATGAGTTTCGACCAGATGCTTTGGTTCAAGAAATAGGTCGGTTTCCTTTTGTGTATCCTCTTAATTAATGAAAGCATCATCCACTGATATTTCTCGTGAAACTTATTGATCTCCTGGGAACCCCCTTTGGTGGTTTCTAAATGAATCCCTGTAACAATATAATCCCTTACATGAATACAAAAATTAGCATTTCATTCTGATAATTCTGACTCAAGTATTTTCAAACTCCCTATAACATCCTCAATAGGACTTCTTTATACAAATCCCCCCTCAATGATATCATCCCATGTTTTGGGCATCTTTCCACAGCCATGAACAATGTGATCCGTGTCATTGTTTCCTGTCTGACCATCACCAGCGCCAACATTTCTATTAGGTGAATTTCCACATATTCGAGAAGCTTCATCACCAATATTCCCCCACCTTATATAGGTGTTCATTCCTCCCAACGACATCACTATAGCCCCAACTACACCAACTTCAGCATTCCCATGTATTTTCTTATGATAGGATTCCTCATTGTGTCCTTTCTTATAATAGATGTTGCAAACCACCAAATGATTGCAATCAACTTTATCAAGATCGTTAACTATGTAGATTGATCAGATGCAATGTACCCTCTAATAATCAATTCTCATATTTAATTCAACAACTGTTTTTGTTAGAAATACCCTATAAAATAGTAATAATCATAAATCCACCTCAACTAAAAAGTGAGGATAATACCCAAAAAGGGAATTTCAATTTCGTTATCTAGTTTGATCGGAACCGTAATACCCAAAGAAATTTCATAAAGGATATTATGGGGATGAATGACACCATTCAAGCCAAATAACTTCACCCATACCTGAACGGATGAGTGAACATCCTCTAACAGGTAGAATTTCTAAGCCCATTCACATATATGGAAGAATCCGAGTTTGAGAGATATTGAGCCAAAGACTTAGGATTGAATCATTAGATCTGTATATGGGAAGGGTATATGGAAGTATACACATTACAATAATATTCATCACCAATTATTAAATCTCCAAACTTCTGAAATCTACTGAATTAGGGCTCCAAATTTTTTTGGTGCCAGGCCTCTTAAAAATCCAGCCTCCCAATGATGGAGTGCTATCCAATTTTGAGTCTCTTTGTGACAGCCATCGGGTTAGTTCTTAGATTAGATACTATGCATTTCGAGTGAATAATGTTTATCATTAAACCATTAAGAACAGAAAAGTGATTGAAAGGGCTAACATTTACCGAACTAGAAACCTACATGCCTGTGCAACCAGTTTTCTGTCCATATTTTGTGACGCCCACATACCTGTGAGAGTCTAAACATCTTCACACAAGCAGATCCACCATCGATGAAAAATCCAAACAGTATTCACCATGGCCTCTCGAGACAAACATCACCTATAACACCATCTAGAAAATAAAAACAAAATGCATTCCAAGTAATAAAAAAACATATATATATATATATTAAAATACTTAAATATATATAGATATATATTTATATATATATTAAATAAAGTAAATATATTGAAAAATATACATACGTATTTATAAATTTATCAATATATGGAAAGTAATATAATTTATTATTATGTTAAGTGGGATTGTTGGTGTTTCTAGCTATGGATGTATCTTCATACATTGCAAAAAATATATATTAAAATAAATACACAATTATATATGTTAGAACACACATACACACACCCCTATAAAAATATATAAAAAAACACATGCACACACACACATAAATATACACACACAAAAATGTAATTGTATTTTAGATAAATATATACTTTATAAATACATTGTAAAAAATTTATATTGAAATTTAAAATTATACATAATTATATAAAATATAAAAATATATGAATATATAAGTTAATATATGAATATATATTTACATATATAAGCATATTTTATAAATGTATCTAAACGGAATTATATAATTATATATAATCGTAAAAAGAAATAAATAAATAAAAAGTTATTTAAAAAAATATATAAATCAAAATTGTGTTTATGTATATATGTTGAAACATATATAATAAAAGACAGATGAAAAAAGAAAGTGTCACGAACCAGGCCGGGTCGTCATCTGACCTAACGCCCGGCCCGGTCCGCGACATGGCCCGAAGGGCGTTCCCGATCCCCACGGGCTGGCAACTAGTGCTGGGCATTAAAACAAACCAGTTGGGAACAATTTGTCCCATGACAAAGATAAACAAACATAAACAGAACAAGCAGATAAATAAAGGAAAACGAACTGAACTACGTGGCAGCAGAAAAAGGAATAAACAAAGAAACGTGACATACCTCTAGTGACCCCGTGGATCACCATGGTATGACAACCACACTCACTCCCAAAAGCGATCCAAGACCGAAACCTGCAACTGAAAAGTAAAGTAGGCGTGAGCATCGAGATGCTCAGTAGGAAAGCCAAAAATATAACCACGTCTTATGCCTCCACCTTTAATAAGAAATCCAAAAATGCCAGTTTGAAAATAAGATATAATAAAATAATGTTTTCCCTTCTTTTCAAATTCAAGTAATGAGTTTTCATTTTCAAATAAATCATTTCACTTTGACTACATTTTCAAAATAGGTTCCAAGCATGCATTAACATTTCAATATGAAAAGAAACCAGCTTGGAATAAAATGTGATTTTTACAAACAAGACATCAGGTATGAAACCACTGAAAAGTAAGTTACATCACAAGAAGCATGTCACAAATGAGCACTATGGGTAATATCTATAGCTAGCTAGAACAAGTGGGAACCTAGAGACCTCGTACCTCGGTGAAACGTGGCTTAGAAGACCACGACCCTTAGAAAACATGGCGTAGAAGGCCACGACCCTCAGAAAACGTGGCTTAGAAGGCCACGACCCTCATAAATTCATATGTTTAGTTAGTGTTGTTGCGTCGATCCTGCTAAACAAACCGGGACGAACACCTACCGTGTCATCTAGTGTACTAGTCTTGGTCACCCACCTAGATACACGGGTTTCCCATTGTGCTCTATTTCAAATGGTGGTGAGTTTTCTTTATCAAGCAATCAAACAAATACATTACACTTTCTTTATCTAAAACTCATTCAACCTTTCACCACCGCACTCCCTACTTAAGTGCATTCCCCCTCTTTACACCACACAAACACGCACAAGCCATTACACTAGGCACACATCACAAACCACTCATCAACACTTGCATCACATTTTATTTTCAAAATTAGGGGAATGAATTAAAAAGGGGTTTTCATATTTCGTAATCCAAATCTTAAAGTGCCAAATGGGCCTCAATAGAGGTTTTTCTATTTCATAAAACATTCTTAAGATGCCAAACATGCTTAATTACATAAAGGGAACACCTTTTAAAATCAGCTAGCCAGAAGGCCAAACACCTTTGGAAATTCACATTACCAATTCAAACTATTTAAGAAATCAATTCGTTTCCATGAAAAGTCACATAAGACCAACGGCTTTGAAATACATTTCAATTTACCAATACAAGGCATAATAGTTTCTAGCAACCGCAATCAGATTCCATAGCATGTATATATATATATATAGCATAGTGTGAAACATATTCTTAAAACAGTCAAGCAATTATGAATTTCAAATTAAAAGCTTAGGCATAGGGGACCTACCTCAAACATGTCGTTATTTGTCGACGACCACTCGAACCCACGTTTGACACATACATGCACATGCATTTATACATATATATATATATACCCTGAGCTGCATTGCACATATTCCCCACACCATGAGGGAATATATACAAAGAGGGCATATATATATATACCCTACCGTATGCATGTACATGTAGGAATTCTCAGCACCCGTAACCCAAAACCAACACAGCAACGTCCAATGCACTACACACATAATTTAATAAGACAAATAAACACATAAAAATCCATAAAACCTTTCAAAAAAAACACATCACATTAACGCACCCAGATGAAACAAAATACGATGCACCTGATGAACCATCATCTACACACATGGATACCATTTTGAGAAAAACACATGCACCAAAAGAACCCCAAAACGCAATCTACACCATGAAATCCACCCAATTAAACCCCAAATAGACCAAAATTATCAAGAATCAATAGTAAGCGGCATTACCAAACTTTGAACACAAATTCCCACTCAAGGACATCTTCTAAGGGCAAATGCACACCCATAACAAGGTAAAACAAAATTCGCAGCCCTAGCGCGACACCATAAACCAACAACAAAATTTATAAAACACAACACAAGGCTCAAAATGGGTTTTCACAAAATAAAAACCTCCTTATCAAATAAACATGCTACTAAACACATTGAAATCATATCAAACTTTAAGTAAAACTAATTTTTCACCATGTAAACAACTAAATGAGTATGCTAATTTTACTAAATAAGAGAATTAATTCGTCAATAACACTTATACACAGGAACACTTACCTTTTGGTGTTGAAACATCTGAATTTCGGTGCAAAAATTCAATTCCTCCATATTCGCACCAAGATGGAATGAGGATGAACCCTAAATCAAGAAATCAAACAAAAACAACAACAAAACAAATGTAAATCACACCCCAAATGAAAAAGAACCCAAAACCCTAACTAAGAGGGGGGTACTTACCAAAGGGGGTCTCATAGAGGGAGGATGAAGCCGGCGGGATTGAGGTCGTCGGAGGAAGGAGGCGCGCCGTGGAGAGGGGCACTCGGCCGGAGATCCGGGAGTAGGCGGGGGGGGGGGAGGGGGGGGGTGCGCCTGAGGCGGAGGCCGGACAGAGGCCGGGACGGCGGCGGGCGCGCCTGGGGCAGAGGCCGGAGGTGTCCGGGACTGCAGCAGGCGCACCTTGTGCGGATACTGGAAGGAGTCCGGGATGGCGGCATGCTCAAGGTGGGGGAGGGGGCGGTTGCGCCGTGATTGGGAGAAGGGGGAGGGGGCTCGCGACGTGGTATAGGAGAATGGGGGGAGGGGGTAGCGCGAGCGGGTGAGGTGTGGGATAAAAAAATTTAGGGTTTTAGGAAAAATAATAATAATAATAATAATAATAATAATAAATAGGATAAAAGGAAAGAACACAAAATAAATAAATAAAAATATTAACAAATAATAAGGATCATAATAATGATTTTAACGAACTCTACTAATAATAATAATATTGTTCATAACATAATCATAATTATAATAAACTTGATAATACTAATACTATTAACCATAATAGTAATAATAGCAATAATCACCATCATTATAATTATTAAACTAACTCATTTAAACTTGCTTTATTTATTTTTCTTGTACATTAGGCAGACTGCACGGTGGACCGAGTAAAGCTGCGCGACATTGAACGTGCCCTGCCCTCCCCTAGACGCTGTCAAGTGCAAAACACTCATTCGTCAACAAAATGAAAAACTTTAAAACAGACTTGATCCGCAGCACGATATAATGTTTTAAAGTCTGATAAAATAATAAAATAATATTAATTTAAAAGTTCGGGTGTGACAATTCTCCCCACCACAAAAACTATCTGCCCCCAGAAAGTCACCCAGCCAAACGTGTAAACAAACTCGAGTTCGAAACTAAATGGGGCCAACAAGATCACAACTTGGTGTGACTTTTCACTCCATCAGTCACACCCGACCAACTCTGAGGGAAACTGAAAAAAACCATCAGGAAACGAGGAGGGTTCTCCCCACCACAAGAACCCAACTAGCACAACTGACATTGAGACTCTTAGCATGGGCTAACTCTGGAACTGCTAACTTAATCCAAGAGGGAACTGCCACATAGACCAAACCTCGAAGAAGGAACGACAAGATTCATGGTGGGTCTCCCCACCTTTTACGAACTGACCAGCTTAAACCAACCAGTATAGACCGACATGAGAACTTCCAACCCAAACTAGAAACTGCTGACACGTGAGAAAAACCGCATAAAATTTCTACCAAATGACAAACTTAACCATGACTCATCATTTCCACAAGAGGTGAGAATCTCCAAAATGAGAAAGTACTAAAACAAAAAGGGTCACATTTGAGGAGGCACAACCACTGGAATTTACAAAAACATGAGATCACCACGCCTTCTTACCACCACAGTGGGATATTCAAAGAACAAATACTGCAATGATAAAAGAGACTTTTATGCCTCTTATAGAAAAACAGAACCTTCAAGGGCGAGGACAATTGAACCGAGAAATTTAAATCGTCCCTATTTTCGCACTGGAGACAAAAGTTAGACCATGGTGCCCCATACCCAACAATTCCTGACTGTGTGAAAGGCTTAACTCCGAGACCTGTGGCTGGAGCTCTGATGTCTTGAAGCATCTACTTCCCCATAGTCAGGAGCTGACATTCTCCTGTCGAGATTCCTCCTTACGAAGCCACTAGCGGAACCTCTCTATGTTTCCCAAACAACCACACCGACAGCAAATCTTCAATGGATGATGATGAGGAAACTTAAAGTACCCGAACTGACCACACAAGAAGTGAACCAGAGAGTGGCCCGACTAATAAAAGATGGGATTGACAAGAAAACTTGTCTGAGATGGGTTCCTCCGGCTCGCTCTCACAGAATGTGGAACCATCCCAAACACCAAAGGGAACCGGTCCTTGAACAATAGACAAAGACCTCACACAAGATAAACATTAACTGATTCCAAGATTCTACCTCTGGAGGAAATGGAATCAACCCCTTGGAATGCCTCATGTAGGCCTTCGCTACTCGTTGGCTATACTCGACACCCACTAGCTCTGCCACTTTCCTTGCCTTCACTTCCTTGGGTATGAACCTTCTGACGAGAGTCGTCTTAAACACCTTCCAATACATACCATCATGCAACGACGCTGGGATTAATTCCTCCACCAATCCAAAGTTGCACCTTCAAATAGACCCGAACCTACACGGACTCTCATAGCTTTGAGAGTTCCCAATAACCTGAAAACACCCATGACTTCACCATGCCAGTCTACTACCTTCGATAGAACATGATCACCAAGGAATATGAACAACAACCGAAAAGAATTCAATTCCACCACCCCGCTAAGAGTCTCGGTAGAACCAACAACTAGAAGAGGCTCACTAGAAACTTCTGGGACTTTTCTGGGTGGCATACTCAAAAACAAGGGGCAAAAATCTGAATCAAAACTCATCATAAATCAAAATTCCACACCTCAATCACAAATGAAAGCTCAAACTCAAATCACTATTCAAACCACAATTCACTAGGTCAAAACCAAGAACCCACAAAAAAGAATACCCATCACGAAAAGAGAACGCTAAACAATTTTTCACTCACTTTTCTAAACATCTAAAAAACCCTTTTTGAAAACCAATTTTGTTTTTTTTTGCAACCAAAACCACTTAAATATCCACCCATTAATATCCCATGAAGTCTCACACATACCTATCCAGTGCTAGCTCAAGCACTCATCCACTCACACTACCAATTTCCCCACTCGCCACATGCGCACCTCAATGTATGTGCCCACTCATAGGAATACCAAGGGTGAATTCAAGACACTTCTCATTTCCAAAACAGACCATTAAGAAAAAAAGCACAAATTCCCAACCAATTGAGAAAGTCACTTATCATTAATGAAACACATTTCAAAATCCCAAAACGTCTTCCATTTCAAAAACCATTTTCCACTCCAACAACCATATTCCCTTTTGAAAACACCTTCAGAAAATCCATTTTCATTTTTGAGATGTACTCACACCAACAAAAATGAAGGTCAAACATAACTCACATTAAAACATCCCAAAATAAGGGACTAGTGGTTACACCAACCAGGTAACATGGATTAGCAGGCCATGCTCCAAGCGAGCATCAACCACAGGAAGCATCTTGAATTGTGCACTCGTGCCGTACATGGGTCTCTACTCCAAGCAGGCTCGTCATGTAACATCGGATCACTTCCCTTTCCATCCTTCATCCACACATACCAATCCAAAGAAGAAAATTCAAATCCTGGACTACCCCTGGAAACTCGAGTCTCAGGACGGGAAAGGGTTCATGACGTCCTTACCACACCTACCTCTCGAGTCCCGACACACATAATCGCCAAGCTACTTGACACCCCAAATAACAAAGGCACCTCAAAATACCATTTTGTCACGAACCAGGCCGGGTCGTCATCCGACCTAACACCCGACCCGGTCCGCGACATGGCTCGAAGGGCGTTCCCGATCCCCACGGGCTGGAAACTAGTGTCGGGCATCAAAACAAACCAGTTGGGAATAGTTTGGCCCATGACAAAGATAAACAAACATAAACTGAACAAGCAGATAAATAAAGGAAAATGAATTGAACGACGTGGTAGCAGAAAAAGGAATAAACAAAGAAACTTGACATACCTCTGGTGACCCCGTGGATCACCATGGTACGACAACCACACTCGCTCCCAAAAGCGATCCAAGACTGAAACCTGCAACTGAAAATTAAAGTAGGCGTGAGCACCGAGATGCTAAGTAGGAAAGCCAAAAATATAACCACGTCATATGTCTCCGCCTTTAATAAGAAATCCAAAAATGCTAGTTTGAAAATATGATATAATAAAATAATGTATTCCCTTATTTTCAAATTCAAGTAATGAGTTTTCATTTTCAAATAAATAATTTCACTCTGACTACATTTTCAAAATAGGTTCCAAGCATGCATTAACATTTCAAAATGAAAAGAAACCAGTTTGGAATAAAATTTGATTTTTACAAACAAGACTTCAGGTATGAAACCACTGAAAAGTAAGTTACATCACAAGCAGCATGTCACAAATAAGCACTATTGGTAATCCCTATAGGTAGCTAGAACAAGTGGGAACCTAGAGACCTCATACCTTGGTGAAACGTGGCATAGAAGACCACGACCCTCAGAAATGTGGCTTAGAAGGCCAGGACCCTCAGAAAACGTGGCTTAGAAGGCCACGAACCTCATAAATTCATATGTTTAGTTATTGTTGTTGCGTCGATCCTGCTAGAAAAACCAGGACGAACCTCTGCCGTGTCATCTAGTGTACTAGTCTATGTCACCCACCTAGATAATCGGGTTTCCCATTGTGCTCTATTTCAAATGGTGGTGAGTTTTCTTTATCAAGCAATCAAACAAATACATTACACTTTCTTTATCTAAAACTCATTCAACCTTTCACCACCGCACTCCCTACTTAAGTGGATTCCCCCTCTTTACACCACAAAAACACGTACAAGCCTTTACACTAGGAACACATCACAAACCAATCATCAACACTTACATCAAATTTTATTTTCAAATTTAGGGGAATGACTCAAAAAGGGGTTTTCATATTTCGCAAACCAAATCTTAAAGTGCCAAACGGGCCTCAATAGAGGTTTTTCTGTTTCATAAAACATTCTTAAGATGCCAAACATGCTTAATTACATAAAGGGAACACCTTTTAAAATCAACCGGCCAGAAGGCCAAACACCTTTGGAAATTCACATTACCAATTCAAACTATTTAAGAAATAAATTCTTTTCCCGGAAATGTCACTTAAGACCAACGGCTTTGAAATACATTTCAATTTAGCAATACAAGGCATAATAGTTTCTAGCAACCGCAATCAGATTCCATAGCATGTATATATATATATATAGCATAGTGTGAAACATATTCTTAAAATAGTCAAGCAATTATAAATTTCAAATTAAAAGCTTAGGCATACGGGACCTACCTCAAACATGTCATTATTTGTCGACGACCACTCGAACCCACGTTTGATGCATACATGAACATGCATTTATACATATATATATATATACCCTGAGCTGCATTGCACATATTCCCCGTACCATGAGGGAATATGTACAAATAGGGCATATATATATATATATATACCCTACCATATGCATGTACATGTAGGAATTCTCAACACCCGTAGCCCAAAACCAACACAGCAACATCCAATGAACTACACCGATAATTTAATAAGACAAATAAACACATAAACAATCCATAAAACATTTCAAAAAAACATCACATTAATGAACCCAGATGAAACAAAATACGATGCACCCGATGAACCATCATCTACACACATGGATACCATTTTGAGAAAAACACACGCACCAAAAGAACCCCAAAACGCAATCTGCACCATGAAATCCACCCAATTAAACCCCAAATAGACCAAAATTATCAAGAATCAATAGTAAGCGACATTACCAAACTTTGAACACAAATGCCCACTCAAGGATATCTCTTAAGGGAAAACACACACCCATAACGGGGTAAAACGAAATTCGCAGCCCTAGCGTGACACCATAAACCAACAAAAAAATTTATAAAACACAACACAAGGCTCAAAATGGGTTTTCGCAAAATAAAAACATTCATATCAAATAAACATGCTACTAAACACATTGAAATCATATCATACTTTCAGTAAAACTAAATTTTCACCATGTAAACAACTAAATGAGTATGCTAATTTTACTAAATAAGAGAATTAATTCGTCAATAACACTTATACGCGGGAACACTTACCTTCGGTGTTGAAACATCTGAATTTTGGTGTGAAAATTCGATTCCGCCATATTCGCACCAAGATGGAACGAGGATGAACCCTAAATCAAGAAATAAAACAAACACAACAACAAAACAAATGGAAATCACACCCCAAATGAAAAAGAACCCAAAACCCTAACTAAGAGGGGGGTACTTACCAAAGGGGGACTCATAGAGGGAGGATTAAGCCGGCGGGATTGAGGTCGTCGGAGGAAGGAGGCGCGCCGTGGAGAGGGGCACTCGGCCGGAGATCTTGGAGCAGGCGGGGGGGTGCGCCTGAGGCGGAGTCTGAACGGAGGCCAGGATGGTGGCGGGCGCGCCTGGGGAAAAGGTCGGAGGTGTCCGGGACGGCGGCGGTCGCACCTGGTGCGGATACTAGAAGGAGGCCGGGACGGCGGCATGCTCAAGGTGGGGGAGGGGGCGGTTGCGCCATGATCGGGAGAAGGGGGAGGGGGCTCACGACGTGGTAAGGGAGAATGGGGGGGAGGGGGGTAGCGCGAGCAGGTGAGGTGCGGGAAAAAAAAATTAGGGTTTTTGGAAAAATAATAATAATAATAATAATAATAAAAGAAATAAATAGGATAAAATGAATGATTACAAAATAAATAAAAATACTATTAACAAATAATAAGGAACATAATAATGATTTTAACGAACTCTACTAATAATAATAATATTGTTAATAACATAATCATAATTAAAATAAACTTGATAATACTAATAATATTAACCATAATAGTAATAATAGCAATAATCACCATCATTATAATTATTAAACTATCTCATTTAAACTCGCTTTATTTATTTGTCTTGTACATTAGGCAGATCACACGGTGGCCCGAGTAAAGCCGCACGGCTTTGAACGCGCCCTTCCCTGCCCCAGACGCTGTCAAGGGAAAAGCAATCATTCATCAACAAAATGAAAAACATTAAAACAAGCTTGATCCGCAGCACGATATAATGTTTTAAAGTCTGATAAAATTATAAAATAATATTAATTTAAAAGTTCGGGTGTGACAATTAATGTTACAACCGGGTCCCGGTGACAGCACAAGCACCCTGCCTTAACATGGTCGTCGGGTCATGGCCTACCAGGTACCCTCAGTTGCCCCGCAGACACGTGGGGCCCACCCCAAGGTCCACCCACATGCCTGAATGGGTCATCTGACTAATGATAGTCCCCACAGGCCAACACTTGTTCTTTTCAGTGTGTTTTGTCCTCACTCACACACACCCTGAGAAACGTCCCAAGAGGTCACCCATCCTGATCAATACTCCAGGCCAAGCACGCTTAACTGTGGAGTTCTAATCAGACAGGCTCTCGAAAAGGAAGGTGCACCTTGTTGACATGAGTCATATCATTTAGTCATTTAACCCTTTATCATTTGGGGATGTTACAATCACCCCCCCTTTAGAGCACAACGCCCTCGTTGTGGGCCCAACATCTCAACCTAGGCAGTGCACCGTGCACTTAAGGCTGGGTTCCTCCTCTGATACCAAATGTGACAACCGAGCCCTAGTGACAGCACAAGCACCCCGCCTTAACATGATCGTCGAGTCCTGGCCTACCAGGTACCCCGAGTTGCCCCGCAGACACGTGGGGCCCACCCCAAGGTCCACCCACATGCCTGAACGGGTCATCTGACTAATGACAGTCCCCACAGGCCAACACTTGTCCTTTCCAGTGTGTTTTGTCCTCACTCACACACACCCTTAGAATCTTCCCAGGAGGTCACCCATCCTGATCACTACTCCAAGCCAAGCACGCTTAACTGTGGAGTTCTAATCAGACAGGCTCCCGAAAAGGAAGGTGTACCATGTTAACATGAGTCATATCATTTAGTCATTCAACCCTTTATCATTTGGGGATGTTACAGAAAGAGTAGTTATAAGGTAATTTTCATTGATGGAGTTCATGTTAGGATCGAGTCTTGGTGTGTGTGGCTAAGAAGGGGTTTGGAGGACTACCAATAGGGGGATTGTGCATTGATAAATGTGAGAATGGGTGGAAATATCATATGAAGTAGAGTCTGATCATGGGGGCTTGACCACTGATAAAAGTGGACCCTTAGCCATGATAAAATGGGGTTTGATAAGTGAATAAATAATTTTTTATTATTTTATTTAGTTCTTTCAGGACTAAAAAAGGGTTGATAAATGAACCATTATCAACATTGAAAAATGATGATAAATGGAATGTTTATTAACTCAAGAAAAAACAATGTAAAAAGGTTCCTTTATCAGTTCTTTATTTAGTACTGATAAAAGGTTCTTTTGTCATGGATTATTAATGTTTCTAAAGATGACCCCATTTTATTAGTTCCCAAAACATGAATTATTATTTATAATTTTAAAAGTAAATTTATAGTTCTGATAAATTCCGATTCTATAGTAGTGTAATCTCCTCCTATTGAGTCCAAGAGGTTTTTCATATATTTGAACAATAATTGAAGGTTGATTTGTGTTCTATTTTTTGGTCGATATGAAAATCAATTGTCAACAATGAGTATTCTTTATAAAGATTCCAAATGAACTATACCAGATAGAGAAATCTTGGATGATCAGACTAAGGTTGTCTAATTTAGTGTATTTAATTGAGAAGAACATACAGAGGAGGGAACCAAATGTTTGTTCAAAAGAATTACTTATTTTCATTGGATTGAGTTTTTCTAGAACAACTAAATTAGGTGGTGGCGTATAGATAGATTCCACTTGATAAATAATAGTTGTAGGTTCCTTAAAAAGAGGAATGCTTTTATGTTCAACAAACATATGAGTTTTTTTAAAAAATTGACTAGATGATGAATGGGAAAATAGAGACCAGGAATAAGTTTTAGAGTTAGTTCACTAGGCATAGAAAAGGATCTGAGTCCACTAGATGAACATTTTAAATTACATCTGATAGAGGGTTCCAAGAAATGGAATTAGAAGTATATTTATCAGTTTTTTGTATTAGGTAGACTAACTTGAATTCATATAATAAAAGAATCATATTGATCAATACATGACAGTGAAGTTACTAAAATTTTATATAAATAACATTACTAGATAGAGGCGGTCCTACAAAGGATGTTTGGATAATGGTTTAATGTTATTTACTGAGTGTTTTTAATGAAATTATTAGTGATGTTGCTGATATGGATGTTCAATGACTCAATAATCATGAATGGAATATCATGATTATTTCCATGATTCTAGGATTATTTAAGAATGATTGAATCCACGATTTGAGTAATGTCTTGATGAAGTTGGTTGACCCCAATTGGTTTTGTAATTTTGGAGGAAGTCAAATGTATAATGTTTTTATAGGGATATTTAATGTTTTAGCATTGTTTTTTAGTTTAAATTTCATGTTTCACCATTAATTTTCAGACATATGGTACCTATATAAAGGAGACCAGGTTCACAGTGAATAATTTGATTGAGTTTTAATTCCATGTAAATTATTGAAGATGTGAGGTCCTGAAAGAATACCAAGAGAGAAATATTTCATAATGACATTAGGTATAGTATAAATGGATGAATTGTTATAAAAAATTGGATACCATAAGAAGTGTTACTAGCCTGAGGCTACCAAATGAAAAATCTTTCAGATGAAGTTGTATGAGATTATGGATACCAGAAGAACATGTATTGTTCTTAGGAAACCAGATGAAGAAGATATCCAATGAATAAGGTATCGTATATAGGGTACTAAATTGAGGTTACTAGAAAGTGATCTATCAAATAGATAGGTTTAGGAAAACAGGTTCTTTAACCCACTAAGAGTTTATGAGATAAATTATTTTTATTTTATTTGATGTCCTATGTCATGCACTACACCTAGATTATATTTCACTATATCAACCAATTTATTTTCATTTAGTATACATAACACTATTCTTATCTTGTGTTACACACAATTTCATGTTCTTTTGATAGAATTAATTTTAGTAAGACCGAGTAGAAGTGATAAATAATTATTTTAACCCAGTCATTATAATGGACTATATTAGTACTATTAAATTCCTTAAAAAAATTATTTAAATGAAAATAAGTGAGTCTATAAAATAATAAAATCACACATTATGGATTTAATCTAATTAATTTTATATGTTTTCTTGACATGTGATATGAAAATTTTAAATTATTTTCTGGATAAATGTAGTCTTTTTTTAAAAAAATACAGTATTGCCACCTTTTGATGGCACAACCATTTTGAATCTATTTTTTTAAAAAAATTATATATTTTATTTTACAAAAAAAAACTTCTTCTTTAAAAGCAGGATATTAACATTTTATTTGGATGAATTTTTGATATTTGTCTCATACGTTTTAAATGTTGATGAATAGTAAAATTATACTAAATTTTAATAGACAACTTCTTTTTTTAATTGAAATAATTTATGTAATTAAATTATATTATTGAATGGTTTTAATGTATAAATAGAATATAGTTTTATCAAAAAATATAATTTATATCATTCTCATAAATTTTACATTGAATTCAGATGTAAAAACATTTCAATCTTTTGTAGTGTTTTAACTTTTAAAAAACTCAATCTATCATTCCAAAAAATGTAATAATTTTATGTTAATTACTAAAAATTATGTGCTTTTAATTTTTAAAAATGGATTACATATTTATAATTAGTGGGTCAAAATAAGTTTAATAGGTTACATTTATTTTTTTGGGAATTATGAATAGTTATCAGAGTTAATGGTAAATCGGGTAAATTTGGGTAAGAAACAATATGGTTATGATAATAAAATTACTATAAATCCTACCAAAATCATGTTGGTGGAAATAAAGTTACCCAATATCACCTAAGGGTCATAATTGAATCATTTAATGTAATTTTTTCCATGAATGTGATGTAATTATAATTAAAAGAATAGAAAGTGACAACATGTCACTCTCTTTTATCTTATAAGTATAATAATTTTAATGTAGTGATTAACATGAAAACACATAGAAAATAAATAGTTTAAATAAATATAATGAAATTATTTACATGTTTTAAATTTATTTTTAATTTTTATACATTAACTATTTACCATTAATATTGACACCACAGTGATACAATAATTATTATATTAAGAGAAATATCAAATAAATGATACTATAAATAGTAAAATAAATATTATTTGAAATAATTTATGTCATCCACTATTTTAATTTATGTATATGACATGTTATAATACCATTTAATTCATCGGTTCGATTTTTTATCTCTCTTTCGATTTTATTAAAATTCAATGATATGAATACTGTAACAATTGAAACTATTGACATTTTATTAAAATAATATATTATTAAATTATATAGAAATCATAGAAATATTTTAAAATAACGAAGTGGATTTGATAAGGTTAACGAAACAATTAATTTTCTTATCATTTGAAGTTAACCCCATATGTGTAAACGTAATTGTCTCTTAATAATAAAAATTTTGTTATCTCAATTAAAATTAAATTAAAGTAATTAAGGGTTAACTAAAAATATAAGGTTTAAAATAAAATAAATATATATCTATAAATTATTGTTTGAGATTATTTAGAACTATACTCATCCTACCATCTAAATACATCACATTGGAGCTATTAGAATTTGAAAATAAATTTATAATTATATAATATTTGAAGACCTTCCAAAAGTGCCTCTCCTCCCTCTTATAAAAGGCCACCACATCTACCCATTTACTCACACCTCTAAATCCCATTGTATCATCCAAATTCTTCGCAAATAATATCATAACATCCATCCTTTCCTCCTAGAGAGCACACATTGTGTATAAATCCATCCTATGGAGAACTTTTTTGAAAATCAAAAGGAGATACTCGAAATAGAGGTAAATTTTTTGTCACCTCTTTCAAAATTCTTTTCTTCTTATACTTATTCTTCTTATTTTTTCCATAGTAATGTAATAAATACAGTATCTTCAATATGATGATAAAATATTATTTTTATGTAAGAACTTTCTACCTTATTTTATCTATCATACAATTTACAATATCACTATGAATATGTACATATGACTTACCATTTCCACATCGTGGTGTAATTTTTTATTCAAAAATACTTATTTTTGATGGGTATAATAATGAGTATAATTGATTTAAATAATTACTATATCCTGCTAATATTTTCTATGCATGTATTATTATTTCAATTCTTCTAAAATTTATTAATTTTATTTTACTTTTTGTTGAATTTTTATTAAACAGTATGAAATGAATCATTCGTCATTATTCAATTTGAGGTACATTTTGACTTTTATGAGAAAAGTAAAGGAGATTGTTTTTTTAACTTATAAGACATGAATGTATTACTATGATTTCATAAAACCATATTACCATTAAATTTAATTTAAAATATTTCAAGTTTATTTTCAATTAAATTCTTCTATTTTAAAATTGCATGGCTTTTTGTGAAAAGAAAATTATTTTGAAGAAGAAAGGATATTTTCCCCAATAATTAATTTCAAGTGTTATATCAAAATTATTTTCCATATAAGAGGTTATAGTTTTTTGTTTATACACCATATTATCCAATTTATTTGATTTATTTTTGATAGAATTTTTTTTTAAAATCAATTTATATTATATGGATTATAATGGAATGATGTTTAAGAAACCCGTTTTTGGTTCCATGGGTTATGTTATGATGAATGGATTATGTTTTTATGGAACATGTAAGAATGATTTAATTATGAGATTTTTGGGACATATATATCCCTCCAATGAATTGGGTAAATATTTATATATCAGGAGATAGACTTGACTGGAATGGAAAGTAAATACAGTTTAGTAAAACAGAGCTAAAATGAAAAGTATATCTCCTTCAGTAATATAGGGATGGAATGAGTAGTGAACTCGATTTAGTAATAGACTTAGACCGCTATGATTGTATTATCTGTGAGCCTTGGATAATATGGAAATTATTTTCTATTCTAACGTGTTTTCCAAATGTTCATGTTTTATATGAATGCTAGGTTAACATTGATAATGCTCCATTATGATATATTCTATACGAACTGCTAAGATTTATTTCATGGCTCATTATTTCGATATACAAAAGTTATATTAATTTTTTTACATTCATATGTTCATTTTTTCTTACCCTAACATATCTTCTCAATTCACCTTTTCTTATGATTCCATTCTTTAGGCTATAAAGAAATCATATAAGTAGGATTACTGAAGGGGAAGATCTTTCTGCTTGATGTTGAAGATCATTGAAAAGTAAGAAGAATGTATTCCATTTTTCCAAAGGCACTAAAATATTATGGTCCTCAGGAATACATATTTAAAATGTAATGAATATTCATCTTAAATGATGTAATATTCATAAATATCATTCTTGGGTTGTTATAGTTGTTATCAGAGGAAAGGTGTAGTCAACCTGTGGAAACAAGGATGTGATAACTTTAGTGAGATCCCTTGTAACACCCCAAACTTTCACGATACGCTTCTCTTTCAATAATGCAATAGCTTGAATTGTATGAATGTTCGAGATTTTAACACACCATGACCAATCAAAGTAGCAGTTATGAATATTAATACCCACTTTTTGAAATTAAATAAATTTTATATTTCAAAATGGACTTAATTTTTGGATTCTTAATATCGAAATTATCCCAAGTTGAATTTTTTGAAATTTTCTGAGAACTTCCAATTTTTTATGAATAGTGAAAAATAATTAAAAACAATTTTTTAATAAAAATATTTTATAGTGATAAATTATACAATTGATTGGTTTTAAAGTATAATTAGAATATATTATTACCATTTTATCCAATGGTGGTCATGAGAATTAATTTCACTTTGAAATTGGACATAATCAATTGTCAATCTTTTGATTGATATTGTTTCTTAAAAACACAATATTTGTTTTGAAATTGGGAATTAATTATAAAATTAATCAATTAAACTTATATTCATGTTATTTTTTAAAATAGACACCATTTTTGAATTCAGAATAACAATTATAGCTTAGGGTGAATTTTTGGTATTTTTCTGAAAGACCTCAATTATTTATTAATAGTGAAACCACTAAGTGGTAGTTTAAAAACTAATTTTTCATGTAAATTAAACATTACCACTTCTGTGATTTTATTTTTAAAAAACTAACATATATGGTTGTCATTAAGATGAAAAATGTAGTTCAATGGGATTAAAATAATTTTTTTTGGTGAATAGTAACTTTTAAGTTTTATTAATCGTGATTAAAGGCAATTAGTGAAATTTATGGTAAGAATGATATTATAAAAATATGAAAATATCTTGAAACTTGTACTACCATTATTGGATGAGTCATGGACGACCACAAAAATCCATGGGTCAACTTTGGGACTCCATGGAGCCACTTGGGTAAGAAAATGACACTAATGACTTTTTAGTTAAAGTAAAAATAAAATTGTCAAAAACATGTGTTGTTTTACTAAAACAATTATTATATGGGGTTATATAAGTTAAAATTTTGACTATATATATTCATTGGAAAGATAAAAATATTTACTACATCATGGTAATTTTTTTATAATTTTTATACATTAAATAAATTAAATTTTTATGACACCATGATGATGCAGCGATTACCTCATTAATTAACGATTTAAATAAAATGCAAAGATAATGTACAATCTGACACTTATACTTGTCTAAAACCTATTGTATGGGTATATTTCAAACCCTTATCACATTATCCTAGACATATAACATTTTGGGACCTTTTAAATCCAAAAGGCACTTCATAATAATGTTACATTTCATGACCTTCCAAGAGTACCCCTCCTATCCTCTTATAAAAGGCCCCCACCTCTACCACATTACTCACACCATAAAATCCATTTGGATCGGCAAAAATCTTCCCAAATACTCTCTCAACATCCCTATCTTACCTCTAGAAGACCCACTTTGGGCAGATGTCTTCCCAAGAAATCCTTTGGCTCAAATCAAAAAGAGCTACCCGATTTAAAGGTAATGTCCTCTCTTGTGTTCTTTTGTTTTATTTTGCTTCTCCAGCCTGCTAAACTCTTTTTATAACTTTATTTTGTAACAACACCAGTATATTCAATATACTAGGATTTTTTTATTATATTTATTTGAGATACACTTATACACACCACCGTCTAATGGTTAAAGAACATATTGTTTCTGTAGGTGGCGAATTACTCCCTCACGAAAGGATAATTGTTCAATCTTCTTTTAACACCTCTCATGGTGGACATTATGATGGAATTATATTTATTTATGATATATATTATATTTATTTCCACTCTATGCTTCTGTATTTTACATTTAAAACATACCTCTAAGCTTTTCATGTTATGGAAACACGATAATTTCATTTTAGGAAGTAAGGACTACCGCCCCTCAAAGTGATTTGAATCATTAATGCCATATGTGGGATGTATAAAGGATGGATTAAATGATACTATATATGATATTATACTGGAATTATAATATACATTAATATCATTATTATTTCATTCCATTGAATACGAAATAGAAATGAAAGTAGCGTTCATGCGTACGTACGGCTTACCATCTCCATGAACGGTGCATTTCATTTCTTTCCTCTAAATGTTACGTAATATTATAAATTAATGTATATAATGGATATATATGATATATATGATATCTAAATCATTAATATAATTTTGGATATAAGGGATATTTTACCACATGAACAACTTGTAATTACAAGAAGTTTATTTTTGACTCAAGTACCAAAGATCGACAAAATGACTGTTATTAACATAAATAATTATATAATGTTCATAACATGGTAATAAGTGATATAAAAGGAATAATAAACTTGTAAAAGGTTCTTATGAAATTATAAATTAACTCTAGTTTATTATCCAGGAGGTTAAAGAACGGTCGAGTCAAGTCGGACACGAGGTAAGGGGACTTCTTAACCCAATTTTCATTCTTGGGGTTAATCTCCTACTTTCAAATTATGTCATGATATTATTATGTACTATCTTGTATGTGTACTTTCTTTATGTGTACATATAGTGAATACACATAATAGATCTATTTTATTTAAAAAATTATCTTTGTAAGGACTTCTTCTCAATCTCCTTTCATTGTGGCATATTTTGTTTTATACACAACTTTCTTTTATACTGTGTATAAACCACTTTGACTTTTATGTATATTCAAAAGGAATCTTTTTATAAGAATCATTTTACTAAATGACAAAAAGGAATGTTTTTTTGTTATAAGTATGTGGAGACAATGACTTCTCCGCCACCATGACCATTATTTGAGTTCCGGCTTCCTCTACAAGCCATAAATTTTTTTAAATGAAAAATAAATACCAAGATATAATTTTCTTTTATTTTGGTATTGAAAATGGTTTTGAAAGTATTTTTTTATATCAATGTTTTGTATTGATATCTTGTGATTGAAATGTGGAAATTTTATGTTGCCTTGATGCATGTTTTATGTGATACGATTATGTTATAGTTTATGATATGTTTAAACCTATTCATATGAGGAATGCATTGGACATAATAAGTGACAGGTGGAGCCCGCTATAGCTCTTCGATGCATCAGTAGGTCTCATGAGACAAACTAGTGTCTTGGCATGAGGCCTTGACAAAATATTATTTGTATTCTTGGAACGAGGCCTTGGCTATGTGGTTATGATAGTCAGGAATTATTCATTCCATCATTATGAAAGTGGTTATTGATATTGCATGTGATTATTCAACTAGTACAATATCCATGTTAATAAGTAAATAGAATTATTTCATTTTATTTTTCCAATATTATGTTGAAGTTTAATTTTAAAAAGATTTTGTTTTAGTTATACATTTCCTTACATGTTAATGTTTATTTATGAAAGATTTTTCTATATTGTTATCTTTACTGAGCATCTAAGCTCACCCCTTCGAATGTTTTATTTTTTCCAGGATGTGAAGAAGTATATTATGAATGACCTTCAGGGATAGTATGAGGGGATATGAAGACAAGTTGTTATTGTAGTTTTTTTACTTTATGATGTAATGTAAGACTTATGAATGTATCTAGTGTTTCCAAGGCTACTAAACTAATCAGTCTTTTGAGACTAGATCTTTTGTGATCATGACAATGTTACACAATAATGCACCGACTCTGGGTAAATGGGGTCGAGGCGTTACATACCTATAGATATTTCTAAGTTATTTCCTATGGATATGTATAATTGTATATCATAGTCCTAGAATTAGTGTAACAATAATGAATAAACATGGATTAAACCTAAGATGTTAGAGATTTAGAATATACCCCCTTGATTATGATGTGTGCCTAGTATGAATTTTCCGTCCCACGCTATTCTTTTTGGGTTTTCGATAATGGATGGAACCCCATGAAATCGTGCTAATGATTAATCTAATGGGAAATGAAATGATTTTCCTACAAAACAAAAAAATGTTATTGGATATGGAATGAAAAATTTTATATCTATACTTACAAAAGTTATAAATCATTTTGGACTTCCAAATGGGAAGATAATTGAACAAAATTATATTGAGTCCATCATGAGGACACCCACCTTCTTTCGGTGGGTCTTCTAATCCACTTATTTCTGAAAAATGGATCAATACCATTGAAAATGTATTTTCCATTATTAACTATTCATAACATTAAAAAGTCATTTTGGATATTTATCATTTAGAAGGTGAGGATGAACATTGGTGGACTCTATCTAATAATATGAGTTAACAAGATGAAATTGATTCCATGGAAAAGGACAAGTTCATGAAATTAATATTAAATAAGTACTTTCTTAGTATTCTTTGAAAAAAATTGAAACGAAATTCTTTGATCTTATGAAAAAGGATTATGAATTCATTGGTACATATACGGAAAATTTTACAAGACTTTCAAGGTATGCTTCTGGATTTTTCATCTAACCTTAAAGTAAAGTTGATCGATTCTTTAATGGATTAAAATTAATTCTTAAAGGGAATTAGCTATAAGATACATTAGTTTATATGATGATATTTTTAATTTTTCTATCATTGAATAAAAGGAAGTTGGTGTTAAATATCATTCTCAAGATTTTGACAAGAAATGAAATATGGAGTTCAAAGGAAAAACACAAAACAGTACTGAGAAAGAGTTTATTGTTTCCTTATGCTCAATGTGTGGAAAGAAGCATGGTGGGGACTGTATAAAAGGGACTAGAAAAGAAAATAAGGTCATTAGGTAGTTTAGAGCCAAAGTAATGAGAAAAAGGTAGATAATGATGTAAATTTAGAAAAGGGTACATAGAATGCACCACCCACACTTCAATACTACAAGTGCAAGGAAATAGGGAATTATGCTAACCAATGACCTTATCTAATGGTGGTCAAATATGACTAACGTCAACATAATCTTAAATACAAAAAAAAAAAAAATTACATGAGATCACTATTGGTGATGTTGAGTATGAAAATGAAGTGGTGGAATGATGTAGAGTTTCTGAAATGGGATTCCAGAATAATGTTGTAGAATTACTTTTTTAGTATCATAGAATAATGAAATATCTATGTAGTGGACCACTGTGGTTTTACACATGTATTTTACTTTATATTTCAAGTGGTAATGGTGACCCTGAAAATTCATTGAGGTAATAAGGTGCTATTTTTGGAAAACACGTGATTTAGGGAAGGATGATCATTAATATGAACATGATGTCGAGATAATTATATTTTTATAAATGTATGTTAGGTAGGAATAATTAAATTGGATTATAGTAGTTACCATGGAACTGGTTAAATATTTATTGATATGTGGGTTATGCTACCTTGAATGAATATTACAGTTTTATGGACTTAGGAAAAAACATGCATGTTTTTAATAAGGACATCTAATAATTTTGGATATTACTGTGACTCAAGATAATTCCTTATTAAGGTATTCACATGTTTTAAATGTGACAACCAAGAACTACCTTAAGAGATATTGGAGTTAAATGTTAAACTGATTTAGTTCACCTCTATATAATGTTTTTCATTTTTAACTTTCATAAGGATTGTAAGGTTAGCAATTTAGGAAATGTTTAAGTTAACTTTGGTTTCTGTTTGATAGATTAATGTATTATCTCATTATAGGTGGACTTATGAATATTTTATAACTTGTGTTAAAAAATTTTCTGAGAAGGTTGGAATGACCTATCATTCAAATTACAGATCGCATGCTCTACTAACACTTCAGGAAAGAAAAATTCAACTACATTTCTTTCAATAAGAGATAAAGTGGAATTTTTTTAAGGCATGACCAATGCTGAGATTGTTTCGAAATCCATTATTTATTTCTTATCATAAAAAATTATTAAAATTTAGGAAATGAATCTTGAAAGCAAAAATATTTTCCTAGTACCTTCTTATATGATGAATCAGATGGTACCTTAAATCATTAAATATGTGTGGCTTTCTGGTTGTTAACTTTCTCCAAACCTTTTTCTCCATCACTCTTCATTAGAATAAGAGGGTTATATTTTTCATCCATATCCATGTTTTCACATACCACCTATGTTTTTCTATATGGAAACCCAATAATTAGTTATGTTTTGTAACCATCATGTATCTAACTTTCCATTTTAAAATAATGTTTTAGTATTCCTTTTTACGATGTGTGTAGTAAACCTTTTATAACCCCGACGAATTTCGTGGTCGAAATTCATTTTATGTATGGTAGAATGTAACAACCCTAGATTTTATGAGATAGATTATTTTCAATTTCTTTGATGTCTTGTGTTGTATGCTAAACCAAGATTACCTTTTGTAATATACAACATCATATTATCATATAGTATACAAAATTCTAAACTTGTATTATGTTACACACAATCTCAAGTTCATTTGATTGAATTCATTTCATCCAAGATCGAGTACAAGTGATAACAAAATATTTTAACCTAGTCAATAGAAGAACAGGTATGAATAGTATTAAATTCCTTCTAAAAAACAATTTAAATAAAAATAAGTGATTCTATAAAATAATAAAATCAATATTTATGGATTTAATCTAATTAATATTATAATTTTTATAGATAAGATATAAGAACAAATTAATTGTTTTCGGATAAAAGAAGTATTTTTCAAAAAATGCAGTCTTTTCGCCTTTTGATGGAACACCCATTTTAAATTTATTTTATAACACTATTATATATTCTATATAACAAAACAAAATCTTCATATGATTCTGGATATAATATTTATATTTGGATGAATTGTTTCTATTTTTCTGATAAGTTTTAAATGTTGATGAATAGTATAATTATACTAAATTTTAATAGAAAAGAACGTTTCTTAATTAAAATAATTTATATAATTAGGTTATATTATTGAATGGATTTAACTTATAAATATAATATATATTTATCATTCAATATAATTTATGTCATTATCAATAATTATACATTGAATTCAGATGTAAAAAATTACAATCTTTTGTAATGTTTTAACATTTAAAAAAACTCGTTCTCCCAATCCTATAATGGGAATAATTTTAAATTAATTACTGGAACTTATGTGTTTTGAATATTGAAAAAAATATTCTATATTTATAATTAGTGGGTCCAATTTATGTTAATAGGTTACATTTATTTATTTGTGGATTTTATGAATAGTAACTATGATAATATTTATTTACCACTATTAATGGTGAATTACGTAAATTAGGGTAACAAACAATATGATAAAGATAATAAAATGACTCTATCACATAAGAAAATATTTTTTTATGAATGAAAGATGACCTATATCACTTAAGGGTCATAATTGAGTCATTTTATGGAGTTTTTTCCATGAATGTGATGTAATTATAATTAGAACAAAAGAAAGTGAAAACATGTCACTCTCTTATCTCTTATAAGTATATTAATTTTAATATACTGGTAAACTTGATAAGACATAGAAAATAAATTGTATATAGAAATATAATGAAATTATATACATCATGTGACTTTTTCATAATTATTAGATATTAAATAATTACCCTAAATATTGAAACAACAGTGATATAATAATTATTTTATTAAGAGAAATATCAAATAAAAGTTATTATAAATAGTAAAATAAAAAATAATTGGAATAATTTATTTCATAAATTTTTTTATATATTAATATTACATGTTATAATACTATTAAATTATTTGTTTAGAAGTTATACCTCTATTTGAATTTTATTTTCATTCGATGGAAAGAATAGTGTAAAAATTAACACTATTGATATATTATTTTAAAAAAATTATTATTAAATTATTTAAAAATAATAAATAAATTTTAAAATAACAAAGATTATTTTATAAGGTAAAAAATTTAATTAATTTTATAATTATGGGAAAATTACCCCATATTAGAAAACTTAATAGCCTTTGAATAATTAAAACGGTGTTCCCTCAATTTAAATATAAAGAGAGTAATTAAGGGTAAACTGAAAATATTAGGTTCAAAATTATATAAATGCATGTCTAAAAATTGTTGGATGAGATTATTTATAACTATAATCATCTTATCAGTTAAATATATCACTTTTTAGCTATTATTATTCTAAATTCAATTTATAATAATATAATATTTCAAGACATTCCGAGCGTGCCCCTCCTCCCTCTAATAAAAGTCCACCACATATAGCCACTCACTCACACCTCTCAAGGCCCTTGAATTATCCAACATCTACTAAAATGATATCCCACAATCCCTCCCTTCTTCCAAGTGACAATACATTGTCCGTAAATCCATTCTATCGATCGATTTTGTGAAAATAAAAAGGAGATACTTGAAAAAGAGGGAATTGTTTTTATCACATATTTCAAAATTATTTTCTTCTTTTACTTCCTCTTATTTAATTGTTTCTATAATAAATTAATAAATAAAGTACAGTATACATGATGATATCTTATTATAATTATTATACAACCTTATACCTCCTTTTACCCAATCCACTAATAATAGTATCACCATGTGTGCGTACGTAGGACTTACCGTCTCCATGTTGTGGTTTCATTTGTTATTCAAAACTAACTAATTTCTATGGGTATAATGATGATTATAATGAATTTAAATAATTAATTTAACATTGTAATTATTATTTATAATTAATATAAAATCCAATTTCATACCATTTGACCATTAAGCGAATGATATCATCGCTCGTGTGTATGTATGACCTACCATCTCGACGATGAGATACGATTCATTCTATATGGTATTCATTAAACCAATATTCTATAAATTAATTGAATGAATAAATATGATATATATTATAATAATATCATTATGTAAATGATATAACTATTTGCTAATAAGTAGAACATGAACTTCTCTGAAAAAACTTACATACGAACATAATATAGTTAATACTTGAATAACGAGTGACAATGAAATGTTACTAACAAAGAGATGATAATATAATCATATATGATATCATAAAAATTAATATGATTCTATATTAATTCAATTAAATTATATAAATCATTATACATGATGTTCAGATAAATACAAAGGTTATTAGACCTAAGGTAATGGATAATTTTGCAATCTCATTTTTATCTGAGATTATTTATATGTAAGTACTTACTGGGGTATATTTATCCTCCACATACATGTTTCCTATGTAAGTAAGATTATTTATATTCTAATAAAATTATTTAAAGTTAAATTTTCAATTTGGTAAATTTTTATTAAATGTTATGAAATGAATCTTTTGTTATTATTCAATTTGAGGTACTTTTTGACTTTTCCAGAAAAAGTACGTGGAGAATATTTTTTAACATATAAAACATTACTAGATTATTAATCTTTCATAATACCTTATTTCCATGAATATTACTTTACAATATTTCGGTTTATGTTCAATTAATTGATTTTTCTTTTAAAATTTTATTTTTTTGGGAAAAGAAAATGTTTTTGAAAAAGAAAGGATATTTTCCACTATAATTAATTTAATTTATTTTATCAAAATTATTTTCTTTATAAGATTAAATGGTGTTATGTTTATATCACTATTATTAATTTTATTTTATTGTTTTTATGATGGAATTAATTTTAAGAAATCAAATTATTTTATATGTATTATGATGGAATGATGTTTAAGAAACTAATTTTTTGTTCCATTGGTTATGCTATGATGAATGGTTTATGTATTTGTGGCCTATGTAATAATGGTTTAAGTATTAGATGGGTGGGACCTATATCTCCCTACAATTAATTGGATAAATATTTATATCTCATGAGATAGAAATGACTGGAGTGAAAAATAAATCCAGTTCATTTATACATGGTTGAAACGACATGTATATTTGGTTCAGTAATATATGTCTGGAATGAGGAGTGAACTCAGTTTAGTAACGGACTTAGTCTACTATGATGGTCTTCTATATGTTCCTTGGATAATATATAAATTATATTCTATGATTATGTGTTTTCCAGAAGTTCATTTTTTATGCCAATGCTATTTCATCATAGTTAAAATTCCTTCATGATTTATGCCTTTGAAGTTGCAATGATTTATTTCATGACTCAACATTTTTATATTCAGAAGTTATTTTAATGTTATTACATTCATATGTTTATATATTTTTTTGTGACATTAATGTACAAATGTTATAGAGTATATATTTCACTAAAAGGAAATATTAGTTCCCTACTACGATGAGAACCATGAAATGGCCTAATAATATTTTTAAAACCTTGATATATATTTCGATAACATTAAATTACATGGGACACAATATATTCAAAATCAAGTATAATTAATCTTTTGAATATGAGGCTTTATCTTATAAATTTCATACATAGTAGTCTATAAGTTGTGAGATTATGAGAAAATAACATCCAATAAGAACACAACATGTATATGTTTCATTGGATATTCTTGTATATATGAATATGTAATGGTCCATAGTATTTAAGATTAAAATTAAAACATGTGTTGGACCCACATTGGAATTTAGAGGGATATTCCCAAAGAGGGGAGTGAATCAGGGTATAAAAATTGTTCGTGTTTCCCCACGTAAAAGTGAAACTGTTTCTGTCCAAACCAATCTTTACCTCACTTGTAATAAGGGTCACTATTTTTCACCTATTAAGTGATGATCTGATTAAATATAGAACTAATAAATTCCTTTTATAGATAATAATGATGATTGGTGAATCGACATGCACTAATTTTCATTCTCTAGAATATAATACAATAAAGAAGATAAGACACATGAATTTTACTTGGTTTACCCACAGTAGGATACCTCCAAGGAGACCACTTTTCCATTGTGTTTATATATCAAAATCCATTAATCATAACTAGTTTTATCGATATAATATTTCAATTTGGGTAAATCCACTCAAGGATCACTACATTTACAAGATTTAGGGTTTGGATCACTACCAACCATAGGTCACTCCTTTTATACTCTCTCGTTTTCTCTACTTCAGGTGGGAATGATTTTTGTCTAACTTTCTAATAAATGACTTTAATGTCAGATAGTTCATGTGTTGATTAGTTCCCATTTATCTTCAATCCACTCTGTCACAAAATAGATGTTAAAAAATGAAGAAACACTGACTTCCTTTTTGAACTTTTATTCATGGAATATCTCCATTGGTAAGGTCTTCAGTAAGTTCCAATCACTTTTTGTATCACAAAACACAATGCTTTCTCAAAACCATTGCACCAATTTTGTTAAATAGTCCTCTTGTTCTGGAAGCATCATACATTCATGAAAATCACAGTCTTTCGGGAAACTCACAACCTTTCATGAAGTTTTCTAAATCATCATGAAACCCTTTGGTCAAACTGACAGAAGTATATTCATCATGGAACATGTTCCCATATAAATCCATTGTGTATGAAGTAGATAGATTTTAAATGGAGAATATTAAATGTGTTTAACTACAAATCTCTAAGATCATGAATTTTTTTAAGAATGTGCTTGAAGGTGCTTCTTAGGAATAATGGTATATTTTTATTGATATTAGCAGAGATTCATGTCGTGAGGTAATTTAATATTTTACAATATCTTAATAATATAAACATGATAACATTATAATTTTTATTAGTGTTGCTTTTATTTTCAGGAAATATCTAAAAAATACTATGAATCTTAAGAACAAGTCATTCATAAAATTGATGGGTCTTGGAGTTTTTTTAGAAAAAGAAAAATATTGGTTGTATTTTATATATTATTATTTATTTTATATTATTATTAGTTAATGTTTTTCTCTAACTTGAAAATATATGTTTTATAAAATATAATGAATTAGTTTACTCTATTGGTCAGATAGAGAATTTGTTTAAAGATCATGGAAAACTCAGAAAAAAATTTTTTAATGAACTTATGAGAGAAGTTGGAGTAAGTGATTTTAATTACTATTTATGTTTATTTCATTAAATTAAAAACAGAATAATGGAAATATATATCAACAAATAAGAATTAAACATAGTTAAATAGGGTCAAATACATGGATGAAATAGTGTGAATTACCTCTATTAGTTTCATTTGATTCTTTTTAGGTGGACCCAATTATTTGGGTTTAAGTAAATTTTTTTGTTATAAAATATTTTTCATTTTTAATTGTAATGAATTAACATTAAATAGTAATTTCTTTAATTAGATAATATTATGATGTTCAAATAATTTTAAAAATAAATGTTAATATTATTTTATTAATTGTTGGAATTGGTGTCCTATGACTAACTGTTTTTTCTTTTATTTCGTGTATATTCAATGTTTTAAATATTAATAAAAAAAATTATTACATATTTTTGTTTTTTCTGCCTGAATCTAATGTAGTAATGTACTAGAGTATACATCACATTGATAAGGTCATAACAGTTCCATACTATGATGAGAAAATTGATGTGCTATGATGATATTATGAAATAATGTTTTGGGGTTGGATAACATACTATGATAGGAAACATAGATTATAGACTGTTAGGTGCATGTACTCGTAAGTATATGAGGATTCTTCTCATGAAGTTCATATTTGGTAATCTCAAACATGATAGATTATAAGAAAATTCTTACCAGTAGGAATTCTTCTTGTTTTAAAGTCATCAAGTATTCATATATACAAGCTTGGGTGATGGTCCTTAGACATTAAGATTGTTGTTAATGCATGTTATAACTCACATTCTGAAATTTATTTCAAAAACCACGGTGCTAACCATTCTTGGCGAAGTTGGATACATTGGGGGAGTCATGAGTGACATGTCATTTAATAATAAGTCGAGAAGTGATTTGTCTCTTCCATCTGTATGGAAGCTGAATTGTTAGCAATTCGATTGTATTTTAATTATAACATTAAATTCCATGGGCATAGTGTAATGACTTTTTTATTTCATATATCCAAATAAAGATATATTGATCATATATGTAGGTGACATTGATGTAAAACATTCTTGATTAGATATTTTGACAAAGGGATTGTTTTTCATAGTGAGTGTTTTTATGTGCTTTTCGGCATTGGGAAATTATGTTCTTTCTCTTGGGTTCCTTTAACCATTGGTAGATAGTAATCATAGACTTTAAAAAATCCCTATTAATTCTAATGATATTGGATCCTAGAGGGTCACACAATAAATGTTTCTGTGATCCCAAATAAATTACATTTGGGCTTTATTAATCTAATAACTTTTATTCTCAAGTATGAGGAATATTATTTTCATGATATATTGATCAAATAATTAAAAATAAATATTTAATCACCATATTTTTATTAAAAATTTTATTTTATTCAATGAATAATTTTTTAAGAAATATATATTCAATATATTGTGAATAAAATATTAATTCGATTGATTAAAAAATTGTAGAGTTTTAATGGACTAAGATCGAGTGTGGTGGAAAATATTAATTAGAAAGACCGTTACATAATATATTTTATTGTGAAAGCTGGTGCACACCAAAAAATAATAATAATATAAATATTATTATGCTGTATGGGGTTTATTAATGGTAATAAATGTTAGTTAATGGATGATATGAAATAAAATCATATTTTATCTAATGTTCTAAATCTATAAATAGAGAGTTATGTCTATTATATAGAAAATCCTAAAATTAAAAATAGATAATTGTTGTGTACAATGATTTCTATCTCAAAAACTTTTTCTCTCTACCTCTTAAGAACGAGATGTGCAAGAGAGATTTATTTAAGACTGAAGAATGAGCAATCAAGAACAAACAATTCCAGAACTTCAACTCGCTGCACTAGTAACCAAATATCGAGTTGTGTTGTTTATATATCATAGAAGCACATGTTGATCACCACTAGAGGATTTCTATCCTTTCATCCTCACAAAAAATATATTTAATCGTAAAGGTTCCTTTCGTATGATCCAAATTCACAAATGAAGAATGTTCCTAATCATAAGTATTTATTTCATCAAATATTAAATAAATTAATTATAAATTTTAGGTGGAGGATAATTTCTCATGGTTTGGAGAAAAAATTATTAAAAAAAATTATAATATATCACCCAACTCTGCACACCCCCACTATACCAAGAACCATCAAGTGGTATCAGAGATGTCACATTTATATTTAGAATAATTTATTTGACTGGTGATCTATGAAAAATTTTGGTTTGATTTTAATTTCTTGTTATGTGTTATTTAATATAATTTAATATAACATATAATAGTGTTATTAATCATGTTCATTTAGTGTTTCATTTTTTAAATGTTAAAGAACAATTGATGAATTATCGGAGATGCAACCTAGAACTGCCAAATCATTGGCCAGGAAAATTTGGTTACATGGTGGGTAGTTCGAGTATATGTTAGATTACCATGTGAATTGTATCAGGATCCAATGAAAAATTAATTAAAAATAGTTATTTTATTGCACGATGTGTTTTAATTGGGCCAAAATATTGCATGACAAGAGGTTACGAGGTGTGTAGTTGGCATGTACATGCCCTGTAGTCTGGCTGAGTAAACACACCAAAGCCCCGAGTGTGTGACATGGATATACGAAAACTGTGGTATAAAGAATGTATTTGGATTCACACACCACATTGTCTCCCATTGATTAAAAAAAATTAAATTTATATTAAATTTGAAAATTCCATCATTAAACCAATATTATATCGTTTGGTACACCATTGTGTGTTTGAAATTTTAATAATGGGTTTAACGACTTTTAAACTCCCAGTTAATGTATTCTAAATAATATGTCATTATTGGTTATTTGTTTTATTTTCCATGAATTCATATAATGATGGGTATATCCAAATAAGATCTAATGGGCAGGAAGATAAAATGGAATTAATTAATTTATTAATTAATTAAACTGAATTTATATTAAATAATAAAATAATAAATAAATAAATAAATTCTAGCCATTTATGTTTTCTTATTCATTGTATCTATAGTCATTCATGATCTTGACCGAGACCTATGTATGTGTTCAGTGTTTTATTTTAATTTATTGCATGAGTTTGAAAATCATTAATATTAAATCAAATGGTGGTATGCAATTCATTTATCCATCTATTATTTTTTTGGACTTGCATATAGCATCCCGCCTTTTTATCACATAAACTTTCATTACATTTTACAAAACTGAGGATCTTTAAAGTTTAGTGTCTAGGAAACCAGGAACTTAATACATGAAACAACAAAAAAAAAATCTTCTTAAACACTTGAAAGGCTTCAACTTAAGTTCATCCTAGGTTCATTACTGCATCTCATAACCTGGGGACATACATCAAAGGAAAGGGTGAGCAGAAGGCCCAGTAATGGAAACAAGAGAATCATTTTACATGTGATCTTGAGATACTTCAATAAGGACATGAGAAGAACTTTAAGGCATTAGAAAGAAATAATGAGATACATCATAATAAAAATAACATTTTTCATAACTTGAAGATGTGGCTGCAACATTTAATATTGACAATCGTTTCGTTTCACCAAGGTCCATCCCCAAGGTGTCGTTAAAAATTACCAAGGTTAATCACCAAGGCGTCGTTAAAAATGGTCATCTCTAGAGATTAAGTCTTTACCCAATGCATTGGAGCGCTATCAGGGCACACCCTTAAATTTTCATTTATTTTCATGTGAGCCACATATATCATCATCAAAAATTTCATAAATAACCCATATATCATAAAATAAATGGGTTTCATTTCATAATCATAACGTTTTAAAAACTGCTTTAAAGACATGATCTTTACGTTACTTTAAAACCCACAGAAAAGGAAGGTGGGTCTCATGTATGTAAATCCCAGAATTTAAAATAGAACATTTTGGTATATATGTGAATACCCCTTTAGAATAAAGAGCATTGAGTATTCACTTAATAATATAAAAGAACTTTATAAAAAGAGAGAGACATTTTGAGACAGAAATTCTACAGCATAATGGCTATGTTACGAGGTTTTAGAAGACATTAAAAAGAGAGGGAAAATGGGTCAAACATTCATAAATGACCCATAAAATAGTAGATGGATAGAATAAGAAGGATACATGATCATGGTAATGAAATTTCAAGGACATACCATTTGAAATGAAAAACATGGAAGGAAGAAAAAAATTAGATTTCTCTTATGAATGTTCGGCAGCCTAACGGCGTTACTTAAACATCAACAAAAATGATTTGAAAAGATCAAATAGGGTATCTAATCAAGTGAACATAAGAGTTCAGTATGATAGATATAGAGATAATTCCCCAACATAATTAAAAAGTAACTTGAAAGACTTGACATGAAAGTAGAACTTTGAAAAGAATGAGAAGGGTGAAAGAATCCTCTAAAAATTCGGCAGCCTAACGACGCCACTTAAAACTTCAAAATACTGAATTGAAGAGATCAAATGGGGTCTCTCATCATATGAACATAAGAGTCCAGTATGATAGATATATGGGTCATACCCCAACATAACAAAAAGGAACTTGAAATAATTGACATGAAAGTAGAACGTCAAAACGAGAAGGGTGAAGAACCACTTAAAAATTCGGCAGCCTAACGGCGCCACTTAAAACATCAAAATACTAAATTGAAGAGATCAAATGGGGTCTCTCATCATATGGTCATAAAAGATCAGTATGATAGATATAGAGATCATACCCCAACATAACAAAAAGGAACTTGAAATAATTGACATGAAAGTAGAACTTCAAAATGAGAATGGTGAAGAACCACTTAAAAATTGGGCAGCCTAACGGCACCACTTAAAACTTTAAAATACTGAATTGAAGAGATCAAATGGGGTATCTCATCATATGATCATAAAAGATAAGTATGATAAATTTAGAGATCATACCCAAACATAATAAAAAGGAACATGAAATACTTTACATGAAAATAGATCTTGAAAAATGAGTGGGGAGAAAGAATCTGTTACAAAAATTTCGGCAGCCTAACGGCGCCACATAAAACGTCATAAAACAAAATAATGAGAGTAAGAGGGGATCTCTCATTATATGAACATAAAAAGGGCAGTAAGAGGAGTATAAAAGAAAATCCTCCAACATAAGAACATGGAGCATAAAAGGAATGACATAAAAGAGATCACTTGAAAAGAAAGAGAGGGGTCGGATCCCTTACCTTAAAATGTAACTCTTAAAACTCAAAGGTTGGGACCTTGAGGGCTTAAGGGCACCTTAGGAGGACTCTTTGGGGGTAATGAGACCAGAACATCGTTGGGGGAGAGTGAGGAGTCGAAATAGATGAGAGGATGGCTTGGTATTTATAGGGAAAGTGAGGGGACAAGGCATTAATGGCCAAGGGACACCTCACATGTGCTTTTCTCAAACCCATGTGCTCTCCCTTGGCATTTATCATGAAGTTAGGCCACATGGGTCCCCCAAAACAATAATTCATCACCCTTTTCCGGCCAAACCTTAAAATATCTCATGAAATCATCATGACATAGTTATGATGTCATTAAACATACAGAAACCCTAAAACTGTATTTTTACTATTCACTGAAAATTCAACTTTCTCAGAAAAATCCCAAAATTTCACATTAACCAAATATCAATGCTATGATTTCAAAAATGAACTCCATTTTATAAAAATAATTTTCTAAATATTTTTAATTTTATTTTTAAATTAATACACTATTCACCGAAAATTCATTTTTTCAGAAAAAACACAAAAAATTACCTTAACATAATATCGATGCTCTGAGTTCAAAAATAAAGTCCATTTTATAAAAATAATTTTCTAAATATTTTTAATTTAATTTTTAATTAAAAAACACTATTCACCCGAAAAAATTAATACTTGAATAATAGTTTATGAAACCGTTATTTAACCATTTTATTGAATCACATTACTTAATCAAGGTGCCTAGATTATTTTAAAAATTTCTTTAAGTGAGATTACTAATCCATTTGGTCACATTACTAATCCTAAGCGTAAAATCACTATTCACAATTTACTACTCATCAAAAATCAAGTTAATATTATTAGACTCTAAATTTAGTACTGGACATAATTGTAGAAGACCATTTTTTGGAAATCATTACACATTTTAAATTATTTAAGGTTTACATAAACATTTTTTTAAATTATCATTTTGAAAATTCATCAAAAATATGAATACTATTTTTATCCGGTCATTTGAAAATTCATAAACTTCATCATAAGAAGAAATCCCAATTTTTATTTAAAACAAGGATTACACAAGGCAGTTACGGTCTCGTTACATAGCCCCTTATAATACCAGCATAGGACCTAAGACTAAGGTGTGCTAGGGTGATAGAATCTTGGGGCGGCTCAGTCAACATTGCCCGAGTAGTAATTTCTATCAGTTTAAACTTCTCACGAAGGCGATTCCGTTCTAGCTTCACATGATGATGTTCGGCTTGGATTTGGTCCAGAGCAAAGCCCAATGGTGCTACCTCCTTCCCAAGCTCTGTTAGATGGGCTTCGATCGGTCCAAGACTACTAGGTGAGGCCATCAAATCTTCTTTCTATAATAATTAACCAAGATTACTTGTATTTAGAGACAATAATCAAAACATTTTGTTCACAGTGGTCATATTGACCGATGGTCATATAACAATCAAAACCCAATGGTCTCATTTTAATTATAATCATGTTTATCAAATAAAACATTTTTGTTGAGTATAAAAATAAAATAAAATAACACATGAAATTAGGAAACAAGATTTATTAAAAATTTCGGGCCGTTACAATCTTCCCCCCTTAAGAAATTGCGTCCTCGCAATTTTTAAAATTGGGTTTTGAATTTTCATTGAATGTCCCACATTGGAAAAATAGTCAGTAACACCATTACCTTAAAATAAAGAAAAGGAAGTACAACGGCCACCCGAGTTTACTCATACGTGGATTCCATGTAGAAAACATGGATATGGAGGAGAAAACAAAGGGTCACGTTCTAAAGTAGAGTGATAGAAAACATGATTAAGAGGAAGTTAACCACCAGAAAATCCCAAAATTATGATGTGTCTAAGAGGTCCTTGATTACCCAGTAGGAAACGTAAACCAACAACGTTTTTGTTTTACGTTCCTTTTCATAAATTTGAGGAATTGATTTACAACATAGAACAAAAACATAAGGATATATATCTACCTTCATGTAGAGTTTCATACTTTAATAAGTTTCTACCAAAACTAATCTTTTCTCCAAACGATGAGCATTCAAAACT
This sequence comes from Viscum album, assembly GCA_963277665.1. Taxonomy (NCBI): domain Eukaryota; kingdom Viridiplantae; phylum Streptophyta; class Magnoliopsida; order Santalales; family Viscaceae; genus Viscum; species Viscum album. The sequence continues at coordinate 419,937,185 of OY728128.1, forward strand.
ACTTGGTCTCATCAAAACACAAGAATCATCTTCTAGAGAATCACATAATCCACAAAAGATCAACTATCTATTTCTTCTATCTTTAAACATTATCCCAAAAATAGAAAGGGTATGGTAAAACAACTCTTCAAAAAGGATCCCATAGGAATGGAAACTACTTTTAAATCTTCAAAGTTCCATGGTACTACCCAAAGTTCATAATAGACCATTCCGTAAATAATGGTCCTTAAGATTCCTCAAAATAAACCAAACTAAGATTAAAACCCAAATATAAGAAAGATTTGATAACATAGTCTTCCAAAATAAACTTCATTGTTCATCTCCAAACAACATCAACCACTCCTAACATCTTATAAAAAATGTAGCTAACCCAAACATATTTTACCCAAGATAGGTTAATCATTCCCATAAGTAACCTAAATTACGATAAGTCCACCTTAAATTCATCGATTCTTCAAAATATAAGTCAACCTTACTCCTCAATGAAAATACCGTAGTAATCTAGTTACCTCGATCAAATATGGTTCCCTAAAATAATGAACGTCTTCCAAAATTATAATCAGCTTTTAATCCCCTAATCATCTCTTTCATATTAATATGGCAATCATTGCATTTCCTATGACATTGGTTATTGGGACATGTTCTTCCATCTCCCACCATTAACTAAGAAGAGAAATTATAATTAAAGGCTTAAATACTTAACCAATATTCATGAAAAGGAGCTTAAAGCATATAAGGATAACTTGTAGAAGAAAAGTATACCATAACTTGTGATCCCCTAGGTTCCAACCTAGGTTATCCATGATCATATATTCTTATGTGAATCTTTGTTCCTTTAACAATGGTTCATACTAAGCTTATGAATTTACCAAAGCATATCCCCCGGGAGTGTCGTAACCAAGAGTACAGGAAGGCCCGTTGTCGTGTACCAGTTCCCATTCGAGTCTAGCCCAAAGCGGTGTTTTCAGGTTTTACCCCTATGTACATCTGTTCCAGAGCCACCTCTACCTGCTCGTACCCAGACAGGGATGCATTTTCTTGGAAACCCCTTACTCAATACTCACCAAAATACCAGGAAAATTTCCTATATTTAAACTTTTCTATAGGGTTATTCCTAAAGTTTTCATATCCTAATTTCCACAAATAACTAAACCATCCTTTGATACCAACTATAGAATCCTTCCTTTTTATCACATAAACTTTCATTACATTTTACAAAACTGAGGATCTTTAAGGATTAGTGTCTTGGAAACCAGGAACTTAATACATGAAACAACAAAAAAAACACATTCTTCTTAAACACTTGAAAGGCTTCTCCTTAAGTTCATCCTAGGTTCATTACTGCATCTCATAACCTGGGGACATACATCAAAGGAAAGGGTGAGCAGAAGGCCCAGTAAAGGAAACAAGAGAAAAATTTTACATGTGAACTTGAGATACTTCAATAAAGACATGAGAAGAACTTTAAGGCATTAGAAAGAAATAATGAGATACATCATAATAAAAATAACATTTTTCATAACTTGAAGATGTGGTTGCAACATTTAATATTGACAATCGTTTCGTTTCACCAAGGTCCATCCCCAAGGTGTCGTTAAAAATTACCAAGGTTAATCACCAAGGCGTCGTTAAAAATGGTCATCTCTAGAGATTAAGTCTTTTCCCAATGCATTGGAGCGCTATCAGGGCGCACCCTTAAATTTTCCTTTATTATCATGTGAGACACATATATCATCATCAAAAATTTCATAAATAACCCATATAGCATAAAATAAATGGGTTTCATTTCATAATCATAACGTTTTAAAAACTGCTTTAAAGACATGATCTTTACGTTACTTTAAAACCCACAGAAAAGGAAGGTGGGTCTCATGTATGTAAATCCCAGAATTTAAAATAGAACATTTTGGTATATATGTTAATACCCCTTTAGAATAAAGAGCTTTGAGTATTCACTTAATAATATAAAAGAACTTTAGAAAAAGAGAGAGACATTTTGAGACAGAAATTCTACAGCATAACGGCTATGTTACGAGGTTTTAGAAGACATTAAAAAGAGAGGGAAAATGGGTCAAACATTCATAAATGACCCATAAAACAGTAGATGGACAGAATAAGAAGGATACATGATCAGGGTAATGAAATTTCAAGGACATACCATTTGAAATGAAAAACATGGAAGGAAGACAAAAATTAGATTTCTCTTATGAAAGTTCGGCAGCCTAACGGCGTTACTTAAACATCAACAAAAATGATTTGAAAAGATCAAATAGGGTCTCTCATCATGTGAACATAAGAGTTCAGTATGATAGATATAGAGATAATTCCCCAACATACTTAAAAAGTAACTTGAAAGACTTGACAAGAAAGTAGAACTTTGAAAAGAATGAGAAGGGTGAAAGAATCCCCTAAAAATTCGGCAGCCTAACGGCGCCACTTAAAACTTCAAAATACTGAATTGAAGAGATCAAATGGGGTATCTCATCATATGAAAATAAGAGTCCAGTATGATAGATATATGTATCATACCCCAAAATAACAAAAAGGAACTTGAAATAATTGACATGAAAGTAGAACTTCAAAACGAGAAGGGTGAAGAACCACTTAAAAATTCGGCAGCCTAACGGCGCCACTTAAAACTTCAAAATTATGAATTGAATAGATAAAATGGGGTCTCTCATCATATGGTCATAAAAGATCAGAATGATAGATATAGAGATAATACCCCAACATAACAAAAAGTAACTTGAAATAATTGACATGAAAGTAGAACTTCAAAATGAGAATGGTGAAGAACCACTTAAAAATTGGGCAGCCTAACGGCACCACTTAAAACTTTAAAATACTGAATTGAAGAGATCAAATGGGGTCTCTCATCATATGATCATAAAAGATAAGTATGATAAATTAAGAGATCATACCCCAACATATAAAAAGGAACATGAAATACTTTACATGAAAATAGATCTTGAAAAATGAGAGGGGAGAAAGAATCCGTTACAGAAATTCTGGTAGCCTAACGGCGCCACATAAAACTTCATAAAACAAAATAATGAGAGTTAGAGGGGATCTCTCATTATATGAACATAAAAAGGGCAGTAAGAGGAGTATAAAATAAAATCCTCCAACATAAGAACATGGAGCATAAAAGGAATGACATAAAAGAGATCACTTGAAAAGAAAGAGAGGGGTCGGATCCCTTACCTTAAAATGTAACTCTTAATCCTCAAAGGTTGGGACCTTGAAGGCTTGAGGGCACCTTGGGAGGACTCTTTGGGGGGTAATGAGACCAGAACATCGTTGGGGTAGAGTGATGAGTCAAAATAGATGAGAGGATGGCTTGGTATTTATAGGGAAAGTGAGGGGACAAGGCATTAATGGCCAAGGGACATCTCACATGTGCTTTTCTCAAACCCATGTGCTCTCCCTTGGAATTTATCATGAAGTTAGGCCACATGGGTCCCCCAAAACAATAATTCATCACCCTTGGCCGGCCAACCCTTAAAAGATCTCATGACATCATCATGACATAGTTATGATGTCATTAAACATACCGAAACCCTAAAACTGTATTTTTACTATTCACTGAAAATTCAACTTTCTCAGAAAAATCCCAAAATTTCACATTAACCAAATATCAATGCTATGATTTTGAAAATGAACTCCATTTTATAAAAATAATTTTCTAAATATTTTTAATTTTATTTTTAAATAAATAGATTCACAGAAAATTCATTTTTTCAGAAAAAACCCCAAAAATTACCTTAACATAATATCGATGCTCTGAGTTCAAAAATAAAGTCCATTTTATAAAAATAATTTTCTAAATATTTTTAATTTAATTTTTAATTAAAAAACACTATTCACCCGAAAAAATTAATACTTGAATAATAATTTATGAAACCGTTATTTAACCATTTTATTGAATCACATTACTTAATCAAGGTGCCTAGATTATTTTAAAACTTTCTTTAAGTGAGATTACTAATCCATTTGGTCACATTACTAATCCTAAGCGTAAAATCACTATTCACAATTTACTATTCATCAAAAATCAAGTAAATCTTATTAGACTCTAAATTTCGTACTGGACATAATTGTAGAAGACCATTTTTTGGAAATCATTACACATTTTATATTATTTAAGGTTTACATAAACATTTTTTTAAATTATCCTTTTGAAAATTCATCAAAAATATGCATACTATTTTTATCCGGTCATTTGAAAATTCATAAACTTCATCATAAGAAGAAATCCCAATTTTTATTTAAAACAAGGATTACACAAGGCAGTTACGGTCTCGTTACATAGCCCCTTATAATACCAGCATAGGACCTAATAGTAAGGTGTTCTAGGGTGATAGAATCTTGGGGCGGCTCAGTCAACATTGCCCGAGTAGTAATTTCTATCAGTTTGAACTTCTCGCGAAGGAGATTCCATTCTAGCTTCACATGATGAAGTTCGGCTTGGATTTGGTCCAGAGCAAAGCCCAATGGTGCTACCTCCTTCCCAAGCTCTATTAGATGGGATTCGATCGGTCCAAGACTACTAGGTGAGGCCATCAAATCTTCTTTCTATAATAATTAACCACGATTACTTGTATTTAGAGACAATAATCAAAACATTTTGTTCATAGTGGTCATATTGACCGATGGTCATATAACAATCAAAACCCAATGGTCTCATTTTAATTATAATCATGCTTATCAAATAAAACATTTTTGTTGAGTATAAAAATAATATAAAATAACACATGAAATTACGAAACAAGATTTATTAAAAATTTCAGGCCGTTACATTGCATGTCCAATGATATTTATGTAATCCTCTATAACCAATCATTTGATTCCCTTCACCTATGAGTGGTTAATAAATATTTGAAATTAATGGTGCCAATCAAGGTGCTTGGAGGCAGTTCAAGAGAGAATCATAATGATACCAACCTAGGTGATACATAGGTGGATAGGTGAAATGCTACAACTCATACCAACACTGACAAGAGGAGTTATTTACCCTATGCCAAAGGTTGATTTAATGTATACTAATTAAATAAACCTTTAGATAATGATCATTAATGGTTTATTTAATTAATTATTTATCTATATCTTTGCAACTATTTATTTTATAGATGAAATATCACAATCACATAAATAAATGAATTAATGTGAAAAGACCAAAATTAAATAAATTAGTTGTCCATAAATGTTTTATCTAACATGGATAATCAATTATGTAACATCCAATTAATTTTAAAAATATGTGTAAAGTATTACACAAGATAAAATTTATTTGAAAATAATTAAAATATATGGATTAAATATTAATTCAGACTAACCCTTCAATTATTGGATTTGGAATAAAAGAATAGAACTTACTATAGTACATGGAAAAACTCTAGACACTTACTTTTATTGAGCAGTTATCATGAGAGTTTTGAGTTAAATTAACTGAAATTGTTTTGAATTTAATTTACAAATTATGTTAAATGAAAATTTGGAGGCAATGGTTAAAGAAATATATGTTAGGATTTTAGTATAGGGGAATCCACTCAAAAAATGAAAGAGTTCCAAGTCTGTAGTTGGAAATACCACCTACCTATTTACTTTATTATGTTTCTCATGTCCAAAATTAGGATCATTATGAAACATATTGGGGATCCTATTCACTAGAATGTTAAATCAACTAGAAATTTCAATTTTAATGGTAAGGGATTTTGAGACATGATAAAATATCTATAGATTTAATAAATAGATAAATAAAAGTAAATTTATTATATATCACTTATTTGTAAAAAAGAAAATTACGTATACTATAATATTTTTAATTAGAGAATAAAATAAAATTTTCATCACCCAAACTATCCATATGTTCAGTATTAAAGAAGGATAATCTCCAAACTTATTGTAACATTTTGGAGTGATTTATATTCCCTGGGGTTGTGATACACCATGAATGAAATCTTATGTGATAGAATCCCCAATGCCTAATCCACCTGTTAATTAGAAAGGTGATGAAGATTTCATTATCTATGAAAATCATTTGAGCGATGTGGTCGACATTTAATTTTTTATGCTTTCATTTATTTTTATTGAACTAATGAACCCTCACAAAAAATTACTATGTATAACATACTTGAGAACCTCCATCATCATTACCTTGAGAGATAGAGAGAAATGGATTGATATTTACAAGGCAATATTTTAGTGAAATCATGGAGAGGGTGTCCCTGCTCGACCTCGTGTAGTCATGTTTGTTGGTTACAATGGTATCTTAGAAGTAGTAGGTTTTAAACTCCCCAAAGAACTAGTAACCGAACACATTCTGGAATCTCTCCCTCAAAGTTTCTTCAACTTTGTTGTGAATTTTAATAAGAATAACATTGACAAGTCTTGTCTATATCTTGTTACTCTTCTTCACCTACTAGATAATGATACAAAGAGAGAAAATCCTTATATATTTATGGTGATAAAATGAAAAAGGATATCAATGATATTTTATCCCAAATAATCTTCACACCCTCCCATGAAGAGGAATATCAATAGGGAATCAAGGGAACAAGATGTTGTACATTTCTCATGTGGTAAGAAGGGACACTGGAAGAAAAACTGTACCCAACCAAAGAATAAAAGGGAAGCTTCAGGTGCTTTTGTTTTTGGGTGCAATTTATCTGTCTCTAAAAATTTATTATTAGATACAACTTGAGGTGCTCACATATGTATTTAAATATAGGAACTTGGTAGATCTAGAATTATTGAACATGGATAGGTTGATCTTAAAGAAACTAGTATAGAAACAATTGTTGTTGTACCTATCGCGGAGTACCAACACATATTGATTACCATAATGATCTTGGTTTTAAAGGGGTCTTATTATGTTCCATCAGTTAACAGAAACATTAATTATATATCCAGACTTAATACGAAGGTATTTATTTTTAAATTTGGTAATAAATGTTTCTTTTTTTAATGATAGAATTTATTTTTGTAATACACATTATAATAAATGCCTTTATTTTTTGGATTACATGAACCAAATAATGGAAATATAAAACGATGTTACATCATATGACTCATACGGCACCAAAATTTGGAATCATTGGATAAGTTATGTAAATGAATCGCAGTGGAATAAATTTCATCAAGATAGTCATTTAAATTCTTTTGAACTAAAACCACTTGGTGTATGCCACACAATTTTACCAGGAAAATAAAAAAAAGACCTATTTAGTGCGAAAGGTGAAAGGGATAAATAACTTTGTGAATTAGATAATACCGAGTTCTATGGTCCATTTACTATTATACAAATGGGTGGATACTTATAATTTATAAATTTTACTAAAGATTTTATTAAATATGGACATGTCTTCTTAATTCATTATAAGAAAAATTATTTTAATAAATTAATGGAATACAAGAATTAAGTTGAGAACCAGCTTAGTATGAAGATAAATAAACTATTCTTAGTCAATGGTGGAGAATATCTTAATATATAATTCATTTATTATTCATTAGAGTTCAGTATTTTATCTCCACTCACTCCTCCTTAAACCCCTCAATGGATTTTTGGAAGAGAAAGGAAGAATCGTACCTTGTTAGACATGAGGAGATCAATGATGAGTCATTAAAGTCTTCCATTATCCTTATAGGGATACACATTATAAAAAGAAGCTTAAATAATAAATTGAGTGAAAACTAAATCAACTGATGGCATACCAAACCTATTATGGAATAAAAATAAACCTATGTTTTCTTACATACCTGTTTGGGGTTCCAAAGCATTTATGAAGTCCTCTTCAGGTAACAAACTTTCTCCCCAAGGAACCACATGTATCTTTATATGATATCCCAAAGAATCAAATGGATACTAACTAAAAAATAATTAAGCCAAAAAGGTTGTGGTTGAAAGATATCCAAATTGTTTTGAGGAGGATCTTATCTCAATAGGTGATAGTTTGAGTGAGATAGAGTTCAATGACATTGAGGATCAAGATACACAAGATTTGGTACATGAACAGATACCAAAAATACTCTTAAGCAATTAAAATATTCTAAATACATAATTATTGAAAAGGGGTACTGGAGACATTAGAGAACTGGAACAGTATGAGTTTCTAGTCACCAAGTACGTTGACTCATTATTAGTTATAATAATGATCTTCTAACCTAAAATAAAGTATTAAGTGGAACTTATGGTCAAAAGTGGATGAAGCTAGGAATTCTGAAGTGGATTCCATATACCAAAGACATGTATGTATTTTGGTAGACACTGTAGTAGATGAAAATTCCATTTGTTTTAAATCGGTATTAATGAAGAAAATGGAAATGGAAAGACTTGTCAATACCTATAAGGCATAATTGGTTGAAAATGGGTTTAAAAAATGTCAAGGAATTGATTACAAAAAAAACTTTTCACGAGTTTCAATGATGAAATCCATTAGAATTCTACTTTCAATTTCATCATTCCATGATTATGATTTCTGGAAAATGGATGTCAAAACAACCTTTCATAACAGGTTTCATCAAGAAGATGTCTATATGGTGTAGTCCAAAGGGTTCTTGACTCCATACGATTCCAACAAGGTATGAAAGTCACGAAGATCTATTTATGGATTAAGAATATAGGTAATGGAAAATTCATTTTAAAGAGTCCATAACATAATTTGATTTCATAAAGAATGAATTTTAGTCATGTGTTAACAATTGATTTAGTGGGAGTGTAGTCTTTTTTTATAGTATATGATAATAAAATATTACTCATTAGAAATGAAATACCAGTATTACAGTCTATTAATTCAAGGTCTAATAAATGATTGTTTTTTGAAGGACATGGGAGGGGCAACATATATTCTTGGTATCATGATCCATCATGATATACCCAAGAGGTTTCTAGGCCTCAGTAAAAGTACATACCCTGAAAATATACTAAAGAGATTTAGTATGGAAAAATCCAAGAGTGGATTATTTCCATCATCACATGCCATTCATAGTTCCTAGAAAATGTGTCCTTAAACACATAAAGAAGGAAACACAAGGACAATGATTCCATATTCATCAGTGATTTGGTCAGTCATGTATGTTATGTTATGTACTAGTCTAGATGACACCTAAATATTAAGTGAAATACGAAGATATCATGATGATCCAAGTGACATCCATTTATTGGAAGTCATGATTGTCCATAACCATCTATGGAATACTAAGTATATGTTCTTATCTTATAGAGGAGATGAGGAACTGGTCAACAGAGGATATAAAGATGCAATTTCCAAATTGATAAATATGACACAAAGTCAGGAATAGGATACATATTCACATTTAATGGTGGTTATGTGAGCTGGAAGAGCACAATGAAGGCCATGGATAAAGATTCTATAGGGGAGTCTGAATATATTGCGACTTATGAGGTAGTTAAATAAGAAGTAATGATTCAGAACATCCTCCAACATCTTCATGCGGAATCTATAAATAAAGGTCATACCATACTCTATTATTTTAATGACCCAAAGTTTAATGAATGGAAATTACCTGCTTAAAATTATGTCTTATAGTATAATCACATAAAATTATATATAGAACAAAACAAAAACCATATAAATAAATAATGAGCAATATAAAAGTCATCTCTAGATGTTATGGAATGTAGATCTATAAAATAGTTACTTGACCTTTGGAATAGTAATGTGACCCTTATGATTAGTAAAATGAACAATGTAATAGTAAACTCACCAATTATATCATAAATAAAATTTATCCATATTATAAGTGAACAGATGTTATAATTACATATTTTTATAAGTAAATAGATATTTTAAAAATTAGTAACAATGTGTAGGTATTTTTTCAAGTCATGTATATTTAATTAAATTATTTTGATTAATTTAATAAAATAAAATAAAATTTATTTTCAAAAAATTTATTCATAAATAATTATTTTTATTTCTCACTATTATATGATAGTTTTAAGAGATAGTAATTAATATATCAAAGTGTTATAAAAGCAGTTTGAATTTTAAAATTTATATTTTTCAAGTAAATTATAATTTTAAATAATAATTAAATTTCTCATATTTAGAATATAATTCAAATAAAAGGGTCTTAATTTTTGAATTATACATGTTAAAAATTGGATGGTGTGAATTTTTGGGATTTTTCTAAAATACATGAATTTTTAGTGAATAATAAAATACAGTAATTTGCTGAATATATAAAATATATGTTAAATACACTATTACCGAGTTATAGATGATGTTAGAACCCTGGGTTAGAACTCACATGAACATATTACTATTTTTTGTCATAATAATCAGTAATCATTCTTATCTTGAGAAAAATAATAAAATAATGAATAAAATTTTGAGAAAACCATCCTCTCCTCCACTATAAAAACCACCCTCACCCCTCTTCTCATCACTCCTATAAATCCTTGTTCCTTGTCAAAATTATACTAAAATTACTACGTAATCACCTATCCCACTTCTAGAAGATCCTTTTATCTTCAAAAGACCAAATCCTCTCTCTTAAAGAGGTTCTCAAGGAAGATATATTCAAGAGGTAAATTCCTCTTTTCATTCTTTATTTTGCTTTCATGTTCAATTCTTTTCATTATCTTTCCTCACCTCATTTCATCCAAATGTTATGATAACTACAATATAATACATGTACTATAACGTTTTTATGAAAATGGATTAATTTATCATCATCTCTAGGTTCCCATCCTTTTATACTAGAAATGAAAACACTATCTGAGATTTTTTAATTTTGCAGAATCACGGACAATGGGTTTTCAATTGTCATTACCATCTTCAGTTCTACACATAAAACAATTTTTATCGTTAAAACAGAGTATAATATATGTATTATGTCTAATTTAATGTTTTGTAATCTTTTTCACAAATTATAATATTTTATAAATCATGATGTGATCAATGTGATAAAAAATCACCAATTAACAAAAAGAGTTATCATTAAAGTTTTATATAATTATTCATCTTCACATAAAATGAACAAATGAATTTTATAACCATGTAATATAATATATTTTCACTATTAAAATATAAATCCAATTTTTGACAACCATTCTTATCATACATGTATTTCAGTACATGTATTTAAGTAAACCAATCATGAAAACCATGGAAACAGACACTCCCAAACAATGAAATTGAACCCCATAACCCGTCAAAAGGCCATAAATGAACTTAATAAGGATATAATAAATAATTTTAATGTAAATGAGGTTATTTAAATATTAATTAATGAAGATAATTTTATTATTGATTTCATTAAGATGAAGAGAAGAACAAGTTCACACTGAAGGTAAGGGATTCTACTCGAACCTTCTTTATTCCATCGTGTTGATCTTTCTTTTTTATTACCCAAATGATGTTATCATATATTTTTATGTGAATCTTATAATTCCTGTGTATATGTACCAAAGTCATATATTAGTAACCTTATATTATTATATTTTATTGGTTTACATGTTTTTAAGTGGTTCTTTCCTCAATACTTAATGAAAAGCAAACCCATTTAAGGGAACTTCCCAAATTCATACCCAGTTTGATGTGAATATACCATATATTTTAATCCACCATTATTTTTGTAAAATCATTATTTTTATTATGAAAAATGTCTTGGTTATATTATGGTATTATATAATACATTATTCGATTTTCTATCTTAAATTCTCTTTAGTATTTTCTTTAAACCACACTAAAATGTTTTAATGATAAAAATTCTTAAATACTCTTTTTACATGTTATGACTTATGTTTGACATCAATTACCAGGATATATGACTATTTTACCTTATTAATGTCCATGTATGTTCTAATTCCTTTCTTTTATGGACACTTGTATGATACACACATTTACTATTCTTTATAACAAGATTATGATACCCATTTCATTCCATAAGTACCTTTTTGTTTATGTATTATTAGTTATGTATGATTATATATGTGGAAATAATATTCATGAACAAGTTATGATGGGTGCCTCCAAATAGCTCTCTAATTCATGTGTAATGTTTAGTCATGGTTGTTATCCTTGACTTGTGATCCTCTTTGTACAATGAGCCTTGAGTCCTGAAAGATTTATGTTTTATGTCACTGACACATTACTATTATTCCATGTTTATATGATCCCATGTTTAATGTGTTATGATTCCATATGTTCCATGCCATTTTATCTCATTATGACATCTCTTCTAACACATGTTCTAAAGCTTTCTTCTTATGTTTATTCCCTTATTAGGATATTTAGATCATCCCTTTTTTCATGTTATCCCTAGGTTATCCTATGAAGATGTAAGAGTACAATGGATGTTAAAGGATCTTTATGAATTCTAAATAAATAAATGTTTTATTTAGTTTCATGTTTTCATTTTTGTGTACATAGTCCTCCAAGACACAAGACTTCATGATAATTGGATTGTAAGTCAATTAGTTATTATGATTAAAATCATGTAATGATGTGTCTAAAAGGATATGGTGTCTATAGTTAGTATAAAGGTATGTTCTAGTTATTTTTGGAGATTAGGATTAGATCTCATTAGTAATAAAAATAAGGATGATCCTAAGTGTACAAAACTTCCCTAAATTTTGGTAAGTATAGATTAAGTGGTTTATCAATCAAATACTTCCCCGACTAGATATAGAATAGTCGGTGTAGCTCTAGAAAAAATGTATTTAGGGGTAAAACCTGAAAATACTACCTTGAGCTAGACTCAATCATAAACTGGTTCACAGTAACAGGCCTTGCTTCACTCCTAGTTTGACAATGCCTAGTGATATGCTTTGCTAAATTCATAATGTTATTATTAATCGTTAGTAAGGGAATAAAAAAAGATCACATAAGAACATAAGTTATGACATAGAGCTTGGATAACATATATTTAAACCTAGGTAATCACATTATTAGATATAATTCTCCTTGATAAGTTTATCTTTTTATGTTCAATGTTTTTTTTATGATTTTTAGATAAGTATTCAAGCCACCTAATTTTATGTTCTTTTTATAAGTTAATGATGGGAAATACAAGAACATTTTCCAACAATAAATGTGATAAGGAATATGAAGATTACCCTAATGATATTTCTGATATGATGGGAATGGGTTCTCAAAAAATCATGAAATTACTTTCCCAACTAACTAAAGTTATGAATAATAACAAGAATAATGTAGAACACCATCCTCCTCCATGTAAAGATAATGTTTTCGTAGAATCCTTTATGTGGAAAAGTCCACCTAGGTTTAGTGGATATTCTAACACCCCCTCATGGAACAGTGGATTAACTCCAATAAAAAGATATTCTCTATCCTCTAGTGCTTAGAAGAAGATAAATTCATAAGGTTGGTTGATCATTTTTTTGGGAAAGTTGATCAGTGGTGCACAGTGATGAAGAATATGAAGTTTGGGGAGGAAATATATTCGATGAATTAGGAAGAATTCAATAAAATGTTCTTACAATAAATATTTTTCCCAAACCCTTCGTTTCAAGATAGAAAGATAATTCCCCATAATTAAATATTAGGAAGATGAGTTCATCAGGGCGTATGGAGAATTATTCACAAGGTTTTAAAGATATGTCTTCACCTTTTTAATGAACACCGAATGCAAGTTTGATGTCTTATTTAGTAAACTAAATCCACGTCTTATAAATGTGTTGGTGATTTGAGACTTTGAATGTTATGAAAATATTATCCATTGTTCCTTAAAGGTTGAAATGGATATCGTAGAATCTTAATGGTATCATCTTCCTAGTAAAAAAATTGAAAAATAAAGACCAGTATGGGTGGTTAATGAAATATATCCGATTAGGGAAAGAAGACCGAACATCCCACATGTCAAAATTGTGGGAAGAAGAATCATGGGAATGATTTAAAGGGAACCAGGAACTATTTAAAATATAGAAAGTTAGGACATATAGAAATGAACCATATAATGGATATGAATAATTCCACTAATGTGGAAGAATAATGGAGGGTTCAGATCAACTCTCAACCTATAGTGTAGTGTTACAACTACAAAAAGTGTGGTTATTATGAGAAAAATATCTCCTTTCCAAGGGTTGTCGGAGGAATCCTAAAATAACCTCCATGGAAACAAGGAAGGTATTATGTTATCAATACAACAGAGTTTGAGCCGGAAAATGATGTGGTGACATGTATGATTGTTATTTATTAAAGAATAGATAATTTAGAATTTGATTTTGGTTTTATGCATTCTTTCATATCATTCAATTTTAGTAGAACTATTCAAACACAACCTCAAAATTTCAACGATAAGTATTCTGTGACAACAACCAATGGGGAAATTACTACATCAAAAGTATATAACTCCTCCATAGTTAACATTTGTGGATTGATCCTCCCAAAAATCTCTTTATAATTACTTTAGTGGAGTTTGATGTTATATTGTGCATGGATTGGAAATCTTTATACACATCCAACATCTATTTTTAGGAAATGGAGATCACACTAAACATCCCAAAGAATCTTCCACTTCATTATAAGTGTAAGGAGGATGAAAAATCTACTTTAGAATAATTGCCTCAAGTATTGATATTACTACCTTATGAGAAAGAATGTTTATCTCAAATGATCGAGATAAAGGAGATGATTCTTCCCAAAGTCATGCCCATCATGAGGGATTACACTGATGTATACCCTAAAGAATTGACTGGACTTCCTCCAAATTTATAGGTTGATTTCTAAATTTAACTTCGTCACATATCTCTTTTATATCAAAGATATATTATATAATGGCCACCATAGAGCTGAAAGAACTGAAGTAGCAGTTACAGGAGAATCTGAAGAAGGGTTTTATACGCCCGAGTGATTCACCATGGGGTTCAACAGTCTTCTTTGATAAAAAAAGGATGGATCAATACGACTTTTAATTTATTATCATGAGACAAATAAAATCACAATAAAGAACAATATCCCCTACCGTGGATAAATTACATATTTGATCAGCTATGTTGGTTGAGTTATTTTTCTATGTGGACCTTCAGTTGGGATATCACCAATTATAGTTGAGGAAGGAAGATATTTCCAAGACATCATTTTGAATGAGGTATGGACACTATGATTTCATAGTGATTCACATCAGACTCACTGATGCCCCAGAAATATTCATCGATTTAACGAATAGAGTATTTAGAGATTACGTCGACAAATTTTTGGTAGGCTTTATCGATGATATTATGATGTACTACAATATAAAGGAGGAACATGAGCAGCATTTGAAATAATGTGTTGATGACTTTTCAAGGGGAAGACATTTATGTAAAGTATAGTAAATTTGAGTTCTTGATGGGGGAAGTCCCATTCTTGGGCATGTTATCAACAAAAATGGGATAGAGGTGGAACCTTCTAAGATAATGATAATTGAAGAGTCTCCCAAAACAACATTTGTAATGGAGATCCATATATTTATTGGTATAGATGGGTATTATCGATGATTTTTGAAGAAATTCTCATGATTTTAAAACCTAATGAACAAGCTGACATGGAAGGGGGTGTAGTTTTTATGGGCTCTTGAATGTGAGAGAATATTTAAGGATATTAATGACAGTCTTATCACTATTACAATACTAATACTCCCAAAAAGTGTATAACTCAATATGGTGTACAAAAATTCTTCAAAGAATGTTTTAGGCTATATGCTGATGAGAAATGACAAAGTGATAGCCTACACCTCAAGGAAGCTGAAAACCCATCAGCAATACTACCCCATGCATGATCTGGAGTTGGTGGTAGTGATCTTTGAGTTTAAAATCAGGTGTAATTATCTCTATGGGGAAAATTATGTGATATATACTGATAACAAGAGGCTGAAAGATAATAATATGTTCTAGATATGATGGTTATAGATCATAAAGTATTATGAATCCTCAATCTATAACCATCTTGGTATGGAAAATAAGGAGTCAGATTCTCTAAGTAGAAAAGATTTTGTAGCCTTATCAATGATGAGAGTTGAGAAGGATCCAATCTTTGTATATCTTTAGAGGATGGACATGGGAATCATTAATGGAGGAACACCATCAATCCTTTCTAAATTTTTTCCTCAACCATACCTCATAGAGAAAAAAGGATGCTGAAATAAAAGATATTGATATTCTAAATAGGTCGGAAGCTATTAGAAATTGGAAATCCTTTAAGTTCAAGATTTATGAGGAAGGAGTAGTAAGATTTGTGTTATAACTATGTGTACCATCCAATGCAGAGATAAAGAAAGATCATTTGAACGACACACATAGATCAACCTTCTATATTCACCCAATGAGAAAAACGATGTATCAAGATCTCTCAGAAAACATTTCTTGGGACAATATGAAGAAGGATATTGATTAATATACAAAAAAATTCCTGGTATTTCAAAAGTGAATGTTGAAAGACAGAATTCTATGTGGATGATGAAACCACTACCCATAGTAACATGGAAGTGGGAGAATATCACCATGGGCTTTGTCATTGGACTTCCAAGGATATCCCAATGAAAAAATTATATATGGGTTATTGTGGATCGTCTTACAAAGACAAGTCACATTATATTAATTAGAGAGGACTTCTCCATGGATCAAATTTCACGAATATATATCAAATAGGTGGTAAGGATGCATGGAGTACCACTATCTATTGTATCAGATGGAGATACTAGATTCACCTTGATGTTTTGGAAAAGTCTCCAACATGCTCTAAGCACTGAACTGAACATTAGTATGATGTGTCATCCTCCAAATGATGGCCAATCTGGGAAAACAATTTATACATTGGATTATATAATGAGAGCATGTTCTATGTTATTTAAAGGAAGTTGGGACTAACATCTTCCACTGGTCTAATTCTCTTACAACGATAGTTTCCACTACTGCATCTGAATGAAACCATATGAAACCCTTTATAGGAAAAGGTGCATAAAACTAGCGTGCTTAGATGAAGTTAGTGACCGTATGCTTCTAGGATCTAAAATGGTTGATTAAATTTCAGAGAAGGTGAAAACCATTTAGTAGGAAATCAAGGTAGTGCAATGTCGATATTAGAGTTATACAGACAATCTTCGATGGGACCTTGAGTTCAAAGTTAGAGACATTGTATTCCTCCGCATATCTCCATGGAAGAAGTTCATGAGGTTTGAGATGTAAGGAAATATATTTCCTAGGTAAATATTCCCCTTCAAGAACCTTGTTCTGGTCAGTGTTGTGGAATATCGACTGGCACTCCCACCTACTATATCTAAAGTACATGATTTATTCCGTGTATCCCTATTAAAGATGTATACACCAGATCCTTCATGTGTACTCTCTTTAATGCTGTTACAATTGGAGAATGATATTTCTTACAAGGACCATCTATTGAAGGTCTTGGACCATAGAGATAATGTTATATGAAAAAACACTACTCACCTGGTCAAATTGATATGGCAGAACCATAACTACGAAGAAGAAACATGGGAACCAGAAGAGGTAATGAAAGAAAAATACCAACACCTATTTATGTCTTATAATGTAAAACAAATTTTGAGGGAGAAATTTCATAAGGGGGGGGGGAGAATGTAATGACCCAATGTTTAATCAATGGAAATTACGTTGTTACAATTATTTATTATAGTATAATCACATAAGATTACATATATAACACAATAAAAACATTATAAATAAATAATGAGTAAAATAAAAGGTATCTCTAGAATTTGAGGAATGTAAACTGATGATATAGTAATTTGACCATTAAGATAGTAATGTTTCCTTATGAATAGTAAATCGGCCAATGTAATAGTAACCTCACCAATTTAAGAATAAATAAAAATTTTCCATCGTATGAGTCACAATATTGTATAATATATCATTGTATAATTAAATAAATATTTTAAAATTATTACAAATGTGTTGGTATATTTGTAAGTCATGTATATTTAATTAAAATTTTATGATTAAATTAATAAATTAAAAGAAAATTGATTTTCAAAATATAAGTTAATAAATAATATTTTTATGACTTATGATTATATAATAATTTTAATAGACATAAATTAATTTTCAAAGTGCTTGAAAAGCCGTTTTAATTTTAAATTTTTTATTTCTCAAGTAAGTTATTATTTTAATAAAAAAATTAAATTTCATGTATTTTTAAAAATATTCTAATAAAATAGAATTAATTTTTTTAATTCTACATATCAAAAAACTATTGTGGTGAATCTTTGGGATGAATCTGAAATACTTGAATTTTTGATGAATAGTAAAATACGTCAATTTGCTATATATATACATTATATGTTAAATACACTATTTATTGTGTCATGGGTGATGTAATCACGTTGGGTTCAAAATCATATTCTCATATTACTGTATTTTGTCACAATAATAAAAACTATTTCTTTTCTTGATAAAAATAATAATATAATGAATAAAATATAGAAAAAAATCCTCTCCTCTATAAAAACCACACTCACCCCCTCTTTTCTTCACCCCTATCAATCCTTTTTCCGAGTTAAAATTAAACCCAAATCCATTAAAAATCCCCTCTACCTCGTCCACCATCCCTTTATCCATTCAAAAGTCTAAATCCACTCCCTTAAATAGGTTCTCAAGGAAGATCTATTCAAGAGGTAAATTCCACTTTTCATTATTTTTTCGAGTTCAATTCTTTTTATTTCTTACCTCACCTCCATTAATCTAAATACTATGATAACTCCATTAAATTAAATTTAATATAACTTTTTTATGATAATGTAATAATTCATCATCACCTCTCCTTTCCCCTCATTTTATACTAGAAATGAAAACACTATCCGAGATGTTTTAATTTCTCCCATTCAAGGACAACAGATTTTTTATTTCCACCATCATCTAAAATTCTGGTCATGAAACCATTTTTATGGTTTAAATATAATAAAATATATGTATTATGTATAATTTAAGGTTCTATAATTTTTTTTACACATGATATTATTTTATAAATCAATATGTGTTCGATGTAATAAAAGCCTCCAATTAACCAAACCAGTTGTCATTAAAGTTTTATATAATTATCCATCTCCACTTCCAAGGACCAAATTAATTTTATAACCATGTAATCTAAAATATTTTCACTAATAAGATTTATCTTTAATTATGGAAAACTATTCTCATCTTATATTTTTATCCGTACATGTATACAAGTAATCCAATCATGATAAGAAAGGAAACAAACATGCCAATTGAATGTCTTAACCCATCAAAATGAGAGGAATGAACATAATAAAGTTATAATAGAAAATTTTCAAGTAAATTATTTTATTTAAATATTAATTAATGGGAATAATTTTATTTTTCAGGTTATTACGATCATGGGAAGAATACTTTTGGACTTAAGGTAAGGGATTCTTCGCGAACCTCCTTTATTCCTTCGAGTTGATCTATCCATCTTATTACCCAAATGGAGTTATCCTATATTTTTATGTGACTCTTATAAATAATATGTATAGGTACAAAATTCATGTATCAAGACCCTTTCATAATTATCTTTTAGTGATTTACCTATTTTTAAGTGGTTCCCTTCTCAATACTTCTGGAAAAGAAAACCAGTTAGAGGGAACTTCCTGAATTCTTACCCAGTTTCAAGTGCTCTCTACCATATATTTTAAGAAACCATTGTTTTTATATATAAATATTTTTATTATGAAAACCAAATTTTTTCAATTAATATTTTATATAAAATATTATTCCATTTTATACTTTAAATTATAGTTTGTATTTTATTTTAAACTACACTAATGTGTTATAATGCTGAAAATTCTTAAATACAGTTTTTCATTATTATCACTTATTTTTTAAATCACTTACCATGATATATTCTTATTTTAACCTTTTAATGTCCATGTATGTTAAAATTCATTTATTACATGGACAATTGTATGATAAACCAATTTATTGTGATTTATTACATGATTATTATACCAATTTCATTCCATGGGTACCGTTATGTTTTTATATGATTAATTATGTGTGATTCTATATGTGGAAAGTATATTCATGAAAATTTTATTATGGGTGTCCCCAAATATCACTCCAATGAATTTTTTAATTTTTTGTCTCATGAGACATTATTTCCAAAGGACTTGGCTGTTAGCCTTGACTCGTGCTTCCATGTGAAACAGTCTTGGTGGTTAACAACAACTTGTGCTCTTCTTTGTGAAATGAGCCTTGAATCATGCTAATGTAATATTTTATGTTTCTCCAAAATTACTATTATTCCATGTTTATATTATCACATATTTTATATGTTATGATCCCACTTGTTTCATGGCTTTTTCTATAATTATTTCATTCATTCTTACCCATGTGCTAATGATTTATTCTTATGCTTATTCCCTTGTATGTATTTTTAGCTCATACATTTGTTCATGTTATCCCCAGGTATCATATGTAGATGCAAGAGTATATTGGAATTTAGTTTATATTTATAAAGGCTAAAAAATGAAATGTTATATTTAGGTCCATTTTTTCAATTTTATATACCAAGTCTTCAATGATAGTAGACTTCATGATCCTTGGCTTGAAATATGATTCTTTATTATGTTGAAAATCATGTAATGATATGTGTAATAAGATAGGGTTGAAATAATTATGATAATACAAAAATAAAGGCTCTACCCAAATTTCCAAGTTCACATCAAAGGATGACGAACATACTATAGAAGTATCATCTCTTACAGGTTTTTTGAGAGAGGTGCAGCTATAGTGATCCTTTTTTTCAGGAAGTACTACATTGAGGACCCCGTGACTAAAGCCTTGACTCAGCAAAAACATGATTACTATCTGAGGTCTAGTAGACTAAATGTTGTAATCAATTTTCTCCTGTAACAACCAAAACTGTTATCAATGAAATTTATATCTTATTATAAATCACATAAAATCCAATAGAGACCATAATAAAATCTTTATAAATGAATAATTAATGAAATACAAGTTACCTCAAGAAGTAAAGGAACCTGCACCTATGAAATAGTAACATTACCATTGGAATAATAATATAACCCTTATGAATAGTAAAATAGAAAAAAGAATTGTAACCTCACCAATTAAAGTATAAATAAAATTTAAGAATCTTATATGTAAAAATATGATTTAATTATATAAAACTATAAGTAAATATTTTAAAAATTATTAATTACTTGTTTGAATATTAGTATGTGATAAATATTTAATTACAAGTTTATGATTAATTTAATAATTTAAAACATTTATTACAATAAAATGTGTTAATAAATTTATTTTTTGATTTTTTATGTTTTTAATATATTTTTATGAGGCCTTAAGTAATTTTTTAAAGACTTTTAAAATCAATTAAAATTTTAAAATTTTTATTTTCAATGTAAATTATGATTTTAGTTATAAATTTAATTACTCGTATTTAGAAAATTATTGTTATAAAATGGAGTTAATTTTTCATTTCTACATGTCAAAAAATGTCGGGGATAATTTTGGGGATTTTTCAAAATGACTTGAATTTTTGGTGTATAGTGAAATACGATAATTTATAAAATAATAGAAATACATTAATTATTGATTCACTGGTGATGTAAGAATTAAGTAAGCCAAAATTCTCAAACTGTCATTCATTATTTTAATATATTTATTAATAATTATCAAAATATTCATACTTGTTATCGAAAATAATAATCTAATGATTAAAATAATCATAAAACACTCCTTTCCTCCACTATAAATACCACCCATCAACACCTCTTCTCCTCACACCTCTCAAGCATTGAGCCTTGCTTAAATTCATCCCAATACTCCTCCTTATACCCTCCCCGCATCTTGGAGCTCTTTTGATAACAAAAATAACAAGACTAGGTTCCTTAAAGAGATTATTAAAAGGGGAATTAAAGAGGTAATCCTCCCACATTTTTCTTCTAATTTACATTAAATTTCATTTCTTTTCTTATTCACTCCACTCCTCCATTCATAAAAATGGGATGATAAACTATAATACCTTAAAAATAATGGAATTATATTATGTTAACGTAATATCCATCATTAAAATCCTTCCCCTCTATCTTTTATTATGAAAATGACATCGTTGCCCAGGATATGTCAATTTACCGACATCATGGGTGATGCACATTCATTTTCCTTAACACCTTCAAGTATATTAATAAAACCATTAAATAGATGAAAACATATTTTAATATTTATGTTTTTGTACTTTTATGTTATGTATCTAACTTATATAAATAATACTAAATGATAAAAAATATTCTATTATGATCGAAGAAACGCAATAAATTAACCAAAAACAATCATCATGAACTTTTATATAATGATTCATTCTAATGACATAAAAAATTCTTAACAAGAACATTTTTACTTATTTAATATCATTACTAACATATATTAAATTTTTTGTATATTTATCCACAATTTAAATGAATATCCATTCATGTATACAAGTTATCCGATCATGAAAACAAAGAAAACAAACACTCATGAGCGATGAAATTAAACACTAAAACACATCCAAAAGCCCATAATTGAACTTAAGACAACCATAATGAAACAAATTAATGTATAAAAGGTTATTGATCTTTTAATTATTGAATCTAATTTTATTATACAAGACATTAATATGATGAAATCATTCGAACATATGGTAATTGGAATTCTCAAACCCAACTCTCTTTCATTGGGGTTTCCCACTTTCACCCCATTTTAAATATGGATGCCCCATAAATATAATTTATTCAACAATATATTATATACTTTGAGATATGAATATCTTATACATTATTTTATCATAAAATAAATGTTTTCCAAAATAACCCTTATTTCAAATTGACACACCCTTTTACTTCTCATGATTGTTTCATCTTCACTCAATATTGATGATTAATATATGAAGTATGTTATTCCCTATTTCATTTGGGAACCGAAAGTTTATTAATTTATTATTTATAAAATAAAACCCATTCCATTAAATAATTTATTTTATGTCCAATATTAAAATACATTCTACGTGGCATGCATGATAAGGTAATTGTTATGATGTTATGTGTGCACCCATAATTATATAGAACAATGTAAATGTTAGAATGTTATGGGTGCACCCAAAATTATTTTTTTCTACAATGAATTGGGTAAGGTGATGTATCTCATGAGAAAATTGAAGTATACACGAACATGATTCTATCTTTGTTCAAAAATATGTGTGGTAGTTAACAACTAAGACATGGTGTTTCATTTTTATGCATTACCACATTCAATGAATTTATCTAATTCTCCCTATTATGATTATTATGATGACACCATGCTTATGATTGAATGATTATTTTTATGATCAGATAATTTTATATTGATTAGTGATATTATCTATCCTCTTACTGGGAATTATGCTCACCCATTTTTTATGTATATCCTATAGTGATTGCATGTTCTATGGTGAATCTAAAGGGAAATAAGAATCTATAGAAGAAGTAATTAAATAAATGTTTATGTTTTTTTTGTAAATATAATGTATGGTCCTTGTTTTCACAAGAGACTTGTAAAGCCCCGACCCCAGAATCCTGGAACCAGTGCATTATTTTAATACATTGGCATGATTACAAGGAATCATGTCCCAATAGACAAATCAGTTTAATAGTCTTGTAAAATAGATTACACACATGAATGATAAATTACAAATTAGAAAATAAAACAACCCATAAATTATCCTTTGAGAAAACCATTAATCCCCTAGCTTAACCCTACATATCAATCATAATACACCTCTTGGAATCCTGGGAGAATAAAACATAAGAAACGAGTGAGCTCAGATGCTCAGTATGTGTAAGCAATACAGCGGAAGATAACACAAACATTAGGCATGATGAATAATTTAAAACACATGCCATTACAAATAATAAACATTAAAAATTAAGGGAAAGAATATGAGTTGAGTAAATAATTTCATAATAAAACATTGTCATTGGTATTATACTATTTGAATAACCACCTGATGTATCAATAGCTAATCTTATTATTCTGGAATTCATAATGCCAGAAATCATGACCACATAGTCATGGCCTCGTTCCAAGACTACAAATAAGATTTTTTCAAGGCCCTCTACCAACACGCTAGTTTGTCTCGTGAGACCTACTGATGCATCAAGGAGCTATAGTGGGATCCACCTTTCACTTACTATGTCCAATTCATTCCTCATATGAAAAATTTGAAACATAATCTGAACATTATTATTAAAACTAGCTTACGAAATGTCAATATTTTAACCACAAAATATGAAGGGTATAAAAATTGCTCATCCACCATAAAAAATAACTCATTCAATATAATATGAAAGATTGTATTGTAACATATTAACATCAATTGAGAATAATGAATGATATTTACATATATAAAAATAATCATCAAAACTATTTGAGATAAATATTCCCCTTTCTCTTGAAAACATTTAAAAGTCACATTATTTGTCAAGAAGCCATTTAAAAAATAGATTGTCGAAGAAAAGTGTCACATTACACTTTGATACTTCTAAAAGGAATTTTAATTTTAAAACATTAATTATCATATAAATAAATCTTTAAAAACATTCATAAAAAATGTACATTAGTGCGAATGATTTAGAATAATAAATCTTTAATACATTTAAAATGATATTTTAGTTAGACATAATAACCAAAAGAGAGACATATGAATGCAAATATTTGAGGTAATCAACAATTTATAATATCCTGAGAATAAAGGGATTCATGATATACTATGTCAAAGTATATTATATACACCATATGGAAGTGAATTGGTGTATAATAACAAAGAAGTATCAAAGAAATGTAAATTGAGATGGAATACCTTATAAAGACCATATCCTTAGGTTAATGATAAATCAAAAACATAATTATGTGTGTAAAATATAAATACAATCAATATTATTTGATATTAAGTGTAAATAAATCAGAGTACATTCATACATATTCTTATAAATTCAACACCAATGAATTGGATGCTTAACTCAATAAATTGATATTGAGTTATAATTACCCTTATCAAGTTCATATCGATGACATGAGAATCTATCAACGGAGTGATTATGTGTATCAAAGTTATATCCACAGATAGGGGAGTGGAAATTACTATAAAAATAATAAATAGTGATTCCACACATAATCATGGAGTAAAATAATCGATGAAGTATGCGTAAAACCTAATGAGTGGAAATTGAATTTTGAAATTCCCTTAACGATTTGATAACTTACGAAACATACATCCCATGAGAGAAGGACCATACAATGATGGTTTAAATACCCATAAGTTAATTTATATTACACTAAGAATACAATCATAGGTAGTAAATAATAAACCACATGAAATAACTATGTGGAGATCAATGGATATCTCATAGAATTAAAAGTGATATAAGAAACCCCTTACCTAATGTCTGACTTGTCTTGTATGTTCCTTGTTCTTCCTGAATAATAAACATAAGTTAATTTCTACTTGATTAAGAAAATATTTCATGTTTATTATTCCTTTTATTTCACATATTAACTTGCTATAACAATTATTTAATTATTTTAGTTCATATTGGATATTTTATCGATGTTTGGAAGTTGAGTCAAAAATGATCTTGTTATAATTACAATTTTTTCATGTGGTCAAAAGTAAAATATCTCCAGAATGGTTTAAATTCTTTAGGTATTTTATATATATTATATATCAAGCATATATATACATATATATATATATTTATATATTTATAATAGTACATAATATTTGGAGATAAGAAATGAAATGTACAGTTCATAGAGACATTAAGTCGTACATACACATGAACGCTACTTTCATTTCTATTTTGTATTTTAATGGTACTAAAACATAATGATAACTAAGTATATTATAAATCCATTATAATATCATATCCAATATCATTAATTCCATCCTCTATACGTCCCATATAAGTCATAAATGGGTCATTTCATTTTGAGGGGGTGGTAGAACGCACTTCCTCAAATGAAATTATCGTGTTTTACCCATAATGGAAACCAAAAAATAATGATATAAATAGAAAATACAGAATCATAAAGAAAACATAAAAATAAAATATATATCAAATATAAATACAGTTCCATCATAATGGCCACCGTGAGATGAGGTATGAGATAATCGAACAATCAACGTTTCATGAGGCATTAGTTTTCCAACCATAGAAACAATATTTTCTTCACCCATTAGATGGAGGTGTGTGTAAGTTTAGTTAGAATAATTATCATAAAAACATCCTAGTATATTGATTATACAGGTGTTGTTATTAAAAAAAGGAATAAAAATAGTTTATGGGGGTTGGAGAAGTATAATAAAACAATGTAATTTAAGAGAAACTTTTACCATTAATTCAGGTAACTTCCTTTGGTTTGAACCAAAAGGACTTCTTCATGTTCCTTCTGCCAAAGGTAATTATTCTAGGATGAATAGGGGGATCTTGAGAGATTATTTTGGTAAGGTTTGGATCAGCCAAGGGGCTTGAGAGGTGTGTGGAATGTGTTAGAAGTGGTGTCCTTTCATAAGGGGGAGGAGGGGCTCTTTTTGGAAGTGTGAAAGTATTATTTTATTATATAGTGATAATTGGTTTCTAAAGGTAAAAAACTAATTAATTTTGAATATAATATTACTAATTGTATAAATAAATTCATCTAATAATAATTGGATAGGGTTTGGATATTGTTTTAATATTAATAATGTTATTTATTTAAATCATTTATTAATGAAGTAAATACTACATCATTATTGTGTGAAAAATTATTTAATTTATTTTACGTCTAAAAATTAAAAAACATTTACCATACTCTCTGAAATCTTTTTATATTTATAATGAATATTTATTTTCAAAATTATAACTTACATAACCCCATGTAAAAATTAATTTATTAAATATATTTGTCTATGACATTTTTGCCTTTACTTTATGTTAATTAAAATAAAGTGTCATTATAACTCTTAAGTGGATCCATAGGCTCCCAAAATCAACCCAAGGAAACCCATTGTCGGCCATGACTCATAAAATAAGGTTAGAATAAGTGTTAAGGGAATTTTGTATTTTTAGAATACTCTTTTTACCTTGCATTACCTTATTTACCTTTAACCGTGGTAAATAAAAGTCAAAAGTTACTATTCACAAAAAATTATTTTCATATTATTTTATCACATTTTACTTAATAAAAACAAAAATGTATGTTGTATTTTTAAAATTCAATTCACAAAAGTGGTAAAATTTTATTAAAATGAAAAATTCCATTTTTTATCTACTACTTAGTGGTTTCACTATTCATAAAAAATTGGTGTTTTCTGAAAAATACAAAAAATTCGGCCTAATCTATATTTGATATTCTGAATTAAAAAATGATGTCTATTTTACAAAATTCAAAACATATAATATGTGTAAATTAATTTAAAATTAATTCCTGTTGTCAAAACCAATAGCGAGTTTTTATGAAATAATAACTATCAAAAGATTGACACATGTTTATGTACAATTTCAATGTGAAATTATTTTTAATGACCAACATTTTATTGAAGGGTAAAAGTATAATTTAATTACAGTTCAAAACAAATTTATTAGATAATATAACCTTATAAATAAATTATATTAAGAGGTAGTTTTGAATTAAGATACAATATTTCTCATTATTCATAAAAAAATGAATCTTATTAGAAAAATACCAAAATTTCATCCAAAATAAATTTTGATGTCCCTATTCTAAAGAAGAATTTTATTTTTTCAAATTTAATATGTAAATGGTCAAGTACTTGATTTAAAATGGGTTCTCCATTAAAATTTGGTAAAATTGTTGTTTTTATAAAAATACAATTTTTATCTAAAAAATTAAATTTGTTCTTATAATATGTCTAAGAAACACTTAATAAATATTTTAAAATTATATAGATTATATAAAATTCAAAATCCAATTAATACTATTCAGAAACTCTTTTGAACAGCTAGTTTGGTATATTGTGGTGTGCTCAAACTTGGTGTTTCTTGTAGCACAAGCTATTGAATTGAAAGAAAATTACATTCTATGAAATCGTTGGGTGTTACATTCTACCCTCATTCAATAAATTGCATCCTTTCAACTTGAAATTTTTCTTTGATGATAAAAGGTAACAAGTAGACAAATATCTTTTTGGAAAACCCACATCAGAAATTGGGTTAATAAAATCAATCTTAATAAAAGGGACATAGATATGAGAAAATCACCACCAAATTACGATCTCTATTAGGAGAACATTGGTGGAAATTATAGGCAAATAATTATAGGGAAAACATAAATTTATATACGAAGTGATTGAGTTTGTCAATCAAAAACAAATGTAAAATTGTGGGCCTCAAATCCATCATACAATGACAATTTAAAATATCATCGGTTCAACAAAACATAAATAATTAGCATAACACATTTTTGGTTTTAAGATCCCTTCCCTAAAGTTTAATAATTATTTTATTCATATAATAAGAAAACAAAAATATTCTTGACATGTAGAGTTTCATCTATCATTTAATTATTACCACAAACTCATCTTTCACTCCAAATGATAAGTATTAAAGATGACTTGGTCACACCTAAAGTGCTTGAATCAAATTCTAGAGAGTCATGTAATCCACAAAGGATAAACTATATTGTTCTATTGTGATTATAGATTTATCCAAATCAAAATGGTTAGTACAAGGTAAGATGATCCCCAAAATGGATAATCATTTATAGAAGGAATAATAATCTTAATTTCTAAAATTAAATAAACATAACCGGGTGTTTAATAAATACAATTCAATAAATGATTGTCCTTAAAATCCTTCAATATAATTCAAACTAAGATTGAAACTTAAAACTCGGTAGAATTTGATTACATAGTCTTCCATGTTAAATTGCAGCTCCAGATTACATCTACTACTCTTAAAGTCACATACATAAAAGTAATTAACATAATCACATATTCTGTATGATAGGTTAATCATTTCCATAAACAATCGAATCACTATAAACCCACAATAAAAAACATAGATAAAAATCCACCATTACTCCTCAAATGAAGTCTCATAGTATTCTATTTTCCTTAGGCATATAGTGTTCCCAACAGAGCGAATGCCTTCCAAAATAAAATTTATCACTTAATCACCAAATCATTCTCTAATACTAAAGATAAATCTTTTGTAGTGACTCGGGTTTTTGGCCCTGTCAGACTTTGGAATATTTCTACGAATAATTCAGAGCTAGGCGCGAAGACGACATGTGATTCTGAGGCCCGGTGTGCCCGGAATTAATTTTATAAAAATATTAAGTATTTTTATACTATGCATGTGGCGGGAGTGTGATATCTCCTAAACGGTAGCTCAGAATGGGAATCTGAGGGAACGGTTGCGTCCAGAACGTGTCGTTTACCTTAGGCGGGGTGTAAACTTTGCGGGCGTGGGCCTGCGGTGAGAAACGCCACCAGGGGCATTTTCGTAAATAAGTAGCAAGTTAGTGTGCGAGCGTCGGCTCGAATAACTTTTTAACTGAGTCTCGGATGGAAAATCTGAGACCTCCGTTGCGTTCAGAACGGCGCGTTTACCCTAGGGGTGACCTTACTTTTGTTCGCATCGGGCTTCGGGTCCGAGGCGGGTTTGGCGTCGGCGGGCGGCTGATATAAATATCAGCGCCCCCCCCCCCCCCTTTTATCGTTCTTCGCCGTTCTTCGCCGCCACTCCGCCGAATCGAGAAAACGGAGCGCCCACGAGCTCAGAATTCGACAGCGGACGTTCCAGGAGCGCGCAGCGGAAGCTCTGGAGCGCGGATCTGAGGCAGAACGCCGGCGTTTCACCCGCGAGTTAGGCGAATTTGAGTTTTAACTCCCGATCCCATTTTTGCTGCGTTTTTCTGCAAATTGAAGCCGTAGCAGTGTAGATCGGGTCCCGAGGGTCGTGTAGACGCCTCCGTATCGCGAAACGGACCACCGGGGTGCTCCCGGCGGTCCGCGGAAGGCAGCCGGCGCAGCACCGGCGGAGCCCGGCGGCCCGCGGCGGAGCCGCGGGGGCGAGCCGGCGGCGCGCGGCGGAGGGCCGCCGGCCGGCCGGACCGGCCGGTCGGGGCCGGTCCTGCCTCTTTTCGCATACGGGGGTCTTTAAACCCCCGTATCTTGCACTCCGGGAGTCGGATTCGCACGCCGTTTGCGGCGACGTGACCCTGATGACGAGGCGAAACCTTCGGTATGGGTTCAAGGGTTTAAAGGTTCGGGATCGTGTCCCGGGAGCTAGAAACGTCGTATAAAATAATATTATTTTATTATTTTACGACTTCGGGCCGTTGTAACTTCTACCCGGAGCGTCCGATTGACGTGCCGTCAGTGGCGTTGAGACCCTGATGGTACGACCGAATTTTTGAGATGGTTTCCAGGTGTTGGGACTGAGAACGGGGTGCGGGCCCCACGAGGCCGGGTTTTGGCGTTTACGGAGAAACACAGCTTTTGCACCAGGAGTCCAATTTTGGCAGATGAATAGTCGATCCTGTGTGTTTTTCGGAGAGGATCGCAATGGTGTGATCCGTTCGATGAGTTTCGGAATCCAGGCATGGGCCCCACCCGAGCCGGCCTTCGGTGAATAGTACCTTTTTCACCGGGTGTCCGTTTTGGGCGAGTGAGTAGTCGATTCCGCTTTTTTCCGAGGGGATCGTCGTGGTGTGATCCGCTCGATGGGTTTCGGGATCGTTGTGTGGGCCCCGCACGAGCTAGCTACGGTGAATAGTGCCTTTTTCACCGGTGCTCCGTTTCGGGCGAGTAAATAGCCTATCCTGTGTGTTTTTCCGCGTGGAACGGGATGGTGGCCTCGGTTTTGGCTTCAGAGGTGCGCAGTGTGGCGTTGTAGCGGGTCGCTCGGGTTAGTGATGTTTGGACTAGCAGTGGTTGAGGGTTCTCCCTTGGTTCGTTCCTACCAGGGTTTGTGTGGCATCACAACCTTCGTATGAGTTTATGATCCTCTCCGTGGGATGTTTAAACTGATAGAGTTGTGGTATCCCTCCAGTGGGCCCGGAGTGGATCCTCTAGCATCTTTACCCTAGATCGGGTTCTTGGTATCGCTGTGATCATTTATTTACAGGTAGCGATCCCCTATCTAGCAGGTTAACCCCATAGGGTTTGTGGCATCATCGGACATATGATCCCCTACGCGGTGGGTCGTGCACAGTAGGGTTATGGCATCGTGGGGCTTACGATCCCCTACTCAGCATGATGTTTATGGTAGGGTTGCGGTATCCACTACTGGAAATATGAACTTTCCTAATGCTTATATACCAACGGTTCATAAAAACTATTGGTATAGGTTCCCTTTCCCAACGGTTTGGCCAAACCGTTGGGAAAAGGTTTGTCTTTCCCAACGGTTTGGCCATAACCGTTGGGAAAGGTCCCCCAAAAACCAACCTTCACACAGAATCCAAATCTAGGCTCAAAATCTATTCCAACGGTTGTCAAAACCGTTGGAATAGACCTATACCAACGATTTTGACAACCGTTGGTATAGATCCTTTGATTTTTTATCATTTATTCATACACAAAACATTATATAAATCAAAATTTAATATAATTATGAGAATAAATATATATATTTATGTAATCATATACACAAAAGTCATGTTAGGATAGTGGTTAAGTCGTTCAATAATAAACTAGGGGTGCTGGGATCAAATCCCAGCGAATGTTTTTTTTGAAATACATATACCAACGGTTCCACAACCGTTGGTAAAGATTTTCATATTATTTATACCAACGGTTTCCAAAACCGTTGGGATAGGTCTATACCAACAGTTTTGGGAAAACCGTTGGTATAGACCTATCCCAACGGCTTACTTGGCCACAGTTCTCCAAACTGTTGGTATAGGCTATACCAACGGTTTGGAGGCATATACCAACAGTTCCAAACCGTTGGTATATGTTAGTTTTCCAGTAGTGATTGTTGGTTATACGATCCCCTACTCAACGCGTGGTTTCGGTAGGGTTGCGGCATCGTCGGTTCGATCCCCTACATTCGTGAGATATACCAAATAGGGTTACGGTATCGTCGTGACCATCTTTATATGGACGATGATCCTCTATCTGAGTGTTGAACTTCTGTCGAGCGCCAGATCGGGTTGTGGTATCCCCCAACGGATCCTGGGTGTGATCCCCCATATGTGAGAACTACGTATGCCAGATTGGGTCGTGGTATCCCCCAGCGGACCCTGGGAGTGATCCCCTATCTGTGAGCTACGTATACTGGAGTGGGTCTTGGTATCCCCTAGCGGACCCTAACGGTGATCCCCTATCCGAGGAGTTTGGTGGTTATGGTGTTTCAGTGATGTTTCCTCAGTGATGTTATCCGACGAGCGTGGTCTCTCGGGTGAGCGTCTGAGATGTTTTTTTGGGACCCGATGGAGTGTATCTCTCGGATGTGTGTCATCTGTATGACAGAGTTCGTGGTGTACTCTCCTAGTTGTGGACAGTTGCTGTTGATGAGGTCGGTACCTCTTGTGGCTTTGTGGCGTGAGCTGTGTATATCTGGATTGTTCAAGGTGTATGTATGGGCATACACCTGAGCTGAGCTGAGCTGACTTGTTGTGTTTAGCCGCGGATGGTCACGAGATGGAGTTTCTCTCTCGTCTGGGTTCCCTCTGGCTGGGTTGAGCGGACTGTTGCCTTTCAGTTGCTCCCTTGGGTTTTGTGTTTTTGGGGTGCCTACTGAGTATGTTTATACTCACCCCTGCACGGGCTTTGCCCGCACATGTTTGTGTCTTGTGCAGAGCACAGGCCTTTTGACGGAGTCCCAGGAGGACCCGGAGCTGGCGGAGCTTAGTGAGCGAGTTGATCGGGGTGTTCACCGGAGCTGTGCCGAGGGAGCTTTTTGGAGGGTGATTGTGACAACGTTCCCCTTCTTCAGAGCAGGTTGGATGCGCTTTGTAGTTTTCTTTTGATGGGCCTTGTTTTGCCCTTTGTACTTTTTCTATTACTCTCTGTTTGTGGGATAGTGTATGCATGTATTTACATTTCAGTTTCGTTATCTCTGCACTGTTGCATGGAGGTGTTTGTTGGTGCGTGTGTATAGGTACCATAGGCTAATGCCTCCCATGTGTGTGATAGCCTACTCGGCGCTGGTCGCCAGCCCCTGGCCTATTGGAGGCGGGCTTGGGGAGTCGCAGCTCGAGCCCCGTTGGGTCGGGTCGTGACAGAGTGGTATCAGAGGAGGTTCCAACTTTGGGATCTCAGATCGTAGCTGGTCTAGCTGTGAGTTTGGTTGGGGTTTCATAGTGGCAGTGTTAGGGTGTTTCGAGTTCGGCTTTCAGGCCAGGGACTCCAGTGTTGGTGCGGCGGCCGACGTATCCATACAACAGGACTCTGATAACCTTATTTTCGACGCGCGACATTCGTACACTGGTCGCGGGGACATAATGGTACATGCATCATATAGGACTGGGTTTTTCGTTTTTCCTTGTCCTTCTTGAGTCAGCTCTCCAGCTATACTCTTTGAATGAGGTGTGTCTTGAATGTAATTCAGGATGCCTCCACGACGACAGCCAGTGAGGGTTCGGCAGTAGGCTTGTGCTGATGACCCGCCCCGTGTAGTGGCTGTGGAGCAGGGCGCAGGTTCTGAGGTTGCACCTCCAGGTTGTCTGCCAGTTGAGCCACCACCTGTCGAGCAGCTGGTTGTGCCGGCGATGCAGGTCGAGGTTGCACGCAGGCTGAGTGTGCTGCACGAGTTCCAGAGGTAGTGACCTCTGAGGTTTCAGGGTGATCCAGACCCCCAGGCAGCTGATGACTAGCTTGAGGCAGTCACCCGAGTTTTCTGCCTAGTGAGGACACCTCCTGATCAGATGGTGGTCCTAGCGGCGAGCCTTCTGCATGGTTCGGCCGGGCTATGGTGGAGTTTGGTGACGCAGTCCCATGACGAGGAGACGCTCACATGAGCAGAGTTTGAGTTGCTCTTTAGGGAGGAGTTCTATCCGGTGATGCGGAGGTCAATGCGGATCCAGGAGCTTCTGCAGCTTCGACAGGAGAGCCTGACTGTGTCGGAGTACTCAGTGAGGTTTACAGACCTATCGTGCTACTCCCTGGATATGGTTAGAGACCCGTTCTTTAGGGCTCGGACCTTCGAGAAGGGATTACACATGGACATCCGAGAAGGTGTGGTTTCCTTGTGCCTGCCCACCTACGCTGGGGTGCTGGAGCGAGCTCTGGTGGTGGAGAGTTTTCTGGCTGAGCAGATGCACCCTGTTAGTGCTGGGCACTCGAGAGCTGAGACTTCGTCGGTCGGATCGACATCTGGTAGCCGACGTCAGACTCAGGGGTCTGGACGTGGCCGACGTTTCAGGAGGCGACCCCAGGATAGAGGATCTGAGCCTCAGGGCTCACAGGGCTCACAGGCCAGTTTTGGTCAGCCACAGGAGAGGCGGTGTTACACTTACGACGGTCGGGGACATCTTTCTAGAGATTGTCCGACCCGACGTGCTGCTGAGAGGGAGCCGGTCGATGGACCGCCTTGGCAGAGGCAGCGTCTCGAGCAAGGAGGTCCGCAGGGCGTCGGACGTGGCGGCGGAGCTGGTGCATCGGGAGGCGGTGGTAGGCAGTACCAGTTGCCACCACCCCCACCCCAGGTGGTCCAAACCAAGCTCAGGGAGCTGGTGGTCGAGGGCGAGGACAGTTGCATGCCCTAGAGGCAGTCGACCCAGAGGCACCACAGATGGATAGAGGTATGCCTTGTGTCTTTTCTACTTACTGCAGTAGTTTGTCAGACACTGTTTAGCAGTACTCTTCCCTTTTGTTGCTTGCTCGAGTTTTGTTCAGGGCGTTGGTAAGACCTTGAGTGGTTGTTGTTGGTGAGCTCGCTGGTGTGTGAGACCCATTTGAGAGTCCAGTCACTTTCCTTGTGCTTAGGGCTTTTCGGGGACGAAAAGTTATAAGGGGGGGAGGATGTAGTGACTCGGGTTTTTGGCCCTGTCAGACTTTGGAATATTTCTACGAATAATTCCAGATCTAGGCGCGAAGACGGCGTGCGATTCCAAGGCCCGGTGTGCCCGAAATTAATTTTAAAAAAATATGAAGTATTTTTATACTATGCACGTGGCGGGGGTGTGATATCTCCTAAACGGTAGCTCAGAACGGGAATCTGAGGGCACGGTTGCGTCTGGAACGTGCCGCTTACCCTAGGCGGGGTGTAAACATTGCAAGCGCGGGCCTGCGGTGAGAAACGCCACCAGGGGCGTTTTCGTTAATAAGTAGCAAGTTAGTGTGCGAGCGTCGGCTCGAATAATTTCTGAACGGAGTCTCGGATGGGAAATCCGAGACCTCCGTTACGTTCAGAATGGCGCGTTTACCCTAGGGGTGGCCTTACTTTTGTTCGCATCGGGCGTCGGGTCCGAGGCAGGTTTGGCACCGGCGGGCGGCTGATATAAATATCAGCGCCCCCCCCCCCCCCTTTATCGTTCTTTGCCGTTCTTCGCCGCCACTCCGCCGAATCGAGCAAACGGAGCGCCCACGAGCTCAGAATTCGACGGCGGACGTTCCAGGAGCGCGCAGTGGAAGCTCTGGATCGCGGATCTGAGGGAGAACGTCGGCGTTTCGCCCGCGAGGTAGGCGAATTTGAGTTTTAACCCCCGATCACGTTTTTGCTGCGTTTTTCTGCAAATCGAAGTCGTAGTAGTGTAGATCGGGTCCCGAGGGTCGTGTAGACGCCTCCAGATCGCGAAACGGACCACCGGGGTGCTCCCGGCGGTCCGTGAAAGGTCCGCCGGCGCGGCACCGGTGCGCAGCGGAGGGCCGCCGGCCGGGGCGGGCCGGCAGCGGCGGCCGGTCCAGGCCGGCCGGTCGGGGCCAGTCCGGCCTCTTTTCGCATACGGGGGGTCTTTAAACCCCCGTATCTTGCACTCCCGGAGTCGGATTCGCGCGCCGTTTGCGGCGACGTGACCCTGACGACGAGTCGAACCCTCCGGTATGGGTTCGAGGGTTTAAAGGTTTGGGATCGTGGCCTGGGAGCTAGAAACGTCGTATAAAATAATATTATTTTATTATTTTACGAATTCGGGCCGTTGTAACTTCTACCCGGAGCGTCCGATTGACGTGCCGTCAGTGGCGTTGAGACCTTGATGGTACGATGGACTTTTTGAGATGGTTTCCGGGTGTTGGGACTGAGAACGGGGTGCGGGCCCCACGAGGCCGGGTTTTGGCGTTTACGGAGAAACACAGCTTTTTCACCAGGAGTCCGATTTTGGCAGATGAATAGTCTATCCTGTGTGTTTTTCTGAGAGGATCGCAATGGTGCTATCCGTTCGATGAGTTTCGGAATCCAGGCGTGGGCCCCACCCGAGCCGGCCTTCGGTGAATAGTACCTTTTCACTGGGTGTCCGTTTTGGGCGAGCGAGTAGTCGATTCCGCTTGTTTTTCCGAGGGGATCGTCGTGGTGTGATCCGCTCGATGGGTTTCGGGATAGTTGTGTGGGCCCCACACGAGCCAGCTACGGTGAATAGTGTCTTTTTCACTAGTGCTCCGTTTCGGGCGTGTAAACAGCCTATCCTGTGTGTTTTTTCAGCGTGGAACGCGATGGTGGCCTCGGTTTTGGCTTCAGAGGTGCACAGTGTGGCATTGTGGCGGGTCGCTTGGGTTAGCGATGTTTGGACCAGCAGTGGTTGAGGGTTCTCCCTTTGTTCGTTCCTACGAGGGTTCGTGTGGCATCACAACCTTCGTATGAGTTTGTGATCCTCTCAGTGGGATGTTTAAACTGTTAGAGTTGTGGTATCCCTCCGGTGGGCCTGGAGTGGATCCTCTAGCATCTTTACCCTAGATCGGGTTCTTGGTATCACTGTGACCGTTTATTTACGGGAGGCGATCCCCTATCTAGTAGGTTAACCCCGTAGGGTTTGTGGCATCATCGGACATATGATCCCCTACGCGGTGGGTCGTGCACAGTAGGGTTGTGGCATCGTCGGGCTTACGATCCCCTACTCAGCATGATGTTTATGGAAGTGTTGCGGTATCATTGGTTATACGATCCCCTACTCAGCGCGTGGTTTCGGTAGGGTTGCGGCATCGTCGGTTTGATCCCCTACATTAGCGAGTTATACCAGATAGGGTTCTGGTATCATCGTGACCATATTTATATGGAAGATGATCCTCTATCTGAGTGTTGAACTTCTGTCAAGCGCCAGATCAGGTTGTGGTATCCCCCAATGGATCCTGGGTGTGATCCCCCATCTGTGAGAACTACGTATGCCAGATCGGGTCATGGTATCCCCCAGCGGACCCTGGGAGTGATCCCCTATCTGTGAGCTACGTATACCGGAGTGGGTCTTGGTATCCCCTAGCGGACCCTAGCGGCGATCCCCTATCCGAGGAGTTTGGTGGTTATAGTGTTTCATCGATGTTTCCTCAGTGATGTTATCCGACAAGCGTGGTCTCTCGGGTGAGCATCTGAGATGTTTGTTTGGGACCCTATGGAGTGTATCTCTCGGATGAGTGTCATCTGGTATGACAGAGTTCATGGTGTACTCTCCTGGTTGTTGACAGTTGCTGGTGATGAGGTTGGTACCTCTTGTGGCTTTGTGGCGTGAGCTATGTATATCTGGATTGTTCAAGGTGTATGTATGGGCATACACCTGAGCTGAGCTGAGCTGACTTGTTGTGTTTAGCCGAGGATGGTCACGAGATGGAGTTTCTCTCTCGTCTGGGTTCCCTCTGGCTAGGTTGAGCAGACTGTTTGCCTTTCAGTTGCTCCCTTGGGTTTTTGGTTTTTGGGGTGCCTACTGAGAATGTTTATACTCACCCCTGCATGGGCTTTGCCCGCACATGTTTGTGTCTTGTGCAAACCACAAGCCTTTGGACGGAGTCGCAGGAGGACCCGGAGCTGGCAGAGCTTAGTGAGCGAGTTGACTGGGGTGTTCACCGGAGTTGTGCCGAAGGAGCTTTCCGGCGGGTGATTGTGGCAGTGTTCCCCTTCTTCAGAGCAGGTTGGACGCGCTTTGTAGTTTTCTTTTGGTGGGCCCTGTTTTGCCCTTTGTACTTTTGATGTTGCTCCCTGGTTGTGGGATAGTGTATGCATGCATTTGCTTTTCAGTTTCTTTATCTCTGCACTGTTGCATGGAGGTGTTTGTGGGTGCGTGTGTACAGGTACCTTAGGCTAATGCCCTCCATGTGTGTGATAGCCTACTCGGCGCTGGTCGCCAGCCCCTGGCCTATTGGAGGCGGGCTTGGGGAGTCACGGATCGAGCCCTGTTGGGTCGGGTCATGACAGAGTGGTATCAGAGCAGGTTCCACCTTTGGGATCTCAGAGCATAGCTGGTCTAGCTGTGAGTTTGGTTGGGGTTTCATAGCGGCAGTGTTAGGGTGTTTCGAGTTCGGCTTTCAGGCCAGGGACTCCAGTGTTGGTGCGGCGGCCGACGTATCCATACACTAGGACTCTGATAACCTGCCTTTCGACTCAGGACATTCGTACACTGGTCGCGGGGACATAATGGTACATGCATCATATAGGACTGGGTTTTTGGTTTTTCCTTGTCCTTCTTGAGTCAGCTCTCCAGCTATACTCTTTGAGTGTGGCGTGTCTTGAATATAATTCAGGATGCCTCCACGACGATAGCCAGCGAGGGTTCCGCAGCAGGCTTGTGCTGATGACCCGCCCCGTGTAGTGGCTGTGGAGCAGGGAGCAGGTTCTGAGGTTGCACCTCCAGGTGGTCTGCCAGTTGAGCCACCACCTGTCGAGCAGCTGG
The DNA here is from genome assembly GCA_963277665.1 of Viscum album. Lineage (NCBI taxonomy): Eukaryota > Viridiplantae > Streptophyta > Magnoliopsida > Santalales > Viscaceae > Viscum > Viscum album. The sequence goes on from OY728128.1 coordinate 419,975,919, forward strand.
TTGTGCCGGCGGTGCAGGATGAGGTAGCACGCAGGCTGAGTGCGCTGCATGAGTTCTAGAGGTAGCGACCTCTGAGGTTTCAGGGTGATCCAGACCCCCAGGCAGCTGATGACTGGCTTGAGGCAGTCACCCGAGTTTTCTGCCTAGTGGGGACACCTCCTGATCAGATGGTGGTCCTAGTGGCGAGCCTTCTGCATGGTTCGGCCGGGCGATGGTGGAGTTTGGTGATGCAATCCCATGATGAGGAGACGCTCACGTGGGCAGAGTTTGAGCGGCTCATCAGGGAGGAGTTCTATCTGGTGATGCTGAGGTCAGTGCGGATCCAGGAGCTTCTGCAGCTTCGACAGGAGAGCCTGACTGTGTCGGAGTACTCAGCGATGTTTACAGACCTGTCGTTCTACTCCTTGGATATGGTTCGAGACCCGTTCTTTAGTGCTCGGACCTTCAAGCAGGGCTTACGCAGGGACATCTGAGCAGGTGTGGTTTCCTTATGCCTGCCCACATACGCTGGGGTGCTGGAGCGAGTGATGGTGGTGGAGAGTTTTCTGGCCGAGCAGATGCCCCCTGTTAGTGCTGGGCACTCGAGAGCTGAGACTTCGTCGGTCGGATCGGCATCTGGTAGCCGACGTCAGACTCAGGGGTCTGGACGTGGCCGACGTTTCAGGAGGTGACCACAGGATGGAGGAATTGAGCCTCAGGGCTCACAGGGCTCGCAGGCCAGTTTTGGTCAGCCGCAGGAGAGGCGGTGTTATGCTTACAACGGTCGGGTACATCTTGCTAGAGATTGTTCGACCCGACGTGCTGCTGAGAGGGAGCTGGTCGATGGACCGCCTTGGCAGAGGTAGCGTCTCGAGCAAGGAGGTCTGCAGGGCGTCAGACGTGGCGGCGGAGCTGGTGCAGCGGGAGGCGGTGGTAGGCAGTACCAGTTGCCACCACCCCCACCCCCAGGTGGTCCACGCCAAGCTCAGGGAGCTGGTGGTCGAGGGCGAGGACAGCTGCATGCCCTAGAGGCAGTCGACCCAGAGGCACCACATATGGATAGAGGTACGCCTTGTGTCTTTTCTACTTACTGCAGTAGTTTGTCAGACACTGTTTAACGGTACTCTTCCCTTTTGTTGTTTGCTCGAGTTTTTTTTCAGGCCGTTGGTAAGACCTTGAGTGGTTGTTGTTGGTGAGCTCGCTGGTGTGTGAGACCAAGTTGAGAGTCCAGTCGCATTCCTTGTGCTTAGGGGTTTTCGGGGACGAAAAGTTCTAAGGGGGGGGAGGATTTAGAGACCCAGGTTTTTGGCCCTGTCAGACTTTGGAATATTTATACGAATAATTCCAGAGCTAGGCGCAAAGACGGCGTGCGATTCTGAGGCCCGGTGTGCCTGGAATTAATTTTATAAAAATATTAAGTATTTTTATACTATGCACGTGGTGGGGAGTGTGATATCTCTTAAACGGTACCTCAGAACAGGAATCTGAGGGCACAGTTGCGTCCAGAATGTTCCTTTTACCCTAGGCGGGGTGTAAACATTGCGGGTGCGGGCCTGTGGTGAGAAACGCCACCAGGGGCGTTTTCGTTAATAAGTAGCAAGTTAGTGTGCGAGCGTCGGCTCGAATAACTTCTGAACGGAGTCTCGGATGGAAAATCTGAGACCGCTGTTGCATTCAGAACGGCGTGTTTACCCTAGGGGTGACCTTACTTTTGTTCGCATCGGGCGTCGGGTCCGAGGCGGGTTTGGCGCCGGCGGGCGGCTGATATAAATATTAGCGCTCCCCCCTTTTATCGTTCTTCGCCGTTCTTCGCCGTTCTTTGCCGCCACTCCGCCGAATCGAGCAAAGGGAGCGCCCACGAGCTCAGAATTCGACGGTGGACCTTCCAGGAGCGCGCAGCGGAAGCTCTAGAGTGCGGATCTGAGGCAGAACGTCAGCGTTTCGCCCGCGAGGTAGGCGGATTTTAGTTTTAACCCCCGATCCCGTTTTTGCTGCGTTTTTCTGCAAATAGAAGCCATAGCAGTGTAGATCGGGTCCCGAGGGTCGTGTAGACGCCTCTGGATCGCGAAACGGACCATCGGGGTGCTCCCGGTGGTACGCGGCGGAGTCGCTGCGGCGTGCGACGGAGGGCCGTCGGCCGGTCCCGGCCGGCCGGACCGGCCGGTCGGGGCCGGTCCGGCCTGTTTTCGCATACGGGGGTCTTTAAACCCCCGTATCATGCACTCCGGGAGTCGGATTCGCGCGCTGTTTGCGGCGACGTGACCCAGACGACGAGGCGAACCCTCCGGTATAGGTTCGAGGGTTTAAAGGTTCAGGATCGTAGCCCGGGAGCTAGAAACGTCATATAAAATAATATTATTTTATTATTTTACGACTTCGGGCCATTGTAACTTCTACCCGGAGCGTCCGATTGACGTGCCGTCAGTGGCGTTGAGACCCTGATGTTACAACGGACTTTTTGAGATAGTTCCTGGTGTAGGGACTGAGAACTGGGTGCGGGCCCCACGAGGCCGGGTTTTGGCGTTTACGGAGAAACACAGCTTTTGCACCAGGAGTCCGATTTTGGCGGATGAATAGTCGATCCTGTGTGTTTTTCCGATTGGATCGCAATGGTGCGATCCGTTCGATGAGTTTCGAAATCTAGGCATGGGCCCCACCCGAACCGGCCTTTGGTGAATAGTATCTTTTTCACCGGGTGTTAGTTTTGGGCGAGCGAGTAGTCGATTCCGCTTGTTTTTTCGAGGGGATCGTAGTGGTGTGATCCGCTTGACGGGTTTCAGGATCGTTGTGTGGGCCCCACACGAGCTAGCTATGGTGAATAGTGCCTTTTTCACCGGTGCTCCGTTTCGGGCGAGTAAACAGCCTATCCTACGTGTTTTTCCGCATGGAACACGATGGTGGCCTCGGTTTTGGCTTCAGAGATGCGCAATGTGGTGTTGTGGCGGGTTTCTCGGGTTAGCGATGTTTGGACCAGTAGTGGTTGAGGGTTCTCCCTTGGTTCGTTCCTACGAGGGTTCGTGTGGCATCACAACCTTCGTATGAGTTTGTGATCCTCTCGGTGGGATGTTTAAACTGTTAGAGTTGTGGTATCCCTCCGGTGGGCCCGGAGTGGATCCTCTAGAATCTTTACCCTAGATCGGGTTCTTGGTATCGCTGTGACCGTTTATTTACGGGCGGCGATCCCCTATCTAGCAGGTTAACCCCGTAGGGTTTGTGGCATTAGGGTACATATGATCCCCTACACGGTGGGTCGTGCACGGTAGGGTTGTGGCATCGTCGGGCTTACGATCCCCTACTCAGCATGATGTTTATGGTAGGGTTGCGGTATCATTGGTTATACGATCCCCTACTCAGCGCGTGGTTTCGGTAGGGTTGCGGCATCGTCGGTTCGATCCTCTACATTCGCGAGTTATACCAGATAGGGTTCCGGTATTGTTGTGACCAGATTTATATGGACGATGATCCTTTATCTGAGTGTTGAACTTCTGTCGAGTGCCAGATCGAGTTGTGGTATCCCCCAGCGGATCCTGGGTGTGATCCCCCATCTGTGAGAACTATGTATGCCAGATCGGGTTGTGGTATCCCCCAGCGGACCCTGGAAGTAATCCCCTATCTGTGAGCTACGTATACCGGAGTGGGTCTTGGTATCCCCTAGAGGACCCTAGCGGAGATCCCCTATCAGAGGAGTTTGGTGGTTATGGTGTTTCAGCGATGTTTCCTTAGTGATGTTATCTGACGAGCGTGGTCTCCCGGGTGAGCATCTGAGATGTTTGTTTGGGACCCGATGGAGTGTATCTCTCGGATGTGTGTCATCTGGTATGACAGAGTTCGTGGTGTACTCTCCTGGTTGTGGACAGTTGCTGGTGATGAGGTCGGTACCTCTTGTGGCTTTGTGGCGTGAGCTGTGTATATCTGGATTGTTCAAGGTGAGGGCATACACCTGAGCTAAGCTGAGCTGACTTTTTGTGTTTAGCCGAGGATGGTCACGAGATGGAGTTTCTCTCTCGTCTGTGTTCCCTCTGGCTGGGTTGAGCAGACTGTTGCCTTTCAGTTGCTCCCTTGGGTTTTGGGTTTTTGGGGTGCCTACTGAGTATGTTTATACTCACCCCTGCACGGGCTTTGCCCGCACATGTTTGTGTCTTGTGCAGACCACAGGCCTTTTGACGGAGTCCCAGGAGGACCCAGAGCTCGCGGAGCTTAGTGAGCAAGTTGACCGGGGTGTTCACCGGAGCTGTGCCGAGGGAGCTTTCCGGCAGGTGATTGTGGCAGCGTTCCCCTTCTTCAGAGCAGGTTGGACGCGCTTTGTAGTTTTCTTTTGGTGGGCCCTGTTTTTCCCTTTGTACTTTTGTTGTTGCTCTCTGGTTGTGGGATAGTGTATGCATGCATTTACTTTTCAGTTTCTTTATCTCTGCACTGTTGAATGGAGGTGTTTTTGGGTGCGTGTGTACAGGTACCTTAGGCTAATGCCTCCCATGTGTGTGATAGCCTACTCGGCGCTGGTTGCCAGCCCCTGGCCTATTGGAGGCGGGCTTGGGGAGTCGCGGATCGAGCCCCGTTGGGTCGGGTCGTGACATCTTAAGTTCCCAAAATCAACATATTCTTGATCCATAAAATCATATAAATAAATGCAATTAGTCATACCAACTATGGACTTCATGTAGTCTAGTGGTAGGCAATAAATTCCAATCAAACTTTTGTTGTGGGTTTGATTCTCACAGCATTGTCCGATGAGATGGGTTGTCACACGATATGCATGTTGTCCTTTTCAAAAACTATATAATTTTATAATATTTCTAAAAATGAGATAGGGTCATTAAAATACCTATAACATAATTTAACAAAAACATTTATCTCATAACTCACATTTTCTACCCAAAAATTAATAACCTGTAATTTTTTCAAATTCAAGGATCATATAATCCTAAATGGTATTTATAACTACATCCACAACAGAAGAGATAATTCTTCCTCAAATACCATTTTCACAAAACAATATGCATCGTTACATTTATACTAGAATAGTATTCCAAAGTAATCCAATCCTTTTAAACATTTCTCCATCCATTTATTCCCACATAGGTTCTTCTGTGACTAAGAGGATATCCTATAGAATAGGGCATTCACTTGGTTAGTGGATAGGTCCCATAAATTTACAAAAAATTACTTTAAATGCATATTTAAGACCATTTTTATTTTCTTCAATAGTAATCTTCATTTTTCCTCATAAAATCGTTACTTAATTCCCATTTTCCCACACATAAAGCATTTCTTTGTTCCATTGAGAAACTTTCCTTGGTGTCTCCTTCCACATTTCTGGAAAGATGGAATTTCAGATTTCATTTCTCCATGGTATTCAATGCTAGAGCTCTTATCATTCACCACTTTTCTCTTCCTTGTTGATTCTGGGAGTTGGTTAATATATATTTTGTTGATCATATTTTTTGAAAACTAATTTGACATGAACACAATATCTTTTACACTTGTCAGCATTCCATTTTCATTCTCATTTCCACCACCATTCAAACCTTGTACATCATGCTCAATGTTACTATTAATTCCTTGGATTCCAGCCATTGACTAACACAAGAAATCATAGTGTGAGTAATAAAATCATTTAGATAATATCATAACACTGTATTTTCAATCTAAAACACCTTAGGATTAACCAAGGTTATTTATTCTCATATTCTATTAAAATCCTTCAAATCAGTTTGAAAAGAAAATGTGAATTATCCTAAGAATATCGCCTAGGAGTGTCGTAACCACGAGTGCAGCAAGGCCCATTTTCGTGCACCAATTCACTTTCGGGTCTAGCCCAAGTGGTGTTTTTGGGTATTACCCCTAGGTACATCTATTCCAGAGCGGCCTCTATATGCTCGTATCCAGGCAAGGATGTATTTAATGGAAAAATGACATAATTTTTACATTACCAAGTTTTTTGGATGTTCTTCTATACTTATCTTCAAAGACTATCTTAGGGTATTATCTTCTAATCAAAGTTTTTCTAAATCTAGTTTCCATGGTTTGTACGAAAATTCCTTTGATACTAACTGTAATGACCCGAACATGGAAGCCCGGTGCCAGTGCATTATTTTAATACATTTTCATGATTAAATGTAATCAAGTCCCGAATGACCAATCATTTTATAAGTCTTGGAAAATATATTACATACATGAACATTACATTACATATTAGAAAATAAAACAAAACATAAATTAGCCTTTGAGAACTCCATTAATACCCTATATTAACCCTTTATATCAATCATAAAATGCTTCTTGGGATCCTGGGAGAATAAAACATAATAAAGCGGTGAGCTTAGATGCTTAGTATGAGTAAGCAATACAGCGGAAGATAACATAAACATTAGGCATGGTGAATAATTGAAAACACATGCCTTTACAAATATTAAAAATGAACACTTTATGGAAGGAATATGAATAGAGTAAATAATGCCATAATAAAACATAGTCATGGGTATTCTACTAGTTGAATAACCACATGAAGTATCAATAGCTAATCTCATAATTGGGGAATGCATAATTCCGGACATCATAACCACGTAGTCAAGGCCTCCTGCCAAGACTACAAATAAGATTTTTTCAAGGACATGTTCCAATACATTAGTTTGTCTCACGAGACCTACCGATGAATCGAGGAGATATAGAGGGATCCACCCGTCGCTTACTAAGTTTAATGCATTCCTCATATTAAAAGGATGAAACAAAATCTGAACATCATTATTAAAACTAGTATAAAAAATGTCAATATTTAAACCACAAACCATGAATGGTTTAAAAATAGCACATCCACAGTCAAACATAACTCATTCGATAGAATATAAATGATTTTATTGTAACAGATTAACCTCAATCAAGAATAATGAAGGATATTGACATAGATGAAAATAATCATCAAAACTATTTGAGATAAATATCCCCCTTTTTTCTTGAAAACATTTAAAAGTCACATTATTTGTCAAGAATCCGGTTAAAAAATTGATTTTCTAATCAAAGTGTCCCATACCACATTGAAACTTTTAAGTGGAATTTTAAATTTAAAACATTAATGTCCATATAAATAAATACCTAAACCCATTTTTAAAACATGGACATTAATGAGAAATATTTAGAATAATAAATATTTAAAACATTTAAAATGATATTTTAGTTAGAGTTACTAACCAAAAGAGAGACACTTGAATAAAAATAATTGAGGTAATCAAAAATTTATTATATCATTAGAAAAAAGGGATTCATGATATACTATGTCAAAGTACATTATATACACTATATGGAAGTGAATTGGTATATAACAACAAAGAAGTATCAATGGAATGTAAATTGAGATTAAATACCTTATAAAGACCATATACTTATGTTAAGGATAAATCAACCACATAATTATTTGTGACAAATATAAATACACTAATTATGATTGTATATTAAGTGTAAATCAATCAGAGGACATTCACACACATTATTGTAAATTCAACACCAATGAGTTGGATGTTTAACTCAATGAATGGAGATTGAGTTAAAATTACTCTCATCAAGTTCATATCGATGACTTGAGAATTTATCAATGGAGTGATTATGTGTATCAAAAGTATATCCACAGAAAGTGGAGTGGAAATTACTATAGAAAAAATAAATACTGATTCCACTCATAATCATGGAGTAAAATAATCAATGATGTATGCCTAAAGCCTATTGAGTGGAAATTGAAATTTGAAATTCCCTTAACGATTTTGTAACTTATGAAACATACAACCCATGAAAGAAGGATCATACAATGATGGTATACATACGCATAAAATAAAGTATATTAAATTAATAATACAATCATGGGCAGTAACTAATGCACCACATGCAAAAAATAAGTGGCGATCAATGGAAATCTCACTGAATTAAAAGTGAGATAAGAAACCCCTTACCTCAAGTCCCACTTGTCTTGTATGTTCCTTATTCTTCATGAATAATAAACATAAGTTAATTTCTACTTGATTAAGAACTTTATTAAAGTTTATTATTACTTTTATATCACTTATTAACTTTCTATAACAATTAATTAATTATTTGAGTTCATATTGGCTACTTTATCGATGTTTAGAACTCGAGTAAAAAATGAACTTGTTATAATTACAATTTTTCCATGTGGTAAAAAGTCCATTATCTCTAGAATGATTTACATGATTTAGATAATATATATATATATATATTATATCCAGTATATATATATATATCTATATATAATAGTATATAACATTTGGAGATAAGAAATGAAATGTACTGTTCATGCAGACGTTAAGTCGTACGTATGCATGAACACTACTTTCATTTCTATTTTGTATTTTAATGGAATTAAAACATAATGATACGTAGGTATATAATAATTCCTGTATAATATCATATTTAATGTCATTAGATCCATCCTTTATACGTCCCACATAAGGTATCAATGAGTCATATCATTTTGAGGGGGCAGTAGTCCGCACTTCCTCAAATCAAATTATTGCATTTTATCCATAATGGAAACCAAAAAAATAATGACATAAATAGAAAATACAGAAGCATAAAGAATAGAAAAAATAATATATATATCATATATAAATACAGTTCCATATTATTGGCCACCATGAGAGGCGGTTGGAGATAATCGAACAATCATCATTTCGTGAGACGTTAGTTTTCCAACCATAGAAACAATATCTTCTTAACCCATTAGACGGATGTGTGTGTAAGTGTAGTTTGAATCCTTCTCATAAAAAGATCCTATTATATTGAGTATACTGGTGTTGTTATAAAATAATGGAATAAAAAGATTTTATGGGGGTTGGATAAGTAAAATAAAACCAAATTAAAAAAAAGGAATTTAAGAGAAACTATTACCATTAATTTGGGTAACTTCCTTTGGTTTTAACCAAAAGGACATCTTGAAGTTCCATATGACTATAGTAAGGATATTAGTAGGAAGAGGGTGATATTCAGTGATTATTTTGGTAGGGGTTGGATGAGCCAAGGGGCTTGAGAGGTGTGTGGAATGGGTTAGAAGTGGTGTCCTTTTATAAGGGGGAGGAGGGGCTCTTTATGAAAGTGTGAAAGTATTATTTTATTATATAGTGATATTCGGTTTCTAAAGGTCTAAACCTAATTAAATTTGAATATAAGATGAATCATGGTCGAAATAAAATCATCCAATAATAATTGGATAGGTTGTGGATATTTTTTTAATATTAATAATCTTATTTATTTAAATCATTTATTAATGAGGTAAATACTACATCATTATTGTGTGATAAATAAATAAATTTATTTTATTTCTAAATATTATAAAAAATTACCATAATGTAGGAAATATTTTTATATTAATAATTAATATTTATATTTTAAATGATAACTTATATAACCCCATGTAAATATTAGTTTACTAAAAGATTTTTGTCTATGTCATTATTGACTTTATGTTAATTAAAATAAAGTGTCATTTTCACTCGTAAGTGTGTCTATGGGATCCTAAAATTGACCCAAGGATACCCATGGTCGGCCATGACTCATCCAATAAGTTTATAAAAGTGTTAAGGTAATTTTTTATTTTTAGAATTCCCTATTTACCTTGAATTACCCTATTTAGATTTAACCACGGTAAATAAAAGTCAAAAGTTGCTTTTCCGAAAAAATTATTTTCATCTTTTTGAATCACATTTTACTTACTAATAACAACCATGAATGTTGGATTTTCAAAATTAATTTCACAGACGTGGTAAAATTTTATTTAAATGATAATGTTGTATTTATAACTACTACTTAGTGGTTTCACTATTATTCAAATTTGAAGTTTTTTAGAAAAATACCAAATATTCAGCCTAAACAATATTTGATATTCCATATTAAAAAATTATGTCTATTTTAACAAATTTAAAACATAGAATATGTGTTAATTAATTTAAAATTAGTTCCCGTTGTCAAAACAAATAGCATGTTTTTAAGAAACAATAACTATCAAAAGATTGATACATGTTTATGTATAATTTCATAGTGATATTAATTCTAATGACAAAAATTGGATTTTAGGGTAAAAATATAATCTAATTACACTTAAAAACAAATTTATAATATAATATAACCTTATATATAAATTAGATTAAAAGGCAGTTTTGAATTAAAATACAGTATTTCCCTCTATTCATAAAAATATGAATATTATTAGAAAAATAGAAAATTTCATTCAAAGTAAATTTTGATGTCCTGATTCTAAAGAAGAATTTTATTTGGTAAAATTAAATATGTAAAAGGGTACAATATTGGATTTAAAAAGGGTTCTCCACTAAAATGTGGTAAAATTGATTTTTTTTTTGAAAAATATATTTTTTATTTGAGAAATTTTATTTGTTCTTATAATATGTCTAATAAACACATAGTACATTTGTTAATATTATATAGAGTATATAAATTTTGAAATTTAGTTAATACTATTCATAACCTCTTTTGAAGGGCTAATTTGGTAAGTGGTGGTTTGCTCGAACCTGGTGTTGCGTGTAGCGAAAGCTATTGAATTTAAATAAAATAACATACTATGAAATCATGTTGTGTTACAACACTAAACATTTATATCTGGTTTATGTAATGATTTTATGTTATTTACAATTAAAACGATGTAAAAAAAATATGAGAAAAACAAGGGTCTTTATAGTTGGTATCAGAGAAAGGTTTAGTTAACTTGGGAATTAGGATAAGAGAAGCTTAGTGAAAACCCATTGTATGAGATTAATTATATGTAAGCACACAAGATTATTTGGTAAAAATATGATCCCATAATATATGCCTTTAGTGTTAATTTATCAAAGTATTATATTATTTATTCATGGTCTGTTGACTTATGTTTTTTTTCTAAATTTTTATATTTTATAAAATGGTGGGGATCGGGAGAAACTAGGAAAAAACCAATGTGAGGGACAATTAAACAATTTCCCAAATGAAATCCTTAATGTTATGTGAGGTGGAGTTAACAAATTCATGGTGATTCTTACTTAACTGTCTTAAGATGTGCATAATAACCTATATAATGTGTGATTTTCTCCATCACCTATCTGGGAGAAACTGGATATCATGTTTTTTGTGGATATACTATCACCTACATTTATAGGATCTTTTTATTACTAGTTACATGATAGTGGGTAAACTAAATGGAGAAGATATTTTGTGTGCTTCATTGTTCTGAGATGAAGAAGGTGACTATAGCAATTTTCTATTTAGATGTATAGGTCGATCAATGGTGCGAGTTGAATAATAACACCAAGCCAAGGGAAAAAATTAAAGTGATGGAGTGGGAATAATTTATGATAATGTTACTTAACAAGTATTTCCTCAATCTCTTCATACGAATATGGATATAGAATTTGTAGACCTGAAGCAAAAGGAAGGTGAATCTATCCTGACATACAAAGAAACATTCATGGGGAATTTAAGGTACACTTTTGGTTTTTTTATCACCAATGATAGAAAATTGGATGGATTCTGTAGTGGTTAAAAACCACACGTTTGAAAGGCTCTATAAATTTGAGACTTTGGGGTTATGAAGAATTTTATTGATTGCATCTCAAAGTGGAGATGGACTTTGGATTATCGTCCCATGCATATGGTGATAAGAAATAAATGATATAGTTTCAAGATAGAGGATCTAATGAGGAATGTGGAAAGAAAACTCAACCACCCACATGTCAGAAAAGTGGGAAGAAGAATCATGGGAACTACCTCAAATGGACAGCAAAATAATTCATGTTTGGTGGAGAAGGACACCAATCTCATGAATGTCGAAAAGACATAGGGAAGAAATACAACGGGGTGGAGAAAATGAGAGCACCATCCATGGTCCAACAATACCATTATAGGTGGAAAATGTAACTATGTATTCTAGTGTACTAAACCTAGAGTCTTAGAGGTTAATCAATTTCAGTAGAAAACAAATACACATGATAAAGGCAAGGATTACGCTATCACTACTACTGAAGTTGAGCAGGAAAAAAGTCTTATAGGGTATACTTACTATTCATTCATGAATGGAAAAAGTATTGTTTTATTTTTGTCTCTATGCATTATGTTATATAGGAATGTTTTCTTGAACTAATGAATTAAATCCCCAAAGCATTGAAGTAGAGATATCTATTAAAACCCCAAGTGGTGTAATAATTGAAATCCAAGTGTTGGACTCTTATCTTGTGGGAATATTTGGGAATATTTTTTTAGCGAATCTTGTGATACATACCTTGGTAGAATTATATTCAATAATGGGAATGGATTTGCTGTCATTATATAAAGAAGATATAAACATTCGGGAAAACAAAATATATTTTCATATTCTGAACCATCCCATGATCCTATAAAAATACTAGTATGATCAACAATCTCTATTAATGACTATAAATTACCTCGAGAAATTTTTGGTAGTGTTTATCAATGATATTCTCATCTACTCCAAGAGCAATGAGAAAAATGAATAACATCTAAGGATTGTGTTGGGGACATTGAGGAAGGATAAGTTCCATGAAAAGTTCATCAAGTTTGAATTTTGGAAGTAGGAAGTCGCATTCTTGGGACACATGATCACAAGTGAGGGAATATTTATAGACCCTAAAAAGACAAAGGCAATTGAAGAATGGACCAAAACCTTTAATTTCATGGAAATCCGTTGTTTTCATGGATTAGTTATTTACTACTGAGGTTTTTTGAGAAACATCTCACAGTTTTCTAGACCAAAAACTATGTGCACAAGGAAAGGGGTAATGTTTTTATGGATGGATGAATGTGGGGGATGCTTCAGGGAGATAATGATATGTATAATCACTACACCTATACTCACATTCACCAAAAAGTGGGGGAAGTTCTGTGATATACAGTGATTTTTTCAAGTATTTCGTAGGTTTTTTATTCATGAAAAATTATAATGTGATAGCCTATGCCTCATGAATGTTGACGATCCATGAGCAGAACTACCTGACACATGATTTGGAGCTAATAGTTGTAAATTTTTATTTGAAAATCTCTTTCCACTACCTCTATGGCGTGAATTGTGACATATATACCGATCACATGATCATAATGTATATATTAACAAAAAATAAGATCAACATGCATAATAAGAGATGGTTAGAGCTAATCCTGGTCTACGATTTATCTATTCACTATCATCCCGAAAAAGCGAACAAGGTAGCTTATGCTCTTAGAAGAAATGAGTATACTACTCTATCCATGTTGTGGATTGAGAAAACCCCTATCTTCATGAATATTAAATGATGTATTTTGAAGTCATAACGGATATAAATACATCATAACATTCATAAATGATTTCCTAACCATCAATCAAATATACGATTAAGGTGGCCAAAATGGATGATCTAGAGTAGCAAAATAAGGTGAATGATGTAAAGGAAGGGAAGCTTCAAGATTTACATATCAATGATGATGGTTCGATTCAACTTGGAGTGAGGATTTATATTCCTTCATCTCCTGGGATAAATAATGATATATTGGATAATTCACATAGATTAATATTTTCTATCCATCATGGGAGTACCAAGATATATCGTGATCTCCAAACATCTAGTGGGGAAACATGAAGAAAGAGATTGATGAGTATATCTCAAGGTGCATGATATGTTAGAAAGTTAAGTTAAAAAAATTTAATTCTAAAGGGATGATGCTACCGTTTCCTATACCCATGTGTAAGCAGAAGAATTTCACTATATACTTTTTCATTGGTCTCCTGAAGACATCCAAAGGAAATAATGTGACATGGGTTGTGGTGGATAGACTAACCAAGACAGCCCACATTTTCATTATTCATGAATATAACACTCTTGAAGAACATTCAATGATTTATGTGAATGATGTGGTGAGATTGAATGGGGTTCCAATCCTGATTGTTTCTGATCGTAATCTAAGATTCATATCTAGATTATGGATGAGTCTTCAACATGGTTTGAGTACTGAATTAAATTACAGAATGTCCTATCACCCCCAAAATGGATGAAAATCTGAAAGGACTATTCAGATGCTTGAAGATATTCAAAGATCCTGGTCAATGGAATTCAATGGTGGATGGGATCAGAATCTCTTATTGGTTGAGTTATTATACAACAATAGATTCCAATTGAGTATTCAGATGGCTCCATTTGAATCTCTGTATGGAATGCAATGTGGAACTCAAACATGATGGGATGTAGTTAGTGAAAAAAATCTACAAAGACCTGATATTTTGCAAGAGATGATATATAAGGTTCCATATATCCAACAATATATCAAAAAATACATAGACTTCTAAAAATAACTATGTTTACAACTATCGAAGGAACTTAGAGTTCGACGTTGGAGATAAAACATTCCTTAAAAATCACCATGGAAGGGAGAAATTTGGTTTGTAATGAAAGAAAAGCTAAGCCCAAGATACATTTCCCCATTTGATATCCTTGATTATATAGGATTCATAGCCTATCGGCTTTCACTTCCAAAAATTATTTATCAAGTTTGTGATGTGTTCCATGTATCACTCCTAAGGAAGTAAATACATGATCCCTCACATGTACTGAACTCAGAGGTGGTATAGCTGGAAAATATCTCTCTTATGAGGATAAACCTATAAAAATTCGAGACTGGAGTGATAAGCTTCTATGAAATAAGAAAACCCACCCTGCAAAAGTTTTGTGGAGGAAACATACGTATGAAGATGCCACTTGGGAACTAGAGGAGGTGATGAAGGATAAGCACCCTCACCTGTTTATGTAAAACAAAATTTCAAGGGTGAAATTTCAAAAGGGGGGAAGATTGTAATAAACAAAAATGTTTTGAATGGAATTTATCCCTTATTATAAATCCCATAAAATCATATAGAGACCATACTATATGCTTTATAGATAAATAATTAACTAAATAATAATTATGTCAAGATGATAAGGAACCTATACCGATGAAACAGTAACTTGACCATAGGAATAGTATTATGAACCTTATAAATAGTAAAATGGCCCAATGAATTCTAACCTCACCCATTAATGTATAAAACAATTATGTATCTTATAATTGAAAATATAATATAAATATAGAATGGTATAAGTTAGTAAATACTTTTAAAATTATTAATTAATTTCTGGCAATTTTATTATTTGAAATATTTAATTAAAATTTTATTGTTAAATTAATAATTTAAAAGAATGTTTATTTTCATAAAAGTATTTCATAAATTTATATTTTAATGTCTTATTGTTTTAGGATAATTTAATGATACCTTATGTAACTTTTCAAAGTGTTACAAAATAAGTTATAATTCTAAAATATGAATTTTCCATGTAAATGATAAATTGAATTAGAAATGTAATTACTGATATTTATAAAATTATTTTAATAAAATGGAATTTATTTTTGAATTATAATGATTGAAAAATGGTTAGGATTATTTTTTGTTATTTTTCTAAAATACTTTAATTTTTGGTGAATAATGAAATAATATAATTTAAAAAATAATCCAAATGCTTTATTTAACGAGTCATAGATTATGTAAAGATAATGTATCCCAAAAATATGAAACCCTCCATCATTATTTAAATATATTTAGTGATAATTCTCAGGAGATTCATAGTTGTGACAAAAAATAATACACTAATGATTATAATAATGAGAAAACACCCCTCCACTCCACTATAAATACCACACCTCCCCCCCTCTTCTCCTCACTCCTGTCAAGACTTTATCCTTACCTAAATTCTACCCAAAAATCTTCCATGTACCCTACCGACATCCATGATCTATTGGTCTCATCAAAATACCAATCTAAGGTTCCTTGAGGATGATCTTAAGAGAAGAATTCAAGAGGTAAATCCTCCCTTTCTTTCTTTTATTTTCCATTCAATTTCATTTATTTTCACATTCCCTCCTCAACTCCCTTAATCCAAATGGAATGTTAAAATATAGTACCATACATATAATTTAATTCTATGTTGTAAATGTAATATCCATCATTGAACTCATCCCTATTTTTCTTTTATTCTAAATATGAAATTGTCGCCCGTTATTTGTCAATTTACCAACATCATGGGCGATGAACTTTTATTTTCCTTCGAAGCCTTCAAGTCTATTAATAAAACCATTAAATGGTTGAAAAAATATTTTTATATGTATGTTATTACCCCTTTTATGTTCTTGAACTAACTTATATACATAATACTAGATGATATAACAAAATGAGTTCGGTGAGATCGAAAAACCGCCAAATATTAACTTAAAGTGATCATCATTAACATTTATCTAATGATTCATCCTCATGAAATAAACTGTATATTCAAAAGATAATTTTCACTTATTTAATATAACTAATAACATAAAATTATAATTATATATATTTATCCAAATTTTAAATTATCTTCTATTCAGGTATACAAGTGGTCAATCATGAAAACTATGAAAATGAAGGCTCTCGAGAGATAAAGTTAAACTCGATAACTCATCAAAAAGCCAATAATTGAACTTAATAAAACCAACATTAATGAAATTGATGTATAAAATTTTTTTTATTATATAATTTATTAATCTAATTTGATTATAAATCATATTAAAGTGAAGAAATCATTCGGACAAAAGGTAAAGGGAATTCTCGAAACCAACTCTCTTTCTTTTTGTTTTACCTCATTCTCCCCATTTTCAGTATGATTACTCCTTAAATATAATTTCTTCATAAATATAGTATATTTTATGGGATATAAATTTTTCTTTTTTATTTTATGATAAAAATAATTATTTCTAAAAGAACTCTTCTTTCAAAAATTACCCAACATTTTACTTCTCAAGATTATTTCATCTTCACTCAAGATTAATGACTCATATATCAAGTATATTATTGTTTATTTTAATTGAAAAATCAATTATTGTGAAATTATTATTTATAAAATTAAAACCATTACATTCCATGTTTTATCTTATGTCCAGGATTGGAATTCATTCAATGTGTCATGCATGATAATGTAAATGTTTTGAAGTGACGAGTGCAACTAGAATTATACAGCGCAATGTAAATTTTCTGATGTGATAGCTGCATCCAGAATTATATAGAAATCAAATGAATTGGGTAGTTTGATTTATTTAATGATAAAAGATAAGTATTAATTAACATTATTATATATTTTTTTCAGAACTATGTGAGGTAGTTAACCACTACGAAATGATGTTTCATTTTTATGCATTGTCATATTCCCTGATATTATCTAATGCTTCCACTAATGATTATTATGATCATCCCACGATTATTATATGATGATAATGTTTATTTTCACCTTATATTATATTGATTAATTTTCTTATCTATCCCCTTACTGGGATTTAGTTTACCCCTTTTTGATGTATATCTTCAGGTGATTATATGTACTATGTTGAATCTGAAGGCCAATAAAAAGCTAGAGAAGAATGAATTTATTAATGTTTATTTTTTATTTTGTAAATGTATTGTATGGTCATAGGTTTACCAAGAAACTAAACATTTTTATCCTTTTAATTTAATCCATTGATTTTTTTATCATTAAAATGATGTAATAATAATGTAAGAAAAAGTAGGGTCGTTATAGCTTTATCCCAA
The DNA here is from genome assembly GCA_963277665.1 of Viscum album. Taxonomy (NCBI): domain Eukaryota; kingdom Viridiplantae; phylum Streptophyta; class Magnoliopsida; order Santalales; family Viscaceae; genus Viscum; species Viscum album. The sequence continues at coordinate 419,993,515 of OY728128.1, forward strand.
GTGGGGGTTTGTGGGAGTTGGTGTCCAAGGATCAACTTTATGTAATTTTATTACTTGTATATTAGATATATAAAATAATAATAAATATTATTATTACACATTTTTTTTTCATGAATCTAATTTAATAATATCTCATAGTATATGTCACATTAATATGGTCATAAAATTTCCACGCTATGATGATAACATTCAGTTGCTATGACGATAAGCTCAAAAAAATGTTATTCAGTTGGATAATGAACTATAATGGGACATATAATAAATATATTTTTAGTTGATATTACTCAAAATAAGACGAGTCTTATTATCAATATGTTCACACATGGTAATCTCTACGATGGGAGATTATGAGTATAGAACCACATGTACAAATTATGCATGTTTTTGTGTCGTTGGATATTCAAATCTATGAGCGTGTGTGATGGTCCTTACACTTTAGTATTACTATTAGTTTATATTACAAATCATGTACATAAATGTTTTTTTAAACTATGGTGATAATAGTTCACGATAATGTTTGATATGTTTGGTGTGTCAAGAGTGACATGTAATTAATGAATTAGTCAATGAAGGACTTGTCTCTTCCATATTTATGGAAGATAATATATCATCCCATTGATTTTAATAGAATAGTAACATTAAATTCCATATCCATGGTGTAATGTTGTTTTTATTTTGGATAGTATATGAAATATATATCATTTATTTTGGTTGGTGTTACAAATGTGAAACCAGATTAATGTGAGATTGTGATAAATTGATTTTATTACACAGTTGGAGTTCGTATGTGGTTGTTAATATTGGGACATTATGTTCTTCCTCTTGGGATCCATGAACCATTTATTGATAGTAATATTGGACTTTAGGTAAGCCTGCCTAATTCCATTGAGAAACAATCCTATAGGGTCACACACAATGTGTTTCTATGGATCTAGATTAAATTCATTTTGAGTGTAATTAATGAAATAAATATCATTCTCATGTCCAATAAAATATTTTATTCATGTTATTTTGATCACATAAATTAAATAAATATTTATTTGATGGATTGTGAATAAAATATATATTTTTTATTTATTGAAAAATATTTTAATAAATATTTATTCACTATATTTTTAATATAGTATTTATTTATGAATAAAATAAATGAGGTTATTTAATAAATTCTAGAGGATTTTGAATGGAACAATACCAAACCCAGTGACAAATATTTATTATGAAGACTATTACATAATATTTGTTATTGTGCATGATAGTACACATCAAAAAATAATAATAATATAAATTTTATTATGTGGTATTAGGTTTATTAAAGGTAATAAATGTTATTTAATGGAAAATATTTAATTAAAAAACATTTTTACATAAATAATAACCCTATAAATAGACGGTTGTGTCTACTGTATAAGGATCATAAAATTTTGAATAAAGAATTATTGTGCTCAATGAATTATCTTTCAATTCCTCCTTTTCGGTCGCTATCAAGAATGAGATGTGAAAGAGATATTTCTTCAAGAAAGATGAATCGTCAATAAAAAACGAACAATGAAAGACATTCAAGTATCCACACTTGGACCCATATTTTAAGTGGTGTTTCTCAAAGATCATAAGACCATGTGTGGATCACCACAAGAGGGATTATATACATGGATCCTCACAGTGTGATGAAGGTAATTTGAAAGGGTCATGTGTGATGATTAGTATTCACCAATGATGACTTTTCCTTAGCCCACATATTTATTTCTTTAAATAATAAATAAATTGATTATAAATTTGATGTGTAAGATACTCACTCTTGGTTTTAGGAAATTATTATTAAAAGAAATTTTAATATGTTTTACACCTTTGCGTGCCTCTTCTATAACCATAACCATAATTCATAGTTTAAAATTCAAGTATACTGGGATATGAACCGTTCACAATCATCATCATTATCTCTAAATAATCCAGTTAAAATAATTTCAGGGAAGGATTATCCTAATAGTGTATGAGGGATGGGTTCTGAGCTTACTGCATCAATTGTGTTTGGTAGGGCATCATTATCATTTATCTCTACACCCAATGGCGGTTTGTGTAGTGTCGGTGAATGGGAACCACAAAGATAAATTTTAAGGTAGAAAACAAATTACAAGAGAATGAGTATTATATAAAAACACATAATTAGTGTCCATAGGAAATGGAAGTGTATTTAGTTTTATTATTTCAAATGATTACAAGAATGTTCCCTAAGGAAATTTCTAACCTTATAGATCATCCAACCGAGGAAATTCTAAACTCTGTAGTTCGATAAATTATTTTTAAAGAACACATATAGTATCCCACTACTCTCAAAGAATATTTATTAAAATTATCATCACAAATATCACCCAATAAAATTAATATTGAAATGCTAATTTAATCAAGAATATTTATAACATGAAGTCTTATACGAATAAAATAAAATATTTAGAACTATCTTTACAGAAACTGTATGATTTTTCCATCAGACATGTAGTGTTCCCAGAATGACTCAATAAATAGTTTTAAAATAATCAAAATTCATTTTAAACATGTGTAGGGGTAAAAATCAAGTAAAAGTTGTCAGAATTATTTGAAATCATAGGAAGAGGAAAATAGATTGATTTTTTAAATGTAAGAACTAATACTACAATAATTTGAGATAATTTGTTCCTTGGTTGCTTGCAAACTTGTTTTTAGTGATTCAAAATAGTAGAACATGAATGTAATTGTAAAAAAAATCTCATATTGGTGAAAATTATGGGAAACCCACTACTAAATTATTTTTGTTGGATATGAGTAGAAAACACATAAATCCGACATGCGGTATGCTCAGAATGACTCAATATAATGTATTAAAAGATTCTAAATCCTTTAAAAACATAGTTCAGTGGGTCAAAACCATGAAAAAGATGTCTTGAACATGAAATCATAGGCCAATGACAGTATATTGATCTTTTCTATTTGGTATCTAGAACCACATCAATACTATAATTTTTTTTCTCGGATTCTTGTAAATGATTTTTTAGTGTTCTAAAACACTAAAACGTGTATGTAATGGTAACAACCATAAAAACAAACTTGGATTGATGTGAAATCATTAGAAGCCACCACTGAATTATTTTTTATGTGTATGTGTAGAAAACATGTCCATCTAACAAGCAGTGGACTCTGAATGACCCAATATACAGTTTTAAAAGATACCAAATCCTTTTAGAAGCATGTGTTAGGGGCTCAAAACATACCACATGGTGTTGAATGGCCCTGAAGTCATATTAAAACTACTCTATATTTATTTTAGGAATGTTGGGAATAAATCCTTGTTAATTATTATTATGGGTTGGTCGATATGCCTATAAATGCATTTTTTTATTTAAAACACTAAAATTTGGGTGTAATTTTCAAAAAAATATAAAATGACATCAGATTAACATGAAATCATGGTAAAACCACATTATATTTATATAAAATGTGTAACAGCAGAAAAACATCCATTTGATATGCAGTGTGCTTTGAATGTCTAAATAAGAAGTTTTAAAAGTTACCAAAGCCTTTGAAAACATATTCTAGGGGTCTCAAAACCAATGAAACATTGCCTTATGTCCATTAAACCATAGGAAAATGACTTTATATTTTATTTTCGAATATAGAAACTAACACCACATAAATTGAAGTTACACTTTGGGTATGATTCCCAGAAGCATGTTTTTAGTGTTCAAAACACTAAAATGTGGGTGTAATGGTCAAAACTAGAGAAAAAATTCACATATTGACAATAAATTAATTGAAAACCACCATTAAATTATATGTGATGTGTAAGATCATATAAAACATTCATATAACTTTCGGTGTTCTCGGAATGTCTCAATAAGTAGTTTTAAAAGATACCAAATCCGTTAAAAACATGTTGCAGGGGGTCAAAACCAAGTAAATGTTGTTAGATATCTATGAAATAGTAGGAAAAAACAATTGATTTATTTTTGAAATTTTATAACTGAATCCATATCAATTTGAGTTACCATTTTCTAGAGATTATTGTAAATTTTTTTCCAACATTTTAAAATAATAAAACATGTATGAAACATTTAAAATCATAGTTGACATCCTAGGATTTGAATGAAATCATGGGAAAAGTATCTTTTAATTAATTTTGATTTAGATGAGTAGAAAAAATGTCCTTCCAACTTGTGGTGTGCTTGAAATGACATAATTAGTAGTTTTAAATTGTATAAATGCCTTTTAAAACATGTGTTAGGGGGTCAAAACCATACAAACAATTTTAGATTGCTGTTGAATCATAGTAAAATAACCATATTTTAATTTGTATAATGTAGTAACAAAAATCATGTCAATTCGATTTATAGTTTTTTCAGGATTCCCATTAACAAATTTTTAATGTTTTAAAAGACTAAAATGTATGTGTAATTGTCAAAACCATAGAAAAAAACCTAGGAATAATGTGAAATCATGGGAAAAACTATTGAATTATTTATGAAATGTTTAATTATAAACAACATACATTAAACAAGTGTTGTGCTCTAAATGACTAAATATGATATTTTAAAAGATACTAATGCCTTTAAAAACATGTGTTGGTGGATTAAATCCAAGGATAACACAATTATATGCCCACGAAATTATAGGAAAACTGCTATAGAAATACTTTTTAAATTTGTGAACCCACATCAATTAAATTCGAGTAACGATTTAGCCGGGATGACTGTAAACACATTTTCAGTGTTTTAAAACACTTAAATAAGGGTGTAACGACATAAAAATATATAAAACAACCTCATATTGATTTAAAATCATTGGAAAATCACTGTTGAATTATTTATGATGTGTATGAAGAAAAAACAGATACATCTATTATATGGTGCGATCAGAATGACTCAATACAATGTTTTAAAAGATACCGAAGCCCTAAAAACATGTTCCAGCAGCCAAAACCATGGTAACAACATTATATGGCCATGAAAACATATCTAAATCATTCTAGATAGATTTTTGAAATGTAGGAACTAATACCATGTCAATCTAAGATATGGTTTGTCTCAAATTCCCCTAAATTCGTTTTCAGTATTTTATTACACTAAAAGGTTTGGGTTCCAGTCAAAACCTTAAAATATGATCTCAAATTTATGTTAAATTATATAAATACTACAACTGAATGATTTTTAATGTGTATGAGGAGAAAAGTTGTCCATCCATTGTGCAATGCGATTGAAATGATTTAAGAAGTTGTTTCAAAAGATTCCAAATATTTTAAAAACATTTATGAGGGTTTCAAATTAAAAGAAAAAGCAATAGATTTCTATGAAATAAAAAGAATTAATCACAGATTAAAATTTTAAATGTACGAATTTACTCCTTGTTAATTAATGTTAATTTTTTCCTAGGATTCCTGTAAATGTATTTTTAGTGTATTAAAACACTAAAATGAGTGCATAATAGTCCAAAACTGAGAACATGTCCTCCAATTGATAGGAAATCATGACACAACCACCAATGTTTTTTTGATAAATTGTAGATGATTTCCTATCAAAGTATTTAAAATTTTATTATTTATTAATTTTAGACACATTGCAAGTCAGTTTAAAAATTGATTCTATTTTTATATACTTACCGAATTTTAGTTCCAAATATTGAATCATATATTAAATTGGAATGTTTATGTTTTCAATGTGTAATTCAGGATTTATAATTTGTTATTGTTTAAATTTATTATGTTTTATTTACCAAATAACAACTATTTTGTGAAATATTCTGAATACATTTTTCATCTCTTCTCATTCATATTTCTTTTATTAAATGTTCTGTTTGTATGGTACGTGATAGATTCCAATATTGGGTAGGTGGTTGAATATTCTGATCCACAACATTATTCATAAGGCACTCATTATGGTTCTTAGCTTCTGTGGTAGGGTTAAATATTATTAATGATTCTATAATTGGGATTTATTATGTCCAGTTCTATTTTCTATTTCCTTTTTCATCTAGTTGATGAAATAATGTGGTAATTTTCACATATTATGGTTATGAATGTCAAGGTATGTGGATGAGGTGGAGGTCATGAGATATATGTATTTTCCATGGGCTTATAATGGCTGATGGACATATTTTATATGTATATATTGGTTATTGAGTTTGGGGTAGACTGTTGGTAGTATATATATGATTGTGGATATATGATTATGGATGTATGATTGTGTATGTATGATTGTGAATGTATGATGTGTTTATTACGCACTTATGTTTTCATTTATTATATTAATCAATTTTTTAAATTCATATGTTTCTTTAGTAAATAATTTTTCTTTTGTAACCTATTTATTGGTTATTTTAGTTAACCACCAGAAAAAAATTATTTTTTATATATAGCATAAATTATTAAGAATCACTACTAAAACAAACCACTACTAAGTACTATTTCAACATTTATGTCAATTCCGCATATTTTATTTTTTATTTTTTTTATTTTGAAAAAACCACAACTAACTGAATTAATAACTACTGCTAAGTACCCAAAAAATAAACTTATAATAACTCTAAATAACCTATAAAAATCACTGCTAAATGAATTCTAATAGTGAAATATGTGGTATTTTAAATAATCGTTGATAAAAAATGTGTGGATAACTACAAATTTGGAATCACTATATTTTTTTAATTTTATATGGAACTGATTATCTTCTCCACTGATAAAAATATCCTTCATATTTTAATTGATGACAGACACAACTCATTTCTCTTCATATAAAGAGAAATATTTAGGAGGAGAAGTTCTCCCCCATAGCTCCAATATTCTTGAAAATTCATCAAAATGAATGAGAACCTTCATAATGCTCCAAATAATATAAATAAAATCCTATAAATTGGATTCAATAATGAATTCATTATGAAATTTCTCACATGAAAACTCCAAACCCCAAGAAATAGCATGGGCCTAAATAATCAAATGTATTCAATTAGTGAAAAAATGTTTAAGGAGAGCTGTAGTAACCAAGCCAAGATGGTCCTGTGCAACCAGACCAATTCCTGCCTAATTTTTTCTATCCAACTCTAAATACCCTTCATGAGATCTATATCTCTAATAGACCCACAAGTATATTTTTATTTCCAAGGCGACATTAATTAAAAATCACGTGCAATCAACAAATTGATTGCATGATCAACCAATTTGAAAAGCATCTTATTTCAATTTTCCCAAATCATCCATGCAATCAAGTATAGGTTACAATCTATTTCAATGGAAAGTTAGGAGACCCACTAGACCAAATTAGTTGGAAAATCAAAAGTAGAATCAATGAATGCATGGGACATCTCTTGCCCATAATTAATATTAAACCCCCCTTATCTAGGGTAATTAAAATGTGCATGTTAAGTGGATACAATTTTATAGGTGAAAAACGAAAAAATGGGTGCCTCATTGACTGTAGGTTAAACAGAAAATCTATTTTGTGGAGGATCCTAGAGAAAATATTTTGAAAAAAATGACTTTAAGTTGTATTAAAAACATCTAAAGGAACTTCAAGGGTTGAGACACCAAAGAAAGAGGAAGTCAAGAGCAATCATATTATCTAATTTGATAGAATAGGAACCAAAGGTCTCCTTAATCCTATAAAAATAATCCAAGCCCGCTCCAACCACAATAGGAATACTGAGAATAATATCACGATACCTATTGTTATTCCATGAAGAAACCTTATCCAAACACCATTCATCCCAATTATAATTAAAAATATCTCAAACATTAGCATTGTCCAAGCATGGAAGATATGGTGATGTTTCCCATAGCCTATAGTGATAAATGTTCCAAGAGTCACCCAAAATATTAAACCTCTCAACATACAAAATTATCTAATAGAGACCCTTATTCATAATAATATGTGAGACTCTCAAACATATCTATAAAAAATTAGGCCTTTCCCCCAACCAAGCATTCCATAAATTTGAATCAGTATATTACAAAACAAAAATAATCAAGGAAGTCAAGGAATTATGGTTCTGTAAAAAACATCAACCCAACATAGAAAGAAATATATCATTAATGGAGATAAATATCATGGATCTCAAATCGCCACAATCCTTGTGTACACAAAACATATCCCCCTAAACCCAAGGGGATTTATTTTTTCCATCATGATATACCCTCCAAAAGAATTATAATAATGAATGTTACTAATCAATAACACTACATGGGAGATGAGAAAGACATGATATAAGTGGGGAGAGTTTAGGAAACTTCCATGAAAATAATCTCTTTCCATTCATTAGAAACTCCCACACGAGACCACATCAGAATTTTATTTTCAATTCTATCAACAATATAAAAGAATACCACTTTTTCTGATCTTCCAAAAATTATAGGAATTGTAATGTATTTATGGGGTTTTCCACCACCTGACATTCAGAAGAATCCTTCATTTAATCTTCTTGAATGGAAATATTCCTTCTCAAAAGGAGAGATTAGATTTAGATATGTTAACTGAATAGCCCAAAAAAATTTCATATATAAACAAAATATTTTTTATGGCATGGGATTCCTCTGAAGTTTCATGAGAAAACAATATGATTTCATATGAAAATTGTAAATGGGAGATAGGGGATGTGTTGACATACTATTACACTATAAATATGTTTACTCATTTCTAGACCTATTATAAGATTATAGAAATCATTATCCCTAAATATAAATACGTATGGGGAAAGACGATATCAGTAAAAAATCTTGCAAGAGGGAATAATGAATTGGGTAATATTTCCATTACCCTTGATCATGAATTAAATCAAGGAAATACACTACATGATTACATGCGCCCATTGGTTACAAAATCCCATCCTACAAATAACAAAACCCATATACGGTCCATTCTACTCTATCATTTTCTTTATTCATTTCCAATTTTAAGGTCATCACACCCCTTTTAGAGAGATGGTCTTTATTGAGTAAAAAATATAATTAGAAAGTATGGAATTATCTCATATTATTCATTTCAGAAAAAATGAAAATTTGTTTTCATAACTAATGGATGGAAACAAAAATATTAGATGATAGACAAAATTTTTCAATAAAAAATTATAAGTCACATTAAAAAGATTAATATGCCTAAATTAGAAATTTTAGCTATCTTTTTAACTATTATAATCATGGGGATAGTGGTTTCATTTATTGAATTGAAGAAATAATTAACCTTCCATAATTATTTAATGAGTTATATGATATCAGGCCCCATACTATGTTGAACTGGTTAAAGAAAAGTGCATGAAATCAAACAAGAATAGGGGAATCAGTTACAAGTATTCGTGAATGAGTCGAGCTAAGAACCTCATCAGTGATTCCCTTTATAAGATCAATATTCATTTAATATATCATAAATAGGGAGATATAGGATAAAACATCAGTAGAAATAAAATACCTCTGAAGAGTACTGATCATTAATGAATCTCAAACTAATATCCTATATTTCACTCTCACAGCAAAAGATTCATCCATCAAGCCTCTTCAATTTAGATCTAAAGTCATTCATTTATATTTTTTAAAACTTTTGATATAAATATAAAGTATTTTGGTCTCTTTTATTAATTTTTGATTTCATCACCCATATGAACCATAGACACTCTTTATTTCAAAGACTTGTTTTGAATTATTTTGTGAGAGAAAAAATCCATGAGATAATAAAAGTAAATGTAGGGAGATAATAACACACCTTTAAATCGTTCTAAATATAGTAAATCTCAAATTAAAACAATGAAGTTTAGGGATTATTTGTTTCTCAAGACCAACATCCACCATTTAAATTTTGGATGAGAAATCAATATTACAAAAACTCCATAATGACTTGACCATGACATCATATTCCTCATCCTTTATCTAGATACATTAGAAATTGTAAAAACCATTATTTCAAACATGATTCCCACCTTAGTTCATGGGGAGAACAATAAGACAATTTTTTTAAGGAACATGTGAAATATGGGAGACTTGAAACAAAGGAAAATTATCTATCCACTAATAAGACCCCATAATCTATGAATTCATTCATATATACTGGTTCTCATTGAATTTCCCTGACACCAAAGGAAAAAATTTTCTTTGAATCCCAAATTAAATAACCACATAGGCATCAAAACATCCGTTAAATTTACCACAACAAATGGAGGCCTAAAAGCATACCTTAATTTTATATTTGGAGAAGGATTTCATGGATGTACTCTGTAACAGCCCGAGATTTTATGAAAAATATTCTTAATTTCACTAATGTCTTGTGTTGTACGCTACAAAAAAAGGAGATTGCACAACACGCATCCTTGACTTGCCTTGCATTACACGCAATCGTGACCTTCTTCGATAGCGTGTGGAGTACGCAATACTGAGTTTCACGAAACAACGATATGCTATTAAAATATTATTAAAACTAGCCGTTATGAATAGTAATAACCACTTTTTAAATTTTAGAAATTTTAGCTCTCAAAATGGACTTCATTTTTGGATTCGGAGTATCGAATTTAGCCTAAGGTGAAATTTTGGTACTTTTCGGATAACTTTCATATTCTGATGAATAGTGAAAAATACTAAATTATAATTAAAAACAACTTTTTTAATCGAAATAATTAATAGTGATAAATCATTAATTTGAGTGGTTTTAAAGTATATTTAGAATATATTTTTACAATTTAATACAATGTTGGTCATTGGATGTAATTTCACATTTAAACCAGACATAATCAAGTGTCAATCTTTTGATAGATATTGTTTCTTAAAAACACGCTATTTGTTTTAACAGCGGGATTTAATTATAAAATTAATTAATTTGGTAAAATAGAATTCATTTTTGAATTTGGAATATGAAATATAACTTAGGATGATATTTTGTAATTTTTCTGAAAACTTTCAATTTTTGATAAATAGTGAAACCACTAAGTGGTAGGTTAAAAACTAAATTTTGCATAAAACATAATTTTACCGCTTCTGTGAATGGAATTTCGAAAATCCAACAGACACAGTTAATATCAAGGACTAAAATGTGGTTCAATGAGATGAAAATAATTTTTGGTGAATAGTAACTTTTTACTTTTTTTTACCACGGTTAATAGTAAATAGGGTAACTAAGGGTAAATATGATATTACTATTACCCTAACACATGTCCTAATTCTATTGGATAAGTTTAATTCGACCAAAAACAACCTTATGAATATAATATGACCATTTAGGTCCACTTGGATTAGATTATGACATTTAATATTATTTTATTTAATGAATAGTTAAAATAGTTAAAATCAAAGATTAATAACTAAAACATTTTTAAGATGGGGTTATACATAAGATAAATTCGACTATAAATATTCATTAGAAATATAAAAACATTTCCTACATAATGAGATTTTATTTATAATTTTTAGACTTTAAATAAATTAATTTATTTATGACACAACGATGATGCAGTAATTACCCTTTTAAGGAAATATTAACATAATTGATGTTATAAATGCTCAAATGAATGTAATTTGAGACTTTTTATGAATTACACTAATTTTCTAGGTTAATATGATATATTAGTGTTGATTTAATCAACTTTTTTCGATCATATAATTCTGTTATGACTTTCACAAAAATCATATATCAAATAGTGTCAAAATTGACACAAAATAGTTTTTAAATCAAATATTATATTATTAATTGTTATTTTATTCCTAAAAATCTACGGTTCGGCCAAATGACATAGATAAGGATATATATATATATAATAAACAATTTGGGGTTCTTTTGGCATGTTATAGTAAGTGTATTAACCATATAGTGAAAGAAAACAAAAAGACACGGTAAAAGTGAAATTATTTAACTTAGAGTTAAATCTAATTGATAAGGTTAAAATAATACCCTAAACTTGTCTAAATCTTATTGGATGATAGGATTTCGACCCATCCCCACTTTATCTTCTAAATAAGACCCTTTGGAACCATTATAAACCGATTTTGACTTTAATATAAAATAATATTTTGAGGTATTCCTAAGGTGCCCCTCTCCTCCCTTATAAAAGGGCACCTCCTCCCTCTCTTCCTTACACAAGTTTGAGCCTTCATGCTCGGCCAAACCCTGCCAAAATCTCTTCTCCACTTCCCTAGAAACATCCCAGAGGTTCTGGTCTTCCTCAAAGACCAATTTTAGTGCCCTAAGAGGAGGTATCAAAGAGGCGCTTCAAAGAAGAGGTAATTTCCGTTACCAATTCTTTCACCTTTATTTCTTATTCCACTTCTTCTTCTTAGGTTGTTTCATTATGAAGTAATAACAACAGTATCACTCATATACTGATATGTTATTATAAGTATGAAACAATCCTAATTCACCATCTATCCATCCTACGGAAAACGAAATCACCGCGCGTGCGTACGTACGGAATACCGTCTCCACGCCGTGGTGTAATCTGTTTTTCCACCAACACCTTACATGGATGGGTATTATGGTGTAAAGAATAACTATACATAGTTATTAAAACATCATATTGATTCTGATATATTTTATAATCCACTCCAATTCAATTCAATAATTATGGAAATGATATCATCGCTCGTGCGTACGTACGGACTACCGTCTCCACGACGCGATGAGATTCATTCTCCATGTTAACCATTTAAGAATGATTATAAAGTATATATAAGAAATAATAATGAAATATATGACATTATAAAGCTACTGGATTTATTTATATATATATATATGTATGTCATCTACTTACTTCCATTCAAGACAATAAGGAAAGGAAAACAGCGTTCATGCGTACGTACGGACTACCGTCTCCATGAACGGTGTTTTTCATTTCATTTATCTATCTATTATATATATATATATATACTGAATATATATGATATATAAATCATATTTTATATTCTGGAAGTATGTAAATCATGATATAAGTAATAATAATGTCAAGAACAACAAGTCAAAACACCTACGATAAATGAAACGATTTTACCAAAAACGCTTCTTTAACATGGAATTTACAAAAGAACGGGTAATATAAAGTCATAAGTGAACCATATATGATATAATAACAATGAATATGATTCTAGAATAAGTCAATAACATGATTTAAATCATTATACAGGAGGTTCGGACACTTACAAAGAAAGTCGGACCTAAGGTAAGGGAAAATATCACAATCTCATTTTTATCCGAGATTGTTTATTCGTAAGTATTTACTGGGGTGTATTTTATCATCCACATCCATGTTTCATAAATATTTAATATTATTTCCATCCAACTACAATTTTTTAAATCCAATTTTTCCCATTTGGTGAGTTTTTAGTAAAAGAAATGAAAGGAATCTTTTGTCGTTTTCCGTACGAGGTACTTTTTGACTTTTCCGAAAAAAGTACGAAGAATGTTTTTTTTAAATTATACGGCATGATTGGATTTTTAAAACATTATTTCCAAGAAGCTTCCTTTACAAGTTTTCAAGTTTATTTTTAATCAACTTCTTTTATTTTAAAGTCGTATGACATGTTATGAAAGGAAAATTTTTTTTTGAAGAAGAAAGGATATTTTCCTCAAGAATGGAGTTCAAGTGTTTTATCAAAATTATTTTCCATCTAAGATAATAAAGGGTTCTGTTTTTATCCCTATTATTAAATTGATTTGATCATGTTGTGATGGAATTATTTTTATGAATTCCTTTATCTTATATGAATTGATTTATGATGTCATGATGTTTCAAGAATCCCATTTTTGTTACATGTCTTATGCGATGATGTATGTTTTATGATTATGTGGCACACATAAGAAAGGATTCATTATAAGATGGGTGGGACCTATATCTCCCTCCAATGCATTGGGTAAAGATTTTATATCTCATGAGATAGACATGGCTGAAATGGTAGGTTATACCGGTTCAGCGAAACAGGACTGAAACGAGGGTTACTCGATTCAGAAAGGGACTTTGTCCACTAAGATAGTCTTGGCAATGAGTCTTGAATAACAAGAAATGATTCTCTATGATTATGTGTGTATGCCACAATGTTTCAAGTTTTAAGTTATGATTATTGGGATTTCATTTCACTACTATGATTTATCCCATGTTATGAAATTATGCTCTCTTTTGCAGGTTAAGATTTCCAAAAGATATGTTCTTATGAAGATTATGTGATTGATTTTTCTTTTGTATACCCTTACTGAGCATTTGAGCTCACCCTTTTATGTTTTCTTTTCCCCAGGATATAAAGAAAGGTTTTAGGTAAAAAAAAGGGAAGATCTTTATGGGAGATATTGAAGATCTTTCACCACGATTAGAAGATTACGTTCCGAGTTTCCAAAGACACTAAACTATTACGATCCTTGTGTGTGTGTGTTTTTTTTATGTACTAAGTATTCTGCAAAAGTAATGTAAAGTTTATGTATGTCAGGCTTCGGGTCTCTACAGTTGGTATCAGAGGAAAGGTTTAGTCAACCTTTGGAAACTAGGATGCGAGAACTTTCGTGAGATCCCTAGAGATATTTCTAAGGTATGTTTAGGGATGTCTCTAAGGTTAAGTATACGTATAGGTTATAGTACTAGAATTACGCTAACGATCATAGAATTAAACCTAAGATGTTAGATATTGAAGTTACTCCCCCTTTATTATGATTTTTTCCTCTCACACTATTCTTTTTGGGTTTTAGAAAATGGCTGGAAACAAGATGATTCACGATAATGGAGAATATGATGGACAATGGAATGATATTTTTCATAATGAAATGGGATTTGGAAGTACAAACATCATTATTATGCCAAATCAGCAATATCATAATATGATCAATAAAGTAAAATTTGGTAAGTTTCCTGACTCGGCTAATAAGAGAAAGATGGAGTTTCATGATGATCATAGAGGAAAGAAAGTTCAATTTCCCCTATGTTAATCATGTGGGAAGAGGCATCAAGGAGAATGTTTCAAAGGAACTGGAAGATTCTTTGGGTGTGGAAAAGAAGGACACAAAGCCAGTAAGTGCAAAGGAAAAGGTTTAGTTAACACCAGGGATGAGGATAATGGTATTGCTACGACATCAACAATGGTTAAATGTTTTAAATGTGGAATGTACGGGAATTATGCAAACCAATGCCCTAAGGGAAAGTATCATGAAGAGAATCAGTATGGTCGTATGGGTAGTATTTATGTGGATGATGATGATGAGACTACAAATGATATGTGAGATGAAAGAATTGTTGAAGCTCGGTCAATGGTTTAAGAATGTAGTGGAATGATTACATGTTTATCATGTGTAATGTTGTATAAGTAATCTCATGCTACTATGGAATAAAGAGACATCTATGGATTTGTTACACTGTTGTCTTTCCTTGAGTTTTGAAAGTATATGATTAATGTTACCAGTATCCATGAAAGGTTATTCAGATATTTTTTTGGAAGTAAGATGATATGCACATAATGAAGGGAAAACGAGAAAATGAAATGTCTAATAGTATTCATGAGCTCATGATTGATATAAGGACTAAGTGATATCATGGTTTGAGTATATAGAATTTTGAGGATTTTAGTATGTGGAAGGTGTTAACTTTTAACTGCATTCATGTTTTCACTAAGGTATTCAAGAGAATACATGATTAAGGACTTTCAATGTTTGGAATGTGACCAAAAAAACATATCTTATGATATATGGGGATTGACGATGGTGTTAAATCTCTGGTAATCGTTTTCACTATGTTATGAGAGTGGATTGCAGTATTATGGATAAGCCTAAAGATTGGAATGGATTATGTTGGACATAAGTTAGTATTGTTTAAGGATAGAAGTTTTTTCGATGTTATTGATGGGATGTTATAGTAATATAGTTTTAGAAAAAGGACAACCTGTAGGATAGGCGATAGCCCATCGCGTCGGACAAGGCTGTGGAAATCGAACCCACAACCGAAGTGCGACTGGCCTTTATCGCCTACCACTGGCCTACAGGAAGTCCCTGTTTAGTAGAAACTAGTTTTATTATATTAAGTTGTATGACATATGATGTATAAGTCCATTTTAGGAACAATATATGATTAATCTCACTATAGATCGACTTATGTATATAATTTTGTGCTAACCTTTTGTTTGAGACAGATGGAATGACCCGTCATTCTATCACATGATAACAAATTCAACTTCATTTATTTAAGAGATGAAGTGGAAATTGTTCAAGGCACGAACAACAGTGAGATTGTAACAAAATAAAGTAAGTATTTATTCTAATTCAAATGCTTCAACTTTAGGGAAACGATCCTGAAAACCAAAAATGTTGTCCTAGTGATCTTATACCTGATGAATCAGATGGTACCTTAGATCGTCACAAATTTTTGGATTTGTGATTACTGGATTTTCCATAGCCATGTTCTCTACCACTCTCCATCAGAACATGATGGTTAGATTTCTCTTCCATATCCATATTTTCACCTATGTGGAAACCCAGTGATTAGTTTATTTGGGTAATCGTTACATTTCATACTTTAGTTTTTAAAGCCAAGTTTTGGTATTCCTTTTTACGATGTGGGTTTCTATTAAAGAAACTTTCGGATAGTAAACCATTTATAACCCCGACGAATTTCGAGGGCGAAATTCATTTTAAGGGGGGTAGAATGTAACAACCCGAGATTTTATGAAAAATATTCTTTATTTCACTAATGTCTTGTGTTGTACGCTACACCAAAAGGAGCTTGCACAACACGCATCCTTGAGTTGCCTTGCATTACACGCAATCGCGACCTTCTTCGATAGCGTGTGTAGTACGCAATACTGAGTTTCACGAAACAACGATATGCTATTAAAATATTATTAAAACTAGCCGTTATGAATAGTAATAACCACTTTTTAAATTTTAGAAATTTCAGCTCTCAAAATGGACTTCATTTTTGGATTCGGAGTATCGAATTTTGCCTAAGGTGAAATTTTGGTACTTTTCGGATAACTTTCATATTCTGATGAATTGTGAAAATTACTAAATTATAATTAAAAACAACTTTTTTAATCAAAATAATTAATAGTGATAAATCATTAATTTGAGTGGTTTTAAAGTATATTTAGAATATATTTTTACAATTTAATACAATGTTGGTCATTGGATGTAATTTCACATTTAAACCAGACATAATCAAGTGTCAATCTTTTGATAGATATTGTTTCTTAAAAACACGCTATTTGTTTTAACAGCGGGATTTAATTATAAAATTAATTAATTTGGTAAAATAGACTTCATTTTTGAATTTGGAATATGAAATATAGCTTAGGATGAAATTTTGGAATTTTTCTGAAAACTTTCAATTTTTGATAAATAGTGAAACTACTAAGTGGTAGGTTAAAAACTGAATTTTGCATAAAACATAATTTTACCGCTTCTGTGAATGGAATTTCGAAAATCCGACAGACACGGTTAATATCAAGGACTAAAATGTGGTTCAATGAGATGAAAATAATTTTTGGTGAATAGTAACTTTTTACTTTTTTTACCACGGTTAATAGTAAATAGGGTAACTAAGGGTAAATATGATATTACTATTACCCTATCACATGTTCTAATTCTATTGGATAAGTGTAATTCGACCAAAAACAACCTTATGAATATAATATGACCATTTATGTCCACTTGGATTAGATTATGACATTTAATATTATTTTATTTAATGAATAGTTAAAATAGTTAAAATCAAAGATTAATAACTAAAAATTTTTTAATATGGGGTTATACATAAGATAAATTCGACTATAAATATTCATTAGAAAGCTAAAAAGATTTCCTACATAATGATATTTTATTTATAATTTTTAGACTTTAAATAAATTAATTTATTTATGACACAACGATGATGCAGTAATTACCCTTTTAAGGAAATATTAACATAATTGATGTTATAAATGCTCAAATGAATGTAATTTGAGACTTTTTATGAATTCCACTAATTTTCTAGGTTACTATGATATATTAGTGTTGATTTAATCAACTTGTTTCGAACATATAATTCTGTTATGACTTTCACAAAAATCATATATCAAATAGTGTCAAAATTGACACAAAATAGTTTTTAAATCAAATATTATATTATTAATTGTTATTTTATTCCTAAAAATCTACGGTTCGGCCAAATGACATAGATAAGGATATATATATATATATAATAAACAATTTCGGGTTCTTTTGGCATGTTATAGTAAGTGTATTAACCATATAGTGAAAGAAAACAAAAAGACACGGTAAAAGTTAAATTATTTAACTTAGAGTTAAATCTAATTGATAATGTTAAAATAATACCATAAACTTGTCTAAATCTTATTGGATGATAGTATTTCGACCCATCCCCACTTTAGCTTCTAAATAAGACCCTTTGGAACCATTATAAACCGATTTTGACTTTAATATAAAATAATATTTTGAGGTATTCCTAAGGTGCCCCTCTCCTCCCTTATAAAAGGGCACCTCCTCCCTCTCTTCCTTACACATGTTTGAGCCTTCAAGCTCGGCCAAACCCTGCCAAAATTTCTTCTACACTTCCCTAGAAACATCCTAGAGGTTCTGGTCTTCCTCAAAGACCAATTTTAGTGCCCTAAGAGGAGGTCTCAAAGAGGCTCTTCAAAGAAGAGGTAATTTCCGTTACCAATTCTTTCACCTTTATTTCTTATTCCACTTCTTCTTCTTAGGTTGTTTCATTATGAAGTAATAAAAACAGTATCACTCATATACTGATATGTTATTATAAGTATGAAACAATCCTAATTCACCATCTATCCATCCTACGGAAAACGAAATCACCGCGCGTGCGTACATACGGAATACCGTCTCCACGCCGTGGTGTAATCTGTTTTTCCACCAACACCTTACATGGATGGGTATTATGGTGTAAATAATAACTATACATAGTTATTAAAACATCATATTGATTCTAATATATTTTATAATCCACTCCAATTCAATTAAATAATTATGGAAATGATATCATCGCTCGTGCGTACGTACGGACTACCGTCTCCACGACACGATGAGATTCATTCTCCATGTTAACCATTTAAGAATGATTATAAAGTATATATAAGAAATAATAATGAAATATATGACATTATAAAGCTACTGTATTTATGTATATATATATATATGTATTTCATCTACTTACTTCCATTGAAGACAACAAGGAAAGGAAAACAGCGTTCATGCGTACGTACGGACTACCGTCTCCATGAACGGTGTTTTTCATTTCATTTATCTATCTATTATATATATATATACTGAATATATATGATATATAAATCATATTTTATATTCTGGAAGTAAGTAAATCATGATATAAGTAATAATAATGTCAAGAACAACAAGTCAAAACACCTACGATAAATGAAACGATTTTACCCAAAACGCTTCTTTAACATGGAATTTACAAAAGAACGGTTAATATAAAGTCATAAGTGAACCATATATGATATAATAACAATGAATATGATTCTAGAATAAGTCAATAACAAGATTTAAATCATTATACAGGAGGTTCGGACACTTACAAAGAAAGTCGGACCTAAGGTAAGGGAAAATATCACAATCTCATTTTTATCCGAGATTGTTTATTCGTAAGTATTTACTGGGGTGTATTTTATCATCCACATCCATGTTTCATAAATATGTAATATTATTTCCATCCAACTACAATTTTTTAAATCCAATTTTACCCTTTGGTGAGTTTTTAGCAAAAGAAATGAAAGGAATCTTTTGTCGTTTTCCGTACGAGGTACTTTTTGACTTTTCCGACAAAAGTACGAAGAATGTTTTTTTAACTTATATGGAATGAATGGATTTTTAAAACATTATTTCCAAGAAGATTACTTTACAAGTTTTCAAGTTTATTTTTAATCAACTTATTTTATTTTAAAGTCGTATGACATGTTATGAAAGGAAAAAAAAAATTTGAAGAAGAAAGGATATTTTCCTCAAGAATGGAGTTCAAGTGTTTTATCAAAATTATTTTCCATCTAAGATAATAAAGGGTTCTGTTTTATCCCTATTATTAAATTGATTTGATCATGTTGTGATGGAATTATTTTTATGAATTCCTTTATCTTATATGAATTGATTTATGATGTCATGATGTTTCAAGAATCCCATTTTTGTTACATGTGTTATGCGATGATGTATGTTTTATGATTATGTGGCACACATAAGAAAGGATTCATTATAAGATGGGTGGGACCTATATCTCCCTCCAATGAATTGGGTAAAGATTTTATATCTCATGAGATAGACATGGCTGAAATGGTAGGTTATACCGGTTCAGCGAAACAGGACTGAAACGAGGATTACTCAATTCAGAAAGGGACTTTGTCCACTAAGATAGTCTTGGCAATGAGTCTTGACTAACAAGAAATGATTCTCTATGATTATGTGTGTATGCCACAAAGTTTCAGGTTTTAAGTTATGATTATTGGGATTTCATTTCACTACTATGATTTATCCCATGTTATGAAATTATGCTCTCTTTTGCAGGTTAAGATTTCCAAAAGTTATGTTCTTATAAATATTATTTGATTGATTTTTCTTTTGTATACCCTTACTGAGCATTTGAGCTCACCCTTTTATGTTTTCTTTTCCCCAGGATATAAAGAAAGGTTTTAGGTAAAAAAAAGGGAAGATCTTTATGGGAGATATTGAAGATCTTTCACCACGATTAGAAGATTACGTTTCGAGTTTCCAAAGACACTAAACTATTACGATCCTTGTGTGTGTGTGTTTTTGTTATGTACTAAGTATTCCGCAAAAGTAATGTAAAGTCTATGTACGTCAGGCTTCAGGTCTCTACATACTCTAACTAATAATGGGACCTATTTGTAATTTCTCACAAGAAAACCCATGGTCTCACTGATCAGTAGCATGTCTGAGTATACTAACTGAGATCTAAGATTCTATCCTTTCCATGGTGTTCTATATGATATATGTAATATGGATTTGATAAAGATTCTAGTGGTGTATGGAGGCTTCCTGATCGAGATGTGATTCCAAATGTCATATCCAAACAACCACTTCAGACTAATTCCCATCCTATTCCAGTATCTCAAATAGTACCTGGTGTTTATGGAAAACCAGGTTACAAGGTCCATCCTAGAGCTTGTTCACGATATGAATTGACCACTAAGGAGGAAGGCCTACTAAGGGTTAATTTCAATGGTGGCATGCTAAAGATACCACAATTATTGATTAACAAGATAATGGATCCCCTATTATGTAACCTCATATTCTTTGAGCAGTGTTACAAGATCACATTTGAGGGTTGGTTCACATCCTACAGTATCTTGATGGGAAAGTTGATAGATGTTTCCAATGATGTGTAGATTTTACAAAACCTCTAGTTTTCACTATTGTTTTATTGGTACTAAATTTCTTAGAGACTTATTACATGATCGTGTAATATTTGGGGATGAAAATGTTGGAAGAAGCTCATATCCTTATATCAATGGAGAGTTCCTCTCCCCTCTCTCCCTCTGTCTCCTCATATGAATGGGATCCAGTGGTTTGCAGAATATGATTCTATATCTTTTTTTCTCAACTTTTCCCATGAATGGTGAAACAATAAATCATGTCAAATAATTAGTTCAATGGTTTCATTAATATTCATGTAATTTAAGGCTTAGTGTGACATAATATTAAGAAAAAGGTTGTAATTTATTATGGGAAAAAATTTCTTGTTTTATCCTTCACATGTCTTTTTAATATAATGACGATTTTTTAGTGATTAACTATGTTTTAACAAAACATATAAAAATAACCCATTTATTTTAATTCAATATTTTTATATTTATTTTTTGATTTATGTTACCATGATAATGAACCCCGAAAATATATCACTCATAATTCGGAAATAAAATAATATAAATAAATGAAATGATAAGGATATTTATTTAATGATTGATTTATTGAGCGGGAAATTAATCAATCTATGAACCTAGTAATAAAATCCTTCTTCTATTATTTCCATGATTTTTATCATACCACTTATCCGCCTATATATATCTTGTGATGGTTTTATCTTGGTTCCATTTTGATGCTCATCCACCTCATCTCCATCAGGTAGCGACTGCATTAATCTTCAGAAACTCCATTTATGAAATGTGTTTTTAACTCACATATAGGTGAGATGAACCAATGTATTGGTTAAGGTTAATTTCATAAAACTACATTAGATTTTAATTTCCTACATAATAAAATAAGGTGGTATGACTCGTAGGACATCATATTTAATTTAAAAATAAAAAAGTTTTATGCCATGTAATAAAATTAAATCAAATTAAATGAACACAAATGTAGGTCTTGTTCAAGATCATAACCATCCATACAAAATAAGTGGTTATGAATTTAGATAAAATTCATAACATTAATTTCCATTAATTTTTCAATAAGATAAAATCCCCTTGCATTTATATGATTAATTGTCTTATTAATCAAATATTCAATTTTCTCTTATTTCATACAATGGTCCTGAAATTAGAATTCAATAATATTTTAAGTAAAATTAACTATTTTATTCTTTCTAAAACATAATAAAATAGTACTTAATTTTTTAATTTGAAGATAGTCATTGTGTAACATCCCAAACTATTTAGTATGGTTTTAATTTAAAACGAAAACTTCATAAGATATATTATCTAAATAGAATGTGGCACAATTTCAAGGTGTTTACATCCAATTTAATACCAGTTAAAACACAAGAAAAGTATATATCATATATAATTTAATGAATTGAGTCTTCAGTATACAATACACATATATGATTCATAGTTTTGAATATTATTCAAAATTAATTAAAATTTTAATATAATATAAAATTTAACAAATTGATTGTACTACTAATTTAATTTAACACTAAAATTATTTCAATAATGTTTAATGTAATAATTAATTAAATTTAATGTTTCCACATAAAAAGTTTTATGTATATAGTGTGTTCAATACAGCCACATAGCGTGCACTTATCTTTATTGGAAATCCACAGTACACACCATGGGACTAGGAAAGTAAATTTCATAAACATTTATGAAATATAGACCATGCACTTTGAGATACATGTTTGTCATTCTATACACATTTTGTATTAAATATTCTTCGTGTATTAATTACAGGACATGGTTTGAACTTTTTTTTTGCTCCTTGAAAATACAGGGAGTACATGATTTTTAGTCAATATACAAAGAGAATACCCTATAAAATCAATATTCTACCCTTTATAGTCAACACATGATAAATTTATTACCTGAAATGAATAATAATTAACTGATGATATAGAATCCACCTGGTCATCCATATTAAATGATGAAGGATAAACGGTGTGTAACAAAGGTATACATGCCATATTATGTTGTATTATCCTGTCAGAATTCATGGAACCTCTATACGGGTTATTCATATGTCATCTTCATTATTTTTTAACTAATCATTGTAATATAAGTAATAAGAAAACTAAAATGAAGAATATATTTTGATAAAGTATAAATAAAGAATTAAAACATGAAATAAATTATAACTTTTAAATGTTCAATTATCAGTAGTCAAATAAATAACTATAAATTTGAATGTGACCCCTATAATACCACTTTATGGTTCTAGGTG
Source organism: Viscum album (assembly GCA_963277665.1). Taxonomy (NCBI): domain Eukaryota; kingdom Viridiplantae; phylum Streptophyta; class Magnoliopsida; order Santalales; family Viscaceae; genus Viscum; species Viscum album. Next base: position 420,017,106 of record OY728128.1, read on the forward strand.
TAGTGGAAGCACATATCAAGGCTAGTCCTAACTTTGAAAATTAATGATTCGATGAATCATTCACATATAGTAAAAAAACCTGATCAACAAGAAAATTGAAAATTTTACAATCTAATATTGACAATAAGGGATTTCCAAAACAAGAGGTTATATTTTTCACATTAAATTTATTATTAATTAAATTTGAAGATAGAATAAATCATTATTGAGATATTTCTTCATAGTATTTTTTATTCATTTGACACCCTTTTAAAAAACTCTCCATTGGACTTATAGGATCCAAATGTTGAATCCTTATAGCAATGATCCATACATGCTCCTATGATATTAGAGTGAAATTGATGAATCACTAGGTGACAGCATGGTCAATTGATCATCATGTGTTGTTCAACTTCATCACTTCATGCCTTTTCCGTCTCGAATAAATTCTCATGATCTTCTCATTTAGTGGATAGGAGAAGTAAGAGGTGGATTCTAGATAGAAATTTTTTTCACAACTAGTAAGAGTTTATACCTCTCTAAAAATGCAGTTGGGGTAAATTTTTAACCTATGGTTAGAGTTTGTAATTTAATTAATCAAAAAATATACCATAAAAATTTAAACACATGTCTTACCCAATGTTGTGTATTAAAATAATAATATTTTTTTATTTCATTGAATACTATAATAGGTGAAGAATTACATATTATTTTACCTGCTTGAAAATTACTATTAATCATCAGACACAATTTTAGTTCACTATTTTCCCTTTGTATTTATTGAATACTAGAATAAATCAAATATTTTTAAAATAAATAAATAAATATTACATACCCTGCTATTTTAATAATTACCATGTGAATAAATATTTACTTAATATACATGATCAATAATCCCGAATAAAATCATTCCACTTTCATTAGAATAAAATTTATTGAAATTAATAAATTATATTGAATTTCATTTTAAATGAATGAAAAAAAATTAGTGTGTGACACTCTAGGATTATTTATTTTTTGTATTTAATGTGATTTATAAAAGTCTAATATTTTCATCCAGTAATGGGTCAAGGAACCCAAGAGAAAAAACTTTATGTCACAATGCTGACACCCACATACTAGCAATCACTATATAATATAATCCCTTTATCATAATATCTCATTAATAAGGTGGAACACCAGTTTCATCATCCTATATACTAGATACATTTTTATTTGACTCTTTGGAATGAAATAATTATTGTACCATGGAAGTGGAATTTAATGCAACTATTATATTTCAATAAATGGGCCAAGCTATAGACTTTCATTAACATATAAAGGGAAAATACATCTTCGAGTTATTCATTAATAATATATCATTTCAAATTCACACCGTACACCCTAAATCCGATGAATATGTGGAATATAAGAAATGTATTAGAAAGACATGAAATCGAAACCTCCTTGAGACACTACATGGCTGCTACTACTTAGTCATTCCCCAATTGTTCATCACTAAAAATTATTATAACAAAAATAACAGTAATTATGGTGGTGGTAAAAATAAAAAAATAACAAGAATACCTATATGAAATTCTTGAAATTATCTAGTATGTATAAAATCTTAAATACTTATCATGTTTTATAAATTATGATGCTGGTAAACCTGACCCAAAATCCATAATTTTTTGGAAAATCATACATTTAATTAGGTTGAGAGGGTACCGTTACATGAATCATTGGACCAGAGGCACAAGTCCTAGTACATGAACCAAATTCCAAATGACCGATTACACTTGAACTTCCCCACCCCAGAATTTTCTTCATCAATGGCACACAATTCCCTATCTTACATTACATGGAACTGATGGTGGTTTCCATAACCTCCCATTCATCCAATATGGTTTGGTCTGCCCCGGAAATTTCTACTTTATTTATGTCCTCTTTTGGGGTCTTCCCCCATGTGGTCAAAATTGATTGATTCATGGCCTAAATAAACTTTTCCCAAAATTTCATTGGCACGAAGGCCTGATGGGGCCTGAAGGCCTAATATTCCAAGTCAGATGAATAGTTTCATAGCTATAGTAACTAATATATTTCCCACCATAGTAACAACTAAAATATCTCATAAATTCATGTCTTCCATATTTTGATCATGGAATTCATGTATATTTATAATAATGATGATATCAAATATATATATTTCATATTCAAAAAATTTATGTTATAGAAAATCCAATGAACAAAATAATAATAATAATAATAATGGTGGTCAATATTTATTATTAATTACATCATCAATATTATAGGTATATAATGTATCAAACATAAATAAATTAATAAATTCAATGCTCATCACCATTTTGATAGGAATATTAAGGGATCCATTGTTTTGTTTTAGGATGGTTTTTATTATATTTGACATGGATTAGTTACAATCATTGAGGGATTTATGTTTTTCAACTTTTCAATAAAAAACATTCTGTTTTAACACTATTTACATATTAAAATACTGATTTTTAAAATACTAATAATTATGGATGTTCCTAATATTATAGATGAAAGTGGTGTTCCTAGAAAACAAATGACTAAAAGGAACATATCCGGAGAGATATTTTTACTAAAAATAAATTGGTCTTGCATCAGACAACACACATAGTAAAAAAAATGAAACAAATAAGGTAGGAGAGTGAAAATGATGAAATGGGAAGATGGTGTCTCTGTCCCCATCATGGAACCAATAAGTGGAGGTGTAAAATTGATACAACTTGTCCAGTGGTGGTTATTAGTCGAAACTTGATCATGTGAAAAAATGGTTCTCAATGATAGAATGGTGAGGAGAATGGAGAGTAATATTAGAAAACCAAGAGGTTCTACCAAGATCCCTGGTGTAATGAAAATAACCATGTATCCAATGGGAAATAACTTAATAGTTCTGTTGTATTGTGTGCATGGAAAAATTAAAATGATGGGAAATAATAGAGTTACGATGGGATGGTTCTGAAGGGAGATGAAAGGGGAACCCTGTTCTTTGATCATGAGTGGTAAAACCTGATGATAACATAAAGCAGGTTCAACAAATCTATCAACCATTGGGAAAAACTACTTTAGTGGTAACTTATAATTCATGGGGGTGTTAGATATTGTGGGGTATGATGCAGAAAACAAAAAATGATTATAAGGTCCCCTAACATCATTGTTCCCCAGTAGAAGATAGATCTTCTGACCTAGCTCCACAGTATCGTTTGGGTTATATATCTCATGTATGATGAACAAGATTTTTGTATCATCAGAAAAAAAACTCCCCACAATAACGCAATTATTCCACATCATTTGAAGTTTCCCTTGATCCACATTATTTAGTGAAGCTAGTATGGTGGTTGACATTAGAGCCATATCATTATTCTTTATATTGGGGCTGTATGTAAATCCCCTTGGCATTCTAGTAATCTCTTCCATTCTTCTCACCCTCATTTACCTTAAAACCATATTCAACTAGATCAATAATTGACTATTGGCCACCGCGAGACAAGATATATCAATTTACCACTTCAACCTAGTACTTCTAGGATGTAAATGGAAACTCTAGAGACCCGTGTGATCTACGAAACACTCTCCCTTCATAATTTATTTTTTATTTTATTGTGTGTGTTAGAAAACACAAGAACAGTTTATTTTTAATAAAACCCTCTCTTCTAGTAGTGTCCTATTTTAATCCTTTATTTTTTGGGCACACATACCAATTTGATAAATAATCTGATGATCATCCATAATCATATGGATTTTAAAATTCAACATTTTCTTTTATAAAAATGTTAATCTTGATTGTTTTTTTATGATTGGGTGAAAAACATAAATCCATCACTTTTTCAACATCTTTATGCCAAATAGAATAAAAAACCAACCTAAAAAAGGGAACCCTCGATCATCCCCAAAAAATGGTGATGATCATTTATTTTATTAGTTTATTTTTGTTTCATAAATTATATAATAACAATGATGATGGCATTATTAATAATAAATCATGATGATGATCATTGTTATAATTTTTTGTTATTTTATAATAGATCTTATATATAATAAGTAAATATATATCTACTACGACACAACATTTACTAATATAATATATATGTGTGTGTGATATTAACATTATATATATTGATTACTTATTTCACTCATAAATTATATATAACTATTAAAATCTATAATCATAATATATAGTGTAAATAATTTCCTAAAAGTATGGTTGTCGACATTTTTGATGTTTTATTAAAACCACTACAATTACTACTATTATTTTTCCTATATTTTTTTAGGGTCTTCCCTAATGATATAGTTTCCCAAGACAAACAATAATAATGTGCCACTATTAAAATTTTTAATTATAATATGTTTACTATTAAAGGAATGTTGTCCGAATTGAATTGCATTAAGGTTATATAGATGAATTTTAAAGAAAAATATGAAGGTTCCTAGGAGACATGACTGATATATTATTCCCATACCTTAGTTTTATAAAAGAGTCATATTTTGGATACAAAAAACATGCATTCCAACTAATATATTTATTCAATTTAATTTTAATATGATGTTGTTTGCCATTATCGAGACAAATAAAATAATAAATAAAAATAAAAATAACAATTTAATACATAAAATTAAAAAAATAAAACCAAAAGTTCATCAAATAAATCCAATGTTCTAAAAAAACTAAATATGGAAACAAATTGAAAACCATATTTTTGCATTGAAAAACACAATATGTATTCATTTTTTAGATTAATAATCTATTAATTATAATATTCCCATAATTTTAAAATAGTTAAAAATAAGAATTTTGAAACTAAAAAGAATAAAATATTTTCAATTTTTTTTAAAAATATATACAATCTAATAGATTTTATAGTAACATTATATAAATCTAAAACAAGAAGTATTATTAAAAACTAATTGAAATGTAGTACTTTTAATTAATCAATGTAATGCTTATATTATTTAGAGGTATTCTTTTTTCAATCTATTGGGAAATTTTAAATTTAGGTATAAATATGTTAATTGTTTTAAATTCAGTTTAAATTGTTATTTTTAAAATTAAAATAAATGAAAAACTGAAAAAACAACATAAAAAATTACACACCGGTGAAATGTTCTATTAAATACCACTCAAAAATAGATACCATGTAAATTAAAAATTATTGGTGGAAATTTTATCTAACAATTAACCACAATATAGATATGATTTTGTAATAAAATAATTATAAAAGTCAATGAAGTAATACCATTAGAAGATGATAATGTGTTGTGACCGGAAATAAAAGTCTCAATTGAATGGATGATTCAACTATCAGTCTCTAATTAAAATAATATTTTACATATTATAAAATGCTATTAATTTAATTAAAAACATAAACCAATAATAAAACTACAAGGTTTGTTATTAAAAAAATAAAAATAAACTAACAAATTCTTGGAATCTATAGTGGTGGTTCATAGAGAGAGATCGACACTACTGTAGTGGTTGATGGGAGAGCCATTGGGCCAGCCATATAGTAGTTATTTATGGGACCATTACTCAATTATGGATGGTTTAGAACACTTTGTATTAGAGAGTTATATCTTTTGGGCGAAGAGTTGGTGCATGTGACATTGGGGAAAGTACAGGTTAGACCGAATTGGATGAGAATGGCCCAGAGAAGATAGAAATCCTACATTGATTGTCGTCATAGGCCATTGGATTTTGAGTAGGGAGAACATGTTTTCTTTCAAGTCCCTCCATGATGAGGAATGGGGAGGCTTGGTTCGGTGGAAATCTATCCCTAAGGTTTATCAGTCCATTCCAGATCATGAAGAGGGTTGCAGAGGTTGCCTATTACCTTGACATATCCCCACAGTTGGAGTAGGTGCTTGGTTGCGCCCAAATTTACCCTACAGGTATGCGGTCGTTCTAGTACAGGTAGGGGTCGAGTCCACAGGGACCGAAGAAGAAACCTTGAGACACTTTGATTAGATGCGGGATTGGCTATGAAGTGGCCAACTATGGTGTTGATTGATTTGAAGAAATATTTATTTAATTTAAAGAACAAAACCAATAAAAATTATGTGAACTAAACAATTATTGATGGTGGGTTGATCTTAGGGTTTTGCTTGGGGTGGATTGGATGAATTTCTTTTCTTAGAAAATTTCATGTCATTAATTCAAGACATATCCAAACAATGAGATAATTCCTTCAAATCATTTACCAATTTAATCCCTACACAATTCCAAGGCCAATCAATAATTCACTTTAAGGATCACTTTAATGAGCACTCAAAGGAAATAGATCGTACTAGCACTCAAAATGTGTCATCGTTAATGTTGGCAATGACGAGAAAGAATGTAACTCACCAAATGGAAATCCTAAAATAATGAATAGATTTAAATAATAAGTACATGAAATAACATTCAATCCATGACCTTGCTACTCCCTTGGATCAACCCTTAAGAGGTTAGCCCTCCATTGATGCTATTATACCAATGGAAGCGGGATGTAGACTTACGAGGGCGGAATTGAAGAAGAAGAAAATGGAGGGCTAACCTCTTAAGGGTTGATCCAAGGGAGTAGCAAGGTCATGGATTGAATGTTATTTCATGTACTTATTATTTAAATCTATTCATTATTTTAGGATTTCCATTTGGTGAGTTACATTCTTTCTCGTCTTTGCCAACATTAACGATGACACATTTTGAGTGCTAGTACGATCTATTTCCTTTGAGTGCTCATTAAAGTGATCCTTAAAGTGAATTATTGATTGGCCTTGGAATTGTGTAGGGATTAAATTGGTAAATGATTTGAAAGAATTATCTCATTGTTTGGATATGTCTTGAATTAATGACATGAAATTTTCTAAGAAAAGAAATTCATCCAATCCACCCCAAGAAAAACCCTAAGATCAACCCACCATCAATAATTGTTTAGTTCACATAATTTTTATTGGTTTTGTTCTTTAAATTAAATAAATATTTCTTCAAATCAATCAACACCATAGTTGGCCACTTCATAGCCAATCCCGCATCTAATCAAAGTGTCTCAAGGTTTCTTCTTCGGTCCCTGTGGACTCGACCCCTACCTGTACTACAACGACCGCATACCTGTAGGGTAAATTTGGGCGCAACCAAATTTTGGCGCCGTTGCCGGGGACCCAAGTAAGTTTTCTTAGACACCCACCTTCTATTCTCACCTAACTTCTCTTTTCTCACCTATATTTCTCTTTTCTTTTCCCCTTTCTGTTTTCGTGTGCCCAAAAAAATAGAAATTTCATTCAACTCCAATGGAGTATCACCAACAATTTCCTTTCATAAACTCAGGCTGGAATCAAATAGAAAATCAACAATGGGAATCCCCTCAGATAGAAAATTACCTTGATCTTCACTTGAATGATTACCCCACACCCGATAACATGTACAATCAATGGGATGCTGAATGTTTACAAGATCAATTTCCATACCTATCAAGAATGATTGAAAAGATAAATAATGAGGAAGTCCATAATGTACAATCATATATAAACCCTAATCCTGAAAACATTCTTGAACAATTGTGTGAACAAATGGATAAAATGAATTCAGAAGTTTCATCTTTCAGATTAGAATTACAAAGCTTTAAGACTTTTGAGGAACCCGTTCCCACTCAAGATGTTCTTTCCTCATCATTGATAGATGAATCTTTTATCCCAAAAACCTCTCATGAATTGAAAAAAGAACTAACCTTTGGATATGGGATAACTGAACAAGATCAAGGAATTTTTAATGAGTGTTTAAATCAGGATGAAATTGATTTTTTGGATTCAAAAGAGGAAAATTTGAAATCATGGATTGAGTTTCCTGAATATAACTCCATTAATGATTTTTCAAAAACACAAATCACTGAAAAATTGGGAGAAATACCAAACATTGAACCCATACACACTCCTGAAATTCAACTAGACACTTTTGGGGATGAATCATATTTTCAAACGGAACCAATTCTTTCTAAAAATTTTGGGGAAGAAACCGACTTTCATTCAAATTGCCAATCTTCATTAGGAAATTGCAATCATCCAAAACTCAAAATCATCATCCTTAATTCCCCAAACAAGAATTACATCATAGGTGATACCCACGACCATAATTTATTTATTCATTCTTCTCATGAAAGAAATAATGTTAGATTGAACCTTGACGTCTTAGGCAAGACAAAAAATGCAACTAGATCAACCATTTCTGACATTCCTTGTATCTTCAGATTTATTTTAGAACATGGATTTATACAAGGAAAAGATTCTAAAAAAACAATCAATCTCAATCAAGTTGAAGTGGAAAAAGATGGGTTAATTAAAATGCTGAAAGTTGGAATTGGATAAGTTGGGGGTAAAAGTCGAGCCAACGACGTTAAACAAAAGCGCTGCATGGGAGGCAACCCAAGGTTTTCATGTTTTCTAATTATTTTGAATCATTTTATTTTTCTTATAATAAATCACCATAAGCTGTTGACCTGTTCTTATTTTATGAGCAAGGATGGGTATGAAAGGGGAGCGCCATATTCATCCGTGTCACGTGGTGTGATCTCTGAGTAATACCTTACCCAGAAAATATAAATAATACAATGTATCATCAGTTTATTTTGTTTTGTTTTGTTTTTATGTTTTTATAGGTTTAAAAAAATAAACGGACATGTCGTAAGCCATAAGAAAAATCCATTCACCACCATCAAAGCTGTTGAGACTCGAACACAGGATTGAAGGGAGACATTGGAATGCGCTATCATCATCAACCACCAGGTGACTTCATTCCATGATTTTCATTTTAAATTTCTTCATTGAACTCCTCTCTTACCCCCTTCTAACTTTTCTTTTCTTTAAACACTGGGGACAGTGTTATTCTAAGTTGGGGGGGGGGGATAAAAAATGTTTTTTATTTTGAATAAGAACATGCATGAAAAAAAAAATTCCATTAACCATAAACATGATAAAGACACATTGCAAACTCTAAAATTTGATATCAAATAAATTTTTCATTCCTTGATTCTGATTTTAATGCAAGTTTAAGTTCATGAGCATAGTTTTTGGAAAGTGCGGTTGTCCAATGTGATTTTTCAAAGTTTACATTTTTATCCTCTTAATAAAAATGCCACAATGCACGTCTTTTGGATTGTGGGTGTAAATTTGAGTTCTTGGGTCCCTTTCATTATAGCATAGGGTTCTGGGGTCACTTTTAGTTTAATTTGAGTATCCAAAAAAATAAAAAAATAAAACAAAAAAAAAACAAAAAAAAAACAAAAAAAACAAAAAAAAATGACCACATAGAGCAATGTTTTGTCCAAATGCGTGGCGTCCGGCACTTGGGGATCGTGACTCCATAGTTGTCTTGCACAGAGTTAGGCTTTATATCTCTATTGTAGAGCATGAAATTGACAATATGTGTGGCGTCCGGCACTTGGGGATCGTGACTCCATAGTTGTCTTGCCCAGAGTTAGTTTTTTCATATCTATTGTGGTTAAAAAAAATCAAAAAAAAAATCAAAAAAAAATTGGATACTCATCTTAAGGTTTAATGTGATTCCCACCTAGCGCTTCCATTTTTTTCCCCTTGAACAATAAAATGGGCCCCATATCTTTTATGATGCACAACACTTTATCATGCTTAATTTGAATTGGATGAAATGTGGCGATGAATTTGAACAAAGGAATGGGCTTGGGCTTGGGATATGCATATGGACCTAGCTTGTTTTAAATGATTTTGAAGGGTTCCATAATTTTTTTTGGTATGAGATCTTTTGAGTGAGAAATGTGTATTTAAATGTTTTTGGAAAAGGGGATTTCAATTTCATATTTGTAATTTATTTTGCTCGGGACTAGCAAAACTCATGTTGGGGGGTGTGATTAGTCACTAAAAGTGGCTAATATTCATTGTTAAGTTCTTAATATTAATGTGTTTAAAAGTTCATAAACATCAATTTTAGTCCAATTCAGAAATTGAACTTCATTTCCCATCATTGTGCAATTCATGCTTAAAATGTCAATTTGGGACCACTCAATAATTTGCTTGTGTAAATTAAAATATTCATCATTTTAATTTGAAATTTTGGGATATGATTGATCCCTTTTTTTGGAACATTTTATCTTTTAGGTCAGATGGATTAATCCCAAAGGAAGATGGAGAATTTTGCAACTGAAGGCAGAAACATGCTGGAAAAAGCATAATGGGCCTAAGGCCCATCAAACAAATGTGGGGCCCAGAAACCAAGCCCAATGAAGCTCAAATTTATACAGTAGAAAGATAAAAATATGAGGATCATTTTATTCAACTGTGGCCGGAGCTAATTCTGATGTTATCATGATGATAAAGAGATCTGAAGTTTAGATTTAAATGGTGGACTCGTCATTAATGCACAGAAATCCGTTTCCCCATTTCGACCATAACTTCCAAACGGCTAAGCGAAATTTCCTGAAATTTTTACAGATCATAGAGGACACATGGACGAAGATATTTTATATTTATGACACCTCCGGAATCGGCCTTCTTCAATTTCGAATTCATACGTCAAAATGGAGGACGAATCTGGACAGTTTTCCGGGTCAACTTCGAAATGTCAATTTCCTTTTGACTCTCTTAATTGTTGAGGGGTGAATTAATTGTTGGGGGATGTACCTAAGGCTCCTAATATTCCTATATAAGGATCTATTGGTGAAGGGAATGGGGGTGAAAAATTTTCTTCTCATCTTGGATGCTTTGTTTCATTGTAATGTTTTGCTTCCAAATTTCCTTTGTAATGTTTTCCATTTTCCATGTAAGTTTTTTTTTGTATCTTTATGTTCTTAATCAACTTTTCTCTTATATATTTTCCATTTCATTTATTAAAACATTATAATCACAAAGCACAATGACATCTCTGTGTTGTTGTGAATTAGTTCACACATAGGTGTGAATTTCATTCACACACACGGAGGAGTGCTCGTTATTTCCGCGGTTTTAATTTCTTCAATCCAATTCTTGTTAGCCATCTTCCTCCCACCATTGAGAGTATACCATCAATGGAGGGCTAAACCCTTAATGGATTGATCTTAGGAGGATGCAAAGGCTGGATTTAATGTTATTTTATGAACGAATTGTTGTTAATTGGATAATTAATTTAAGACATCCATTCTTCAGTTATTTCTACTCTTCATCTTTACTGTGTTTGAGCAAAATGAATTCAATTACTAAATGACCATATACCTCGGAGAGATCATGAATTTGGTTCTCTAAGTGTATAAGGGATTAGTAATTGTGTTTAGTAAGCACCAAACCAGAAAATGATGAAGGTAGTGTTATTTTTGAAGAATGGATTCATCAAGAATTAATAAAACCAAAATTGTTTAAAGAAGTAAAATTCATTCAATCCACCCCGAGCATAATCCTAGATCAACCCATTTTCATTAAATTGAATTCACGTAGGTTTATTAGTGTTATTTAAACCATCCAAAATCAAAATCAAAGTTGGCTACTTCATAGCTCATCCTTCACCAAATCATAGCGTCTCAAGGTTACTTCTTCGGTCCCTGTGGACTCGACCCCTACATGTACTACATCGATCGCTTTTACCTGTAGGGTAAATTTGGGCGCAACCAAATTTTGTGGCGCCGTTGCCGGGGATCGAACCCGGGTCACCCGCGTGACAGGCGAGAATACTTATCATTCTCAATTTCATCTTTGAATTCCTCTCCTATCCCCGGCAACGGCGCCAAAATTTGGTTGCGCCCAAATTTACCCTACGGGTAAAAGCGATCGATGTAGTACATGTAGGGGTCGAGTCCACAGGGACCGAAGAAGTAACCTTGAGACGCTATGATTTGGTGAAGGATGGGCTATGAAGTAGCCAACTTTGGTTTTGATTTTGGATGGTTTAAATAACACTAATAAACCTACGTGAATTCAATTTAATGAAAATGGGTTGATCTAGGATTATGCTCGGGGTGGATTGAATGAATTTTACTTCTTTAAACAATTTTGGTTTTATTAATTCTTGATGAATCCATTCTTCAAAAATAACACTACCTTCATCATTTTCTGGTTTGGTGCTTACTAAACACAATTACTAATCCCTTATACACTTAGAGAACCAAATTCATGATCTCTCCGAGGTATATGGTCATTTAGTAATTGAATTCATTTTGCTCAAACACAGTAAAGATGAAGAGTAGAAATAACTGAAGAATGGATGTCTTAAATTAATTATCCAATTAACAACAATTCGTTCATAAAAAAACATTAAATCCAGCCTTTGCATCCTCCTAAGATCAATCCATTAAGGGTTTAGCCCTCCATTGATGGTATACTCTCAATGGTGGGAGGAAGATGGCTAACAAGAATTGGATTGAAGAAATTAAAACCGTGGAAATAACGAGCACTCCTCCGTGTGTGTGAATGAAATTCACACCTATGTGTGAACTAATTCACAACAACACAGAGATGTCATTGTGCTTTGTGATTATAAAGTTTTAATAAATGAAATGGAAAATATATAAGAGAAGAAGTTGATTAAGAACATAAAGATACAAAAAAAAACTTACATGGAAAATGGAAAACATTACAAAGGAAATTTGGAAGCAAAACATTACAATGAAACAAAGCATCCAAGATGATAAGAAAATTTTCCACCCCCATTCCCTTCACCAATAGGTCCTTATATAGGAATATTAGGAGCCTTAGGTACATCCCCCAACAATTAATTCACCCCTCAACAATTAAGAGAGTCAAAAGGAAATTGACATTTCGAAGTTGACCCGGAAAACTGTCCAGATTCGTCCTCCATTTTGACGTATGAATTCGAAATTGAAGAAGGCCGATTCCGGAGGTGTCATAAATATAAAATCTCTTCGTCCATGTGTCCTCTATGAGCTGTAAAAATTTCAGGAAATTTCGCTTAGCCGTTTGGATGTTATGGTCGAAATGGTGGAACAGATTTCTGCGCATTAATGACGAGTCCACCATTTAAATCTAAACTTTAGATCCCTTATCATCATGATAACATCAGAATTAGCTCCGGCCACGGTTGAATAAAATGATCCTCATATTTTTATCTTTCTACTGTATAAATTTGAGCTTCATTGGGCTTGGTTTCTGGGCCCCACATTTGTTTGATGGGCCTTAGGCCCATTATGCTTTTTCCAGCATGTTTCTGCCTTCAGGCGCAAAATTCTCCATCTTCCTTTGGGATTCATCCATCTGACCTAAAAGATAAAATGTTCCAAAAAAAGTGATCAATCATATCCCAAAATTTCAAATTAAAATGATGAATATTTTAATTTACACAAGCAAATTATTGAGTGGGCCCAAATTGACATTTTAAGCATGAATTGCACAATGATGGTAAATGAAGTTCAATTTCTGAATTGGACTAAAATTGATGTTTATGAACTTTTAAACACATTAATATTAAGAACTTAACAATGAATATTAGCCACTTTTAGTGACTAATCAGTGCTAGATGTCTTTCACATGTCGCAATAGAGGAGATATGTGCATGAACCAACATACATAAATGACTGTGGAGAACCAGACATCAAGGATGGAACCACATTTTCAAAGCACTCGGTGGCAATCAAGGATCGGCAGGAGCCTACCTTTCATATATGGGCGTTTTCTCTGGTTCAAATGTTATGGAAGTACTAAAATGTCCAAGATAGTTTGTAGGAGAGGGGGAGCCAAGTGCATGTTCAGTATTCAAAATTATTCTCCTATTTTTTCTTTTTGGGGATGAATATATTGAATGAGGTAATGATGTAGAGAACCAATTTTCCCTCGTAAGACATGGAAATATTCTATATATATTTACAAAGTTAGTCACTAAGACGACATTATATTATGAGACCAGGGGTGCCGAAAATTAATATTATAAAAATAATAAATATATTTCATATCTCACATGTATAGATTATTAATGTAAACTATATATATATTAAACAGGTTATTGGATAGGAAATCAGAGACCATGGTTGAGACCGTAACACGATGTTTACCCTATGCGTGACATAAAATGAGTCTATGCAGGATGTTCAAACACCTCGCTCATCAACAGGTGCATCTAAGTGAATAAAATAATTAATTTAATTTTTTGAAAAATTCTATTTGACGCATTTTTTTGTAAATATATCATAAAAGTAAATTTTACAAAGTGTTAGTGAAGCCCCATTTTCCTCCTTTCTATGACGAATCAAGATCGATCGACTATGAAAATAAAGATGTAATCTCTTCAAGACACGAAGAACACAACAAAACCACATTTACTATTGGAAGACACATTCTTCATCATTGAGTAATCCAATATGATGTAGGGCTCATCAATTGGTATTTTTGTACTGTTGATTAAATTTATGAGCAGATTGATAGTTTTTCTTTGATCTTCTCCCCTGTTACATACCATTGCATGCATCAAGGTACTGAAATATTAATTTTTTATCTATATTTTTCTAATAATAAATCCCTATTATTGGGTGTTGGTGAAGAATTAATGGATGAAGATGTTTAAACCATGGTTTTTTTGTCCCTACGTTCTTCACGTCCTTCATCGGTTGGACACATTGGTCCTTATTCGATTTTTCTGGGAGGTACTAAGCTCAATCGCACCCCTTAATTTGCACCCGATTGATGAAATAAAATTGGATCTAGGAGAAGGGCATATATTTGGGGTCTTTACGAGGTGGGGATGACTGATTCAATTGTTAATCATTATGATCGAGACAAATGAAGCAATGGTGTCATGCAGTTCAATGATGAAACCCTCGTAAACCTCATGTTGTCGTTCCTGGTGAACGACAACAGAAAACAAAAAAAGGTTCTTCGATCCATAAATTTCAAATCATTTCATTGTTGGATCTATTGTGGATCATCCTAAAACAAAATGTACATATTAGATTTTCAGATATGGATTTTATGGAAAATCCCCAGCTATAATTCATGTACATAATGAACAACAAAACGCATAGACCAACGTAGTTGTGGCCCTAGAGTCTCCAGGAATCTAAGGTGACATGATGTGTAGGACTAACTCACATGCCACTTATCCTCTTATCAATTGGACAATCCTTGTAGTTGACCACATAGAAACAGTGTCCATTACATGGGCTTGGGGTCAGGTACACGGGCATGACCACTGAGACATGACCCAATCCAATGTTGCATGGACACACCATTAAGTCCACCTACACAGTGTGTACTATCACACATATAGGGAGTTTTTTACTAGCCAGAGACACGACCATGCTGTGAAGTGGGTCCATAAATCTTGTGGGTCTCCTCATAGGCCATGCACTCCTTTAGCTCTTTTGAGAAAAATATAAAAAACCGTATCTCTTTCATTTGAACTCATATTTTATCCTGTGAGCAGCATAGCCTTAGAGTTTTTTTACATAGAACATGATGGTTCCCATGGCTTTGGAAATAAATATGTTATGTAGAATGTTCTAGGAATGATACCTTCTAAGGTGACCCCCATGATAATAGCGATCAGGTAGGATCACCAAATGCAAACATCTTCTATGAATTACCCTCCAGTAGGGCTAAGCAGTGGATTTTTGTGATGAATACTTCTAGGAATTACCATCTAGAAAAACTGAGTAGTGGATTTACCTGATTAATTCTTCAACGTGTTACCCTCTGGGAGGGTTGGGCAGTTGTGTTCCCATATATATTTATTGTGCATTAACCTCTATCCTTTTTGGGAAGTGGAGTTCCCTGATGGCTCCTTTGGGGGTTACGTTCTAGTAGGGCTGGGAAGAAGAGTTCCTAGATGACTGTCTTATTGGCATTACCCACCAAAAAATGGGAATTAGATAACCTTGATGACACTCTTGACTATTACCCTCCTACGGGGCTGGGTAGTGGAGTTCCTCAGTGACAATCAGAGCGTGACTCTCCTATTTTACCAGGGCATGAGATCCCTACCTAGTGATTATCTCCCCTCGAATATGTTACATAGTAACGAGACATAGTGTGATGTAGCTTTGGAGAAACAATGGTGGTAGAATCATTCCCCATCAATACAAGTTCTCATGACTCGACCAAAAACCTTTTGTGTGTGTGTGTTTGTTCTTCCCAAAGTAGATAGTATCATGGTGTGGTGATAGAGTCCCTCAGACTTCTATGTTAATGGTAGAAATGTGGGATATTCGGAATCATTGATGGAACTTTCAAATAATTGGATGCTATATTTATTGGTTTGAGATATGAGATGGAGATCACCTACTCTCTCATTTATCTTTCTTTGATTGAGGAAATATATATCCATATTTGGTACCCACTCTATGAGTATGGTAAGTCTCATTTTAAGAGAGGAGAAAATGAATGGGGTATGCCATGTGATTTCTTTATCTAGATTCTCATGGTTAGATGAGTCTACCATCCTAAAATAGGTGGCGAAGGATTGATGGGTAGTTCATAAACTCACTTTGTTTATCCCCTTGTTATTGGACAAGCATACTTTCACTCTTGTTGGGTTGAGATGTATTCTTTCACTATACCTTGTTACATCCACTGCATTCCTCTTCTATTATATATCTTATTGCTCCCCATTCACCTTTAGGGTGTCTTAGTAGATATGTTTATAATTACCACTTCATGGGCACAATTATCTCATGTTTTGTCTTATGTAGACGACGAACACATTGACTATGACTACCAAGGAGCTTAGGGATAATGGGTTCTTGGACTATGTACAATGGGTGTATCTTGGTATTCAGAAGGTGGTCCATATTAGTTGATTTACCTTTCTAGTTTTCTGTGAGGTTGGGACACATTTTCAGTTGTCTGTGTATTTTTCCCCATTTATATTCAGTATACACTACCGTAATTTTATAATAATTATAGGTTCATACATTATTGGATTTTTATAGTAGTGTTTCATTTCTTCTAATTTCCCTCTACAATTTTCCATAAAATTGGATGTGTGTGTGTGTGTAGGATCTTATTCAAAGGCCACCTAGAGTTATTTTTTTTCCTTTGGCACTTGTCCCCACCCTTGGCCTTTTGAGGTGAGCTTGGGGTAGTTATAGATCGAGCTCCAACATGTGCTGTGTCATCACAAATTGGTATTAGATAAAGATTATTCCTATGGACATTGATCGAGCATATCACCTTATAAGGATTGGTGGGGTTTTAGGGACATTTTTTCAAAGTGTATCAAATTCATCTATGAGGCCACATAGTCTAGTAATCGTACAATTGACCAATGTATCCATTCACGAGGACCTTGAGTAAATGCATGTCGACTCGGTAAGCCAATACATTTTTTGTGTGCATTAATAGTACATGCATCATATAGGGTTGACTATTTGACTGACGTTGTTGATTTATCTCCCCATTTGTATTGATATATTTATACTCTCATCTAACCGTATTACTCCTTCATAACTTTCAGGATGCCTCTACGATGACAACCAACCATGATACAAACTCTATTCAAGAAAAAAAACCCTAAGAGCAATGATGCCTTAGTTTAGGGTCCATCCCATAACCACTTCCTCTTGGCAGGATGGTAGAAACACCTCCCCCTATTGAGAATAAGGTTATCCTAGCAGAGTAAGTTCAGGACATGTGCATGCAGTTCACTCAAGGAGTTCTAGTGTTAGAGACCGCTGAGGTCCATCGATAATCCCGGTCCTCAAGTTGTGAAGGATTAGTTAGTGCTGATAGTCCACATCTTTGGGATTATCCATAAACCAATGGATCAGTTGGAGGCACTAGAATACAACATTTTACACATAACATTTGGGCATTGGTGGATCCTGGTTATGTAGATGCACGTAGAGTCAACACTCTCAAGGGATGACTTCCAACAACTTTTTTATGAGGAGTACTATCCATCATGCTTACTCTCATACAATTTATAAGAGCATATGGAGTTGAATCAAGGAGGTATGATGGTGGATGAGTACGTTTAATGGTTTAAAATCCTTATACGTTACTCCCTTGACACGATCTGGGGCATCTACATCCATGTACGAAAGTTTGAGCAGGGACATTAAAGATAGATTCTAACAGGTGTTGTGAAATTGTGAATACCCACCCATACTAGGGTATTGAAGTGGGAATTGGGGATAGATATATTTATTTCAAATTTATTCTAGTAATTTTGACCTAGAAGTGGGAATCCCAATGTTGAGTCATCTTTAGTTGCTTGCATACACCATTCAGCAAGATCTTTGAGCAGGAGACCCTTTTGTAAGAAGGATATGGAACGAGGTTGCATGGGTTCGAGGCAACGTAGAGTAGTAGGTAATCCTAGATAGGGGTGTTGTTTTACATATGACAGGTGAGGTCAAAAGATATGATAGTACTTGAAAGGATGTGATGTGTATCCTGGGTAGATAACTGATGGATCTCCATGGCAGAGGCAGTTCTATAATTAGGGATCTCCCAAGTAGGGACATGGTGGTCCCCAGAGAGGTAGAGATGGTAGAGGACTAAGAGGAGCTATATGCAGAGAATAGTTCAATGAGTTCCTTCCACCACAACCACTAGGTGACCCTCGTCAGGATAAAGGGGGTGGTGACTTTGGCTGTGTACAACTACATTTGTTGAATGCCAACAATCTAATAAAAGAGGAGACGATTCATGGGATGATATGGGTTTATTCTACTCTTTCCATAGTATTAGTATAAATAGGATCCATTCATTACTTTATCACTCAAATCTAGATGTGAGAGATAGAGATACCAATTGAAACTCTAGAAAAATAGAATTCTCTTGAGGTTCCTACATGGAACACCTTTTCTGTATCTTTCATATGCTAGCAGTGCGAGCTATCACTCGGCAGAGAGAGATTCACAGGGAAACTATTGGTCATAAAAATGGATCTCTATGACTCATCCAATGTATGGATTGTATTTCAATGGTCTAACCCCTGATTTACAATCACCATAGATGAGTATGATGCCTACGCACTGATGGGACCAGATTATTCTTTTATAGCTTGGGAGATCTCATTGTTGTATAGGTGGATGCTGTGAGCAGGTGGTTAAATCCTATCATCCATAATTTTGTCAATGAATCCCTTATATTAGTAGGGTATTATAGAATCTAGGATCCATTACTTGTGGAGTATTATATGGACATCTTCACTGAAGATGTTCTAGAACTACATCCATGGTGGGATATGGTGTTTTTCTATGGCTTGCATCTAGGGATAGCTATGATATCTTCTACAAAATATCATATGGAACATACTGATATTTGGGAGTTGTAGTTGATGTTGTAGAACCTTATTGAGAATGGTTTCATCAGATCCAGGGTCTCACCCTAGGTAGCACCAGTCCTATTTGTAAAAAAGGCACATGGGATATTATATATTTGAGTGGATTATTGTTGCCTCAAATAGTCTATGATAAAGAAAAATTAACCCTTTCCAAGGATTAAAAAACCCTTTTACCAGTTGTGAGCAATGAGATTTTTCTCAAATATCGATCGTAGGTCTGCCTACCACTAGTTGAGGATTCGCAAGGCTGATATTCAGATGTTTCATTTTTTGATGTCACTATGGACACTATGATTTCCTAGTGATACCCTTTGGTATAAAAAATTCCCCTTATGTCTTCATGGATTTGATAAACCAGATTTTCTAGACATACTGGGACTACTTTGTTTTTATCTTCATCGATGAAATACTTGTTTACTCTTCAATAGAGGAAGTGAATTCATAGCACTTGATGATGGTTCTTGACTTTCTTATAGAGCATGTGTTTTATTGAAATCTCTTGATGTTCCAATTTTGGATACATGAGGTCCAATTCATCAGGAATATCATTTTTGAATAAGTTTTATCCATAGATCTCATAAAGATCAATGTAGTTCTTACTTATGATCTACCAAATAATGTGATATATGTGTGGATCTTCCTTGATTTGGTGGGGTAGTAAATGAGATTTTTGGTGTTATTCTCCATGATCATAGACCCTCTTACCACCCTCACACAGAAAGGGAATCCATTTACCTAGTTTGAGCAGTACTAGAGAGACTTGGAGGAATTGAGTTAGAGGCTGAAGAGTGCTATAGTATTGAGACTACGACAGGAAGGTGTTGAATTCTTAGTGTAATTTGATTCCATAAGAGATGAACTCTGTTGCGTGTTGATGTAGAAGAAATCCATTATCTCATATGGGTCAAGGAAGTTGATACCCCATGTCCATAACTACACAACTCATGACGTAGAGCTGGTAGTGATAATCTTTTCCCTAAGGGAATGTAGACGCTACCTTCTGGGAGAGCACTTTGTGGTTTAGTTAGAATGCCAGAGTCTCATGTACATCTTCATGTAGAGAGACCTGATCCTTAGGGAGTGACAGTGGTTGGAGTTACTATAGGACTATGAATTAAATATAGTCTATAATCCCAAAATGGGAAAAATTTTATCCAATAACCTTAACTGAATGTCCTAGTCCTTCTCAGTGTAGGAATCTTTGATTTAGTTATCTTCCCTATAACATACCCTTGTAGAGCCGAAGGTTACCACATTTCTTTATTCAATGGTGTTAAATCTGTCACTCTTCGAGCATGTGATATTGTACAAGATGGGATACATCGACTATAATGTCTTATATGATCAGATATCTATAGGTATTTCAACATATTGAATTTATGAAATAGGGAATAATGACATCTTGTTTTATGGGTGAATAGTGGTTCCAGTCATGTTTCATGAGGGGGTAATGTGGGATTTCAACACTTTTCTCATAGATATACATACTTATGTAGGGAAGGTGTATCGATAACATTACAAGTAGTTATTTGGTCCTTTATGAGACAAATCATAGCTGATTTTGTCTCTCAATGCATCACCTGTGAAGGGGTGAAATCTGAGCACTATGTTTTGGCAGGGTTTTGCATCCCCTTGAGATCCTGTAGTTGAAATTGAATTTCATATCCATGGAATCTATCATAGGGCTTATACAATCCATGAAGGTACATGATGCTATCTTGGTGATAGTGGAGCCACTAAAAATGTCGACACAATTATTTTCCATCAGGGAGCACGGTTCAGTGGAGACATTGGGGAAGATATACATATAGAAGATCGTTCGACTTCCTGGGGTACCCAAGACTATTATCTATGATTGTGATGAACATTTTACATCATGAATTTGGAGATACCAATAGGAGGCATTTAGGACAAAATTTCATATGAGTACAACTGGTCACCCCCAAATAGATGGGTAGACCAAGCAAACTATCTTGGTGTTGGAGGATATGATAAGGGCTTCTATGTTTGAATTTATCTATATCTAGGATGATTACCTACCCCTAGATGAGTTTTAATAAAACAACAACCACCACTCTACCGTCAGCATGGAACCATTTTGAGGCCCTATATGGGAGACCCTACAGGTCACCCTTGTGCTAAATAGAGATTGATGTGCCATCTCTTGTGGGACTAGAGTTTGTGCTGTCGATAACGGAGAAATCCCTGGTCATGTGGGAGTAGATGAGGGTGGCATAGAGAATATCGAAATCCTATGTAGATCATCATCATATGACCTTGGATTTCATGAAAGGAGACCATGTTTTCTTGTTAGTATCCCTAGGATAGAAAATTCAATTGTTATACCAAGGTGGCTAGAAATCCTCATGTTTTACTAGGCCATTTGTGATCATGGAGAAGTTTTGAGAGATTACCAAAAACATCACCCTTCCTCCATAGATGGAGTGGGTGCATGATGTCTTCCATGTTTCATGTTTGAGGAGATACATGCATGAAACCAAACACATTATTGACTGGTGCAAGCATGATATAGAAGATGGAACCAACTTTGTAGTGAACCTAATAGAGATCGAGGAATGGTAGGATCAGACCTTGTGTGGATTGACCATCCATTTTGTTTTTATGTTATGGAAGCACAAAAACAAGTAGGAGAGTTCCTAGGAGTGACAGATCCATGTGAAGGCTCAGTATACTGAGTTGTAATCAAAATCATTCTTTTTATAGATAAAACTATTGAAGGAGGGAATGATATATAGTATTTTCTATTTTTCTTATAAGACTTTGATATATTTCTAACTATATTTCTAGAACTAGGTAATGAGACTGCGTTAAATGATGAGGCCCGAGGTGCCCAAAATTAATTTTATAATATTATTAAATATATTTTATATTACACGCATGATGATTCATAAATAAAATTGGATTAATCTTAAATGGTTTATTAGATAAACAATTTGAGACCACAGTTGAGTACAAAACATGGTGTTTACCCATGGAACACCATAAAATGAGTTGGCATAAGACGCTAGGACCCCTCGCTGAATGGTGGTGGGTTTAAGTGAGGAAATTATTATTTTTAAATTTATTAACTCTATTTGAAATAATATGATGGTTATAGTTATATCTTTAAAGGATATTTTACATTTATGGCTCATATTTCAAAAAACATGAGTGAAGATCCCTTTTCCCCCTTCCTCTAATGAATCCTGATCAATCAATGATGAATCTCTGGATCAGATTAGATAAGGCACATTGAATGAAACATTTCCTCCTTCTACATTGGAAGATTCATTCTTCATAAATGAGTAATCTTATCCAATGTAGGACTCATTAATGTGTTTAATTATTCCCTTGATTACATGTTTGAGTAGATCGACAGTGGTTCTTCAATCTGATCCCCTATTGCAAACCATTTCGCAAGTCAAAGTTCTAAAATATTAATTTTTTATCTATTTTTTTCTAATCATAAATCCATGTTAGCCGTCATCGGACAATAATTCTTGGACAATTACATTCAAACCTTTGTTGTTTCACCCCTCGTTCTTTGCATTCTTCACAGGCTAGACCCGTTGGCCTAGGTTATACTTTTCTAGGAGGCACCAATCTTGATCTGACCTCAATATATATGGTGGGTCAATGAAAAAATAATGTATTTATGAGAGTTTCATTGATCGAGGGTCATTTCATGGTATGGATTACCAATTTAGTTATTAAACTATAAGATTGTAATGAACAATTCCATGGCAGTATACAATGCAATGATGAAAACCTCATGAACCTCTTGTGGATGATTCACAGTGAATGAAGGCTTGAAATGATGAACAAAACTTAGATAAATTAATTTTGTATCATTTAATTAAAGGATATATTGAGGATCGTCCTAAAATGTATCATAGATCTTGGATTTTTAGATTTGGACTTTCAGGAAAAAACCAGACTACACGGTGTGCACATTTTGAAAAACATGTCGTGTAGCCACCTTAGTGGAGAGACTGGGGTTTTAGGGAAATTTAGGATTGAACTATGTGTGATATTCCCTCACAAGGAATTCATCCTCTTCCGAGTAGGATAGACTGTGTGGAATTCCAAATAGACATGGTTCCCAGTACAGAGACACGGGGTCCGGTACATGGGCACTTCTATTGAGACATGGCATGACCCCATGCTGCATGAACATGTCGTGCCTTCCACCTAAACAATTTGTTCTTCCACATGAAAATTGAGCTATGTACCTTCCAGAGTCATGGAATGGTTTTTTATTGGGGCCACACTCTATATGGGTCCTCTCACACATGGTGTACTCCTTGAACTCTTCTTTGGAAATTTCAAACTACCATATCTACTTCATTTGAACTCAGATTTTGGCTAGCGAGTATCCTAACCTATGTGTTCATTCATGTAGAAAGTGATGGATCCCTATTTTATGTATTTTTTTATTTGTTACAAAACATTAAAAGAACAACACCTTCTGAGGTGACCCTAATGATGGTAGTGCTCAGGTAGGATCACCAGATGCATAAATCTTCTGGGTGTTACACTTTTGCAGGGATGGGCAGTGGAGTTTCTCGAAGACTTCTTCTAGGAGTTACCTTCAATAATGGATGGGGAGTGGAGTTGCCCAATGACTTCTTTTAGGAATTACCCTCTAACTGGGATGCATAGTGGATTTCCCTAACAACATCTTTCGGGTGTTACCCACCTTCATGGATGGGTAGTGGAGTTCCTAGATGCATCATTCTATTTTCACTATCCAGTAGGTTTTGGCACTGTATTTCCCTAATATCTCCTCTTGTTATTACCCTCCAGCAAGGATGGGGAGTGTAGTTCCTCGATGACCTTATTCTAGGCGTTACCCACCAGTAAGGCTAGGAACTGGAGTTACACAAGGACATTCCTTATTGTTACCCTCTAGAGGGGATGGGCATTGGATTTCCTTGGTTACAATCAGTGTGAGACCCTCCTATTGTACCAGGGAATGGGTTCTTTACCAAGAGATTGTGGACCCTAGACTATGAGGAATTGTTATGAGACGTGGTTCAACGTAGTTTTGGACCCACGAGGAAGGACACTTTCCCAACCAAGGTGCGATGTTGTGACATGACCTAAAACCATGTGGGTGAGTCATTTCTATCCTATATGGATAGTATCTTGGTGTGGTGATTGAGCCCCATAGGCTTGTGAGTTTAGGGAAGACGTGTGGGATGTTGATCCTCATTGATGGACTTTTGAAACTATTGGAAACTCTTCTTCTTAGGCTGAGCTGTGAGATGGAGTTCCCCTATTCTCTAATTTGGGTCTCATTAACTGAGCATATATATATATATATATCCTTCTTCAATACCCATCCCTTGGGCATAGTTACTCTCCTTCAAGTAGAGGTTAAGAAACATGGGGTATGCCACATGCTTTCCATGTATTTCTTCTTATGGTTGGAATAGTCTACTCTCCTACTATATGTGGAAATTTCTCAAGAGGCACTTCATCTACTCACTATGTTTATCCCATTATTCTTGTATGCACTTACTTTCATAATTATTGGGTTGAGTTGTACTATATAATTTTTCCTTTTTCTATCTACTTCTTTCCTCTTCTATTGAATTTTTTATACTCCCCTTTCAACATTTGGGACAACCTACTCAGTATGTTTATGCTTAGCCCTTCATGGGGTTTTCCCACAAATGTCATGTTTTATACAGATAATAGACATGTTGACCATGAATACAGCGTAGATTATGGGCACTTGGTACTTGGATCGCGTATAGTGGTTGTATCTTGGCATTTAGGAGTTGGGCTCTCTAATCTTTTTACTTTTCCAGTCTTCCGTCAGGTTGGGAATCATTTATAGTAGGGAGTTTGTTTTTTACCTTTTCTTTTCAGTATACACTACCATCCTTTTGCATTATTTAGAGGCTCATGCAAGCTTGGTTTATTTTATAGAAGTGTTGTATCTTTTCTACATTCCATTTAAACTTTTTCATCATGTTTTCTATGTGTGTGTGTTTAGGTTCTTAGGAAATGGCCTCCTTGAGTTAGTTATTTTTTCGGCATTTGTCGCCACCCCCTGTCCTATGGCGGTTTGCTTAGGGTAGATGTCGCTCGAGCCCCAACATGGGTCGGGTCATGACATAATATATATAAACAAATATAATTAAAAAATAACATAAATTTATATTAATATAAATAAAAACATATATTAATCAATAAATATATAAACATATAAACATATTTTCATAAATATATATAAAGGAATATATATATATATTAATAATTATAAATAATTATACATAAATATGTTTAAATACAAACACAGAAAGAAAAAAAGTGATGAAAATGAAACAAAAATAAAAAAAGAAAAAAGAAAAAACGTTTATATGAAACAATTTGTTGAAATGCATTGACGGGAATAAGTAAAAAACATAAAAAAATTTTAATTTTTCAAAATAAATATATAGTATACATTTTTAAATAAATGAATGTGATAATAAAATTAAAAAATATGATTAGATATTAATATATCTAAATATAAAAAATAAGAATTTATAAAAAATAATAAAAAACTTTATGTAGATATTTTTGTTGGAAGATAATCATTCCTTCTATCAATATTCGATTTATTCTTTGAACCATGGAATGCATTCCTAGAACTATTTTTTTCATATCATAGTCCTTTTTGTCTATCGTATTACCCAGAATTCCAACTATAAGAAATGATTTTGGACGATTTTTAGTAGTGTCACATATTTGCATGTTTGAAATCTTTTCATATATGTTTTTCTGAAATCATTTTTATTTACCAGCTGATTAAACCACCACTAAATATTTAACAATTTGTTTTTACTTTTTAATTTGATTAAATTTAATATTTATTATGTAATTAAAATTAAATATATTTCAATATAAATATTGACATAAGAAATATTAATGTAAAAAATATTCATAAATAGATATTAATATTTATAAATATATTAACATAAATAATTTTTAATAAATAATATTTATACATTATTAAATTTAATAGTATACATACACACATAATATAAATAAATAAATTTATATTAATATACATAAATACATATAATTATATATAAAAATATAAAAATATAAATAAATTAACATAAATATCTATATATCAATATATCTATTTATATATAATTATTAATGATGAAAAATAAATATACATAAGTATATATAGATACATATAACTTAATATATTCACATAATATATATATATATATATATGAATAAATAAGATTATATTAAAATATCAATATATATATATATAAGTATAAATACATATAAATTTTAATAAATGTATATAAATACAAAGAATATCCATAAATATATATAATTATAAGTAAATATACATGAATATATATAAATACACAAACCTGCATATATATAATTAATGATAATTAAATTTAAATATAAAAAAAAATTTATATAAAAACCCATATAAAGATACATAAATACACAAAGATAATGATATATAAATATATTCCCAATATATATATATAAATATTATAAAAATATTATATAATATATTATATATTATATATAGTATATAATATATAAATATTCATATATATATATATATATTCATAAAAATATAATTATATATATACCCTCATAGTATATATATATATATATATATTTAAAATTAATTTAAAATTAATTCCTATTATTTAAAAATTGGTAGACAACGAAAAAATTAACGTAAAATATTTTAATTATCAATTAATTATTACTAATTATTTAAAATTTAAAAT
Source organism: Viscum album (assembly GCA_963277665.1). Taxonomy (NCBI): domain Eukaryota; kingdom Viridiplantae; phylum Streptophyta; class Magnoliopsida; order Santalales; family Viscaceae; genus Viscum; species Viscum album. The sequence continues at coordinate 420,044,079 of OY728128.1, forward strand.
AAATAAGATTCATTTCTTATTAAAACAATAAAATTAATAAATAAAAAATAATTAATGATGCATGATTTTAATAATAATAAAAATAACATGAAGAACAAAAACAACATTAATAATAATAGTAAACAATAAAAAAATAAATTCATTTAAATTTTTAAATTATAAACATTTTTTAAAAAATTCCAAAACATTTATAGAAAAATAAAAGGGCCACGTATTATTTAAATTAAGTTTAAACCATTGTGAAATGAAAACCCACTAAATAAAAAACCATCCAGACATAGTGATAGTTCTCTAAAACTAGAGAAAATAAATTAAAATTAAAAATTTATCATTAGTTTTTAAAACCACTCCTATTAAAATCACCGACAAACAATTTTTGTAGTTTCATTCCATTAATGTCACCACTATTTATAATCTTAAATACTTCACCTTATATCTTGTTTCTCTCACAAACATAGCATTTCCCAGAAAAAAAACTCCAAACATTTCTAACTTGTGTTTCAGGAAGTATAGCCATACCACTACAATATATTCATGCATATTAAACTCTATCTTTTATCAGTTCTAATATAATAGAAATGATAAATAGAGAAATTTTATTATCCCTAACAAAAAGTGATGATAAACGGGGTCTTTATGATGTCTACAAAAGTTCTGATAATGGATGGATTCTATCAATGCATCTTCTAGCTTTGATAAAGAACCCCATTATAAGTGTTTTTCTTACCCTTTATCATCCTATTTATTTGGCTATGATAAAGGATCCCTTTATATGATTTTTTCTTTTCACTAATAAAATTTAACCTTCATAAAAAGTTATAAATGAAAAAAAATCCCATTTTAATATATATATATATATCATATGTCTCCAAAATATGATTTATATAATTCTAAATATATATTTACACTAAATATGTATTGAACTAAATAGTATTTTTCTCCTATGAATTTGTACAATTAGTATTGTAATTTATATGGGTTCAGTATTGTCGTTAGCTACAACCAGCTTGTATCGCCATGTACCAATGTCAATTGCAACCATTAATCCCTCATACCATTGCATGATACCATTGGGGGTGCATCATCGCTTTATGATACAACTAGCCACTATAGATTCCAACTACCATTTTTTTCCTTAGTTACCACCATTCAATGTTTCCCTGTTACCATTAAATTCACTAACGACATCAACCATTGTAAACTTTTATCGCTACTTGTGACTATTCTCTACTAATGTCAATTATATATATGCAACCTTGAAACCATTTGACCACCACTATCACCCTTCCCACCACCTAGAATGTTTGAGGAATCCATGAATCATCATTGGATCCCATTATCCTCTAAAACTCCATACTCTTCATCTATGGGGATTGATATAGCCACTGTGAAGGTTGGATAAGTATGATAATGGAAACCACCACTGAATCCCATATGGATAAATGAGATGGGATTGAAACAACATAAACCCCATGTTAAAATCCCATGGATGACATGAATTCATGAAAAAGGAGGGCATCAAATGAGAAACGACCAATCCCACTATGTGTTTGTGGTAATGTTGTACACAAATACGTTAGGAAGAAAACACAAGGGTTTCACTCCACCTGTTTTGAGTCATACTAAGGCCATCAATGTATAAATAATTTGAAACATGCATGTCTCACCCTATGGTCTACATTTTAATCCCAAAATCAAATCACCCACTAAAATGGATTTATTTACAGTGTTGAAGCCCCATTAGGGGAAAAAGTAAGGTTAGGGCATCTCATCCATTTCACATGTGAGATAGGGTTTACAAATAGTGTAAATATTTGGTTAGGACACCTCATTCCATGTACATGTGATATGAGGATATTTATGATTCAAATGACACATGGTAAAAGTAATTTATCTAAAAAGGTGTATGAATTTGAATAAAATATTGATATGGCCATGGGTGAAAAAAAGTAAATATGGTTATGTAAAAGACATGTAATCTCTCTCATTGATAACTAAAGGATAATTTAATGGAGTTATTTTGATGGAAATGAAATCTAAAACATTGAAAAAATTCAATGAAAAAATGTTTGGTAATTTTAGAAGGATATTTGGAGATTCCATTACCAGATCCTAGAGAGTTTGGTGCTTATAAATATAGTGGTTCCATGCCAATAATAATTGATCAATAGATTCACTATGAAATTTGGATACTACTATTTTTTTCTTTTCTGATTTAGTTTTTAATTTTTATTCATTCTTGTGATACTCCATATACATATTCTGATATTGTGTTCCTCCATTATATATATATATGTATTATATTATCCATTGTTAACTCTTATACTCTTGATTATGATTAGGTGGACTGGGGAATTTCCTAGGTGAGTAATTGAGTGTTGAAATAAAGTATATGAATTATATTTTATTTAGGATAAGTGAATGATGATTTTTCTGTTGGTGTAATCATAAATGATGTCATATGAATATTATCTTCTTATTCTACATCCATTCTACCTCAATTGAGTAGGCGGATGTATGATGTGAATGGAATTTATTTTTATTTGTTATCCTTTATCACATTAGTTGGTTCTTTGTTTGATATATGTGACTCTTTCTATAATTGGTATCCCTAAAAGGATAATGAAAGAATCATAGAATTCATCATTTATCTGACCATGTCACATAGGGTGTGTTTCCACTTTTCACATACACTATTCCATAATAGTGTTTAAGGAAGTTTGATTTGGGAATAAACCCCCAAATTCTGTAAATAATCAATGAATCCATGATTAGAATATCCTCCACAATGGCTAGAGTAGAGTTTATTAATCTTATTACCATGATGGTTCTCAAATTCATTCTTATATTTTTTAAATCTATCAATAGAATCTGATTTATACCTTAAAAAGTAGACATATCAAAATAGGTTAATTAATTAGTAGACATTATTGAGTATGAGTACCCACCCCTTTTATCAACAAGAAATGGTCCTAGACCATTGGTATTGTCTAATTAAAAAAATATCCTTTTCCCTTTCACCTTTTCTAATAAATGGGTATTTGGAAAATTTTCCGTGTAAACATTCATCTCATACATAATGTGGTTTTACTTCAAAAGAATCCAATTATCCATCTTGGTGTAATTTAATCATCCAATTTTAAGTTACATGACCAAGTTAGGGATTCCATAGTTGTGTGTTCTATGAGTCATTTGAACTAGGTACATTATCTATTTCAATTAGTTGGTAAGTGCAATCGAACACATAAAAACCATTATTTAAATTTTCCTTATTGTAAAACATTCCATATTTATAAAAGAAACAATTATTTTTTAAATCATGAATATCAATTCTTCCATGAAGTTTTTGGATATATAAATAATGTTTCCATTAACTAAAAAGACAAAATAACAACCTTTTAGAAGAAAGATCATTTTCATCGACTATATGAGTTAGCAGTATCAAATAGCCACAACATCAAGTATGGATTTGTAGGATAATCTTAGATATTACCCCCCTTGGTTAATACTCAAAAATATTATTTGTTCCTATATTTAAAATACATATCTATTAACCAAATTGTGTATCTAAAACCAAATTAGTGGAAATGGAAAATTTTCTCTTGATAACAAATGTTAAAAAATCATCCCCTTGCTTCTTGGCATGGGTGAAATATTTAATTTAGTGGACATTCTACCTCATAAAAATTATATACCATATTGATCACATATCAATCCCTTGATATCTATCTTTCTCAAAGTTAATTTAAAAGAATATTTGGTCTTATATATATTCACTTATATATTCCTTTTTTCACTATAATAATGGTAGGATTTGCATGCTTCATGTCATTTTCGTCTTAGTGAAGTAGTGTAAAAGTATTTGAGAGAGAATTATAAATGTTGTTCATGTTGAAATAAAAAATAATGATTGAGAATCTTTGAGGGAGTTATTGAAGTATTAAATTTGTGCATTTTTCTTCAGGTATTTTAAAACCTAGAACTTCTAGGTGCTCAATATAGACATTGAATGTAATTACGTGACGTCCAGTCGGTGAAAATTTGACTAGTGCACTTTCAAAAAGAAAAATTGATATCCCGAATTGTTATTATCTTGCACTATAAATATATATTCTTCAAATATATTAGATCAGGATATAAGAATCAATGACTTCATGTGAATTTATGTGATTATTAGACATGTATGAAAGAATAAAACATTGAATATCAACCACATCACTCTGGTGTTTATCATAGATAATGAACTCCTCATCACTGACCTCCTAAAAAAGAATACCAGGCAATGAGTATACGCACATGTGATATTTCGATTCATTATGTAACACTACCTACATGCATTAGAACCATTGTCTATGAAACTATAGAGATGGTCTTTCTCCAAATTTTTTGATAGGGATAATGTGGTAGATGAACCATCCATTATTGAAAAATATTAAAAGGGAAAATTATTTGTACTTTACTAGATTATGATTTATATGAGACATAATGACTTTTATTTTATTAGCTCTCCTACTATTTTATCTACTCCCAACAACCCCCACCATTGGACTCAGAATGCCTAATTTCTTATATATTCTAGCAGAAAAGATCCATATTACCCTTATCATAACCAAAGTAAGGTCTTATTCAATTACTTGAATGTATTTTGGTATGGAGGTCTATGACTACTCTAGTATTTTAGCTCTTTGGTTTATTGAGTGGATTCCTAAATCCTGAAATAAAAACATAGATTTTCTCAACAGTTAACTATATGTCACATCAAGTATAGAATGTTTCAAACCACTTTATGTATGTCACGACCCGTCCTCGGGGCCCGTGTCGTGACTACCCCAAGCCCACCTTCCATAGGCCAGGGGCTGGCGACTAGCATCAAGGCGTAAATCCCAGTATAAATGGAAGTCATTGCCTTTGAATAGTAAACAAACACCACAGAGTAAGAAAGAGAAAAAGTAAACACTAAGTAAGAACAGAGTACAACTGAAAGTGCGGAAAAGTAAATGGGCCAGTATACAAACCCAAACTGAAAGTAAAGTACAACTCGAAAGGGAAAATAACAACTGTAAAGTAAAAGTCGCTACATCGAGCTGTCCACTGGAAATCCCACCTGAAGGGTGGGTACAGATAGCTCCACTGCTACTCGGGTCCCGCCGTCCGCTCCGAACACGTCTCGCCCAGTGGTCCACCTCCAGTTACCGTTCTACTCTGCAAGCCTCAGCCAAGATCAACGCTGTCCGTCGTCTGCAACCAACACAACGTAGTGCGGGCATATCCCGTGCAGGGGTGAGTATAAGCTACTCAGTAGGGACCCCGAGACCCCCGTAGGTCTCCCAAAATCCACAAAGGATAAACCACAAAGGATAGATACAAACACAAAGTAACAACCGACACTGCTTAGGTATATGCCCATACATATACCTAAGTCATCAATTCCAATACGCTCCAACCTCTGAGCCCAAGTACAACTCAGTCCACACAGGAAAGTATACGTATTCCACACAGGAAAGAAAAACGAAATCCACACAGGATAGCACAACACAATCCACACATGAAAGCAACTGGATTCAGCTCACACAGGTATACTTCTTCGAAAGACGATAAAGATGATTTCTGATCCATCTAATTCGTCGGACCCACGAAGGATCGATAGGTAACTAACCCCCGCAAAGACCCACACAGGATCGGGCCCACACAGGACCTATAGGCACTGGTTCACACAGGATCGCTGAGCGCAATGACCCACACATGATCAGACCCACACAGGATCGGGCCCACACAGGACCTGTAGCACGGATCCACATAAAATCGCTGAGTGCTGTAGTCGTCTTCGAATCCACCAAAGATCTCTGTACTGTCGTCGTCGCTGTCACAGTCGCAGTAGCAGTAGCGGTAGCAGTCACAGTCCCAACCAGCTCTAGGGTTCCCGCACACAGCAAGCTCGTTCGGGAGGGTCCGCTCCACGAGCTAAGAGGCTGATACATCAACTGTCACATAGTCCAGAGTTGATGTATCCAAAAGTTCCGTATCATCAATAGGAACTCAACGCAACAGACTGTGCGTTGATCGGATGCCCAGTCTGAGAGTTATTGGCTCTTTCGTCCCAGGGGCCCGGTTGGTTTTTAAGGCAAAACCAACCCGACCGTACTCCACCTACGTCCAAACCTCGGGCGGAGAATGTCAAAAGATCCGTCTCACTACGAGGAACTCAACAAAGATGACGGCACGTCAATCGGACGTCCGTAGCTCAAGATATGAGCGTTTTCGCTCTGAAGGCCTGGTTGGTTTCGTGTACGAACCAACCTGGCCGAACTCAAAGTATTCCGAAACATTGAGTGCGATATACTGAAACGCCCGTCTCGATCCAAGGATCGCATCGCCGCTGACGGTTCGTCAATAGAAGGTCCGTAGCTCATGTTATGGGCAAAAGACTGAAGTCTATTCGAAAACGGGGGGTCCGGGTCCGGGCCGACCCGGCCCGACCACCCCTGGGTCGGCCCAAACCGGGCGACCCAACCCGGGTCCGACCCGTCCCGGCCGGTGGCGCGGTCTGGCGCGGCGGCGCGGCCGGAGCGCCGCTCGGGTGCCACGCGCGGGGGGCAAGGCCCCCGCCCTTCCAGCTAGTGACGCGGCTGAAAGCCGCGCCTTTGATCAAACGGCCCCCCCTCGTGGGGGCCTGCCTTTGAGAAAAATGGGGGGGGGGGGGCGCTGCCCCCCCTTTGTGAAACCGGCCCCCCCTCACGTGGGGGGCCTTCTTTGAGGAAAACGGGGGGGGGGGGGGCGCTGCCCCCCCGAGGTGTAACCGCGGCCCCCCCTTTATGGGGGGCCGGTTTTTGGCCAGCCGGGGGAATTAATTCCCCCGGTACTTCTCCCTTCTTGCCGACCTGACCTGGCCGGCCGGTCCTTCCTCAACGGGACCAGCAAGGCTGGTCCCCCTTCTGGCTTCCGACACCGGCGGCCCGGCTAGCCGCCGGTCTTCTCGTTCCGCCGCGTCCCGGAACTGGTTGCGGCCTTCGTCGTCCGGCGCGGTGCCACGACACCGCGCCCCTCCGCCGCGGCCCCGCTCCGGCCGCGACGCCTTCGGTTTCCTTCGTCGCGGCTCGACGGCGTCACGTTCATGATAATCTTTCCACGGCGTGGAGCGACGGCGCTGCGCAATATTTGTCGTGTGATTCCCGCGTGGTGCGACGACACTACGCCATCTCGTTCATTCGTAAGAAAATAATATTCAAGAACAAAGGAGGGTGGATTCGGCCGTGTTTGTGCGGTCCGGCCCCCCTCTCGTTAGTCGATAACACTTAACATTAATCCTCAAGATTGACATGCTAGAACCAAGAACGAGAATAATAAATAATCAACAACAAACCCCTACCTCGGTTTCAGGAACGATGTTCGTCAACGACCCGTGGAAGACGAGCGTCGCGGTGGTCGGCGTCACGGAAGAAGGACGTCGATGTCGTGAAGCGAGGATTCGATGTTCTTTGATGACGATTTCATCGCGGGAAATCGTCATGGAAGAGATGACTTGGAAGGAGACGTCGTTGATGTCGCGGGTATGGCGTCGCGGAAGACAATTCCCGAGAACATGGTGTTCTTCATTGATGCTCGAAGGTTCTTCGCGTTCTTCATCAAAGTTTGAAGAAGGAGAAGAAACCTCCAAACTCTCTCTCAAGGTGGCTAGAGAATTCTAACCAAATAAAATAAGCTAAAGTCTTATTTTATTTACTCAACCAAATCATTTTGAAAATTCAAAGGTTTGAAATTAAACAACCCCACCCATTTAATAACCAAAGTTGTCATGTTCATTAAAAGAGGAGTTTAAGGGAGTTTTAAAAAAAAGAAGGTGAAGAGTTAGGGTTCATGTGGGCCCCACCACACTTAATCCTCTCAAGGGAGGTTAAGTGGATGTGGGTCCCACCCCTAACTCCCTTTGGAAGAAGTTAACCAACAAAATAAAAATAAAAAGTGTTTCCACATTTTTATTTAACTTCTTCTAATTTCTCCCCAAACTAACTTTCATTCCGCAAAAAACGCAACCTCGGAAAATGTCTCTTTAAGCGAATATCGGCGCTGCGAGTTCATTGGTGCCCTCAGAATTTGATTTCGGGCACCAGTTCAAAAGTTAGAAAATCCCGCTCATTCGTTCACTGAACGTACCTAAGCCAAACTTCGGAAAATGATTCCGGGCACTCCGGGCCTCGGAATCAGGTGCCGTCAGAAACTGCGTTCTTGTAAAATTCCAAAGAAAATTAAGAAAAAAATTCCCTTGAATTTTACGGGTCTTTACAATGTAAATTATTTATTTCAACATAAAACACTCATAATAATTCCACAAAGAAAGTATATGTCCCAATAAGGGTTGGAAAAACTCTTAGTTATATGGTTCTAATTGTTATTCCCATAACAGAAGCCTTATTCTATCTTAATCATAAGATGATGGATTTTATCTAATATGGGTAAAATATTTATGTTTTATCATTCCCATGTTATTTTAATATAAATTTTATTTTTTATTAGAGTTTAACCATGTTTTGATAAAAAATATTTTCAAACCCCTTATTTTTTATCCTATATTTTTATATTAGTTTATTTATTCATGTGATCATTATATTTCACCAATAATATAAATCATACATAATTCAGAAATAAAACGCAATAAATTAATTAAATGACCATGAGATTTGTATAATGATTGTTTTATTAATAGGAAAATAAATCAATCAATTAACCTATTGATAACCTCTTTATTTATGTCTTTGAATGAGTTTCGTAATTCCACTTATCTTCTTATGTATATCTTTTGTTGGTTTCATCATGGTTCTATCATGAAGCTCCTCCACCTCGACTTCATCATGAAGCAACTCCATGCACATTCTAAAACTCCATTTATTACATATGTTTCACACATATGTGAATTAAACCAAAGTATTTGTTATGGGTAATTACATAAAGCAACCTTAGACATCCATGTCCAACGTAATAAAAGAGGGAGGGATGACTCACATGCCATCATTTATAATTTAATAATAAAAATTCTCAAGCCCATGTAATAAAATAAAATAAAATAAATCAAAAAAAGAATAGGTCAATTCAAGATTGTAATGATTCATACACATGAAAAAATTATGAATTTAAAAAACTATATTTTATTCATTTCAATTCATTATTCAATAATATAAAAATTCCCTTGAATTAATAATATTATTTTTCTTATTAATCAATTAATCTAATTTATATTATTTCATCTAATACTATTAAAATTATTATCCACCATGATTTTAAATAAAATATAATTTTTTATTTTATTTTAATCTCAATAAAAGAGTACTAAATTTGGTACTTTGAATAAAATCTTTGTGTACCATCCTAAACATCATTGTATGGTTTTAATTGAAAGTGACACACTGATATGACATATTATATAAATGTATTGTGTCATAATTTCATGGTTTATAATTCTAATTTAATACCTGAGGAAACACATGAAAATTCAATATCATGTGAAATTTATTGTGTTGATTATTTTGTATAGAGTAAACATACATGATTCATAGTTTTGAATATTATGAATAATTAATTAAAAATTTCATATAATATAAAATATAACTAATTTAATTTACTAATTATTTAATTCTACGTAGAACTCAGGTCAATAAGTTTTTATGTAGTAAATAAATAAATTTAATATTTCCATATAAAAGGTAAAATACATGGTGTGTTCCATCCAGAAACATCACATGTACTTCTCTTCATCGGATATCTGATGTACACACCTAGGGACTCGGTGTGTACTTTTAATAGATATTTATGAAATATAAATCATTTAATTTTATTTACATGGATGTTAGTATATACACATTTTTTTATTAAATACACATTGCATATTAATTACACGATATGGTTTGAAACCATTTTTTTCCTCCATGAAAAAACATGGAGTATACTATTTGATGTCAATATACATAATGTGTACATTAAAAAAGATATGTTCCCTCCTTGCTGGTCAACACATGGTGTATTTATTGTATGCATCATATACTAATTACCCAAATATCCATAATACACATGGGAATCAATGTGAAATAAACAATGATACATGGAATGTAACAAATGTTTACATGCCATGCAGTGTTGCATTATCCTATCAGAATTCATGGTACCTCTGGATGGGTTATCCATATGTTTTTTCATTAATAATTCATCAATAATGTTAAAATGAGTAAGAAACAGAGAAAATAATGAATATATTTTGATTAATTCTCATGAAATAAATTAAAAATAAAATGAATTATAACTTTTAAATGTGAAATGATCAAAAATCAAATAAATATTTGTAAATTTAAATGTGACCCCTCTGATACCACTTGATGGTTCTAGGTGTAGAAGAAGAACTTATCAAGGTTGATCCCAACTCTAAAAATGTTTGATTTGATGGATCATTCAAATATTTTATAGTACATAAATGTCACTGTAATTGAAAATATTCCAATATAATATTTACAAGAAGGGACTTAAAAAACAAGGGGAGAAATTTTTCACATTAAATTTATTATTTATCTTTTTAAATTGGAAAAAATAATACCACATTGTTGAGATATTTCTCTATAGTAGTATTTAATATTTTAAAACCCTTTTCGATAATCTATCATTACACTTGTAGTATCCATGTGTAGAAACCTTGTAATGGTTATTCATATGTTATCTTATGTTCTCTGAGCAACAACAATGAATCCATGGGTGCTAGAAAAGTCTATTGAGCATCTTGAATTATTCATCTTGGTCACTTCACATTTCATTAGTTGTAACTCGATTATCATGGTCTTCTCATTCTTGAGTGGATATGAGAAGTAAAAGGATGAATCTAGAGAGATTTTTTTTTTCTAAACAAGAATCGATTTTAACATCTCTTAAAATAAATTAGGGGTCTATTTATTGACCTATGGTTAGGGTTTCTAATTTAATATATCAAACATGTTCCCTTATTAAAATGTTAAACCCATGTCTAAAACCATTAAATGTATTACAACAATAATTTTGTTTTTATTCCATTGTGTGTTCTAATTGGTGCAATAATAAATATAATTTTACAAACATGAAAATTAAAATTTATCACCAGAAATAGTCTTTATCTCATAGTTATTCTCAACATTTATTGAATACCTGAATAAATAAGATTTTTCTTTAAAAAATAATTAAAATTTTTATTCAATAAATAAATAAATAAATATTATATATTGTTGTAAATTATCAATTTACTTGAAAATAAATAATTATTTAATATATGTGATCGATATTCTGAAAGAAAATTATTCCATTTTATTCAGAATAATATTTATTCCAATAATTAAACTATTAGGGAATTTAATTACGATCAATAAAAACACTTATTGTGTGATCGTATAGTCTTATTTCTTATTGGAATTAAATGGGGGGTTTTAAAAGACTAATATTAATATCTAGTAATGTGTCAAGGAACCAAATAGAAAAAAGATGATGTCGCAAAATCAACTACCACATACGAGCACTGATAGTGTAAAATAATCCCTTTATCACAACATGTCATCAAACAGTTTTCACACCCATGTCATCAACCTATATTCTTTATTAATCTTTCATTGAATATTTGAGATGTACTCATCATTAAACCATGGAAATGATATTTAATGTGACTATTCTATTTTAATCAATGGGAAAATATATTTAATTTCACTAATATACAAGGGAAAACTATTTCCTCTATGTATTCATTAATAACATGTATTTTATAATGCTCCCAATGTACCCTTCATCCCATTAACATATAGAATATAAGAAAGAGCTAATGGATACATGAACTCAAAAACTCTTTGAGACACAATAGGGTAAAAACCATTGAGGTTTTCCATAGTGGTACTCCACTAACAATAATTATATAGAAAATGATAGTAATTATGGTGGTGGTAACAACAAAACAAATAACAATAATACTTATAGGAAATTATTTTCATTATATATTATGTATAAAAACAAGAATTTTTATCTTATTTTATAAATTATGGTTGTGGTAAACCTGACCCAAAGGCCTTCGTGATTTTAATTTATTATATCTGATAATTCTATTTTTAATTACGTTGAGAGGGTACCCATAAATGTCTCATTGATCGAGAGGAACAAAACCTAGCACATGACCTGAATGCCTAATAACCCAACAACACTAGAACTACCTATCCCTTATATTTATTTCATTAATGGAATATATTTCACCACCTCACATTACCTAATACCCAGGGTTGTTTTCAAACCCTATCAGTTATCCAATTCAGTTTACCGCAACTCTAGTGGTTACAACTTTCAATATGTTCTCTTCTGGGGTCTTCTCCCATGTGGTCAGGATTGATTGCTTCATGGACTGAAGACCCATTACCCTTAAATTCATTGGATAGATTTTATGATGTGGCCGGAATGCCTAGTGGCTGAAATATTTGGCTTATAGGCCCAAATCAAATGAATAGTTTCATAGGTATAATAACTAATATAATGTCTCCCCAGTAACAACTATAGAAACACAAAAACCCACCTCTTCTACATTTAAATCATGGGATTAATATATATATATATATATATACATATATGTTAATATCAAACATATATATGTTATATCAGGAAATGTTATGTCATAATATAATAAAAGAAGAAAAATATTAAAAATGTTGGTGATCAATATTTATTATTAATAAAATAATTTTTATTATAATTATACAGTTTATAAATTGATATTAAATTTACAAATCAATGCTAATCACCATTTACAGGGGAAGATAAAGAGTTCTATTATGTTTTTTCGCATGGTTTTTTATTTTATTTGTCTTTGAGTAGTTACAATAAGTAAAGGATTTATGTTTTTAACTTTTCACTAGAAAAATACATGTTTAACACTTTTTATATATGAAAATAATAAATTTAGAAATCATACAAATTATTAATGTTCATCATACTATTGTTGAGAGTGGTGTTCCTTGAAAATAAATCATTAAAAAATAACTCCATATAGAGAGATATGTTTATTAAAAATAAACTATGCATGAATCATCCAACACTCACATTAAAAACACAATGAATGAAAGAAGGGAGAGAGCATCAGTGTTCAAATGGGCAGCCGACGTCCCCATTATTATCATGGAGGCACTAGTTAGAGGTGTCATATTGATACATATTGACCTAAACTGACCATTTGTCTTATGATTGATCCTGTGAAAAATGGTTTTCATGGATAGGATGTTGAGGAGAATCGTGAGGAAGATCATAAATTGAAAAGGTGCCGCAGGGATCGCCAGTGTGCATAAAACCACCATGAATACAATGTAATCCACCTTATTGGATCTGTTGTATATTCTTCATGGGAAACTTCAAATGATTTGGAATAGGTGATTTGGGATGAGAAGGTTCTGATGAGTGATGAATGTGGAAACCTATTCTTGGTACATGATATCCGGAACCCCAATGATAACCTGAAGCATGCTTAGTATATCCATCTTCAACTAAAATAATAAATTTGTGGGAACTTATAAATCTTGGTGGTGTTATCAATGGTGGCGTATGTTCCAGAAAAACAAGAACATATTATAATTTCCTCCAACTATATTGTTCCCTAGTAAAAGATGGACCTACTAGCCTAGCACCAGGTTGTCTATAGGGTTCTATAGCTCATTTAGTAAGGACATAATTCCACTTTAATCACCACTGAATACTCCTCATACTAACTCTCATATTCCACGTCATTTGAAGATTTTAATGATTCACACCCTGTAACATAGCAAATATAGTGGTTTACATCAGATTGGTATATGTTTTATTCACAATGGGGTTCCTGGCGGCGCCTATCAGGTTTCTGATCTTCCCCTCCATTATCCTCACCCTAACGTACTTGAAAACCATTTTATTCTGATCTAGCATCGACCAATGTCCACTGTTGGAAAATATTTATAAATATTATACCTCTAGCGAGTACTTCCAGGATATGAATGTAAATGTGGTTTGCCTTTGTGATCAGTGATGCGCTCTAACTTCATTTTTTCTTTATTCTTCTAATGTTTGTCGCATGACATTTTCACGATATATTTTTAATAAAAATACCTTTCCTGGTGGTGTTCCTTTTTAATCCTTTATTTTATGGACACACATATCCACTTTTTTCAATAATTTTATGGACATCCCTAAAGGTTGGGATTTGTTAATTTAGTATTTTCATACATAAAAAAGTTAATCCAATATGTTTTATTATAGAAAAGGTGAAAAACATAAATCTCTCACTTATTGCCATAACATGAAGTAAACAGAATAAAAAACTGACTTACAAAAAAACTACGGAACCATCGATCACCTCATCAAATTGGAGATGATAATTGAATTTATTAGTTTAATTATGTTTCAAAAATTATATAATAATAATGATGACGATGTTATTAAAAATAAATCACGATCATGATCATTTTTATTATTATTTTATCTTATTATAGATCTTATGTATAATATATATATATATATATTATGTCATAACATTTATTGGTATAAAATATATATTTTTGATATTAACATTATATATATATTTAATGAATAATTATTTCCCTCATAATTTATAATACATGAGACAAATATATAAATATATATATAATTGAAAATGGTAAGAATCTATAGAAAGTATGCTTCTCGATGTTGTTGTTGACATTATTGTTGTTTTTTTACCCCACGACCACTACCACTACAATTTTTTTCCAACAATCATTGTCAGGGTTAGCCCCAAATATGTATTTTCCAAAGACAAACCTTAAAAATGCTTCCATTTTACATTTTTACTATAAGGAGTTGACTATTAAATAAATGTGATCGTAATTTCATTGCATTTCATTAATGATAAATTGATGGTTTTTAGTGGTCTTCAACCCCAATTTCCTGTGTAACATGCCAAGCATCCACGGTATGATTCTCTTTGAATAATACAATAGTGTGTGTAGTATGCAACCTCGAGTTCTAACAAACCACAACCAATCAAACTAGCCGTAATGAATAGTAATACCCACTTTTTTAAATTTAATAAATTTTATTTTTCAAAATTGACTTTATTTTTGGATTTCGAATATCGAAATTAGCCTAGGGTTAATTTTTAGTATTTTTCTGAAAACTTTTAATTTTTGATGAATAGTGAAAAACATTAAGTAATTAGTTAAAACATACTTTTTATTTAAATAAGCATTTATTTTATTTAAATTTATTTTAGGTCAAAATAGATACATAATAAATATATATATTCAATGTAATTCATTATAGTCAATTTATATTAATTTTTGATATATAAAAATTTTATTGAGCTTTTTACCATGTTTTACCCACCTCCTAGGAGAATTTGCAAATTTTCATAAAACATAATTTTACCACATCAGTGAATTGAATTTAAAAAATACGAGAGACATGGTTGATATCAGTATGTAAAATATGGTTCAATTAGATGAAAATAATTTTTGGTGAGTAGTAACGTTTTACTTTTATTTACCACGGTTAAATATAAATAGGGTAATTAAAGGAAAAAATGATATTATTTTTACCCTAAGACATGTGATAATTCTATTCGATAACTATAATTAGACCAATAAAACATTAGTAATAAAATATGAACCTCTTTTTTCCACCTCGATTAGATTAGGAAATTTATTAATATTTGACTAAAAGAAGTGTTTAAAAAGTTAAAATCCAAGATTAATGACTAAAATATTTTTAATATAGACTTATACATAAGATAAATACGATTATAAATATTCATTAGAAAGCTAAAACTATTTAATATACAATGATATTTTATTTATAATTTTTAGACATTAAATAAGTTAATTTATGTATGATACAATGATGATGTAGTAATTACCATATTAATGAAAGATTAAGATAATTGATATTATAAATAAACAAATAAATGTAATTTGAGACTTTTTATGTATTGAACTAATTTTTTTGATTAATATGACATTCTAGGAGTGATGTAATAATCTTTTATCGAATTAATCATTCTGATATAAGTTTTACAAAAATAAAATACCAAATAGTGTCAAAATTGATAAAAAATGGTTTAAAAAAATATTATATTATTAACTGATATAATATTCCTAAAAATCTAAAGTTCATCCAAATGACATAGTTAATGTTATATATATTAATAATTAACCACTTGGGTTTCTCTTGGCTTGTTATAGTATGTTTATTTACCATATAATATAATAATACAAAGAGACATGGTAAATGTCAAACTAATTAACAAAGAGTTAAATCTAAAAGATAAGGTTAATTTGGTGACCTAAACCTGTTTAAAACCTATTTGATTAGTGGTTTTAAACCCATCCCACCTTATTCTCAAAATAAATCAGTTTGTAGCCATTAGAAATCGAATATGAATTTATTACAATATAATATTTCTAGCTTTTCCTAAGGTGGCCCTCACCACTCATATAAAAGGGAAATCATCTTTGTCTTTAATTAACACCTTCAAAGCCATTTGGCTCGACAAACCCTAGAAAAATATCATCTAAAAATCACTAAATTCATCCTATAGGCCCTATAATCATCAACAATACATCTTAAGGAGCCCTTTTGATCAAATCAAGAAGAAGAACCCGAAGAAGAGGTAATGATTTCACCACCTTCTTTCAAGTTCCCTTCTTCTTCCACTTATTCATTCCTTGGTATTTCCATTATAAAATAATAACTCCAGTATCTTCTATATAAATTTATATTATCATAAAAATTGTACAACCATATTCAGTATTCTATCTATACTTTGATTGACATGTCACTATACATGCGTACGTATTGCTTACCATCTCCACATTGCGGTGTAATTGTTATTGAAAACATCATTATTTGGATGGGTATGATAATGATGTTTAATTGATGTAAATGATAAATATATAATTATAATGATTTTGTATATATGATATAACATCCAATTATATATTGTTTTGATATCAAAAGAATGACATTGTCCCTCCTGCGTACATATGGACTACCGTCTCCACAAATGCGATGAGATTCATTCCCCATCGTATCAATTGATGAATAATTTTCATTAGATGATTAAAAATAATTTTTATAGACATATTACCATTATAAATATTAATAATATACATCCTATCCATAAAAAACATTACTTACATAACAAATCATATAAAGTAAAACATATTAGTTAACACCAAAAACGACGATAATACTATAATATTATTAACAAAACATTATTAGCAGATCATATATGATATAATAATTATGTATATGGTTCTTGAATAATTTAATAACAATGTTTTAACTATTATACTGGAGATTAAAATACCATAGACTAAGGAAAAGTACAAGGTAAGGGTTTATTTCACAATCTCTTCATTATCCAAGGTTTTTTATACATAATTATCTACTGGGACCTCTTTATCATCCACATCCATGTTTCTTAAAAATGTCTTTCAAATTTTTTTTACTATTTAATATATAATGTTTTAGTGGCATTTATACCCTAATTTGACCTTAAATGGTTTTAAAAGTAATCATTCTTTCTTTTTCCAAACAATGTACTTTTTGACATTTTCGACAAATTTAATGTAATAATTTTTTTTAACTTATACGGTGGGTGTGGCTATTTTCCACCGTTATAACATTGTCGAAGAATCCTTATAATATTATAATAATATTTTCAAAATAAATGTTTTATTTCATATTTATGTGACATTTAAAGGGTTTAACAAAAGAGATATTTATCTCAAATAGTTTTGATTTAATCTACGTTAACATCCTTTGATGGATTTTAAACTTATTTGAAGTTGATTTATTATGATAGAAAACTTCCATATTTTATTGAATTTTTTGTGATATGTTTGACTGTGGATGTGTTATTTTTACACCAATCATGGTTTATGGATAATGTATTGACATTTCGTAATCTTGTTTTAATACGAATGTGTATGTTATGTTTAAACCTTTTCATATGAGGAATGAATTGGACTTGGTAAGTGACGAGTGGAGCCCATTATAGCTCCTCGATTCATTAGTAGGTCTCATGAGACAAACTAGTTTCATGGAACAAGGCTTGGACAAAATATTATTTGTAGTCGTGGCACAGTGCCTTAACTATGTGGTTATGAAAGTCTGGCATTATGCATTACATTATTATGAAAGTGGATATTGATATTACATGTGATTATTAGACTAGTACAATATCCATGTGAATAAGTAAATGGAATTATTTGATTTTATCTTTACCATATATTTCTGAAGATCAAGTTTAAAAGGATTTTTGTAGTTATAAACTGACTTAAATGTTCATGCTTATTTAGGAAAGTTTCCCCAATATTGTTATCCTTACTGAGCATCTGAGCTCAACCCTTTTTATGTTTTATTTTCCTAGGATGTGAAGAAGTATTCTATGATTGATCTGTATGGATGGTATGAGGGGATATGAGTGTGGTCTATGGATACTATGTTGTTGTAGTTTTTCCCTTTATGATGTAATGTAAACTTATTAATGTATCTAGTGTTTCCAAGGCTACTAAACTAATCGACCTTTCAGGACTTGATCTTTTATGACCATTCCAATGATACGTAATAATGCACCGACTCTGGGTAACTGGGGTCCGGGTGTTACAGTTGGTATCAGAGGATGTTTAGTAATAATCCGTAGAAGCTATATTTAGATAAACTCTGATTAGAGCACTTATCCCTTAGATAGTCTTTGAGGATTAGTATAGAAGAACTTCCTAGAATTTTGGTATTGTAGAGATTTTGTGAGTTTTCTAAGAAATACATCCCTGTATGGATACGACCAGGTAGAGGCTGATCTGGAACAAATGTACCTAGGGGTAAAACCTGAAAACACCACTTTGAGCTAGACTTGAATGAGAACTGGTGCACGAAAACGGGTCTTGCTGCACTCTTGGTTACGACACTCCTGGGGGATATGATTAGGATAATTATCATTTTCTTTTCTAACCATTATGAAGGGTTTATGAGTATATACTTTTTCAATGAAATTTTTTATTATTATTATGGATTATATCAATAAATTGTTCAATTTATCTTGAGTGTTTTAAAATTTGGGATTTATGTATTGTGATTCATAAACTAATCTAGTGTATTCCATTGTTTAGAAATGGTTCCTAGTGGAAGGAATGTAAACTATATCAATGTACGCACTCCATGTTAGGATTCCCCTCCTGCTCAAGATAATTATAGTGGTGTTGGTGATACAACTGGTGCTGATCAACTTATCACTATACAGGGACAACTCACTTATGTTATGAATAATATCGTTACCCATATGGAGCGCCCTGATCCGCAGTGTGGAGGATCAATGTTAGATCACTTCATGAAAAAAAAACCACCAACATTTAATGGTTGTAAAAATATATTGGTAGCTAAGAAATTTATAAGTTCCCTAGAGAAACTATTTCAGTCTTTAGGGTGTAGTGAAAGGGAAAAAGTTGTCATGGAAGTTTACCGCCTCATTGGAGATGCTGATCAATGTTGTTCAATGATTCAAAATATAAATTAATATGAATAAGTATCAAGTATGGAATGGAGGGAGTTTAAAGAAATATTCTTAGAAAAATAATTTCCTCCTGACCATCGAGCGGATATGGAAGGACAATTTCTGAATCTGAGGCAAAAAGAGGATGAAAATGTCACAAAGTATGAAGCTAATTATATATGTAACTTGAGAAGTAATATAGATCATTTCTTTGATGGGTTAAAACCATTTCTACTTTGAGAATTAGTCTCACAGTCCTTCTCGTCGTATGAATATATTGTCTCATGTACTATCAAGACAGAGAAGTAATTCTCTAAGTCTTATGAGTTTAAAGCAAAGAAAGAGACGAAGAGATATACCGATCAATCTGGAAATGGAAATTAGGGGAAGAATGGAAAATTTGAATATCCATCATGCAGTAAATGTGGGAAGAAACACTCCGGTACTTGCTTGAAGGGAATGGGAGTATGTTACAAGTGTGGTGAAAAAGACTACCAAGCTCATGATTACAAGGAGAATAAAGAAGCAACCTATGTTCAGTGCGACAATTGTAGGGAGATGGGACATTATGCTAATCAATGTCCTAAGAATTAGGGAAACTTATCTCAGAAAAGACTAAGGGATCAAGTACAAGATTATGCTATCACTACTACTGAGGTTGAATCTCTAAAGGATGTATTTTCTGGTAATTTAATGGTTTTCTCAAGTTTAGAAAAAGCTTTATTTGAATCTGGATCATCACGTTGTTTCACATCTTCCCAATTTTCTAAGAAAATTAGATATTTCCAATTTGATTTAACAAGGGAGTTTTTAGTCAAAACATCTAAGGGAAGTATCATTGCAATAATGTTTTGTGAATCAGTTCCCATTATAGAATATAAATGTTCTTTATCTTATGACCTCATCGTCATACCCATGATTTAATTTGATATAATCCTCGGTATGGATTGTCTTTCGGAACATGATGTGAAACATTATTGTAAGAAGAAGTAGGTTACAACTTTTTCTGAGGATAAGGAGTACCTTATCTTAAGAGAAGAAATGTCACCACCTAATTCTTATCTAGATCCACCCATAGTTTCTCAACTAAATTCAATTATTGGGGAGGAAGAGAATTAAATAACTGTGGGTGAGGAAAGGAATGTTCAAATAGAGGATGTACCTATTGTGAAAGAATATATTGATGTGTTTCTAGACGATTTACCTTGACATACTCCAGAACGAGAAATTGAGTTTTTGATTGACTTAATTTCTAGTTCAAGGCCAAAATAGAATACCCTTTTATATAATGGCCCCTTTGGAATTAGTGTAACTAAAGAAAAAACTAGAGGAATTGAGTAATAATGGATTTATTAACCCTAGCGTGTCTCAATGGGGAGCCTCTGTCCTTTTTGTTAAAAAGAAAGATGGATCTTTGAGGTTGTTCATTGACTACAGGGAGATCAATGCTATAAAAATAAAGAACAAGTATCCCATACCTCGCATTGATGATTTATTATACCAACTTCATGGAGATCAATAATTTTCAAAGATTGAACTTCGATCTGGATATCATCAGTTGTGTGTGAAGAATAAGACATTCTGAAAACAGCATTTCGAACCAGGTATGGGCATTACGAGTTTACAGTAATGACTTTTAGATTGACTAATGAAATTTCTATCATCCTGGATCTAATGAATAGAGTTTTAAAGGAATATCTTGATGAATTTTTAGTGGTATTTATTTATGATATCCTGGTATACTCCAAAAGATACAAATATCATGAAAATATCTTGTGTATTATCCTAAAGACTTTTCAAAGAAATGAGTTATATGGGATGTTTAGAAAGTGTTAATTATGGCTTCATGAGAATTATTTTCTTGTCCATATTGTCTCTATGGATGCAATCTCTATTAATCCTTCTAAAACACGAGCAATCCAAGAATGGCCAGCACTAACGAGTATAACTGAGGTTCGTTGTTTTATTGGTTTAGTAGCTTATTATTGGCGTTTCGTCCATAATTTTTCCCAATTGGATAACCCATTAACCAGGCTCAAACATAAAGGGCTTAAATTTGTTTGAAAAAAAGAGTGTGAAGAATGTTTTGAAGAACTGAAAAGAAGATTAGTCAATGCTCTTATCTTGACTCTACCATCGGGGAATGATGGGTTTCTTATTTATAGATATGCTTCAAAGAAAGGACTTGGTTGTGTCCTTATGAAGAATGATAGAGTTATTGCCTATGTGTCACAACAACTAAAAATTCATGAGAAAAACTATCCCACTCATGATCTTGAGTTAGCAACTGTAATCATTTCTTTGAAGATATGGAGACAGTATCTCTATGGTGAAAAATGTGAAATATATACTGATCACAAGAGTTTGAAGTATATTTTCTCACAGAAGGAACTCAACATGAGGCAAAGGCGATGGATCGAGTTACTCAGGGATTATTATTACACTATACACTACCACCCGGGGAAGGAAAATAAAGTGGCAGATGCTTTGAGAAGAAAAGATCATGGAGTTTTGAACAAGAGGATAGTTGAAAGGGATCCAATTATCATGTATCTATTAAAGATGGATATGGGAATTACCATGGAAGGTGAAACATAGATATGTTTCCAAATGGTTCCCAAACCATCCTTACTAGAAAGGATAAAGAGTTTTCATACAGATGATGAGGAATTTCAAAAAAAGATTAAAGCTGTGAATGATGGGAGATTGAGTGACATTGTGTATGAATATGAAATTTTGAATTTTGGGAAAATAAGTTGTGTTCCGGATATACCTGATCTAAAAAGAGAATTGTTGGATGATTCTCATAGTTCTAATTTCTCTATACACCCTATTAGCACTAAGATGTATAAATATTTGAAGGAACATTTTTGGTGGGACCACATGAAGAGGGAGATTCCTGATTATGTGTCAAGATGTATTGTCTGTCAACAAGTGAAAGCTGGAAGGCAACAGCCTGGAGGAGTAATGAAACCTTTTCCCATACCTGAGTGGAAATGAGATAATATAATTATGGAATCTGGCCTGGGACTACCATAGACTCCTAGAAAAAACGATGCAATATGGGTAATTATTGATCATCTTACAAAGTCATAAAATTTTCTTGCTATAAGAGAAGATCTACCACTTGAACGTCTAGAAAGACTATATATTAATGAAGTTGTAATACTCCATGGTGTACCCCTATCGATTGTTTCTGATCGTGATCCCCGTTTCACATCAATACTCTAGAAGGACTTAGATACTGAACTTCATTTGAGCACTTCCTACCACCCTCAAACAGATGGACAATCAGAATGAACTATTCAAACATTAGAAGACATGTTGAGATCCTGCTCACGTGACTTTCAGGGTATGTGTGATCAATATTTACCTCTGGTAGAATATTCCTATAACAATAGCTTCTATTCAAGTATTAATATGGAACCATATGAGGAGTTATACAGAAAGAGATGTCGCACACCAACCTGTTTGGATGATGTTGGTGAAAGAACACTTTTAGGCCCAGAATATGTGGAGGAAACGATGGAAAAGGTGAAGGTAATCCAAACTCACATCAAAGCAGCTCTAAGTAGGCAGAAGAGTTGTGCCAATAATCGAAGGAAGGATTTGGAATTTCAAATCAGTGATCATGTTTTCATGAGGGCATCTCCATGGAAGGGAGTTATACGTTTCAGTAAGAAAGGTAAATTGAGTCCCAGGTACACCGGACCTTTTGAAATTCCAGAACGAATTGGGGCTATAGCTTACTATTTGGCAATGTCGCCAAGTATCTCTCCAAAGGTCATTATGTGTTCCTTGTATTACTGTTGAGAAAATTCATGCCTGACCCAACGCATGTACTCACCTATTAGAAATTAGAACTGGAACCCGATCTGTCTTATTGCGAAGAGCCCGTCAGGATTCTTGATACTAGAGAATAATTGTTGAGAAACCGGACGACTCATCTTGTAAAAGTTCTATGGAGAAACCATAATATGGAAGAGACAATGTGGGAACCTGAGGAACATTTGATGAAGAACCACATGAGTCTTTTATGTAGTAATTTTATAGAAATTTCGAGGTCTAAATTATTTGAAGGAGTGGAGAATGTAACACCCCATGCTTCCACAGTACGCTTCTCTTTAAATAATAAAATAGTGTGTGTTGTACGCAACTTCGAGTTCTAACACACCACAACCAATGAAACTAGCCGTTATGAATAGTAATACCCACTTTTTGAAATTTTATAAATTTTATTATTCAAAATGGACTTCATTTTTGGATTCAGAATTTTGATGTTAACCTCTAGTGAATTTTTGGTTTTTTCTGAAAATATTCAATTTTTGGTGAATAGTGAAAAACACTAAGTTATTAGTTAAAACCGAAAATTTATTTAAATAATAAATTATTTTATTTCAATTTATTTAAGATCAAAATAGATACATAATACCTATATAAGTTCACTGTAATTGATTTGAGTCAATTTATATTAATTTTAGATATATAAAAACTGTATTGGACTTTTTACCGTCTTTTACCCACCTCCTAGGAGAATTTGAAAATTTAAATAAAACATAATTATACAGCTTATGTGAATTGAATTTAAAAAGTCAAATAGACTCGGTTTGTATCATTAAGTAAAATGTGTTTCAATGAGAAGAAAATAATTTTTGGTGAATGGAAACTTTTTACTTTTATTTACCATGGATAAAAGTAAATAGGGTAATTAAAGATAAAAATGATATTATTTTTACCCTAACACATGTCCTAATTCTATTGGATAAGTATAATTTGACCAAAAACAACCATAGGAATAAAATATGATCCTCTTTGGTCCACTTGGATTAGATGAGGACATTTATTAATATTTAATTCAAAGAAGAGTTAAAAGAGGTAAAATGAATGTTTAATAACTAAATCATTTTTAATATAGGGTAATACATAAGATAAAGTAGATTATAATTATTCATTAAAAAGATAAAAAGATTTACTACACAATTATATTTTATTTATAATTTTTAGACATTAAATAATTTAATTTATTTATGACACTATGATGATGGATTGATTACTGTATTAATTAAACGTTAAGATAATTGATATTATAAATACCTGAAGAAATGTAATTTGAGACTTTTTATGAATTACACTAATTTTAAAGGTTTATATGACATGTTTTTATTGATTTAATTTACTTTTATCGAAGTAATAATTTCTATATGAGATTCACAAAAATAAAATACCAAATAGTGTCAAAATCGACCAAAAAATGTTTTTAAAAAAATATTATATTATTAATTGATATAATATTCCTAAAAATATAAGGTTCGGCCAAATGACTTAGATAAGATTATATATTTTAATACTTAACCACTTGGGGTTCTCTTGTCTTGTTATAGTAAGTGTATTAACCATATAATATAATAATACAAAGCGACATGGTAAATGTCAAACTAATTAACATAGAGTTAAATCTAAAAGAAACAGTTAATTTAGTGACCCAAACCTATATAAAACCTATTGGTTGAGTGCTGTTTTACCCATAACCACCATATCCTTGAGATAAATCAGTTTTGAGCCATTATAAACTGAATATGAATTTATTATAAAATAAAATTTATAACTTATCCTAAGGTGCCTCTCACCCCTCTTATAAAAGGGCACCCCCCCTTTTCTTTAATTCACACCTTCAAAGCCATTTGGATCACCCATAACCTTCCCAAAAATCCTCTAAACGTACCTCAATAAATCCTAGAGGCCCTACTTTAGTCAGAAATCCATTCTAAGGAGCCGTTTTGATCAAATCAAACGGAAGAACCTAAAGAAGAGGAAATGATTTAACCACCCTCTTTCAAGTTCCCTTCTTCATCCACTTCTTCATTCCTGGTTATTTACATTATAAAATAATAAATCCAGTATCATCTATATAATAAGATGTTATTATAAATATAGTATAATCATATTCATTATTCTATCCATCCTTTGAATGACATGTCATCATACGTGCGTACATACGGCTTACCGTCCCCACGTCGTGGTGTAATTGTTATTCGAAACATTATTATTTGGATGGGTATGATAATGATGTGTAATTGATGTAAATAATAAATATAACATGGTAATTATTCTGTATATATGATATAACATCCAATTATATATTAGTTTGATATCAAATGAATGATATTGTCGCTTGTGCGTACGTACGGACTACCGTCTCCATGGACGCAATGAGATTCATTCCACATTCTATCCATTCAAGACTAATTTTCATTAGATGACTAAAAATAATTTTTTTAGACTTAATGACATTCTGAATATGAATAATATACATCCTATCCATTACAAACATTACTTACATAACAAATTATATAAAGAAAAACAAATCAGTTAACACCTGAAATGATGATAATACTAAAATATTATTAACAAAGCATTATTAGAAGATCATATATGATATCATAATTGTGTATATGGTTCTTTTATTATTTAATAAAAATGTTTCAAAAAATATACATGAGTATAACATACAATAGACTAAGGAAGAGTACAGGGTAATGGTTTATTTCACAATCTCTTCATTATCTAAGATTGTTCATACGTAGTTATCTACTGGGACCTCTTTATCATCCCCATCCTTTTTTATAAAAAATGTATTTCAAAACATTTTTACTATTTAATAGGAAATGGGTTAAATTAATTTATACCATTATTTGAACTTATATGTTTTTAAAAAGAATATTTCCATCGTTTTCCAAACAAGGTACTTTTTGACCTTTTTGAAAAATTTATGGTAAGAATTGTTTTTAACTTATAGGAAAGATGCGACTATTTTCTGCCATTATAACATCATCGAAGCTTCCCTTACAATCTTATAAGAATATTTTCAGAATAATTTTTTTCTTTTATAATTATGTGGCTTTTAAATGTTTTAAAATAAGAGATATTTCTCTCAAATAATTTTGATTTTCCCTATGTCAACATCCTTTGATTGATTTTAAGCTTATTTGATGTTGATTTATTATGATACCAAACTTCCATATTGTATTGAAGGTTTTTTGATAAGTTTGACTGTGGATGTGCTATTTTTACAGCATTCGTGGTTTATGGATAAAGTATTGACATTTCGTATGCTAGTTTTAATACGAATGTTTATGTTATGTTTAATCCTTTTCATATGAGAAATGCATTGGACTTAGTAATTGATGGGTGGAGCCCACTATAGTTTCTAGATGCATCAGTAGGTCTCATGAGACAAACTAGTGTCTTGGCCCAAGGCCTTGACTATGTGGTTATGAAAGACTTGCATTATGCATTCTATTATTATGAAAGTGGTTATTGATATTGTATATGATTATTTGACATGTAGAATATTAATGTGAATATGTGAATGGAATTATTTGATTTTATCTTTTCCATATATTGATGAATTTCATGTTTAAAAGGCTTTTGTTTTAGTTATACATTGTCTTAAATGTTTATGCTTATTTATGAATGTTTCCGCTATATTTTTATCCTTACTGAGCATTTGAGCTCACCCCTTTCTATGTTTTATTTTCCCAGGATGTCAAAAAGTGTTTTATGATTGACCTGTAGGGATGGTATGAGGGGATATGAATCTGGTCTACGGAGACTATGTTGTTGTAGTTTTTCACTTTAATATGTAATGTAAACTTATTAATGTATTAGTGTTTTGAAGGCTACTAAAAAAATCGGTCTTTCAAGACATGATCTTTTATGATCATGCCAATGATACGTAATAATGCACTGACTCTGGGTAATTGGGTTTGGGGTGTTACAACCTGGGATTGACTAGGGTTCTATTTATTCCTCTACACTCCAAATTCGTGATCACCCATATCTCTACCAATCTAGTGGTGCATTGAATGGCCCAAACCAGACACAAAACTGGTAGGATATGTGAATGTCACTAGCCTATTAATTGTTTCTACTAGAGGAATATCTAATATATTTTAACATAGATGGGATGAAATTATTAAGGATTCATATTCTGAAGCACTAATCATTGCTGAGTATTTTGATTCTCTATATTCATTATTTTGTGCCTTTTTTGATTATTTTTTGCAGAATGATGTCTGGGATCATTGATATTTAATGATTTCATCATGAAAGTATCTATTGAGTGTGCAGAGTGGTACCAAAATGCAGATTCTGGTGATTTATTTTGGTTATGTTTCCCTTTCGTGTGGGCCATTCAAGGTGAGTTTTTAAATATATATAACCCTTTATTGGTGAGTCAAAACAAAAAAATTGGTCCATTGATTGTAATTAGTACTTTTTTGAGGAAATTGAGTAAATTTTTTTTATTATGTTACTATATTTGTGGATTTATCATCCATGTATTTGAAAGTATTTGAAAATTAGAACTTGGTTAATTTACATGTAAGTGTTTTTTACCATTTCAAGAACTAATGACTAATCAGTAGGAATCACCTAAGAGGATAAATTATGAAGGATAAATCATGTAATTTGATGGATTTGTTTTTATCAATTTCCTTTGTATCTCTTTATTTCCATTTTAATTAAGCTATTTTCTTCTTATCTTGCTTTTAAGATTATCCATATGAATGTTTCTAAGTTTCATATATGAATGTGAGATAGTTCAATCTAGTTTTCAAATATTCTCATTAATTTATTATTTAAATTTGATGATGTTAAAATGATCTTAAGAGCATACCCATTTATCATTGTGAAAGAAAAACCACTATCATGTCTCAATGTGGTGCATTGTTTTGAGTCATTTTATATCTTGAACAAGACATGAGATGGGAAATAGATAGGTTGGTCAGGAATTATTCTAGTGATAATTGAGGGGTATCCCGATCATTAGTACTTGATTCCTGGTCATTTATGACATTATTTTCTCCAAGAACTGTATTGTATTTGTTTTAGTGAATGGTCTTCTTTATTGTCACTTTAACGATGCAATGCTATTTATTTAATATTTGTAGGTTATCTATTACATTAGAACCCAATATACATTTATGAATGAAACATTGAAAAAATACTCGTATGAAAATTCATTAAAATAAACTCTCAGATATGGTATATAGATTAGTCTTGTTCAAGGACGTGGAATTAGACTTAGGTATGGGATTGTAATTTTTTCATGGGAAATAAAAATTTGGGTTTGATGGTTTCTTGATGTACATGATAAGACCCATCCATGGTGGTGAAATCATTACAGCTATGTTTTCTACAATACTGAATAGTATGTAAGTAATTAATCTTTATGTTTTCTAGCTACTTCATTTTATTTATCCTATATTTCCTAACCATAATTTATTGCATGTTTTATAGTGGATTGAATGGAATGATTTAAAATAACATCCCTAAACATAGGTGGCCTCTCTTTCCCTTGTGTCACAAGATTTCCTCAGTTGTTTTTTTCTTTTTTCACTTCCTCTAGACTACTTTGTAATATTTCTAGATTCAGTAGATACTCCATTTGTTTTTATATGAAAATTGTATTTTTTGTTCTCAGCTAAAACATTTGTATCCTATATCATAATTTCTTTGGCTTCAATAAATTATGAATTATTATAATGATTATACTTTTCTGATATGAGCAATTTTATTTATATGAAACCTTTGGCCCACTCTTCGTAAGCTTCTGAGTTGCGGTGCTATACATATCACCATCTAGGCTTTGGAGAATTTTCCTTTTACTACACGATTTCTTTAGTGTCCCATGTTTATGCTTACAAGATGAATTACCATTTCCCATAATATTTCTATGGCCACTACCATCTATTGGTCTCTTGTAATCATCATTTCCAAAATCAAACATATAATTGCTGTAATATTCAATTAATCCTATTCAAACATGGATAGACCAATCCCATATCAAGTCCCATGGTCAATGATAACATATAAAGATACCATTCTGTGTGTAATCCCATTAAGACTAGCATCCACAACAGATGAGTCCCTGATTTCATTCATCCCATGATTTCCTTCCTTATTATTTGAATCCTAAAATAATCTACGCTCATTTATTTTATCAGTTTCCCCACCCCCTACCCTTTCATCACCAACATATGCAATAATCATCTATCCATGATTGTTTGAGCTATCAACCAACCTCTTTTTCTTCTTTGAACCATTTTTCCTGCTCTACATACTGTAAAGTTGGACCACCCCATCTCTATTTTCACACCATGCATCACCAAAAACCTCAAAAATATTCAATCAATGATCTTTTGAAATATTAGACACCTTATTTTTATTCTCTAAACCTTTTGGATTCCCTATATTCCTTTCTATCTAGACCATGCCATCTGTATTTTAACACCATTCATTACCAACAGCTGCAAAAATCATTAAAACATTATATATGGAACTATTGGATACCTTCATTATAAATAGTATTATTTAATACCAACTACATGAGCATGTTAAAAAATTACTTACAGGTAAGATTGAACCTTCTTTTTGTAAGGTCATTTCAGATGGTGGTGATGGATCAGTTTGTTGTAGAATCTTATGTGTCTGTGAGTTGAGTTTACTGTGCTCAAATGAGTCTGAGTGGAATCTTGACTTTAACTACCTTTACGATGAGGGAATGTCTCCATAAGGGATGAGGAGATGCAGACACCATTACTCAAAATTGGACTATGTGGAACTACATTGACAAGAGATGAGGAGATACAAGTTCTTCTAGGGGCCCTGGTATAAGGAGAACTTCCCTAAATATGATATAAATCACTTTTATTGGATCAGTTATAGAGGGAGGATCTATGATGTTGGCCTTCATAGGAGTCTTGGAAGTGGGGTGGGAACTATATGTTTCTCCTATGATGGCTCAGAAACACCCCAATTCCAAATGGTTTCCCTACAATAATGAACCTTATTCCTCTTCCTTTTATTCCACATCCATGGTACTTTTTATAGTTGTGTTTTTTGGTTTTATGTTTGAATAAAAAAATTAAAACAATTAAAATGAATGATTCAATTGATTGTATTTAGTATACAACAAAAAGACATAAAATAATGCTATAAAATAGATGTCGATGAAAAAAAGGTTTATCTGAAAAAATGACATAAAATAGTGTAAGTGATATTTATAGTGGTATGAACATCGTCTTTATTTTTTCACATCAGTCTGAGTGTTAGAGGTGCTATTTATATTGGTCTTTCGGGTCTTACACTAATATTAAGAAAACCAAAAACCATATATATGAATGGTTTTTGATTTTATTTAATATACATAATAAAAATATATAAAATAATGTAAAAAAGTGATGTGAATGAAACAAAAATATGAAATGAAAAAACATATATATGAAAAAATTTGGGGAAAACATTGATGTGAATACGTAAACAATATAAAGAAAGAATGAAATTTTAAAATAAATATATAGATTACATTTGAAAAAATATATAAGGGATAAAAATATTTTTAGATATTCAGATAATTAAAAGTATAAAATAAATGGAATTTATGAAAGATGTTAAAAAATAATAGAAAATGTTATATATTTAATACAATTGCAAGCTCCGCATTCTTTCAATCAATGTTCAATTCTTCCTTTCAACCATAACATGCATTCGAGGAACATCATTTTAATATCATAGTTCTTTGTGTATATTGTAGTACCGAAAAATCCCATTTTAATAAAGAAAAGGTTTAATTGCGTTTGTGGCATTTAATGGCGATTTAAACAACAGATAAATGATGTGTGATGCTTTCTAGTAGTGTCACGTATTTTTGTGTTGGGAATAGTTTTGAAAACAGTTTCATATTTATCAGTGTTTTATATCCCAGCTAAATATTTAGTGACTATTTTGTATTTCTTATTATTTTAAATTTATTCTTTATTACAAATTTACAATATAAAAATAAAAAAATATATTAATCTATATAAATATTCATTAATAGATATAAATATGTATAAATAAATATTAATATAAAAAAGTTAATAAATATAATATATATATATAACATGATATATAATACCCAGAAAATATATGTACACAAATATAAATACAAAAAATAAATAAATAAAAAAATATATTTATATAAATAAATACATATAATTATATAAAAATATATAAAAATATAAATAGATTTACATATATATATATAAAGGCATAAATATAAATATAAATATAAATATATACACAATAATAAAGACATATAATTATACATAAATATATATAAACACACACACACATAACGAAAAAAAGTGATGCAAATGAAAAAATGTGAAAAAAAGAAAAACGATAAAACGTTTATATGAAAAAAATGGGGGGGGGGATAAACATTGATGTGAATTGCTAAAAAATATAAAGAAATAAAAAATTTTAAAAGTACTATATATTATATGTTTATGAATATAATAATGGGATAATTAAATAGAAAAAATATATTTAGATAATAGGATAATTAAAATGATAAAATAATAAATTATAAAAAAGAAAAAAAATTATATAGTTAATGAAATTGTAAGCTCCACATTCTTTCCATCAATGTTCAATTTACCATTTCAAACATGTCATGCATTCCAGGAACTATTTTTTCATATTGTGGTCCATTGTGTCTCCAGTAGTACATGAAATTTCCATTATAAGAAATGACATGTGATTCTGTGAAATAACATAACATATTTGCGTGCTGGAAATATTTTTGTAGAAGGTTATTTGGAACAGTTTTATATTTATTTGCGGATTAAACCACCTCTAGATATTTAGAAAGTATTTTTATAAAATTTATTATATATTATATAATTTCCAATAAATATTTTTCAAAA
Organism: Viscum album; assembly: GCA_963277665.1. Lineage (NCBI taxonomy): Eukaryota > Viridiplantae > Streptophyta > Magnoliopsida > Santalales > Viscaceae > Viscum > Viscum album. Next base: position 420,076,356 of record OY728128.1, read on the forward strand.
TAAATATCAACATATGTATATATTAATGTATATAAATTTTCATTGAAAATATAAATATATAAAGTATATATTAAAATAAATAAATTTCAATAAATATATATAATATTAATATATCTATATATATTTAAATATAAATATATATATCAACATAATATATAAAAATAAGTAAAAATATGTATTAATATATGTTAATATACAAAAATACATATAATTATCTATAAAAATATAAAAATATTAAGGGATTATCATAAATATATATAACGATCTATATTATTATTATATATAAATAAAATTATTAATAAACCAAAATAAATAAAAAGAAAAATATATGGATACATATAACTTTATATATCCACATAATATATATAAATATATATAAATATGAAGATATATAAATATTTATAAATAATTACATATATATAAGTATTAATACATATAAATTTAATTAAATGTATATAAGCACAATAAATATCTAGAAATATATATAATTATAAATAAATATACAAAATATATGTAAATACACACACACATATATATAACTAATGAAAATAAAATACAATTATAAAAATAAATGTACATAAAAACCCATATAAAGATACTTTAATACACACACATAATGATATATATATATATTCCCTTATAATATATATAAATATATACATATATAGAGTATGTGATATATTATATATATTATATAATATATAAATATGCCTAAATATATATATATATTTATATACATATAATTATCTCTTTATTTACATGCATAACATATATAAATATATATAAGTATTGAAAAATATATTTAAATATATTTAAATATAATTTAAAAGTAGTAATTAATAATTAAAAATTAGATATAAAACAAAAAAATTAAAATTATTTATGATTAATTAATCATCTCTAATTATTAATACTTTTATGTAAATAATAATTAATATTTATTAAATGAAAAATAATAAAAATTAGAAAATAATACATAATGCATAATTATAATAATAGTAACAAAAAAACAACAACCACAACAATAATAATAATAAACATTTTTAAAAAAAAATTGAAAGACTCCACTTATTATTTTGTAGGGGTTTAAACTATTACAAAATTAATGAATAGTAAATAAAAAACAACATGAATTAGTGACATCTTTTTAAAATCTACCCCAAATTAATAAAAATTAGAAATCTATCATGGGTTTCGAAAAGTGCATCAAAATAAAACCCCAGTAAACATTGTTTTTTCTAGTGTCTACTTCTAGAATTCTCTCCATAGTTTATAATCTAAGACACTACACCTTATATCTTATCTCTCTCATCACTATAGCTTTTACTGAAACAAAAATTTGGAACACTTCTAACTTCTATTTCAGGATGTATACCAACACCACTACGACCTATTCAAGCACATTAAACACTACCTTTTATCAATACTAAAAGAAAATCAATAAAAAAGGGAGCACCTTTTTTAGCACTAACTAAAAGAAGAAATCAACGGGCTCATTATGAGCATTACAAAAGAATTTATAAAGGCTAGATTTTATTACCACATAATTTATCATTGATAAAGAACCCCATTATAAATGTTTTTTTATCTTTTATCAGTCTATTTTTTAGCACGTATAAATTACACCTTTATCAACATTGTTATTTCCATAAAAAAATGTTGAACTTCATAAACAAAATTAATTATTAAAAGTCACATTTTAATATGTAAATATATATTTATTGATATATATAATATAATTATTTTCCTAAATATTATTTATAGGATACTAAATATGTTTTTACACTTAATATGTATTTTCCTAAATATGTTGTTTCACTTACCATTGTATACTTTTAGACATTCTATGTCTAGGGACATGCTGCAATCATTAGTTATATCCAGGTTGTACCACCATGTTACAATGTTACATGTGACCATCTATCGCTCCCACCATCTAATATTACTTCTTGGGGTGAATCATCACTCCTTGATGTCAGTCCCCAAAGCTGATTCCAACTACCATTGTATTTGACTATTAACACTACTCTACGTTGCCTCGCTTCTATTAGAGTCGCTACCGATAGCCACCACTGTGACCTTCTACCGATAGTTGTGACTATTCTCTCCTACTAAAAAGTATATATCATCATCCTTGTAACATTTCTACCACCACCGTCACCCTTACCACCACCTATAATGTTTGTGGAATCCATAAATCATCACTAGAGCTCTCGATCCTCTAAAACTCCATACCCTCCATTGAAGGGGCTTGATCTAGCCATTGTGATAGCCAAATAATTTTGATACTGGAATGTAAAACTAAATCACCCATGGATAAATGATATGGTACTAAAAAATATTGAAATCCATGTTGATTTCCCATGGATGATAGGAATTCATGAATAAGGAGGACATCAAATTATAAATGGCCAACCCATTGTTGTAGTTTTGATAATGTATTACATACATGAATTAGGAAGAAAACACATTTGCTTCGCTCCACCCGTGTTGAGGCATAATAACACCATTGATGGAAGAATAATCAATAACATTCTTGCCTCTCCCTGTGGTTGACATTATATGTCTGTGTTTGAATCACCCACTAAAATGGTTTGTTATTCCATGATGAATAACTATCGTGGGAAACAGCGAGGTCAAGGAACCTCATCCCTTTCATATGTGAGCTAGGGTTTAAAAATAGAGTAAATATTAAGTTGGGACAACTCCTTACATGCACATGTGATCAGAGGATAATGATGAGTCAAGTTCCCCATTGGAAAATGAATTTCCTAAAAATGTAGGATGAAGTCAAATTAAATCTTGACATGGCCATGAGTGAAGATAAGTAAATATGTTCAAGTAAAAGAAATGTAATCTCTCTCATAGATCACTAAAGGATCATTTAATGGATATATTTGGAAGGAACCAAAAGAGGAAACAACAACCAAATTCAAAAAAACACTTTAGGAATTTGAAGAGGATATTTTGAGATATGAAGACCAAATCCTGGAGGGTTTGATGCCTATAAATACAATGGTTCCATGAAGATGAATGTGGATCAAAAAATTCACTAAGAAATTAAGATACTCCTATTTATTTCATTCTATTTTCGTTTTAGTTTTTTTTATTTCTCATAAAATCACACATGAATATAAAAATAATGTTTACTCTAATATATATATATCCTTCTTTTCTATTCTCCACTATTAACTCTTATACTACTGATTAAGATTATGTGGCATGGGGAAACCATAGGGGAGGAATTTGGTTTTGAACCCAAATCTATGACCTGTATTTTCTTTTGGGAAATCCAATGATGATTTTTGGTGGGTGTTATACATTCTATGGTTATCTAAAGATTATCTTATTATTCTACACCCATTCTCACTCTATTGTATAGGTAGATGTATGATGTGCATGTCAATTGTTTAGTTCACTATACATTCACAACTGGGGTAGAAGAAGGTGTTCACACATATTATAGAGTGTGTTCATTTAGTAGATATAAAAGAAGATGATGACAGTTCCCTATAGATGAATCTCCTAAGAGAATTTCCTTTATTCTCTAACATCCTTCATTCTTTTTTACAATTGTTTTTCATGTAATGTTTAGTTTTTCATTGTATTTACCATCCCCTATATTTATCTTCTTTTTTCATAAATTATTAAACACATAAAAAACCAATATGTAAATTATGAATTTGTGAGTGATCTACAGCGATGATCCTGAAGTTATAAAACCCTAGTCAACCTCTTTTCTTGACCTAGACTATAATTTTAGTTTTTTTCACACTCTATGATAGATGTGGGATGTAATAATATAACAGATATATATATATTTATATATATACTCTAATATATGTTAATAAATTATAATATATATATTTATTAAAACAAGTATATATATTGGAAAATATAAATCCATATATATAAATATATCAACATATGGAAAGTAAAATTATTTATTCTATTGTTAGGTGTTATTTTTGTGTGTATATATATATATATGTATCATTATACATTAAAATAAATTTATGTAAAAGTAAATATAAAATCATATATGTTGAACAACACATACACTTATACAATAAAAATACACACACATGAACACACGCACACACAAAGATATATGTATATATATATATATATGCATTCACAAAGGGGGATCGACAACTGTTAAAAGAGGGAACAGATTGAAATCGCATGTGAATAGGAGGATAAGCTTCGGGGCTTGGCCACTGATAAAAGGGAGGCTGAAGACCTAATAAAATGGGTTGAGAACAAAAAAGAAGATTTCTTTTCATGTAGTAAAAAATTATTAACAAAAGTACCATTTAACAACACTAAATATCACTAATAATATGTTTCATTCATCATCACTATTAAAAATCACTGACAAAAGGGTGACTTTATTAGTACTTTGTTTAGTAATGATTAAGTCTGCCTTTGTCATCACTTTTTCACTATTTCTAATGTTTACCCCCTTTAATCAATACTTTGAATTGAAACGGTTTTTTTCCATTGATAATGATAATTTATAGTGTGTATTAAAATATATATTTTAGCAGTGTACTTTCCTCATGTTGAGACCAAGATGTTTTGAATTATATTTTAAAAATAAATGAATATTACTTTATGTTGTTTTCTATTTAAAATATATGAACCCCTTGAAAATATTGAGTATTCATTATAATGTTTCCAAATAATTGTACCATATTGATAAATCATAGATGAATATGCTAAGGTGGTCAGATGCCATTAATCAAAATCAGAAGATCAGGAAGAATATGAAATAAAATGTTAGTTCGAATGAAATCATTATTTCATCTGATATAGTTATTCTAGGAAAAATTAATCGGGGTATGACCTCTAGAAAGATTACACATAATAAATAATAGTTTTGGGTACGTCAAAATGAGGATATTTTTTATGTTTAACAAACATTTCATATTTTTAGATAAAGTTCAGTAACTGAAGAATGATAGTAGAGATATTTGACGTAGGTTTTGTACTGAGTTAACTAGGTTGAGAAAAGGTTCTGATTCCAATGGATTAAAATTAGAAATTTAATCACATAGAGGGTTCCATGAAGGGAATCGGAAAGGGAATTAAATGCTAATTTCACTAGTAAGATAACTAGAATTAAATGTATAATAGAAAAATATATATCATTATAAGATGGGGTAGTTTTTATAATGTCGTTTGAAAGATAACATTATCAGATAGAGGAGTGCCTATAGAGGAGCTCTAGATAAAGGCTTATGGGTTTTTAAAAATAATTTTTAAATACATTATTAGTGATGATGTTTATATGGATGTTCAATGAATCAATAATCATTAATAGATGATTGTGATTGTTTACATGACTAAAGTATGTTTGAAGAATGATTAATGTAGTGATTTGAAGAATGTATTGATGATGTTTTTCTACCCCAATCCTTTTGGAAGTTTGAAGGTAGTAAAATGTATAATGTTTTTAGAGTGATATTAAATGTTAGAGAATAAATTTTGATTTTGAAGTTCAAATTCCTCCACTGACTTTAGTACATATGCTTGATAAATAATGGGAAATAGGTGAACTATGAAGATGTTACTGAATTGGTTTCTTCTTTGTTAATTTTTAATGATTTGGGGTGAAAAAAGAATAACTTTAGAGTGATATTTTATCATATAATCACACATAGTTGAAATGTAATTATGTTATACGAGAAAGAGGATATCATATGAAGTATTACTGGACTGAGGTTAGTAGACAAAGAACCCATTAGATGAAGTTTTGTTAGATAGAGGATACTAGACGAATTGGTACAGGTCTAGTGCTACGAGATGATGAATCTATCAGAAGAATTGGTTTTCAGAAAAAAAGAAATACAAAATTAATGTTATATGATATATAATCTATCAGTAAGATATGTTTGGAAAAATAATTTCGGTCAATAAGTTCTTACTCATTGTTGTGTAATAAATAGATGTGGAAAAAGTAGAACATGTAATTTGAGTTGGTGTTATAGAACTATTTTATTGTTATTTATATTAACTTTATATTCAAATTAGTAAATATTAATTTAAATATATTAATACATATCATGAATAGTTCTAAATTATTTTAAAGTTATAATGTTCTAGAGTATTTATCGCATTAAATGGGAATTTTAGTTCCTCGCAATGACGAGTATCTCAAAATGACTTAATGATATTATTAAAATATTGTTATATGGATGGATAAAATTCAATGATTGGGAAAATACTATATTAAAAATCATTTCTAATTAATTGTTAACTTATGTGACTTTTTCTCTTTTTTGTCAAACGTTGTAGTCTCCCAGATGGAAGATTATGTAAACACATCTTCCAGTAAGAAGTCAACATGTTTATGTGTAATAAAATATTCCTATATGCAAGCACGTGTAATGGTCTTTATAAATTAACATTAATATTAATTCATGTGTTGGACCCATAGGGGGATTTAATAAGAGATTCCCAGGGGGTTAATCTATGTATGAAACTCATTCGCATTTCCCCACATACATAAAAAACTCTCACTATCCTACCAAATCTTGACCTCACTTGTTAGTAGAGTTACTCTTTTGTTCACTATTTACGCAATGATCTGATCAAGTGGATCTCTTATAAATTCGTTATTTAGTTAAGATTGATGGTTGGTCAATCAATATGCACTGATTTCCATCCAATAGAATATAAGGAATGAATGCACAAAATACACAATAATTATACATTTTTTACCCACATTGGGCTATATAAAACTAGCAAAAACCAATTTTTCATCAATGTTCCAAAATTTATTAATCTTCACTGTACATTTGGATATAATTTGTAACGACCCAATCATTTTGAAAAACGACTGTTTCAAAAAAATGTATGTTTTTTTACTCAACAAAACTATATATCATTATTAATTAAGTGAGTATAATTGAAATGAGACCATTGGATTTTTATGGTTATATGATTGTTGGTTAATATGACCATTTGAAACCAAACTCTTAATGATAATATTAGGGTTTATAAATATAAATGATAATGGTTATTATTTTATAAAGTTGATTTGATGACCTCATTTAGTAGACTTTGGCCATACGAATCCCATTCATCAGAGCATGGGAAGGAGGTGGAGTCCCTAGGCTTTGCTCTAGACCAAACCCAAGGTGAACTTCATCAAGCTAAGCATGAACGAAATCAATTATAGGAGATGTTCAGGTTGATAGAAATCACAACTCGGTCAATGTTGTCTTAGCCACCCAATGATTTTATCACCATTTCAAACCATACTCATAGGTCCTATGCATACATTATAAGGGGTTATGTAATGATGACATAGTTACATTTTCTAATCATTTGGTTTAATTTTTTTTTCATCATTACTGTTTTAGGAATATCTTTTCTTAATAATATATAAGTTTAATTAAGAAAAATGTTTTTGGAAAAAAATCCATCAAGAAATCCTCTCTCTATGATTTGGTTGTGGATTTGTTTTTTGACAGAGCCAGATGACTGCAAATGAAAATGGTTGTTTTTTTCCGAAGACATGATTCTAAGGTGGCGCAATTCCCCAGTGTTTGACAAATTTTAGGGCCTCAAAATTTGTGGTTTAATGTTGGAAAATGAAGGATTTCTTGATACGAGATAGTGGTATGAAGAACATTGAATAAAGGTGGAAAAGTATGAGAACCATGTACCATAATGCTTGGACCACATACCATGTTCCGGGAATGGTATGTAGAGAAGTGGAAATGGTACACATGAGTGGTTCGGGAAACCATGAAAGGCTGCGACAATGGTTCGTATCAGATGGTGGTGCGGTATGTGGATGGATTGACGTTGGAAGAGGAGATCAACCACATAGGATAAAATATGGTACGTGGAGCACGTAGGAAGACGTTTCACGGATTGATTGCGGTTTGCAGTGGCAGAAAGATCGATATGCAGTGGGGGCTAGATTGAAATTATTTTAAATCTTGTTTTAGCAGATTAAGAATATATCTTTGACTATATAATATTTTTTTAATCCCACCACTTATTGTGGAGATTGAAAAACATTATAAAGAATATTTTTATTTGGGAATTCGGTGAATACCGAAGGTGGTTCATGGAATGAGGATCGTGAAGGATGATTTCAATCGCGCAAAAGGATTTCTGACGAAGGTTCTTGTTGGGTTTTGTAACCCAAAAAGGATGTTCAGTATGCGAAGAGGGATGTTCGGTATGTGGAAGGAGTTGTCTCATTATGTGGAGGAGGAATCTCAAGTACATGAGAGGGAGAGTTCCGCACGTGGTACGCAGAGCGAGAACTCTGGTACGCAGAAGCCAAGGTTGTCTATAAACAACGAATAGTTCACAGACATGAGGAATTTCACAGAGGAGGTTTTCTAAGTCATTACACGGTAGCGGTACACAATTGTGATGGTGGATCCAGTATGATAATAGAGGAGGATTGCGGAGTCGGTATGCAATATTGGTGTGTGATTACAAAGGAAGAGGCAGTTCTTGGATAGGGGAGGTTTGTGGAAGAGGATGTGGTACGTGACCGAGGTTTTTTTCATAACAAACCCTCTACACATTACGCAGTGGACACGGTGGTTCACGATTTGGAGAAGGATGATTTTGAAATATTGAAATCAATTTGCGAAAGTATTTTCTCGTACCTAGAAGTACCTGAGAAGGTGGAAATCATCTACTATTGAAAACAAGACTTCAATAGAGAATCTACCTATAGTCAAGGGTGAAAAAATCATGCCAATGAATGGACCTACATGTCCATAAATTATGTTTGACCTACAGTTCAGTAAAGTTTTAGTTGATTCAATTCAAATAACATTGAATGAAGGAATAGGAATACGGTGACCCTTTCATCCGGTAGTAACCCAGAGAAAGAGGTATGGAGAGTGACCATTGGGAATGTAGTGTGTAGACCCTAAACATTGTAAAGGCAGTGGGCCTAGGTGTAGAAGATATAGCCTGAAAATTGTACTCATTGCTGGCCTTGAACCTTAGTAAATTTGGTACATTGGTGCATTGTTGTTGTATGCTCTTTGGACGTAGCCCAGTGAGGGTGAACCAAGAAAAAATCATTGTGTCTCATACATGATTTCATATCTATTAATATATATCTACGGGAGGAAGATAGAATTGAGTATTACTTAAAAACGAAACAAGATCCAAAAGGAAAAAGATATTTTATGTCATACCCAGATTACCCCCCTCTCAGGGTATTCAACGTAGTGGACCAAACAATTGGTATCAGTGGGAAAGGATGAAAGTTAGTGGTTCTCTCTCAGGAAGATAAAATTGGAGGTGGTGAATCATAATTGAATTTCAATATTTGATGTAAAAAATTTTCATCTACGGAATAATCGAATGCAGCACTACTTCCGATCAGTAGGGATGGATGTCTTCACAATATCTATGCATGGAATATCAACAGATATTACTAGTGGTGCTTTCACAAGAAGCTAGAAGAAGTGAAATAAAAGCTGATTCTAAAGGGATTAATGATTTAGGGGGAGCCCTATCAAATTCAATTTAGATGAAGCTGAGGTCCTATAAAAAATCACATGAAATGTTTGAAAAATTGATGAAAATTTACGAGGGTGACACAAAAGTCTGAGAAGTGAAGATACAGGTTCAGTGGAACAAGTATGAAGATGTCAAAATGAATACCAATGAGACTATTGATGCATTCTTCAACAGGATAAATCTTATTGTGGAAGACATGTTGGGTCTTAATGATATTATTGAAGTTATAAATATTGTCAAACATACATTGAGGAATATTCCACTACAGTTCAATCTGAATGTTTCAGTGTTAGAAGAAAAATACCCAAAGGAGATGACACTATATAACCTATATAATACCCTTGTAGCTTATGAAATGAGAAATGATGATAATGATGCAGTGGAAAAGGGGAATTAAATGGAAGTGGAATTCAATGCCATGAAAAAAATATCTGTTGAAGATAGTCCTAAGGAGGAAAATATGAATAATGACCTATCATTCCTCTCCAATAATCTGCAAAGGGTAAAAGGGAAGATCAACGGTAAACATCAATTTGCATTCATCCGATGAGGAATGATTGGGAAATTTTCATCAAATTTTCCTAATATGTTTTAAGATGAAAATGAATAAAATGAAATTCATCAAAATAAGTATTCATCAAAGGAGAAAGGGGGGAGAATCACCAAGAGAAATTTCTTCCAAAAGAATAATCTAATTTCAAAAGAGGATGAATGTTTATAAGAATTTGAGGCAGAAGAGCTGGAAGACTACATGGATCATAAAGTAGATTCTTTTTTGGAATTCTTCAGAAATTCAGTAACTAGAGAGTAAAGTTACAATTAATAAGGAGAAATTGAATGAATAATTGATCTTTAGGCTGAATTATAAGTTTCCCTTGAAGAGGTATATATTATGAGATCCAAAACAAAGAAAGACAACAAATTTTTTCATAATTCTAAACTCTTTATGCAGCAACAAGAAGAATATAATTTTGAGTTGAATGTAGAAATTGAAAAGCAAGGGTCCCCAATGCTAGAATGCTCAGAAAAGGTGGTTGAGTACAAACTCAAAATTAAATAATAGAAAATAGAAACTGATAGTTTTACTAACACCAGAAAAGATCAAATCTAACATATCAAACAACTAGAAGTGGAAGTCGTCAATCTACGACAATCAATTAAAGATCAAGAGAAACTGCCACCTCTTGGAATGAAATTAGGAAATAAGATATTACATGCAACATATAAGTTGGGATTTGAGATGAATGTTTCATCATAATAGAAGAAATAATCAATTATGAATAATATGGCTACTATGAGGATTGATATAAAAAAATCCGTTATGGTTCAAGTAAGAACATATGAACCCAATCCAAGATTAATGATTGATTTGGGTATGAAGTAGAATCAGAAGTTTCAGAGAACCCAAGGCACAAATAGTGGTCCATAATTTCCACATAAGAATTTACCTCACATAAGATGTTATTGTTTTGGTATGATTGTACATTCTCAAACTGTATGTTCCATTACAAATGGTACCAAAGGGAAAAATTCCAATAGTGGTTGTCGTATATAGCTCAAAATTACAGATCATTATTTGATGGTTATTTTTTCAGGTGTCAAGGACATCAAAATATAGAAAGATATTGTACATCAACAATGTAGGGGAATGTGGGGGGGTAGATTGAATTTTTTCATAAAAAGCAGCCAAATGTATCATCAAGAGAGATAGCAATTTAAAATTGAATTATAGTCATACATGTTAAAGATCTTCCATTATAGGAAGAGGAAGATTATGATTATCATTCCATGATGAGTATAAATTCAAATACATGGGTCAAAATGAGAAGGGTCAAGAAAGCGGTGGTTGCAGAAATTTCATTCAAGGCATTAGATCACACTGGGATATGGATAATTGATATTGGATGCACTGCACACATGATGGATAAAAAGGATCTAGTGATCAGAACTAGGTACGATAATGAAGGTATCATAACATTTTGTAGTGATGAGGGATTGAAAATTATTGGTTCAGGAAAATCCAAATTTGGAGGAAAAGATAAGACATGAGAAGATGTCTTGTTTGTTTAAGGGATCAGTCACAAAATCCATAGTGTTAGCCAATTGAGTGACTCAGGACATGCCATAAGGTTTTCATGAAATAATGTATCATCAAAGAAAAGGATGGTGCTATTGTGTTATAAGGAAAGCGTAAAAAAGGGACTCTCTACCTCGTGAGTGGAGAATAAGTTATTTGTTTTCTTCCCAAGGATGAATAAAACAAGTTATGTAATAAGTGTCTTGGCCATATTATCCAAGATTCCTTGGAAGAACTTGTGAAATATGAAGTATCCCGAAATCTCCTGAGACTATCACATGATAGTACTCATACATGTGATGCCTTCCAATAGGGGATGACCATTCGAAAGAGATATAAGCAAAAAGAGAAAAAGGTAACAATATTTCATGAATTGGCACATATTGATGTGTGTGGTTCATTCTATCTAAGAGATATTGATGGGAGGAGATATTATGTTCTATTCATTGATAACTATAGAATAATGGAATGAAATTTAATAGTCACTCAAAACTCTAAAGAGTTCAGTTGCATTACAAGATATCGATGGGAATGTGAAAAGATGCTTGGTCAGAAAATCTGGACGATTCAAACTGATAATGGAACCGAATTAAAAAATATCCTAGTGGAGGATTATCTCAAGAAACATGGGATAAGGCATCAGGTTTCAGCAGTAAGAAATCCCCATCAAAATGGAGTATTTGAGAGAAGAAATCAAATTGTGAATAACATGGATAGAATAATTATCTTTAAAAATGATCATCCAGAGATTTTTTTGGAAAGAGGCAGTGATAATAGGAGTCTACACATCAATTAGAGCCCAATTAGGCCGAAATAAGATAAGAATCTATATGAGCTATGCTATGGAAAGAATCTATCATTGAAATACTCTATAATTTTCAGAAGTAAATGTTTCATTATTAGTAAGGAGAAATATAGGATGTTTGAATATCATGGAGAGGATGGAATATTTCTTGTCTACTCAATGAAAACAAAATCATATAAATACTTTGATAAATGCATGGAAAATATAGTTGAATGTCATGATTTTACTATAGTAGAAAATTAATTGATTCCTCAACAAATACATAGTCTGACTCAAGAGGATGGTGATAAAGAGATGTGTAGATCAGGAGATGATCCATCTCTGGAGATTAATTCAGAAGAAGAATCAGACGATGATAATAAATCAGTCTCTTCCCACAGACCAGAAAGGGGAGATGAAATTGATAGACAAATCAGAATTGGTGATCAGATAGTAGCAGTACAGACAACGTAGATTAAGACATTACAGAAAGCATCACACTTATCCTTGGTGGTTCCTAATTGTTTTGATGAAGCAGCGGGAGAGGAGAATTGGGTTCAATCCATGAATGAAGAGATTTATCTAATTGAAAAGAATCAATCATGGGAAATTGTTTCAAGGATAAAAGACAAGAATTCCATTGGGAAAAAATGGGTCTTTCTCAACAAAATTAATGAAGATGGTTATGTGATTCGAAACAAGGCACATCTGGTGTGAAAAAGTTATTCTCAAATAGAGGGTAGTGATGTTATTGAGATATATTCACCCGTTTCAAGGAAAGATATAGTCCGATTATTATTAGCCATAACTATGAAACAAAAGTTTAATATTTCTTATATGGATGTCAAGTTAGCATTTTTGAATTGAGTTCTAGTAGAATAGGTATACATAGTGAAACCATAAGGTTTTCTCATTAATGAATATGAGAACATAGTTTTTCGACTGATGAAGGCTCTATATGGTTTAAAGAAAGTACCAACATCATGGTATTCAAGGCTTGATCAATTTCTAAAGAATCTCAGTTTTCAGACTTTTGAATTTGATTACAATATGTGTTTTATCAATGTAAATATTAAAATGATGATGGTTCTGGTTTATGTCGATGACATAATATTTGGTGGTTCAGATGAAGCACACTATAGATAGTTTTCTGAAATCATGAAAAGTGAGTTCGATATGTCAATGATTGGTGAGCTGATAGTTTTCCTGGGCTTGTAAGTGATTCAAGGAAGGAATTCAAATTTTGTTTCTCAATATAAATATGACAAGGTGGTTTTGAGAATGTTTGGAATGGATAATTCCAAAGATATGAAGATTTCGGTTTCTACCTAGTTGAAACTCTCATGATATAAGGAAAGAAAGCCAGTTAATATCACAGAATACCAGAAAATCATTGGAAGTATGTTGTACCGGACAACGACAATGCTTTATATGATATTTTCCATATGCCAAGCAGGGAGGTATCAACACAATCCCAAAGAGAGTCACATGACTACATTAAAAAAATTTCATTATATGAAGCACACAATTGATTTTGGCCTAATGTATTATCACAATTCTCATCCAGTGTTATTGAGATATACAGATGCGGATTGGGCTGATTTAGAGGATGGTAGGAAATCAACATCATGAGGTGCCTTTTCTCTTGGTGGATTGTGAATTTCTTGGTTGAGAAAGAAACAAGATTACATTTCACTGAATAACGCCAAATCTGAATACATTGAAGCTACTCAAGATTGCACGCAACTATTGTGGATGAAGAAGAAACTTCATTATATGTTAACATAAGTGAAATATCTGATCAGAATCCATTGCAATAATTTAGGTTCTATAAATCATAGTAAAAAATCCAGTCCATCACTCAAGGAAAAAGCACGTTGAAATCAAATATCATTTTATCAAGGAAAAAGTGGAACAAGGGATTGTGATATTGTAGTATGTGCCTACATAGAATCAAGATGCAGATATTATTATGAAGGCCTTATCCAAAGAATCATTTGAAAGGCATCGAATATCTTTGGGAGTCTAGTCGAATCCTCACACATGAAAAAGTGTGAATGTGGGCTCCCCCTCTCCCTGAGGTTTTATGTGTCTTTCCTTAATGTACTTATACATTTTCGTTACCCTATTGCAGACAACCTTGAAGTTCCCTTCAGATTTTTTGACAAAGGGTGAGAATGTGTGGCTATTCCATGGGAGGAAATACACGAGGAGAAGATGTTAAGTGGAGTAGTGAGATAGGGGGAGTTGAAGATGGGATGAAGCTATTGGCTATTAGAGGCGATCAAATATAGGGGAGCCTTAAATCTGATGATGCTAGAAGTGATCGATAAATTAGTTGATACCAAGACATTTGCAAATCTTGATAAAAGTAAATGAATGGTGTTGTAATGATGTCAGAAGGTTTCCAACACTCAGCAATTGGTATCAGTTTGGTATCAATAATTGGTGGCAGAAATGAAGTGATTATTTGATGAACTTTTCATTTACTCTTGTTTCTCACACCGAGCATTTCTCATGTGGGATTATAGTATGTGTTGAGTAAATATTTGATAACAATACTAATCATGTAAAGAGAATGGTGGTTTAAGATGGAAGAAGATTTAATGTTACATCAAAATGAATATAATTGTTTTACGAAGAGTTATGAACAAACCCAAAGGGGGATATTGTTGGAAAAAAATACCACATGGAATCCTCTTGGTATATTTTGGGTGTGGTTGTGTTTGTTGACAAAGCCAGATGGCCACAAATGAGAATGGTTGGTGTTTTCCGAAAATATGTTTTTAAGGTGGCATAGTTTCCTAGTGTTTGGAAAATTTTAGGGCCTCAAAATCAGGAGTTTAATGTTGGAAAAGGAAGAATTTACTCATAAGAGTGAGTGGCTTGAAGAAAATTTAATAATGGTGGGAAAGGATGAGATCTGTGTACTATAATACATGGAATACATAGAATGTTCCTAGAATGGTATACGAAGTAGTGGAAACGGTTCGCTGGAGTGGTTCACGAAACCTGGAAAGGACATGGCAATGGTTCGTGGTGGATGGTAGGGCAGTATGGGGATGGATTAATGTCATCGAAAGAGATTTACTGTGTAGGAGAAAATGTGATACACATAGAACATAGGAAGACGGTTCCTGGATGGCTTGCCGTTCGCGGCAGCAGAATGATCGGTATGCGGTGGAGGTTGGATTGAAGATCTGGTAATTCTTGTTTTAGCCGATTAAGTGGATATCTTTTCCTATATAAGAATGGTTAATACCACCATTTACCGTGGAGATTGAACATCATTATAATGTATATTTTTTTGTGAATTCATCGAATACCGAAAGTGGTTCGCAAAGGGAGGATCACAAAGGCTGTAATGGTTCACATAGAAGGATTCATACCGAAGGTGTTTGTGAGGTTTCATAAGCCCTAAAGGAAGTTCAGTATGCAAAGAGGGATGCTCGATATGCAGAAAGAATTATCTCATTAAATGGTGGAGGAAACTTTGGTATGAAACTGGGAGAGTTCCGCTAGTGTAACATGGAGGGAGAACCCCAGTACACGGAAGAGAATACTATCCGCAAACAGAGAGAAGTTCACAGATAGGAGGAATTTCGCAGAGGAGGTTTTCAGAGTCGGTACCTGGTAGTGGTACACGATCGTGAAGGTAGAGGCAGTATATGGGAAGAGGAGGTTTTCAGAGTCAGTTTATGGTAGTGGTACGCAACCGTGATGGCGGAGGCAGTCTGTAGATAGGGGAGGTTCATGAAAGTGGAATTATTATGCGAAGGAGGTGTTTCACATACCAAACCTGCAACACAGTACACGATGGACAAGGTGGTTTGCGATTTAGACAAGGAATCTTGTGAAAGCTTACAATCAGTTTGATGAAGTATTTTATGGTACCTAGCAGTACCTGGGATGGTGGAATTCATCTACAGGTGAAAACATGACTTCAAGAGAGTATCTAACTATAGTTGAGGATGCAGAATTCATGCAAATGAAGGGACATACATGTCCATTAATTATGTTTAACTACATTTCGATAAACTATAATTGGATTCCATTCCGAGAGCAGTGAGCGAAGAATGAAGAAGACGGTGACCCGTTCCATCGGTAGTGAGCCAGAGAAAGAGGCATAGGGAGTGACCCTTGGTAATGCAGTAAGTAGACCCTAAACCTTGTAAAGGCAGTGAGTCTGGGCATTGATGATCTAGCCTGAACATTGTACTCATTACTGGACTTGAACCTTAGTGTATTTGTTACATCAGTGCATCATTTTAATATGCTCCATGAACGTAGCCCAATGAGGGTGAACCAAGTCAAAATTGTTGTTTCTCGTGTATGATTTCATATCAACTCATATATTGCTTTTGGAGGAAGGGATAATTGAGTTTCTTATCAATGAAACAAGAATGAAAAGGAAAAATTTATAATCTATCACACCTTGAATCACCCCCCCCCACCACTTTTAGGGTATTCTAGGTAGTGGACCTAAAAAATTTGATAAATTTATTTTTGAATTAAAATACTACTTTTTAGATGTTTTTCACACATAGAAATTTTTTATGGTAGAAAAACATAATTTATTAATTTCAAATGTCAAAATTAACCTAGGTGAATTTTTTTATGTTTTCTAAAAAGTTTCAATTTGATGAATAATATTTTATGAGTAGCTTTTTTATTTATAGTATGTGATGAATAATGTTTCTTAGGTGAATAGTAAATAAATATCTTATTATTAAATAACTTTTTTTGTGAAATTATTTTCAAATATCCGATATCCATATGTGAAATTAGGGTGAAAAATGTGGTTCGATAAGATCAAAATAATTTTTTAGTTAATTGTAAATTTACACTTTGGAATAGTAATTTTACCCTTATTAATGGTAATTTTATCAATGGAATAGTAACATCACCTAAAGAGGTATACATATGTTTTAGTCATCTTAAGTGGTAATGTGATCTAATTATACCATAGTATAAGTAGTTAATTGTTATAGAAATTATTAGTCAAGTATTAATATTTTATGTTTTTATTTTAATTTAAAAATAAATTATATTTTATAAAATGCAGTTCAGTTTATGATTCTACACCTCAAAAAAGTTTAGGGTGATTTTTGTTTCTGAAATAGTTTAATTTTTGTTGAATAGTAAATATAGTTTTGAGTTATTAATAAGTTTATTGTCATTATTAATGATGTAATAATGAATTAATAATTATGGTAGACTCTTGAGGAATAAATTATTTTATGAGGTGTCACATGTGACCAATACCATGGGAAATCCCATGGTTTTGCAAAGACAACTAATGAGGTGTCCCTTGGAAATTAAGAAAATAATCCTTCCATTTTTATATAAATAGAAACCCATTCCTCCATTCCATTCATTAAAAATTATTCAAAAACAATATATGGACTTTTAGCTCTGAATGAGTCCTTCCAAGGTTCCCTCAAGCCCCCCATGATCCGAAAAATTATGTTTTTTATGTTACTCTTCAAGGTAAGAAAACATTTCACCATCCTCTTTTAGTTGAGACATATTTTCTATTATGCATTTTAAATTTCAATTTAAAAAAGTCAGGGTATGTTCTTTTATATCTTTATTTCTGCCAATTTTATTTCCAAAATATGGTATACCCTTTTCTCTCTCATCAAATTATTTTCTAATTTTTTTAAGTGATGTCGTTTGGCTGCTGAATTTATGTAAGGGAAATCACAACTTCTATATTTTTCTTGAAAGTTCACTTTTATTTAGTATATCATTAAAATATACATACCATGTTATTATATAAAATCTATTCCTTCCATATACTATATTGTGATTCTATTGTGAATGAGTGACATCTATCCCCTAAATTTTAAATGTTTTCTAAAATCAAATTGCATAGACGCTATGCTACAAAATTTTCGTCTCAAATACTATCTTATTTTCTCAATTAATCTTCTTTTTTTCTTTATGTGAATAACAAACCTATATCATTTATAGGGGTATTTATCAAAATATAAAATTGATATATTTTTTTCTGTAATTTTCGTACATAAAACCCAGATTCCCATTATGTGGGTTATGAATGATATAATGATCAGTTTTTAATCACTTCTTAAAACGAGATGATTTTGATTTGAAGCCCATTTATTTTATTTTATTTTATTTGGGTTATTTATGAAATTTTTTATTAATATATATGTGGATCACATGAAAATAAATACATTTTGAATTCTCTCCCTAATAGTGTTCCAATTCATTGGGTAAATGAATTAATCTCTTGAGACGACAAGTTTTATGATACCTTGGTAATTTTAATGACACATTGGTGATGGACCTTGGTGATATGCTTATGAATGTCAAAATTAAATGTTGTACACACATTTTAAAGTTATATTTCATGTTATCAATATTATTATATGCCTCTTTATCATTCCTTTATGATATTAACCATCTTCTAATTAAAATAGCTCAAGTTCACATGTAAATTGTTTCACTTATTTTCATTACTAGGCCTTGTGATCACCCTTTCCTTTGATGTATGTCCCTAGTTTATGAGATGCAGTAATTGTATATAGGATGAAAATTTCAAGATGCCTTCCAAGAGTATTAATGTAATTTTATATTTTTTCATGTACTATGTACCTTTTTCCAAGACACTAATCTTAAAAGATCCTCTGTTTGTATTGTATTGAAATGGTATGTAATAAGAAGGTGGGATGACATATAATTTTTCGACTAGGGTAACTCCACAACATGCTCAATTCTTTTAAAAGATTTAAGGGTTGGATCAATTCCACTCAAGGGTAACTCCCTTTTTCCTCTCCGTTTGATCACTATTTCGGTGGGAATTATTTTTCTCTAATAGTTCAATAAATGAATTCACAATCAAATAGTTCATGAAAATATTAGTTCCCATTATTCATCATTGTACTATTTAACAAACTACTTGTGAACATCAATAATGAAAGAGATTATCCTTCTTTTTTGAAATATTATTCATTAAAGTACTCCTTTTTCAAGGTATGGAGTGATTTCAAATCAATTTCTTCTTCATGAAACTTAATTATTTCTCAAAACCATGGCTCCAATTTCATGAAACATTCCTCTTATTCAGAAAAAACTACACTTTCAAGAATCTTAAAATCTTCCATGAAACTCACAACCTTTCTCAAATCCTTCTTAAACCTTCATGAATACCCTTGGTCAGATTGAAAAATTCATTTCTTTATGGAACATATGTTTTTATGAAATATTCTTCTACAAATAGAGATACTTTAATTGAATATTATGATATTATTTTAATGAAACATATATGAGATCTTGAAAAATGTATGAGAAAGATCCTAATGTTTTTTATAAACAGTGGATGATGTTTTTTGATATTAAAAGAGATTCTTCTCATAAAGATGTTTCAAAATTTATAGTATCTTAGTAAGATAACCACACTAGCATTATAATTTGTTTAGTGTTACTTTTTTGGATTATATAAAAAATATTGTGTGTCATGAGAAGCAACTAATTCTTCATATTATAAGGTCGTAGAGTTTTCCATGAAAATTAATATTCTTAGTTTTATTTTATCTATTATTATTTTGATTATTTTATTTTAAGTAAATGTTTTTTTCTAACATATATAAATTTTCTATAAAGGCTAATGAATCAAGTCACTATATTTTCCATACTAAGAAGTTTCTTAATTTATATAGAAACCCCAATGGTTGTTTTGTGAATGAATCAACTAGAGACATTAGAGTAATTAATTTTCATTATTATTTTGTGTTATATCCTTACTATAAAAAATATTAAAAAATTTATAACAACAAAAAATTACTGTTACTAGTTAAATGGGGTCGACTACGTGGATAAAATAGTGCCAAAGTAATCACCAATTAATTGGATTTATGGATTTCATTGTTATAAATTGTTTTTCATTAATATGTATTTATATTAAAGAAATAAAATTAAAAAGTAATCTAATTTATTTAATTACCTAATATAATAATGTACATATATTTAATTAATTCATACATAATATTATTGTATTAATAGGTTAAATTTAAAGATGTATGGGATGTGAACCGTTCATAATCATCCTTGGAATCCCTAAAATGATGCTGTTGCAGCTTTTTGGTGAAGGACCATCATGGGCATGTAAGAAATTTGGGTTTTGGGCCTACTCCATAGCCATCATTAGTTGAGTGTCATCATAAATATTTTCATCACACTAGAGGGGGTTGAATGGTTATTTTTATCAGGATGCATAATGAGAAATTTCATGGTTGAAATGAAAATTTAAAGAACATGTATCTTATAGGAAAACAGTAGATCAGTGGCGGTTGAAAATGGAAAATTCATTAGAATCTATATTTTAAAGGATGAAAGACATGCTCCTTGAGGAAATTTATTATATTATAAATAATCCTATCGAGGAATATTCTAAACTCTATAGATCATGAACACATTTTCAAATAACACATATAATAACCCCCAACACTCAAAAGATATTTATTTCAGTTCCAATACTAATGTTCATCCCCCGAAAATTATATTGGCAGGGTACTACAGTATAAAATATTTAT
Organism: Viscum album; assembly: GCA_963277665.1. Taxonomy (NCBI): domain Eukaryota; kingdom Viridiplantae; phylum Streptophyta; class Magnoliopsida; order Santalales; family Viscaceae; genus Viscum; species Viscum album. The sequence goes on from OY728128.1 coordinate 420,097,288, forward strand.
TAATTGAAGTCTCCCATGAATATAATCTAATGGATATAAGTATATTGATGAAATTCATATGATTTTCTCACTCGATGTGTGGTGTTCTCGGAGTTACTCAATAATCATTTTTAAAAGATACTAAATCATTTAAAAACAACTGTTATGGGGTCAAACAGGGAAACCCTGTTGGAATGACTATAAAATCATAGGAAAAAACATAGATTTATTTTTGAAATGTAAAAACGAACAACATATGAATATTGTTTATAGTTTTCCCAGGATGCTTGTAAATTCATTTTAAGTGTTTCAAAACACTAAAACTTGTGTGTAATTGTCAAAAATATAGATAAAGATCTTGGATTTTTGGGAAATCATGGGACAACAACAATTGTATTACTTATGATGTCTACAAGTAGACAACACAAACATCTATCATCTTGTGTGTTATGACCCCCTTACCCGAAAGATACCACAATGAGGGGATAAAGATGGTGACTACCCATGTACCATATTTAGTAGGCCCTAGGTTGGTGACTCAACTTTGGGTATAATAAGCATGCATATGGGAGGCATTATCCTCAATGAGAAACATTAATATGATAGAGATAAGAAAGGTACAATAACCAACATCTGCTCAAACACACACACACACACAAATATATACAGATATATACATATAAATAAAACTATAGTGAAAATATTAAATTTCATACAATACTAAACTACTCACAGGGAAACTACAAGTACCATAATGTTAATGATGTCAACAACCGTGAAGCCCAAATAGATCTTGCTAAACCACAAGCTATTAATATCCAGCCCGATCAACAACCTTCACCAACTGAACTAATTAAATAGTTTATATAAGGAGGGGGTCCATAACATTATACTTGATAGAATCCTTATAGGATCCTCTAATTAAAAACATAAATAAATAATGCTAAATCATAGTGAGAAACAGTGAAATGAACTCGTCACCTTAATAGGTATACTATGTTCCCAATCTCATCATGAGTATCTATCACCATGTAACACCTACAAGAGAGAATATAATATAATATTAAAACATCAAGGGTACCCCACTCCCTCTTCCCCAATAGTTTGCCTCTCACCCCAAATATAGCACATTCGGAGCATCTATCTCCAAAAGTAAGCCATCCTGAGAAAACCTGGGCATGACAACACACCATACCCCTCCCTCATCACATAATCACACCATCCCATACACATAACCATATATTAACCCTGTAGTATCTACAGGTCAACATATAATGTATAATGTATATCAAACATTGAGTATTACACAACAATCGAATATATCCCATGTACTAAGTATGCAACTGAATCCATCATAGACAACACAATTCATACCAATAATAATACATTAGGTACTATATCTTGGAATACAAGCGTGTAAATCAACCACAATCCATCAAAACCCTCTAGGAAAGTATATTTGAAAACTAACCACCATTCATACCATCACAAGTAATTACCAATAGAAATGAACAGGGACAACAATGGTGGTCATCCATCTATCCTCCCACAAGGATATTGAGGAAAATACAATCCTAGAGCCCATTGGGTATCAGTTTCCACATCCGAAATGGGTGGGGTAGTGTATTATATCATAGAATATACATGATATAATATAGATCACAACCACACTATGAGAATAACATAGTCTTAGACTCCACTGCAACTAACATCACTCAAACTCCCAACTTCCACTGCTAAGACCAGATATCCTATAAGAAAACAATAATATAAAATAGCTACACTAAAGTATTTATTTACATTAAAATATTTCCTTTAATTAATTAATTCATTATCTTTTAATTAACCAGTTATATTATTTCGCATTATAATACATTAATAATCACCGTAATTCCCATTCCTTCTATAAATAAGTCTAAACAAGAGATATAGTCTATGTAGATTAAAATATTTAACACATTTGTATTCCATCATCTTCCAACCCCATTTGTTAATAGTTATTTATTCATTATTAGAATTATTAAATATCATGATACTATAGGTAAATCATTGAATGATAAAACCAAGAGAAATCATGCCATAAAGCACTCCAGCTGCCTCATGAACAGGGGAAAAGAATGAAACAAAACTAAGAAACTCCACCATCGACTATTAAATAGGTTTAAGAGAGAATAACAGATCTCTTCATATCATCAAATGGGTAATCTTGGTATAACCCGTTTCATCATCATTGATTCCATCCTCGACACCCACATATATATACTAATGCATCTCACAATCACAAGCAACATCTGCTGCCATATCATCCATGGACTCCCTATCCAAACATCAAGTCATACATCCAAGATTCTGCCATACCAGGATCACATTCAATCTGGGACTCCCTACGTCATATCATCCATCCCAGGATCAACTATACTAGGAACATATCCCAAGGCTCACATCCATAGCAGATCAAAAAAACTGGAAGCAAGAAAGAATACAATTGGGATTGTATTCCTTCAAAACAAAGCACCCATTTCTTTCAAAAAAATAGGAAAATCCGACCATAGATAAAATTATCTTTATCACACAACTATTTCTAATTCTATCTTGAATTAACCCATTCATTTATTAATATTTTCCAACTACGAGAAACCTAACACATCAAGCTAATATTAAAAAACCATGATCTTAGCATTTATTTCAGTTTCAACAATGTTAGAGATGTAACATTCTCAATTAACATTCATTTTAAATTATTATTATAATGTTTAAACATTCTTCACATTATTTTTCATTTCCATTAATCACATTGAAGATTAAATTTAATGAAATATGTGCATTTCATCAACATGATTATCATTGAAGTACATTAACCACCATATTAAAAAAAGACTCCTTAATTTCTTATACAAAGTAATTATCAATTAATTCCATCTTTATGTTCATTATCAATTTCAATCAATAAAAACTCGATATCAAATAAAGGAATAGATATAACACTATCTAGAAAATCATGAGTTTACCAGATATCACAGTACAATGAAACAACATCATATATAGAAGATCATTGTACAATTATTTAATCTAGTATAACAATTATTATATTAATTTCATTTCATTCAAGGGGATAAATCATGATCAATTTAATATTTAATGAAAATAAAATATAAACAAAGAATCCCCGACCCCAAACACTGTCAATTTTCTTCACATGAGAACGGACCTTGTTGAGGATCTCCGATCACCTCTCCCACAAGAAATGTATCTGTTTGAGGACACCACGACACAACTACACAAAAAACAACCATGATAACACCCGTTAGAAACATTGGGTATTATCCTCCATAAAATGAAAAGAAGAATGGGGGGAGGTGGATGATAGATCAAACTGAAAGAAACAACAAGAAAAACCATGGAAGAACACACCTTGAATCAAATTAGGTCACCATGGATCGAAGATGGAATCCCACGGATCAATCCCAGTTGAAGGGAATCCAAAACACCAAAGGATAGGGTTTTCACCCACCTATAACGAGAGAGGTATCTTCATTATCCATTGGGTTATGAAAAACCAGAGTATCTAAAAACATTTATAATAGCTCTACAGCTGGGAATTACAAGATTTTTCACCCCCTTTGATATTTTTTAATCCTCAGGGTTATGTTGACTTTGAAAAACTTGTTTCCATTTTATTGTTTAACATTAAAAATCTACACATCATGAACCTACCCTATACAAGTCGGGAAACTCACATACATGACATGTAATCTCCCTACTTCCATCATTTTTGCAGAAAATCCGATCCAAACATATTTAAAGCCTCTTCCAATATCCATTATCCATGGAAAATCACAAAGGGTTTGGCCACATTGATCTGTGATGTTACATTATATACATATAAAAAAACTCTCATCCTTAGGAATCCAAAAAAATGAGTGAGAAAACAAAAAGGGGTCGTTTGAAGAAACACACTATGAGATACCTCACAATGGTCTCACCACCATAGGAGCTCACACACATCATTAGAGGAACATGTGAAAAACTAAAAAACAACCAAAACTAGAACCTAGTAACTCTAACAGGGGATATACCACTCAAATGATAGTAAATCCACAATATGAAATAAGAGGATACAAAATCGTAGACCAAAATGATAATCAACCACAAGAGAATAGAGTTAAAAAGAATAGATAAACAAAAATTCTTCAATGGACTAAGGGCACATCTACAAATCACCTTCCTAGGTAATCTTCCCCACACCATCATGCCATCATAAGACATAAACCATAAGAATAACAACCCCATACCACAACTTCCCTTGGCAGTCCATGATCTCCATTTGACGCTCCACAAAGGTTACATAATCATCAACATTGATCTCACACCAATGGATGACTTTATAGTTTTCATGAAGATAATGATAAATCTACGACATATAAAAATAATTGTCTATTCAGATCATCTGTGAAGGGAGCACTATTTGATATGTGATGACTCCAACATTAGCCAACACATCTAAAGGCCCAACAAACCTAGGAAAAATATTAATCCCGTGAACAAACCTTTGTTTCACATGATAAGGAGTCACCATAAAGAACACATGATCTTCATTATCAAACCCTAGAGGTATCCTCTTATGATCGACATTGGATTTTGTACGATCCAACATTTCCTTCATCCTATCTTGAATTTCCTAAACCATCTCCATCATATTATATACCAATTCTAGCCTGGGAATTTCTACCTCTCCAACCCTAGTCTACACAATATATAATTGAAAGGCCAGCCATAAAAATATCTAAATGACTCTATACTAATGGTGGATTGGAAAATATTATTTTATGAAAACTTGACCAAGGTCAGGTGCCTCATCTACTAAACTCCAAAATCCAAGACACATGAGAACAAAATGTCTGAAGCGTTTTGATGGTCCCCTCTATACAACAATCTATATATGGATGAAACGTAGTTATAATGCATAAATAAGAAGCAGTATAATGTTGGAGACCTCTCCACACTCTAGAGGTAATATGAGGATATTGATAAAAAATAATCATCCTTAGGATTCCATGGAGCTGCGCCACCACCTCCAAAAATTTCGTCGACAAAAAATCTACCAAGATTGACTCCCTATCTTTATAAAGTGGGATGATTTATTAAAATGATCCATAATCACACATATATCATCATATCCTCCCTTAGCTCGAGGTAAACTAGAAACAAAGTTAATCATGCTTTTTTCCCATTTCGACTTTGGAAAATCTAATGGTTAGAGTAAAGCACCAGGAATATGGGGTTCGACCTTCGCCTTATGGAAGACCAAACGATGTGAAAAAAACTCTATAACTCCATGCCTTAACCTAGCCCCAAAAAACTAATCTCTCAATTCATGGTACATATTTTCATGATGGGATGCATCATCATATTAAAACTATGGAACTCTTGATGAACCATATCAAGCGTCCATAAAGGAAAAAAATAATTCCATGTAAGAACACTAGGTGTAGTCTATCCTAGACCAACCATCAGAGGTATCACCAAAGACAACATGGTCTCTCCAGTCCTCCCCCTCAGAATCCCCCATCTGGGACTCCTCCACCAAATCAACTAATGTTAACTAAAATATCATCTCTAAATGAAAACCGCTTCCTCCAAACTCTCCCATATCAAGAAGTATCTCTTAGTGTTCTTTGATTACTCTCTAGGAACCTCCAAATTCATAAACTAAATCACTACTTGACTTTTTACAAAGCACATTATCTATAAAATTACCTATTCTAGGGGTATATGAAATTTAATATTCGTAATCCAAAGAAAATTCAATACACTGAAGTTCATGCATGTTTATGTCACTCTGGGAGAAGACATTCCTCAGGATATTATTATTAGTAAAATGAAAAAAAATTCACCACTATGGTAATGTCGCCATAACATAAAAAGAAAACAGAACTACCCCTAACACAAGTATATGGATGTCATAGTTATGTTTATGGTAAAATAATTGTTGAATTCAATAAGAAACAACCAATCATTACTACATCCGAACACAACCCATGAAAATATTCAAAGAATCAAAGAATACATCGAACTGAACTACTTCAGCTGGAGAACAAAGAACCATAGAACTAACCAAAATATCCTTTGGGTACTCAAAATATGTTTGACACTAGTTATCCCACAAGAACACCTGGTCCTGTAAGGATAAAACCATTATAGGTGTCAAAAACTACAATAAATTGGCTATAACCCTCATATAATACCCTCTAAGACCAAGGAAACTATAATACTATACCACTATCTTGGGGATTCCCAATACAGAATTAACTATACATTTGAAGGATCCACAATTACTTTCTACTAAGATTCTATAAGACCTAATAAATAGAATTCACAATCCCAAAACTCACACTTCCCAAATAGTTGATCGCAACATAGAACATAAAAGATGGAACATAGAACCTATAAATGATTCTCCTATTACAAAAATTATATAAGCATGTTGCCAATGAAAACCACCATGAACATATCATGGAAGTATTTGAAAACATTGTTCATCAACCCCATGAATGAAGCAAGATTATTAGTATAACATAACGACACCTCAACGAACTCATAATGTTTGTGATGAAAAAAATTAGTCTCTTGAATATCCACATTCTTCACCAGCATCTAATGATATCCAAACCACAAATATATCATTGAGTACCAACATTATCCTTTAAAATGATCAACAAAATCATCACCCCAAAATAGAGGATTGCGGTTATTCACTATCAATTGGTCATGCAATGTTAATCAATAAAAATCCAAAAATATCCATCAACCTTCATTATGAAAAATGTGATGTACCCCAAGTTGAAAAACTCAGTGGAAAAAAACCCTACTGAAAAAGATAATCATGCGGTACTTTCAGCTCCCACAACTCAGAAGGTGTCATTATATCTGCGGATATTGAGATATGAGACATGCCAAGCTATAGCTCAATCCCCAACTAGATCTCCCATCAAGTGGTAAACACAACAACCTCCTATAGTAAGACATTAGGGTACTCCTCCAAAATCCAAAGAAAAATTGACTTCTAAACCTATGATGAGAACATTATCAATTCTAATATCAATGATGAAAAGGGATGGACATGCCTCAGACCCATCTGCGACTCTTGATCACCAAAAAAATGTTGCATCTCTATTATAATTATAGAAAAAAACCTGAGTCCTTATGATATCCATGATATGCAGCATTGATTACAACCAATCCATGTTGATAATGATGTCATATAGCTGTATCCATAAAAATATGAAATCATCCCAAGAATGATGCCACCCCAATACTCTCTCACAGTCCATAAATACTTCATACAAGTTAGCTTGACCTCCAACTGTCCTAATTTACTCTATGGCACTGGAATCCTCTATACCTCATGTCCAAAATCATCGACAATGGTGGGTGATATAAAGGAGTGTATCTCTCCTGAATCAAAAAAGAAACCATTAAACCAATTATAAAACAAGAAAAGGGTACCATGAACAATGTTTGGCTCACCTAGAGCAAGAAACACCAAATCATGAATATAACAAAGACTTTTTATATGGCCTCTCTCGCCCTATTAATGGCCACCTCTTTTGTGACACTCTTTTTTAAAGGAAGATTGGAATCTAGAGTTTTTCTTATACCCAACTCATATCATCTCTGCTTATCCCAAATAAGACTACCCAATAGTTACTGCCTCAGCTAAAACTAACTCAAGAGAGGGTCGTGAAGAGGAAAAACTGTCACATGTTGACTACTATGAAAGGTAGAGCATTATTGGTACTGATAAACCTTCTCTACATAAGGGATAATACATTTTTGATACTTAGACGTAGGTCCGAGAGCTCTTTCATTAGTTAATTTAGTTTATGAGGGCCATGACTTACCCCTATATGACTGCAAACTATCCTATCATGAAAAATGGAACCTCAGACAATAGTTGTATTTCATGATAAATCATGAAGACTCCCCTTCACTGATGAACTAGTTCTATTCAGTGTCCACTCTATAAACAATTCTCTCACCAGAACCTCAATATATATCTTCACCATAATTCGGGTAACTCGATGATAGATATCTTGATGTAAATCCTTCATGAAATGCCTCATACTTTCCTCCTCATTTGGAAATATTTTTTATTTATATCACAAAAGGGTCCGGGAAGAAATCATGAACTCTCTCACACTATATCTCCAATATAGAGGGGTATGATGCTCATAGAAACTATCCAACTTATTTATTGAAGGAAATAATTCATCTCTAAACTGATCTCAAAATATCTCCCATGAAACTACCGAATTGTTGTGATCCCTGAGGAATAAAACCCCTAATTAACTTCTTCACACAACATCATCACATCCAACGAAATATAGTGTACCTGACGAGCACAAATATTTTTTAAGCTATTTATAAGTACTCTATCATTTCTTCTATGAATAAATCAAAAAAATTTCCCTCATACTTAAACAAACTATAGTGATGATACACTTATAGTTTCATACTCCCAGTGTTTTTATCATGGACCTCTACTCTGTGACAATCTTCTAGCACATCCAAATGAATATCTTCAATGTGAACCTGATGAGGAAGTCGATCTCAAGTCATGCTAGTAAAAAGAATAAATATTTATAGATCCTAAATATGGAATATGGAATATTTAATATTAATTAATTATTTATTTAATTACCTTGTATAAGGTTTTAAATTATCCTAAGGTCTACACATTCCATAAATATGAATAATGAAGAATGATTCATGATCCTTCCTAGGTCTCTACACAACAAAAAATATCACCATGTTAAATAGCCTCAGTAAAATTAATGTTTTGTGTATTAGAACATAGTAGGGCCTAAATATTCATGCATCAACTAATTTTCAATGTTTACATTGCTTATTAGTCTTAGATGACTCTGTTTCCCTACTAGCTCAAGAAACATCACATGCTCCTAACTCCAATCTCCATCCTATCCCTCAAACATGAAACATTAATACCACTATATAACAATCCCCTCCGCAAAAATATTCTACAATGAGGGAAGAGAGATGGTGACTGCCTGATCCCTGACTCGAGTAGGCACCAAGTTGGTGACTAGTAGTGAGGGTTTACTAAAAAATATTATGGGGTGCATTTTTAATTAATCGAAACCTATCGAATAGATAGATAATAAATATAAAACAACCCAATCCTACTATATATATAAATAATGAAAATACAATTTAAAAAATGCAATTTAATACAGAACTAATAAACTAAATTGGAAACTATAAGTACCAAAATGTTAAAGATGGTAACAACCACACAGACCAAACAACTCCTACTAAACCATAAGCTAGTAATATCCAAACCGATCCAACTAACCTGCAAAATAGTTTATATATGTATGGTGAGAATAATAGTAAACTCAGTGGGATCCTCCCTCAAGCCACTTGATAAAATATATAAATAAATCATACTAAATCACAGTGAACAAAAAAGAATCTTTCTCATCACATTGAAATTTATATCAAGTTCCTTACCTCACCACTGACATCTCTCACCATTTAACACAAAATAGAGATCATATAATATAATAGTAAAACATTAGGGGAACCATACTCCCACTTACTCATTGGTTATCCACATGGCCCAAAAGGCACACATCCTGAGCATTTCTTTCCAAAAGTAATCCATCCCAATGTCATCTGGATAGAGAAACACAACATGCACCTTGTGCATCACATAACCACATAATCCCATCTATATAACCATATATTAACCATGTAGTTACCAAAAATCCACCAGAGTGTGTTTTATTTATATCTGACAATGGGTATTATACCTGAATCCATTACATCTAATACACTGAGTTAGTACCATAAGCAATCACCACCTATACACAATAAACATATAATAATACTTTGGATATTATTTTTTATAATATATATGTGTGTAATGACCAAAATACATAATAACCCTCTACACACATCTATGGGAAAACTAACAGTTCTGCATACCATCACAAGTTACTAAAAGAGTAGTGAGAGGGGCCAATGTGGGTAGTCAGCCATCTATCCTCCCACTGGGATGTTGGGGAAACCATCCACTCATAGTGCTTCAAGAGTCACTTTTCGAAATCTACATGAGTTAGGAATCATATGAAATCAAGGAATATATATTTTATAATATTTATTAATAAAACACAATTGAAATAATCTAGTCTTAGACATAACTACAGTTAAAGTCACTCAAATTCCAGACTACCACTACTAATACCAGATATCATAAAAGAACACAAACATATAAAAGAGATACACTAAAGTCATTATTTAATTTAAATAACATCCTTTCATTAATTAACCAGTTAAATTATTCGCCATTACATTACATTAATCATCAATAGTTAAGACCATTACCATCAGGAATAAGTCCAAACCACAGACTTGGTTTATTATACTAATATATATAATGAGTTTTCATTCCCACATCAACCAAACCTCTAGTTAAAAAACTTATTTATTCATTATTAGAATTATTCCATATCTAGGTACTCTATAAAAAACATATTATGCTACCAGTAAGAGGAAACATGCCACCCATAACCTATAACGACCTCAAGCAGTGGTAAAAATAATAAAGATAAAACAAGAAACTCATCCATAAACCATTAAGTAGGTTAAAGCAAACATAATAGTTCCCATCATCTAATCATTTGGTAATCCTAGTTTAACATGTTTTTCACCTACAGTGTTGTACACGACATCCAAATGCATATACCAATGAATTTTTCATCACATGTATAATCATTAACCGAATTATCTTGGTACCCCATGCCCACTCATCATGTCATCCATACTGGGATCATATATACCAGATCACCTCACATTCAGGTCTCCACACCCCATATCATCCTTCTAAGGCCCATACTTACTAGGTTCATATCACAAGGATCACATCCTGATTACATAAAAAAGCTTGAAGCAATCAGAAAACAATAGGGACACTAGGACCTAAAAACATGGAACTCATCCTTCTCATGAAAATGGGAAACTATGGACCTATAAAAAGACATTATCTTTACCACACATCCAGTTTTTATTCCGTCTTGAATTAAAAAATTCATTTATTAACGTGTTCCAATTATGGGAATCCTAATTCATTAAGCTAACCAATGAAAACAATTCTCTTAGAATATATTTTGGTCTCCACAAACCTATGGAAGTAACATTATCAATTAATATTCCTTTTCAATTATCATTATCAAGTGTAAACATGTTTGTCATTATTTATACATTAAATTAATGAAACATATGATTAAATTTAATTAAACATATTCATTTCATCAACATTATTATCATCAAATTGGAATAACCACCCGATTAAAAACATTCCTCTTTAATATCTTAAGCCAACCAATTATCAGTTACCTATGGCTTTACGTACTTTTTTAATTTACATCAAGAACATCATGATAAAAACATCAAGGCGTAGATATCAAACTATAAAATAAATAACGAAGAAAACTACTATCATGGTACAAATCACCAACATCCTCATCATGGGATCACTATCCAATTCATTAATCAAGATTAATAATTATTAGTTTAATTCTATTTTCATCTAAGGGGACAAATAATGATTAATTTTTGATTTCTAGTAAATAAATTAGATGAAATGAATCTCATTGATCATAATTAATCAATGTTCTTCATACAAGAATAAACCATGTTACGAATCTCGGATCACCTCTCAGGCAAGAACTACATCCATATGAGGATGTTGTGGCACAACTGCACTGACGAAAACCAACAGAAAACCCATTAGAATGATGTGAGATCATCCTCTATTTCCTGGAAAGAAGAAAATATAGAAAAAGATATCGAACCAAACAAATATACTATAAGATTGAAGGAAGAGCACACCATGGATTAACTCAGGTCAACGTAGATCAAATATGGAAGCCCAAGGATTGATCCCCTTCAATTGGAATCCAAAACAGCGAAGGGGATAGTCATCAGCCTCCTGGAATAATAGATGGGTCCACTACAACCATATGGTTATAAATAACCCAATTAGTTAAAACAGATTATAATATCACTATAGTGGGGAATTACATGATGTGTAATCCCCTTTCAAATCGTGTGATCTTCAGGGTTAAGTTTCCATCCAAAAATGAATCACATTTTTTATTATTTAACACTTAAAATTTTTATGTATTGAACCAGCCACACACAAGTCATAAACCTCAAATAAATGACATGTAATCTTACTACTTTGATAATTCTCATCCAAACACCTATGGACTTATTTCAAGCCTCCTCCAAGCTCCCATTGCCTTGGAAAATTACAAAGGGTTGGATGAAACCAATTTTTTCCTTAAACTATATGATCGTAATGACTCAATAAGTAGTTAAAACGAAACCAAAGCCTTTAAAAACATGTTTCTGAGGGTCCAAACCATGAAAATGGTTTCATATGACCATGAAATCATACTAAAATGAATGTATATTTATTTTTGAAATGTGAAAACTAAAACCACATCAACCTAAGTTACAATTTTTCTTGTGTGCTTATAAAAACATTTTTAGTGTTATAAAAAATTAAAACAAGATTGTAATAGTCAAAAACATAAACAACGACCTTATATTGATGTGATATTATTTGGAACCCGTCATTGAATTATTTTTTCCATGTACGAGTATATATCACATCCATACGACATGTGATATGCTCAGTATGAATCAATAAGTAGTTTTAGTAGATACCAAAGACCTTAAAAACATGTGTAAGGGGGTCAAAAACCAATGAAATTGTTTCATATGACTGTGAAATCCTAATAAAGTGAATTTATATTTATTTTTGAAATACAGGACCAAAACCAAGTAAATTTGAGTTATGGGTTGCTCGAGATGCCCATAAGCATGTTTTAGTGTTTTTAAACACTAAAATGTGGGTATAATGGTAAAAACCATATAAATAGACATATAATTAAAATTTAATCACTGAATGATGATTGTTTAGGTATTTATTAGGTTTTTTAAGTACAAAAAACATCAATATGATGTGCGGTGTGATTGGAATGAAAAATTTTGCAGTTTGAAAATAAATCAAAGCTGTTAAAAGATGTTTGAGGAGGTGAAAACAAAGGAAACAAAATTGGATGGTTGTGAAATCACTATAAAAGGACTATATATTTATTTTCGAAATATACTAACTGATTCCATAATAATATGGGTTATGGTTTTTTTGGGAATCCTGTAAACTCGTCTTTAGTGTTCTAAAACACAAAAATGTGGCTCTAATGGTTAAAAAAATAAAAAAAATACTTATATTGATATGAAATCAAGTAAAACTGACAGTTGAATTGTTTTTTATGTGTAACAGTTGCAAAAACATCCATCGGACTTGAAGTGTGCTCAGAATGGCTCAATTAAGAGATTTAAAAGTTACTGAGTCCTTTAAGAACATGTGTGAGGGGGTCAAAACCAATGAAAGGATGTTAGATTCCATAAAATCATAGGGAAATGACCATGGATATTTTTTTAAATGAAGTTAGTAAATCCATGTAAATTTGAGTACCTTTTTTCTCAAGATGCCCGTAAACATGTTTTTAGTGTTCAAAATGCTAAAACACGTGTGTCATGGTAAAAACCATAGAAAAAGACCCCTGATTTAAATGAAATGATGTGAATGTTTCAATGAATTATTTTTTTATTTATTCGAGTACAAAACAAGTTCGTTCGACATGGGATGCGCCGGAAATGTCTCAATATTCCATTTAAATAGATATTAAAGCATTTCAAAACATGTGTAAGGGAGTCAAAACCCTAAAAATGGAATTATACGGCCATAAAAGAATATGAGAACAACTGATGTTTTGATTTAAAAAATGTAGGAATAGACTACAAATCTATCAGATTTATGTTTTGGTTGGGATGCCTATAAATGCATTTCAAGTGTTTGAAAACAAAAAATGGTGTGTGTAAAAGTCAAAATCAATTAAAATGACATTATATTGACATGAAATCATGAAAATTCACTATTTATTAATTTTGTGACATGTCCTTGTATACAACACATACATCTGACATGCAGTGTGCTCAGAATGACTCAATAATTAGATTTAAAAGATAACAAAGCATTTAATACATGAGGGTCCAAAAAAGGTAAATGATGTCACATGCCCATGAAATCTTGTTCAATGACTGTAAAATATGTTTTGAAATTTTAGAACTGAATCCATGTCAGTATGACTTTTGGTTTTTCTAAGATACCCATAAACACATTTTTGTGCTTTAAAGAAGTAAAATGGATGTGTAATGGTCAAAATAATATAAAACATCCATATATTGATGGAAAATCATGGGACATGATTTGTGGATTTAGTTTTTTATTATTATGCATAGGCAACACATCCATCCAATTCGTAGTGTGCTCAGAAAGAATCTATAAGTAGTTTTTAAAGAAACCAAAGGATATTGAAAAACGTTATAGGGGTTCAAAACAAAGGTAAAAATGTATGATGTCCATGAAATCATAGGGAAATTAAATTTTATTTAGTTTTTAAATATTGGAATTGATTCCACATAAATCTGAGTTACAGTTTAGATGGGATTCCCATAAACATGTTTTTGGTGTTTTAAAACACTATAATGTGTGTGTGATTGTCAAAAACCTAGAGAAAATGCTAGAATTTATGGGAAATCATTGAAAAAACATTGACGAATTATAGTTGGCATGTGAAAGAATAAAACATGTCCTTCCGCCATGTGGTGTGTCAAAATTTTACAATAAGTTGTTTTAAAAGATAAAAAAGTTGTTAAAAACATTTTTTCAGGGTTCAAACCAAGGATACTATATTAGATGACTGTGAAATCATTGGAAAATGACCATAGATTCATTTCAAAAATGTAGGATCTGACCCCACATCAATCTATGTTATGGGTTTCATAAGATTATCATAAACACATTTTTAGTGTTTTAAAACACTAACAAGTGAATGTGATGGTCAAACACATTGAAAACGACTTCAGATTGATGTGAAATTGTGATACAACCAATATTATTTTTTTAATAAATATGGGATTTTTTTCACATATCAATGTCTTTAAAATATTAACATTGAATAATTTTAAGAAAACCTCATGTTAGATTAATTTTTTTATATTTTTTTATATTTTTCCCTTTTTGGATCCAAATGTCAAATCATATCATTAATATTCATGTTTATGTTTTTAAAGTGTTATACACTAATTATTTATCAAAATTAGAAATATCAATAAAAATACCTACAATATTATTTTATGTCTGTGAATTTACAACAATTCCATCACGTTTCTTATTACTCAAGAAAAATAATTTTTCTTGAGGAACACATCCATAAATGACCAATGTCCCTTACTGTAAATTACATTGATTACAATAATGATGTACTATTGAATAATATAAACATGAAAAACTAGACATGAATTAATTTTTTTATATTTTTTAGAAATACATAAATGAATATTAATCTAAATATTAATTTAATTATAAATTTAATACTAGTGGAATAACATATACAAAAACTATTAATTTTCTGGATAATCATTGGTATGATATGGATTTTTTTGGTATATTCATTTTGGTTCAATTTTATTTCTATTACGTTTTTTGGTTATTCAGTGATGTAGTAATTGTAATAATTTTTTCATTAGGTTAATTTTTTTGGTTATGTTGTTTTGAATTTAGTCATTTGGCCGTTTTTCATTTGGATATTTGGCCATTTGACCAATTCCAGTTGGCAATTTGGCCATTTTTCAATTTGGGGATTTTGATATTTGTCCATTTCTACTTGTGTTACATTATTTGGTCATTTGATAACATGGTAATTTATATCAATTGGTCATTAGTTTCATTTTTTGGTTTGGTTTTTTGGTCATTTTTACTTTTGTGAAATTGGCCATTTTGGAATTTGAGCATTTAGGAATTTGGCCAATTGGGAAGATGGCCATTTGGCCATTTCAGAATTTGGGTATTTGGAAATTTTTTCATTTTAAAAAAGGTCAAAATAAAAATATACTCATAAATGTGAAAGGTTTTTTCCTACACATCCTAGGATTATGATTATAATTGCGAATAAGAAATCACCACATTCTATGAGTACAAAGAATCTGGCCATACATATTATAACCATCATAGAATATGCCCAACCAAGAAATTATGGACCTCAACTACCAAATTGAGATCAAATTCCAACCATGTTAATATAACTACAGGAGGAACAAACAAATCAGTATCCTTAATTATCTCAGTTTCATTCCACTACATATTGGTTGATATTTATTTAGACATGAATAGGTTTTAAATCCTGGGAATCAATGGAAAATTCCATAAGATGTTTTTTGGCACACAAGATGGTGTTACATCTAAATTTTCGTTCCATTAAGATGTACCACATTCTTTACTATCACTATACTCTACTATTTACCCCTAAATTAAAATTCAATATTTTGGACAAGCATAATTTTTATTAGTCTAAAATTAAATATTCTAAATTAAATTCCATTTGTTATATGGATTTAGGGAATATCTTCACAATTGGGATGAAATTCCTACTATAAGGTATGAATATAATAACTTGATTTATTATAAATTATATACATGGGTTTTCCATGATATACCCACATTAAAATTTCTAAATTTGTAATTTTAAAACATTCATGATATATAGGAGTTATGTCATCATCAATTCATTTTTTCACTCCCTAAACATCACTATATTACTTATTTCTATCTTGTGTATAGACATCATTGTATTTTTCTCAATGGAATGATATCACTCTCATGATGATTCCCAAATGGGTACAGATCAGATATCAAATTCTCTATACCAATTATTTCTTTTTATTCATAAATAGTAAAATGTTTTCTTGCCTCTCTTTTATGATACCAAACATAATAGTTTTTTTAAATATATATATTTTATATAGTAGCTAACTTCTTCCCGACTTATGTATGGTCTTCCAATACATTTATAACTTGGAAACTATATACAACCTCCATCTGAATCATTTTAAAAAAATCTTAAAAAACCCCCAAATTATTTTAAAACTCGATTCAAATATGATCGGTATGATATATCATTATTCTATCAATTCTATTACAGGGAAAATTTTATATTCAAATCAATAATGTAAACCATAATTAAAAAATCCATTGTAAATATTTTTAAATATGAATGTAACTAAACCATGGTAGTAGTTAGAACCATAAAGGAATAAGAGAAACAACATATCATAACTAATGCCTACAAATAATGAAGTGGGAAAAGTATAAAACATGGAAAGAGAAGCAATTATTACACAATCCATTTAAATACAAAAGTCTTAATGATACAAATTTTCTAAAACATTACTTATTTTTAATATGAAATTAATCCAATTATATACAATTTTCCTTATGATGGAAAATACTTACTCAATAATAACAATAATGTGTCAGACAACATCAAAACCACAATACATGGTATAATAATATCATGAAGATTCTACCATAATTGATTAGATATAAATAATCAACAAATCCTCATATCATAGAAAATAAGATTTATAAAATAAAAATATATATCCAAAATATAATAAAGGAGATAAACCCTGGTGTTTTATTATATATTAAATTGGGAAACTCTATATGGATTTGAGAGGCCATTAAGCCCATAATATTGGGAAAGGGGAAATTAGTAAGAGTCAGATCACTGTGATCATATCCCATATAGTGTAAGTGTGTCCAAATAACAAACCATTATTTCAAATCTTATTAATCATTGGATTTGGCACCTTATTAGGGGATCTCTCATAGAAATATATCACTTTTTATATTCTTAATAATAGGTAAATAAGAATGAAAATGTCTACTATAATTACTATAATCCTAGAATGATATCCGAATTCCATGTCAAAAAAAATGTGTAGTGTAGTGGTAATTAAAGAACACTAATAGGAAACCAAATTGTATACAATACAAGATGAAATTTAACATTACATAAAAATACCATCCATCCAAAAAAAGAAAAGGGCATATCATAAGAAAAAACAATGTAATAATAATTGAAATCAAATCACGGTTCATGTATTAGAATAAATAATAACTAGGGAATACTAGAAAAATAATATGTATTTCCTATCAAGAGAGGTCATTCCATTTCAAAACATATTTGAGGATAAAATTTTTAAGGAATGGATTTTATTTAAGGTAAACATAAATTATATTATTCAAGAAAAGTAAAATAGAATTTACATGATGATAAATTTCATTTAAGATTTATTTTATGTTGGGAAGATTCAACAAGACAAAATAATTAATCCATGACATCCCACTTTATGAAACTAATCCATTACTTCACCACTTAATTAAGGTAAAGTGTCATAAGAAGGATTTTATTTCACTTAATTTGTAGTGAAAACAAATGTCTAACTACTCAGTACATGATAACTGAACAAAGGAAGAATTCTTAACAATGAACTATGTTATACTAAAAATTTAATCAAAAAAGGTGAAACTAAGGTTTATACATTTAATGGTGTCTTAAAGTAGTAAATAATTATGTAAAAAATTATCAATGGAAACCATGTTTTATAAAATCAAAATTTTAAAAAAAATCATTCCATTCTTACTTATATAATTATTACATTACATTTACCAAATGCTTCAATAAATATTTGTGCATTTTAAAAGTTTTAAAATTATAAATCATTTGAAATATAAATATTTATTTATTTGAAATAATATTTTATTATTCATTCATGTATAAATCATAATAATTAATTATAAGAAACATGATTCACAAGTATTATAAATAAAATAGTGAATTCCTCGAGAACCATTCATAGATAAAGCAATGTTCCATATTTAATTATAATAGTTTAATCATGTACATTATAATAAAATTATTTATTTTTTGGGAAATAATAATTGAATTAATAGTTTAACCATTGTTCATGATATAAAAAATTGAATTTCAATAATTAAATATAATAACTAATGGATAATAAAAACCAAAATTAACCATTATAATTAACTTCAATATGATCCTCCACAATAAAAATATCTAAACCATAAATTTTCTGAATAATTATCGCTATTTTAAGTTAAATTCATATGAATCACTCATATAAATTTCAAAATGATGAAATTATAATTTAAATATTACTTATAATATTTTAATAGACTATATTTTATCTCTATTATACTATAGATTTAAAAAAATTATGATTAATGTTATTCCATTACACTTAAGTATAATCACATACATATATAATATTGAAAAGAACATCAAATATAAGAGAAGAAGGATTTGAAACTTGCTAATATGTTGTAAAATAAGATCAGAATAAAAAAATCCTTTATTTGTGGGAGAATTCTATTGAATACAACTGGCCTTAGTTCTAGTGAGGGGAAAGTAATGGAGGGGTGGGAAGGAAAAATACCTATCAAGGATCACAACAATAAAATGATAAATGGTGGATGAAGACCTCGCTAGTGGGGGAGGCATCACCTGAGGAGGGGGTGGGGAGGCTGAGGCTCATAGGATACGAGGGGATATTGGTCTCATCAATGTGTTGGATAAGGTAGGAGGGGAGTTGGAGCTTGAAATGTTAAAGGTCTATACACATGGTTTTTGGAAACCCATTTTTAATGCTCAACCTATACTGATAGTTTTTTAAAATATTGGTATAGTTTTAGTCATGATCTATATACCCCCAGTTTCTCTAAAATAAGGGTAGATATGCATGGGTATAACCCCATTTTCTAGCATTTTAATTTTCACTAAAAAATAATAACTATTATGTGGATAATTCATTACGTATTCTGTGTTTATTCAATTTATTATTTATTTTCTTTAATGTCATGCTTGTATTGTAGGTGAAATATTCCAACAGTATGTAGGAGGTTGATGATTATGATCCCCAAAATTCTCAAGAAGTCATTAAGGATGGTTCTTTATTTTTTTGGTATGGATAAATATTTTCAATGATTCAAATTTAATTATGATTTATAATGTTTAATTTAGAATTAGATTTTCTTTTTTATCCAATTCATGACATGATGTAGTCAGTTTCTAATATAATGGTCATGGATCTAGAGGTAGATGGATGTATCTGTAGTCATGGTACAGATGTATTGTCCATGGGTTTCCAATGGTTGATGGAAATATTTTATATGTAAATATTGATGAAATAGGTTATTGGTTGATTATTGGTTGTATATATATAAATGGGGAATTATGATTATGTTTTTATAATTTTGAATGTATGATGAGTTTTTTTATACATTTATGGTTCAGTTTATTATATGACTATTTTTAAAATTATTTTATTTTTTATAGAATAACTTTCAAGAAAAAGTAATTTTTTCCTATTTAGTAGTTGTTTCTGATAACTTCCCCTAAATAGGATTGATTTTTTCAACTTAGCACCAGTTATTAAGAACCAACCCTAAAAAAACCATCACTAAGTACCTTTTCTGTAATTATGTTAATTTTTCAAAAAAAAAAATTATTTATTTTTATTTTAAGAAACCATTTCCAATAGAATAGGGAACCAGTACTAAGTACCCAAAAAAATGACACATATAAAAATTTCCACTAGACTAAAAAATCACTGCTAAATTATTACCAGCTACGAAATAATAGATAGTTTATATAATTAAACTAAAAAATAAATCAATGATTTAAACCACCATGAGTAAAAAAATAACAATCTCTAACTCCTTATTTATTCATACTACTATGATCACAATATGAGGGTATGATCATAACTCATATGATCAAATCAATATCGTAAGAGTCTACATAATTCACTATGAAAATTTTATACATCTATATAATATAAAAAGAATAAAACAGAAAAATATTATATATATATATATATTTTTTAATTATGGAAAATATCTTATGTTAATTACATTATAGACGTATTTTTAAATATTTTTATTCAAATTGTTGTTGGTCGGAGTGGATACTCAAGAGGGGGTTAATTGAGTTCCAATTAAAATTTCTGTTAAGAACATTATGATTAAAATCCCCCAAATTAAATAAAAATTAAACTATAGTTAATTAATAATGATTTATTGTTTTCAATTAGTTTCTCAAGAGATTGATTATTTCTTATTTAACTCAATCTGAAGATTAATTAACTTTTGAAACTAACTTACTGGAAATTTTTTTTTATAAAAACTTGTTAGTTTAACTATTAGAGTTACTTTAAAACAAATTTGAATTTCCAAGAAATTAGCAGTAGAATATAAAATATACTTTAATATTAAATAAGATGCACAACAGGTTTAACCAAGTTGTTCAGTCTCAAGACGAGATTTAGTCCTCTCAAAAAGTTAATATAAAACATTGATCCAAACCCTATATCGGGGCTAACAACAGTAAAAATATTGTCCATGTACTAAAACCTCTACCACAGTTCGACGTGGGAAAACAAAAACAATAGCACACATGCTATGTAGGTCACACTTGACCTCTACCACAATTCAATGTGGGAAATACAAGGATTCAGAAGGTTTGATTGAGGATTCAAGATATCCACCAGTTATGCTTAGGAGTCAGTGTTTGTATAAGATGAACAGAATCACACACAGTACTCGAAAAGTAAATAACAAAATGGAAATATAGCATAAAAGATATAAGATGGGTTAAGAAGGCTCTGTGTTATGGCAATGCAGCTTTGGAATCCTTTTGTATTGAGTAGATGTTGTTTGAGTCCTTCTCTGAATTTATCTGAGAAACAGAGTGTCGTAGTTCTATTCATTGTCTTCCTTGTATTGATGTTTTTCTCGAGGTTGTAGTAGGCTTTATAGCACCGCAATGTCCCTCACCTTCCGGGAAAATTTCTTCTCTTCTTTAAGCTCTAGTGAATATGATATTTTTGTATTAGATGCGTATCTTTATATATCGCCACACCTAGCATCTATTTCACTTCTTTTCCACAAACCTTTATGCACAGATTATGCATTTCCTTTTATATCTAAGGTGGTCTGACAAAAATCATGATTGCTTCTACAGTCACGAGGTACGGTTCCCTGACATTCACTAGACATTATTTAATTAATAGAAATTTCATTAAATGAACCAAATATGATTATTATTAATAATTAAACATAAGTAGGGTTTAAGGAAATGGTGAATGGTTTCCATCGGTAGATCTCTCCATCAGTGAGCTTGTAACGGTGGACTTGATTCAGTATGTCTTATGTCAGTAGCTGTTACTCTTTATATCAGTAGCTCTATTTATCGGTATCTCATTCCATCAGTAGCTCCTTCTATATGTATCTCTTTTGTACTGGTGGCATTCTTGTATCGGTAGACTTTGTAGCAGTAGCTGTCTGTCTGTATCAGCAGACTTGTATCGGTAACTGTAAGTTGGTATCTATCTATATCGGTGGACATTGTCTGTCTTTATCAGTGGCTGTGTATTTGTATTGTTGGACTTCATATCGGTAGTTGTGTACCAATTACCTTGTGTCACAGGAATCTTGGTCTATCAGTGACCTTCACTTATCAGTAGACTATGTACCGGTAGGTCTATCTGTCTGTTTGTATTAGTAGCTTGTATCAGTAGGTCTGTATCAGTGACTCAAAAACATAAAATTTATCTTTTCTATGCAAATCATATTGATATTTAGTTATAAACATTTCTAAACAAGTATAAACATTGATAACCATTGACTAACGAATTCCAATGATCATTTTGATATTTTATCAACTTAATAATACGATTTCATAGATTGAAATAATAATTAATATAATGATAAACATTATTTTGGATTATCAAAGCATATTGACACATAATTGAGATTATCAAAATAGGTGAGGTAAACAATCTCCCCCTTTTTGAGAATCACAAATTATGATATTATAATCCAAAATAATCAGTAATGTATCAGTATAAAATAAAATGGTTTTTATTTATCAGTGTGAGTAATTACATTTTTAAATGTGAGAGTTTAAATGTATTAGAGGTGAAACTATAAAACAAATTTACCAGAGGTAAAATATATTAGGCTTCATATCAATAGAATATATTAGGCTTCATATCATAGTTTTCCCCCTTTGTGATTAGCAAAAAATAATAGTATATAATATAAATACCCGAAAAGAGAATGACATCATGTATATTTTTTGAGGAAAAAAACAGAGAGACAAAAAATTGACACAAGAAGAATACAAGTGATTCATATCAAATTGTCCTAGCCACTATTCAATCCACCTCATCAGCATGTGATTTGGATTTTCACTTGGAATCAGAACTAGATTCTGGCTGGGTAGAAGCAGGTGGAGGATTGGGAACACCAGTGATTATGATAGGCTGAGCTACTGAAATAGTGCCTAGACTATACTGTGTAGCTCTCTATGTGATCATGGGAGAGAGGCTCGGGATAGCTTGGGATGTAGTCATACGAGGAATGGAGGCAGACTGAGCAGAGGGAGGTAGGGCTGGAGGTACAATGATTGGAGTACTTACCACATACAAAAATTGAAGCAATAGATTCCTAAAGTCCATTATGATCCCTCCTCCTCTTTCCATATCAGAAATGAATTCATCCTTGTTCTCTATAAATTTTTCTAGAGAAGGAGTCAACTCCCTCATCTTTCTTACTTGTTCTCTGAAAGCCTGAGTGACTGGGGGTAGCTTCATGTTTTCTAACAAAAGCTTGAAATGGGTGTTGAGCTGATGCTTGGTATGAACTTTCTAAAAATACATATCAATCTTATCCTTGATTTCATTTTGGGAAGTAGTAGCATCTCTTATATGATCCTTAACAAATTTTCTTATAACTCTTCTGGTAGACAACAATTGAGAGTCTGATGAGCTACTAGTACTAGCCTGAGTAAGATTCTCTTTTAGCACAGATCGAAATTGATCAATATCTACTAAAGCACTGGATGAATCAAGAGGTTTAACATTGAATGCTACAGTCTCCTTGAATGATGGGTCAAGTTTCTTATCATCTTCTGGACAAGAAAATCCAATATTCTCACATGGACTTTCACAGAATTCTTAAAATCATCACAAACATCCACAAATTGCCTTACTACACCTTTAATGTAATCGATATCAGCATTCACTTGAGCTTGAGAACTATTCATGGTAGTTGAAGAAGCAACAGACTACTTCAAGGAAACAACAACTACTGTGAATCTTTCAATTTTAGTGTTACATACTCTTATCTCATTCATCATCTATGTCATAGGGCTTGACACCATACACCCAAGAGAGAGTTCTAATAATTTTCCCATATTTCTCATCTCTCCAACAAAGAAAGTCTTTCAATTTGCAACATATGCATTCAAAAACTCTTTTATCTCAGCCTTTAAAGACTCAAGGTCATCCCTATTTACTAGATTTTCAGGCAAAGTATCATAATGTCTTTGGGGTTGATCATCATCAAGTCCTATGCAGTCAAGTCCATGTACTATGTAACCTGGATCTTTTGACCAATCTTCTATCGTATGAAAAACTGAGACAGATCCAACAATAACAGGTTTCTCCCTTCTGTTTGACCTTCCTCCTCTTCACTATGAACTGCATCCATATCCAATTCATCATCTGAATCTTAAACAACTTTATACATATCAGGTGACCCATATTGGGGTAACTGAGGACTATAATTAGCTCTATCCACTTCAATAATTCGTCAGTAGGCCTAGAGTAATTCCCAATTAGTGGACTGAGACTCAAGAAAGAAGAAACATATGCTTAATTTTCAGATTCTATTTCTTCTTCATTCTCTGGGGAAGTCTTTTCATGATCTGAACTAGCTTGGTCTTCTTCATTAACAGGTTCTTCTTCATTGCATACACCCATAACTGTTAATATTCTCAGTAGGTTCATGGATGGATTTTCCGTTTTATGTGATACCACTTCACTAGCTGGACTAGGGGGAAAATCATGATCCCCTCCTTCTGCTATAGAGGTATCCTCCTCAACAGTATCATCACTATATTGTGGTTCCTCTTCATCAAGTACTAAACCTAGATCTCTCTTTTCTTTTAGCCTATTAGTATGGTCAACAGCGTTAAACTTATCATAAACCCTCTCATCATCAATTACCCACAACCATTTCCATGGGTTTCACCCAATCTTAATATATTTAAAAACTGTGCTTGTGATGAAAAAATTATTCCTTACCACAACTTTCTCATCCTAAGACTCAGCTACTCCCTTCAATTTGATCATAACTGAAATTTACTTTGCAAAGAATAAAGAATTAGACCTTGATTTGGGCCTGGTCATATCTTCAATTTGAATCATTAACAATCTAAACAGATTCACCCTAACACCATGTCTTAACAGATGCAACAAATACATATATTGATAACTTATATTTGCAAAGTACCCTCTTCATGGACTTAGAACATGTTTGATGAACTTGAAAAGAAATATATTTTCTCCATCCATCTCTACAGACACTACTTTCCTTTGTTTTCCACTACCGATGAGCTCTTCCAAGGCAATCTCATAATCAAATATTTCACTAGTAGGAGGAATTGTTTTCAAGAAATATCCAAAAACTCCCTCATGTGGGAGTTTCAAACATTCATCCCATTCAACAGAGGAAAATGATATTTCTTTTCCATTCACAATTGAAACCATTCTATTTTCCTCTTAAGATTTATCAATGCACACAAACACATAGAAATATTTTACCAGCTTGGGATAATAGGGGCAATTGTTGTTTGTGAAGAATTCGAGCCATCCCTATTACTACAATAATCTTAGGGAGAGTGATTTTCTTGTAATATTCCATTCTTCACACAGATCCTTCTCGATTACAATTTCTCTATTCTGAAAATGCGGGTTCACTGAACGCTACCCCAACCTTGTTCTGATGTCCCTACCACTACCTTCAGGTCTTATTTTCTTCTTTATTGCACTTTCCTCATCACTATCATCCCTGACTACCGAGAGGTTTATTCTTTCCATCTCCAATCGATGAACTTTTGTTTTTCGCAAAAAGCGGGGATTCGAGGAGTTGGGTTTGAGAGAGAGAAGTTCATGGTGGAATGAAATGTGATCTAGGCTTAGTTTTTATCATTTACGAATCTATATGTAATAAAAACAATATATTGAAAACAATTAATTTTTCGGATAAAGAAAATGAAAAAATTAGACAGTGCAATACATATCGGTGATAACTACCAGTTAGCACCCTAACAGAAAGATTTACCTATCAGTGAGGTTTCTCTAACGTTGAGGTGTATCTAGCAGTGAGATGTGTCTAGCAGTGAGGACTCCATCAGTGAGGAATCTTGCAGTGAGGACTCTTAATGTGAGGTCTTATTAACGATGAGGTGTGCCTAATGGTGAGGATTTGGATAACAGCGAGGATTTAGCCAACAGTGAGGATTTGGAAAACAGTGAGGATTTGGCTAAAAAAAGTCTATCATCCCTAACTCATGTAAAATTTAACTTAACCTATCTGAACTTAAAGGCATGGTGAATATGTCAGCTAATTGATGTCCAGTAACTATAAATTCAAGAGTAATATCCCCCTGTTGTTAATGATCTATCAAAAGTGATGCCTTACATCAATGTGTTGGGTCTAGAGTGAGATATATGATTATTTGTGATATTAATTGTACTAGTGTTATAAAAGTTTATAGATACATGTCTAAATTGATATCCATAGTCCAGAAAATTATGTTTCATCCACAGAATTTGTGCACAACAACTACCAGCATCAATGTATTCTGCTTCAGTAGTAGACAATGTAACAGTGTTATGCTTTTTTACTACACCAAGATACAAGGGACTTACCTAGATTATGACATGTTCCAGAAGTGCTCTTTCTATCTGACTTGAAACTAGCAAAATCAACATCTAAGTAACTTATTAAACTAAATGATTGTTTTTGGGATAGAATAATCCAATGTTAGTAGTATGATTAAGATATTTTAAAATTCTTCTAACAGCAAGCAAGTGTGACACTTTTGGATTATCTTGAAATCTTGCGGAAATACATATAATAAAGATAATATCTGGTGAATAGCAGTAAGATAGAGTAGAATCGCTATCATACCTCTGTAGTTGGGTTGATCCACTGGTTTTTCGGTTTCATCAGCATCTAACTTACAAGTGATACTCATGGGTGTGTCATTACCCTTTCTACTATCCAAACCAACACGTTTCAAAATAGCCTTGGTATATTTACTTTGATTTAATATAATACCATTATATTTTTAAAAACATGAAATTCAAGAAAATATTTGAGTTCTCCCATTAAACTCGTTTCAAATTAATTTTGCATGCTCTTTGAAAAATATTTTCACAAAGCATTTTTAGAAGATCCAAAAATAATATCATCAACATTTATTTGCACTATTAAAACATCATTAGAAATTCTTTTGATAAAGAGAGTTGGATCAGAGATCCCTTCGAAAAACATTCTTAAATAAGAAGCTTACTAGGTCTATCATACCAAGCTCATGGAACTTGTTTCAAACCATATAAAGCTTTAGAGAGTAAAAAAATCGATTTGGAAAATAAGGATTATTAAATCTAGGTGGATGTTCAACAAAAACATCTCCCATTATAAAACCATTTAGAAAAGCACTTTTAACATCCATTTGATATAAGTTGAAATTTAGATGAAAAGTATAGGCAAGTAGAATCTTAATAGCTTCTAATATAGATACAGGTGCAAATTTTTCCTCATAGTCTATTCCTTCATCTTGACTATACCCTTGTGGAAGTAGCCTTGCTTTGTTTCTAATGATATTTCATGATTCATCAACTTTATTTCAAAATACCCATTTAGTGCCTATGGTCAATGTGTCCTTAGGTCTATCGACTAATTCCCATACTTATTTCTTTCAAATTGATTTAATTCTTCTTCATATCCATTACCCAAAATTCATCATTGATAGCATCATTGATATTTTTAGGTTCTAACTATGAAAGAAAGGCTGGATGTTCAACCTGATTTCTTAAAGGAGCTCTAGTTTGGGTTCCTCTATCTAAATATCCCACAACTGCATCTAAATGATGATTCTTTAGAATCCTAGTTGGTCGGGTTAAGGTTGAACTAGAGAATTTAGGTTCTTTAGTAGGTTTGGTTCTAACATAATCGGGTTCTGGAAAATTTCTAGAATTGCATTATTTTATTGCAGGTTAATTATTTTTACCATTAATGTCCATAATATATAGATATTATTCAAGATTTTCATGATAATACTTAGGTTCATGTGGATTAGTTTCATCAAATTTGACATGTACTGATTCTTCCACACATTTGGTTCTTTTGTTAAAGATTCTATAAGGCATACTGGTTATAGAGTAACCTAGAAAGATTTCCTCATCACTTTTAGAAGAAAAATTTTCACGATTATTATTAGTATTAAGAATAAAGACTTTGAAACCAAAAACTCTAAAGTAACTCACTTTAGGATTCCAATTATTCCATAATTCATAAGGGCTCTTTTTGAGAATTGGTCTAATCAAGACTCTGTTTATAATATAACAAGCTGTATTTCTAGCTTCTACCCAGAAGTAAACAGGTAGTTCATACTCATTAAGTATAGTTATGAACTTCTTGAAGGGTTCTATTTCTTCATTCTACTAAAACATTCCGTTGAGGTGTCCTAGGGGTTGAGAATTATGATTCTAGCCATTGTGTGAGCAATAGGTTTCAAAATTAGGATTTTAAAACTCACGACCATGATCACTTATTAGGGTCTAAATCATAAGTCCACTAGGGTTCTTTACAGGCTTGGAGTACATAATGAAATTGGAACAAGCATCAATTTTCTGAGCAAGAAAATATACCCATGTATATCTAGAAAAGTCCTCTACTAAGACATAAACATAGTGCTTCCCATTCAAAATATAAATTCATGAAGGTCCAAATAAATCAATGTGAACAATCTCAAGAGGTTGAGAAGTTGAAACTTATTTCATTAATTTTAATGAAATGTTATGTTTCTTTCCCTTTTGACAGGTATTACAAACATTGTCTATTGGGAATTTTAGTTGAGGTTGGTCTCTGACTAAATATTTCTTAGTCAATTTCTTAAGTGAGTGAAGATTACAGTGTCCCAATCCTCTATTCCATATCCAATAGTCTTTATGAAAAGCATTTAAACAAGTATCCTTTTTCTTGGCTAAAAAATTTAAATCTAAAACAGATACATTTTCATTTCTCAAGGTAGTAAATACAAAAACTTTTTTGGAATAAAATACATGGGAAGAAACATTTTCAAATTTAAAATTGAAGCCATCATCACACAACTGAAAAATGATTAACAGATTGTATTTTAATCCATCTAAAAATATTACTCTAGAAATTAAAATTGAATCAGTGTTACCAATCTGGCCTAAGCTGATGATTTTTCCTTTTGAATTATCACCAATGGTGACATGCCCTCCATCAACCTTGATCAAGCTATGGAAGCATGAAAAATATATTTTCATGTGTCTTGACCATCCACTATCCACCATGTCTTCCTATATGAAATTTTTAAGAAGGTTTCCTACAAAACATTTTTAGACAGAATATGATTTTGGTACCCAGATTTTCTTGGGTACAGACAGGTTAGCAAGAAAAACCATAGGCATCCATATTTGTCTAATGTGCTTCTTATAACAATCAGGTTAAAAGTATTTTGAATAAAGTATTCTATTTACCCTAGAATAATATAAAAATATAGATAAATCAACAGAATTTCCAGAACTAGAGATAGCACCAAACTGTCCATTTTTTGAAATAAATTTATTTTTGACAAACTGTCTATGTCCAGGTTGGTATCCTATACTAGTATTATATTTTGGTGCTACTTTCTTTCCTTTCATTTGTGTAAGAGTGTTCTTTCCATTAGTTATGTTCTCCAATTATATTCTAAATTTCTCATTGGACAATTTAATTTGATTATTCTCCTTTAACAGTTGAGAATTCTTTTTCTTTTCTATACTAATATCAGATTTTTCAGTACTAGACAAAGAATATTGTTTCTTTAATGATTTGTACTTATCCTTTAGCTCATTCCATGTATCTTCTATCTTATTACAGTATTCAAATAATTCATCTTTATACATATTATAATCATTATTTGAATTGCTTTCATTCCCAGAATAATAATCATTCATCATAGGGGAAACATGTACCTCAGAAGTATTAGTCATGAAATACCTGTTTGCATGATTCTTTTCAGAATTAGAAACCTCAGACTCACTTGGGTTGTCTTCTTATGCACTCAATGATTCATTCATATATTTCTTATATTTTTTTTCCTTATAATCATATTTCTTCATGAGCATCAATTTTGTACAGTCATCCTTAATGTGTCCTTTCTTTTTACATTCATATCACCCTATCTCATCATCCTTATCAGCTTTCTACCAATCTTTCTTCCAATCACCATGTTGGTCATACTTACCCTTATTATTTGGTTTTCTAAAAAATTTATTCTTCATATAGAATTTACTGAATCTCCTAGATATTTGATCCATCTCTTCATCACTATCAAAATATGAACTTCCAGTTGTTGAGCTTTTAGTATGTATGTAAACATTCTATTGTCCTTGCTATTTGATGAAGTAGACTTAAATGCAACTGACTTCCTATTTGGTTCATCATATTCCTATTTGTTTACATTTAGATCTTATTCATACATAATAAACTTACCAATTATCTCTTTATCATGTAGTGAAATTATGTCACACGATTCTCTTATTGAGACTGATGTGCCTCTCCATATTTCTGGCAGACATCTAAGTAATATCAGGATTTTCCCCTTTTCTGGAATAACTTTTCCCAGTGAGCTCAAAGTGTTAACAATCCCATTAAACCTGAGATACATGTATGAAATAGGTTCATCATGTATCATTTTAAAATTATCAAATTTAATAGTATGACTGTTTAATCTCATTTCTTTTACATTGGTTGTTCCTTCATGAGAAACAACCAAAGTGTCCTAGAATTTATGTGCTATTTTACAAGCAGAAATTTTGTTGAGTTATTCATCTACTAAAGAGTAGTTAAGGAAATTCATTGCTTTAAAATTATTTTTGTAAACAGATTATGTAGCATCATCCCATGTAGCTCTATCAGTTTTTGGAATTTCATACTCAGACTCTATAGAAGACTAGATGTCAAATCCTATACTTTCTAAATAAATTTTCATTTTGGTTTTCCATTGGGCATAATTAACACCATTAATGAAAGGTTTCCTTTTGGTAGAATCACCTTCTAGTCTATTATATATAATTATATTTTAACAAATATATTTAATGAGATAAAACGTAGAACTAATAGAAATTTAATATCATTAAGATACAACTAAAATCACAGTTGAAAAACAGTGTATTTGGAAATCCTTTATAAATATTATTTCCTCTAATACCAAATGTTGGTCAGAGTGGATACTCAAGAGGGGGTGAATTGATTTCTAATTAAAATTTCTTTTAAAATCATTATTATTAAAATCTCCCAAATTAAATAAAAATTAAACTGTAGTGTATTTATGAAGATAGTATTTTTTCCATGAGTTTCTCGTGAGATTGATTATTTCTCAGTTAACTCAATCTGAAGATTAATTATCTTCTGAAACTAACTTACTGGCTAAAAAAAGTTATAAACACTTACTATTTTAACTATCAAAGTTACTTTAAATCAGATTTGAATGTCAATGTAATTAGTATAAGAATATAAAATATTCATTAAACTTAAATAAGATGCATAACAGGTTTAACCAAGAGGATCAATCTCAAGACGAGACTTAGTCCTCTCAAACCGTTAATATAAAAGTTTGATCAAAACCCTAGATTGGGGTTAACAACAGAAAAAATACTATATAGGTACTAAGACCTCTACCACAGTTCTACATGATGAAACAAAATCAATATCACACAAGATATCCAGGTAACACATGTCCTCTACCACAATTCGTAGTGGGAACTAAAAGGTTTCAAAAGGTTTGAGTGAGGATTCTAGATATCCTCCAGTTGTGATAAGGATTCCGTGTGTGTCTATGATGAAAAAAATCACATAGATTACTCAAAAAGTAAATAAGCAAATGACACCAGACCTAAAAAGATATGAGATGGGTTTAGAAGGCTCTGTGTGATGGAAATGCAGCATTGGACTCCTTTTGGATTGAGCAGATGTTGTTTGATTCCTACTCTTAATTTTTCTAATAAATAGAGTGTCTTATTTTTGTTCCATTACTTCCTTGTATTGATGTTTTGCTCGAGGTTACAATAGTCTTTCCATCACTGCAATATCCCTTATCTTGCAGCAAAAGTTATTGTCTTATTTAACCTTTTCTTCATATGTTATTTTTGTATTAGATTTGTATCTTTGTATATCAACACACCTAGCATCTTTTTCCTTTATTTTGCACACACCTTTTTGTACGGATTTTTTCTTTCCTTTTATAGATCAAGTGGTCTGACAAAAATCATGATTGCTTCTTCAGGTATGAATAACGGTTCCCTAACATTCACTAGACATTATTTAATTAATATCAGTTTAATTAAAAGCACTAAATTTGACCATTATTAATAAAAAAACATAAGTAGGGTTTAGAGAAAAGGTGACTTGTTTCCATTAGTAGATCTCTCCATCAGTGAGCTTGTAACGGTGGGCTTGAGTTCGTATGTCTTCTGTCAGTAGCTGTTACTCTTTATAACAGTAGCTCTATGTATTAGCAGCTCTTTCCATCAGTTGATCCTTTTATCGGTAGCTATTTTGTAATTGTGGAATTATTGTATCAGTAGACATTGTAGTAATAGTCATCTTTTGGTATCAGCAGACTGGTACCAGTAGCTTTCTGTCGGTATCAATCTATATCAGTGGACTTTGTCTGTCTATTTTGGTGGCTGTGTATTTGTGTCGGTGGACCTCTTATCGGTAGTTGTGTACTAGTGACCTTGTGTCATAGGAAGCTTGGTCTATCAGTGACTTTCACTTATTTGTGGACTATGTACTGGTTGGTCTGTCTATCAATTTGTATCGGTATCATGTATCGGTAGGTTTGTATGAGTGACTCTAAAACTTAATATTTTCCTATTCTATGCAAATCATATTTATATTGATTTAGCAACATTTCTAAACAAGTATAAACATAGATTACCATTGAATAAAAAATTCCAATGACCATTTTGATATTTTATCAACTTAATAATATAATTTCATAGATTGAAATAATAAATAATATAAAGATAAACATTATTGGGATTATAAAAGCATATTGAAACATAATTGAGATTATCAAAATAGGTGAGGTCAATGGTTTTTTATATCATGAAGCTCCAAGATAGGGATTCTTCTTGATAATACATAGCCTACATTATGTCTACCGAGGATGATTCACAAGGAGATCCATTTTCAAAAGAGATTGTGCGTGAGAATATCAATTGCTTTAGGGGGATCACAATATCATCGGTATGCATCATTTCCATACACATGGAATTGAACCAAAATTATCCAATATGAAAATGAACATGAGGATATTCATTCTAATAAAAAAAATTTTGATGCTTTATGAAGATTAAAAAACTATTCATTGAATATTTAAAAAAATGTTCATATATAAGAAGATATGAAATTTTATGTTGTGGAAGAGGAACTCTTCGTCAACAAAATTGAACAAAATAGATGATAAAATTAAAATTACATGACAGATTTACATGGTTCGGTGGTGTGAAAAAATTAATAGGATAGGGGTTTGGTTCCATTATATTTCTCTCAAGATGAATGTTAGAGGATTACAAATAGTTACATCAAAATTTTTTTTTCATAATAATTCTTGGGATTTGATCCCATTTTATAGAGGAAAGGAACACTTATTTTTATATGATTTTCTTGGTGGTTTTTCAACCAATGAAAAAACCTCCCACTAATGGATGCTTGTCTATAGTCCAAGATTTGTCCTCCAAATCATATATGACCAGAAATATGCTATTGGTGGAAAATAAAAATTCAAAATGCAAACAATTTATTTTTCTTTATTAATATTTGTCCCAAAATTCGGAGTAACCCCCTCGAATCTTCCCCTCACGACCAATTTTTTGGTTTAAGAACGACCTATAGTGTCTTTGAATGTGTCTCAATTATATTTCAATATAACATTTTCATAATGCATTACCTATTATAATTATAGTATATTTTTTCAAAATTCAAAAATATTTCTTCCCACACAATACAGATCTATTGGTATCACATGCCAATATATTTTGGATATGGAATGAGATGTCATGTTCTTACTGAGATGAATAGTTCCATGAGTATCAAAATAGAAAATATAATAATTTTTACTATGTACCAACTCTTGTAAAAACTTCTTCATCCATATCATCTCCTTGAATCCTTCAGTGACTACGATATACTCTTCTTCTAATGTTGATAAGGCAATACACTTATGAAGCTGTGATTTCCATGTGACTGCTTTACCTACAAAGGACATCTGGTACACAGATATATATTTAATTAAGTATATATATCTAGTGATATCTGCAAATATTAATAATTTTAAAATAGGATGATCATTTACAAAACATAAACAATGACAAAATGTACCTTAGAGATTCCTTAATATCCACTTGTTCACAGTCCAATTCTATTTTCATGGATTTGAAAATAAAATTATAACAACACCAATAGTGTGTAAAATGTGTAGTATGGTTCACACCATGACATACATAAGACATCCACTTTCAATCTAATAAAGAATTTTCTCCATATCTAGTTTCTCCCCATCATTTGATGGGCTATGACTTATCCCGATCCATAAGTGACTATTATGTTGAGCACTAAATATTTTTGAAATGCTCAGGTTTAACCTTTCAAGAACCATCTCAATGTACCACTCCTGAGATATCCAACTCATAATAATCCTTCTATCACAAGTAACAATCATACCAAGAATCATAGTAGCATCTACCAAGTCCTTCATTTTGAAAGACATGTTCAACTACTTCTTCAAAATTTCAATCATTATGATATATCTACCAATAATCAATATATAATCAACCAAAAGTAATAATATAATAAAATCACCATCATAATTGTTTTATGAAAACATAGTGATAAGTAGTCATCCTCTTGTACTCATGTTTCTCCATGAATGTGTTAAATTTCAAATACCATTTCCTCAGTTCAAAATAAAAACCATGCAAGTTTTTTTTTAATTTTTCAAAGCATGTTTTATTAAACATTGAACTAAAATCCCTATAGTTACTCCATGTAAATATCTTCATCACGTTCACCATGTAATAATTTTTTCATTATATATTGTTTTTAAACCACTATGTTTAAATGTGCTACCAATCCATGAAAAAATTTGGTAGAAGACATTTTAACCATAGGAGAAAGAATTTCATAAAATTAAATACCTTTCATCAGATCAAATCCCTTCAGAAACATTCTAGATCAGTGAGGAAGAAATGAGATTCCATCTTCTTCTTTGATTCTATACACCCACTTGCTCTTGATTATGTTATTTCATATTGTAATGTAACCAAATAAAATATCTGGTTCATGTGAAAGGATCTCATCTCCTCTTTGATATAATTTTTTGTATTATATATTTTGATGTCTCCTTACCAAAATATCATAACTTTATAGCTCCCTCCCATCATTTAGAATCAACTAATAATCTAGTGAGTATCTTGGTCATGGTTATCCTTCTCTTATGGATCTCCCCAGCCGTGCTTCAGGGGTAATCTATTCTGGATTATCACATGATGGAGACATGTAAACAGATGAAGACATATTAACAAGAGGTGATTTATCATCAACATCATTTATCTATCTCACACTAGCAGGAAATTATGGTGTTGATAATGGTTCCAAACTGACTATAACATACTTAGACTATAAATTCTTCGCATTTTATGGCTTCTAATTATCTAGAATCATCTTATCCTCATGAAACATTCTATACCTAATAATGAAAATACTCTTTCTGATAGGATCCCAATGTTGGAATCCAAACTCCTCATGAGTGTATCACAAAAAGATACACTAATTTCCTTTTCCATCAAGAATCACCCTATCATCTATCATGATGTGACAAAATGACCTATAACCAAATACTCACAAGTGTTTGTATGTAAAATAATTATGTAGTAATATGATTTCAATAATGTCATAGTTTAGTGTTATTGATGGAGAATGATTTATAAGATCAATTTCGGACTTCATTCCCTCCCTCCGAAATTTGTTTATAAAAATTTCATTTTAGAGAATACTTATGAATCTATATAAATTTTTTCTATGTATCCACTCAACAACAGTGTTTTGCTGAGGAATCATCAAAAATAATTTTTCCAACATGATACTTAATCTCTGTAATAATTCTCAAATAGAATATGATACTCCCATAAATTATTTCACACACTTTAACTATATGACAATTTCTCTTTCCTTCATTACATTAAACTACATTAAATAATCGTATACTTGAACATTAGTTTTCAAACATAATGACAATAATTTTCTATAATGATCATCTATGAAGGTAAAATAATACCTTCCATCGACTTAGTTCTCATAAAGCAGACAAATGTGTGAATAAAATCCAAAACATTTTATTTTCTATACAATAAATAACCATGAAATAAAATTCTATGTGGTTATCTCACGATGAAATCAACCCAATTATCCAAATTCGTATCTTTTAGTCTTGAATATAGATCCTTACAAGAGAGAATTATGATTCATCAATCACTCATGGGTCGAAGCCTCCTATTCTAAACAACTTCAATAATATCATTTCTAGCTTCATTTACTTATACTCCACACATTCAAAGATCTATGAGATAAAAATAAATATATTTCATTCCTTCATAAATTACCATATTACCTTTGATAAGATTCTATTTATCATCATCGAAGGAATTAACATATCTAACATCTTCATGAATTTTCATGGATATCCGGTTTAGGAAAATATTAGGAACATGCCTCACATCCTAAAATAGTAACCTATATAAAATATTAGTTTCTAGAAAAATGTTTCTTATACTAGTGATTTTGGATGCACCATAATTTCTTATCTTCACATGTCTAAAACACCATATTTTGAAAGATGATAATAAATTTATTCTAGCGACGACATGGTAGTAGGAACTAGAATCAATCATCCATGTCAAGTATTGGCTTGCAAGACTAACATGATTATATTAGAAACTGTATCATCATTATTTTGGGTATTACCTTATTTATTCATCTACTCTTTCTTCAGCCATATACACAATCAGATGATATGTTCATGATTCCAATAATGGTGGAACTTCCTATCCAATATAGATTGAAATTTTGATCGCTTACTCATTTATTGAAAGTGGTAACATGGTTTTCTTCCTCTACTTATTCCCTTCCATTTCTACTTCCCTTTTCCTTCACTGAAAATAGCCTTTGATTCAAATGTACATACCTTATCATTCCTTTGGGAATTTTCATTTATAATTCTATTATTTACCATTTCCATGGTGAGTGTTTAGTAAAGAGTTGAATTTTTGATTGAAACAACTACAGTGTCCCATGTATTGTGCAATTAAAATAACATCAACATTTCCAACGACACATATTTAAGCATCATTTTGATGGAATTAAACAGATTAACGGAACCTTGGAACTCAATAATATTCTCCAATATGTTGGTCTCATAATTTTACATCATTTTGACAAGTCAATGTATGAGGTTTTGTTTTTTATACATGGTTTTCCACTCATAAATCTTTTATCATTTTCACCATAGAACAGAAGCATAATTTTCATTGGAAAAATTATGGAAGATACTCTTTTTGATCCACTATCTGATTTGAGAAGCACATTTCTTATTGAGAACAAACCACTCAACATCAACCCACAAGTTATTGGTCAATAACTTTTCATCAAATTGAATACCATTTGATGATTCCTATTCATGTTATAGATTTAGATTAGTGGTATCCACTATTGGTTTCCAAAAATTATTAATATATAAATGATCGTCAATTTTGGGTTTCCAAGTGGAAGAATTAAAATTAATAAGCTTAATCATGTTACTATTTTTGTCATCCTTTGATGTATTTAGAATTTTTCAAAACAAACCATACAAATGCATTTATAATGGTTGAAATAACTAGAAAGGACTCTTGGATTTGTAAAAATGGACTTCGATTGG
This sequence comes from Viscum album, assembly GCA_963277665.1. NCBI lineage: Eukaryota > Viridiplantae > Streptophyta > Magnoliopsida > Santalales > Viscaceae > Viscum > Viscum album. The sequence continues at coordinate 420,135,414 of OY728128.1, forward strand.
CCAAGTTATAGGAAGAAACATCAATGGTTTAGATCAACCGTTGAGAATACACTGACATGCATGGTCGGAAAAGTTGATGAAAAAACTGTTGGAAATTCTTTTCTTATATAAACATTGACATATTCATTGTTAAGGGTGTAATGTAGCACTTGAGATTTTCCCAAAACATTGAACTCCTGTACTGACATTGTTCCAACTCCATTTTCGAATCCATTTTCACTATTGGAATCATGACTCCAAGTTCTTCATGGATATGACCTCAAAATTGTTTCTTACCACAGTCAATTTTCAAGTAAACTGATAACCTCCCCCACACCATCATTATTCTAACTATGTGCCTCAATTTTTACTTTTTTGGGTTAGTGGAATTCCTTGGTCTTGAAATTGAAAAAACGGAATAGAAAAAAATAACATGAGGGAACTACATGGTTTGGGGGTGACTACGACCATGGGAGAAGGGAGCTAGTTCAACTATATCTCTCTCTAGATGAATATCTGATGATTACAAAGAGTTACATAAAATTATTTTTTTCATACAAATTCTTGGAATATGATCATGTAGTATCAAGTTAAGAAACACCCCTTTTTTGATATGTTTGGGTTGTTTATCAACCCTTGGATAATCCTCCTGCCAATGGTTTATCTTAAACTACACAAGTTATGGCTTCAAAACCTTTAAAGGCCTGCAGTAGGCTGTTATAAATAATTGAAAGTTTAGCCTACCTATAATTTTGTCTTTCCTTCCATTGATTTATCACAAAAATGGGAGTGGACACCACCGTTTTCTTCTATTCGGGCCTCATTTTCCTTACATATAAATTATTAAATGTATGTTAAAATTAAAACCCACTAAGAATACAATGTATTTTTTTATTTTATGGGAGATGGGTGGCTAACTGAATGAATAAAAAATGAAAATAAACCAACTGAATTATTACACAAAAATGTGTTTTGGTTAGTAAAAATTTTATTTAGTTAATTACCAAAAATATTTGACTAGGATTGGTTATTTATTTTAATAAATAATAATAGTAGAAATATATATATTTTTTAAATTTTTTTATTAATTTGATATTCAAAATTACATGACAAATTAAGAATAACCATCAAAGAAACAAAATATTTTTTTAAAAGTATGTTATTATTTGAAGATAAATTTTTATTTTATAAAAGATAATAATTTATTTATGATCATTGGTTTTAGACCAGTTCTAATTGCATATAATTTTTTATCATATAATGGTATTAACTAAAAAAACAATAAAAACGAAATTATTAATGTAAATTGAAATCAGTAATGGAAAATAATAATAATAATGTTTATTGAATTTGGTTATGAATTTGGTTTTCAATTTGATAACTAAAAAATATATTTATAATCGATATTTAGTTTTTTATAACCAAAATTGAAATTCTCTCACCCCAAATTATTGGTCACCATAGTAGGAACATACATTTTGGATTCTTGAAAATTTGTATTCAATGAATCTATGTGTTCTTTCATAATGTATTGTGTACACTATATATTCAACTACCTCCCTCAAATCCCCCTAGCATTATATAAGTCTTCCTACTTGTGGACTATATATTGACTTTACATTTTTGAAAAAAAACAAGATAAAACAGAAAAATAGTAAATATAAACAAAAATTAATTCTGAGATATACAAAATGAAAAATATAAAATCCATAATTTTTTATATAGAAAGATAAACTGTTCTATGTTGTTCATCGAAAACAACATAAATGGTGAAACATGGTTCTGGTTGCTCTGTCAATATATTTTCTACACAAAAATCTAATTAGAAAATTTCACAGATAATTCAATAGTGATTATGACCTAAATAACATTAATAAACATATATGAACGAAACTTTTCTAAAGAAAAAATATTCCCCAAAAAAACCTCAACGAAAGTGAAATCTATTATCCAATAAATTTGTAATAAAATATAATAAATCATATATTTATATATATATATATATATGAATAAATTAGTGTTTGAAGTTTATAAAGGATTAATAAATTATCTATAGTGAGTGTTTAAGAAACAACCACATACCCCTATCAATTTTATTAATCCACCTTCATGAGCTTCCCAATAATTGTTTGGTCGATGAACAACTTTGAAAAAGATATTTTATAAATCAACCAAATTCAGACAAAAAACCATTTAATGGTTGGAAACTCTTTTAAAATGGAGTGTGGAGACCCTCTAGACTGTATTTGATTGTAAAAAATTGTGTAAACAATGAAAACCCGGGACTTCTCCTTCCAAACATTCAAATTCCACACCCATTTCGCCATGAAAATTCGAAATCGTATGTTAAAAAGATTCAATTTTGTAAGGGGAAAGGGATCACAAAGGGTCACCTGGTGAAAGTTGATTGAATAGAAAATCTCTTGTGGAGAGGATCCTGAAACCAATCTACCACCAAGAAAAAAGTACTTTAAGCTGGGAAAAAACCTCCCAACGGCACTTCTAGGGTTGAAACACCAATGAGGGAGGTATGTTAAGAGTGGTCCTGTAGTTTGATTTGATTGAATAAGAACCAGTAACCTTTATACTCTATCCTAGATGATCTGATCCCCCTCCTACCACAATTGCAATACTAAGAACAATGTCATTCGCTCTATCGTTTAACCATGATGAAAACATATCTATTCACCATTCACCCCAATTATTCTTAAAAAATTAATCAAACCATGGAATTATAAAATTTTGGAATAGATAGTGATGTTACCAATAATAAATAGTGATAAAAATTCCACAGACCTTTCTATATGTCAACCCTATCTCTATCATTATTCTCCAATAGATACCATTATTCAAAATAAAATGTGTGCCTTATAAACTTCTCAAGAAAAAATGTAGACCTTGGCCCCAATCATGAATTCAAAAAATATAAATAAGGATAATAAATAGCACAAATAACCTATGAAATCAAGGATAAAGGGTTTTATAAAATTTTCAAACCCTATGTAGAAAGTGAAGCATCATTAATGTATCTCAATTCATTGAATACCAAAACTCCACTTTCATTTGGTACACATAACATATCCCATTTCACCATATGGGATTTCCTTTTTTCCATCATGATATCCCCACCCAAGGGCTTATAATAATGAATATATCTAATAAATAAGACAATTTGGGAGATGAAAATTACACATGATATAAGTGGGGTTAGATCGGGAAACCACTTTTATAAGAATCTATTTCCCTTCCTTAGAAACTCCCCTTATACAACATATCTGAATTTCCTTATCAGTTGTATCAATAATAAAAGGGAATAAATCCTTATTTGATTTTACAAAAACAATTATAAGGTTGGGGAATTTTTCTTATCCACCACTTGGATGATAGTAGGTTAAGTTAGATCAAATTTCATAGAAGGACTTATGTATCTACTAAATGAAATTTCAGATTTAGATAAGTTATTTGAAGGGCCCAAAAAATTTTAATATATTGAAAACATATTCATTATGGAATGATTTTCCTATGAAGTGCATCAAGAAGAAATTTTTTTGTCATTTCCAAACTATAAATGGGAGACAAGGTGTGACATCGACATACTTTGCCACCATGAATCATTTTATTCTTTAATCGACCTATGATATGATTATAGAAAACATCATACACAAGGGTTAATAGGTAAGTGGAAAGAGTATCTCTATAATTAAGACTACGATAAGAAATAAAGACTCAGGTAAGATTTACGCTAACACTAATATTGAATGTAACTGAGGAAACACACTTTAACATCAACACATTTTTTACAAAATCACATCATACTAAGAAAAAAATGAAAAAAATCCATTTAACTATATAATATTCTTTAGTCATGTCCAATTTTAATTCCATTAAACCCCTTTTAGAGAGAGAGGGTTAATATTGAGTGAAAAATATCATGGTAGACCATGTCATTATACAATATGATCTATTTGAGAACAAAGGAATATTGTTTTTTATAAATAATTCATGAAAAAATTCTAATATAATAGACATTAGTTTTCGATAAAATCTTATAAGTAACATTACAAAGACCAAAATTCAAAAATAATAAAACTCTAGAATTATTTTTATCTTTTGGAATTATGGAGATCATGGTTTTATTAATTTATTTGATACAAGCCATACCTTTCCATAAATCTTTCAAAAGATGTGTGATATCAGGACCCACAATATGCCAAAATGTTTGAAGAAAATGGCATGAAATATAACTAGGTTGGGGGCCTTGGTAGAATGTATTTTTTAAATAGTTTAGATAAATTCTTCATTGATGATTTAATTTTTAAGATCAATATTCAAATAATATGTCAAAACTAAGGAGACATTGGAGGAAACTTTAGATTAAATAGAAATACCCCTTTAAGAGTACATATCATGAATAAATTTGAAAATAATTTCCTAGATTTCACTCTAATTTGAAAAAGTTATTCCTCCTTCATGCCTCTCTAATTTCAAAATAATGTGCTTACATATTCTTTCTAAATAACTCTAATATAAATTTAAATTATTATATTCTCTTTCTATATTGTGTGATTAATTTTCCAATGTGAACTAGATATTCTCTTATTTATTGAATTTTCTTCTAATTATTTTTCAAGAAACAAAATCCATGAGATCATAAAATCCAATATAGGGAGAGAATAAAACAAATTAATTGTCATCTCTAATGGAGAATATAAAAATTAATATATATGAAATTATAAAATTTAGATATTCATCATTGCTTAAGACCAATAATGTCCTTTTTCATTTTAGAATAATAATCAGAAATACAAGAATTCCATGATGGCCTGAACATGAACTCATAGTCTTCCTCCTTTATAGAAATGTTTTCAAATGTGAAAAAACTTATATTTTTAACATGTGTCCAACATATTTTGTTTTGAGAACAATAGCACAATTATTTGGTGGAATAAGGGAAATATGGGATACCTAAAACAATGGAAAACATCATTCCACTCATAAGTCCCCATAAATATATCAATTCAGTTGAATATCTTTGGTCTATTCATCTTTCCCAAATACTATGTGAATTGATATTATTTGAATCAAAACTTATAACACCAAATAGGCCTCAAAACATCCGAGAACTCTACCAAAATACAAGGAGGCCTAAATTAACACTTATTTTTTTATTTGGATAAGTATATAATTAATTTCCCCACCCATAAAATTAATTTCCATAGATTTAATTTTTTCACAAGCCTCGTAAGTTACGAAAATTTCCATTTATCAATAAGATTTATCCATATTTATATGTCAATGAATTACCATTCAAAAATTTCTTCCTTCTCAATGGATGAAGCAATATGATTTTGAGTGTAATTTATAATTTTACCAAAGTGTGCATATTTCCTTAGAAATCATAAGAAACTTGCATGAACCTATCTTTCCACTAAAAACAGTGTGGAGGACCCAAACTATAGACCACACCAACCATTTACATTCATTCCAACTTTTTTTTTCAAATTGGGAGACTAAATTCTAGTAGATGTTTGAGAAAAAAAAGGAGTAAACTAATTGTTCTTGGATTGATGAGATAGTTATAGTTCCTACAGAATAGATTCATTACTTCACACATGATGGCACTTCTTGACAGACTAGAAGATGAAGAGATAAAAATGTATTTGAATCCCATGATCTAGAGACACCGATGAATCCAATAACACTAATATTATGAATCACCAATCTGACAAATAAGATCTAAACAAGATAAAACTAGATGAAACATGTGAGATAGAAAAGATCCAAATCCATTAAAGAAGAAATGAACCTGATGAAGATCACAAGCCAGCTATGATTGGAAAAAACATATCAAAAAAAGAACTGAAGGTATCATACAAAGATTCCTATCCCACAATGATCATAATCCTACTAAAATTAGATGAATATCCCAATTCAAAGAAGATCATATATATGATATATGGAAGAAACTATTTGATTAAAACATGAAAAGGATCGCAATCCAAATATCGTTCGATGAAACAAATATATAAATGATGAAGACTACAACCCAATTAAGTAGATGAACTAACTATTCTAATTACAAAAATCTGAGCCCAGTGTAGTAGATCTATGGAACCTAAAGAAATAAATTTATGGTTGATGAAACATGGTGATGATCCAAAATAAAATTGTTTTTCTTTCACAAGATGAAATTCATGAACTAGTAGAAGAAATAGAATCCAATGATATTGAAACTAATTAATAAAATACTGAAATGGATCACCCAATGGTTGAAAAAACAAGGCAAAACTCTAAAAAATCATTCTCACAAGGGAGAAAAAATCTCTTATGGATTTATACTTTTTAATATAAATGATAATAAATGTAATAATTTTTTTATCAATTGTTTTAAAGTGATAAAAATATATAATATTACATAAAGATTATAATTTAGTTAATTTTTATTAACTAATTAGAAAATAAATATAGTTGTGATATTAATCATTTTCTATAAGGGATTTGTTGGGTTATGTGCATCATCTTGGGAAGAATCGTCCATTTGTGAAATACAGAAAATAAAAAAACAAAACAAATGGGTGAAGAAAATTATTGGGGAGGGTGATATTCAATGAAATGTATGTGACACGTATTTCATATATAAATATTCTAATTATAGATATTGATATATGTGTAATTGATCATAATACAACTCCCCATCCTCCTCCTCACCATCCACCTTACAGTACTACAATAAGGACATATTGTATGTTAGAAATATCGATTGTCAGTGCCCAAAAAGAAATGACAATTTAATCAATTTAAAAATCATGTGGCCTTTATCAATTCTTTATTTTAGAATTGATAAATGAGGGTTTTATTAGTACTTTATTTATCACCGATAAAGGATATTCACCAGTTCTTTTTTCAGTTTTGTTCACAGAAATACATGATACTTCATGGTTGGTGCAGTATAGAAACCCTAACAAAAAAGCATAGAATATAGAGCATAGAATATTTCATTAAAAATTACAGTTATACTCAATTGAATTATAAATATTATACTGTTCCACCATTTCTATTAAGAGTTTATATTTAAATGTTTTCATACAAAATATTTACATTTATGTGATACTTACAGTTAGTGAAAAAATTACAACCCTATATGCAAAAACAAAACTCTTATATTTGGATTTTTCCAATGATTAAATTCTATAAAAAATTGTGTCCCTTAAATATAAAAAAAAATTATTTTAGTAATAAAAATTAAAAATAATAATAATAATTTTAATGTTATATGAGCCAAATATAAAAAATTATATTGTCAATTACAAAATATATTAATGATATTATGAGTTATATAATTAATTTTATTATTAGTGATTATATTTTTAATTATATTTTTAATTAATAATTAAACAATTAATAAATAACTATATTATAAATTATTAATTATATTATTTATTGATTTTTTATCAATTTTACTCTTTTTTACAAAATATATTAATGATATTATAATTTATTATTTATCTTAATTACTTAAATTATTGTTAATAATTATATAATTAATTACAAGTATTTAAATTATATATTTTTATATTATAAATTATAAATTTATTTATTTATTACAATAATTTATTATTATTTATTGGTTTTTATTTATACAATTAATTACGTTAATTATGTTAATATTTATTACCACTTGCACACTAAATGTGAAGTATTTTCATTCCTTCTAACGAGGGTCGCTATTTATGCATCACGAGACTCATATTTCCAAATATAGATCATTTCAATAATTTTTGAAAAAAATGATCTTTTTTTATTGGTTTTGAGAATGTGAAGTTCCTTTTAAACTAATATTCCACTTTTATATTGAAAAAATACACTTTCAATCATACATGAAAAATCTTTTCCTGAATTCATGTGTGGCCGATTCCAAAATTTAATGAATTAAATAGGTACCATTGTCCAAAACATTCAAGAAACCTAGATAATTTTTTTTGGTTTTTGGATACACGACTTTGGTTTTAGACTAAAATGACACTTTTATGTTGGAAAAATGAACTTCAAGTCATATCATGCACATAATGTCTTAGATTAATTTTTTGTAAATTATTACATATCAAAAAAAATTTATGGATCATTTCATTTTTCTCTAAAGACATTATAAGTTTTTTTATTCAATTTTGCCGATGTGTTGTGTGTTTTAGAGTAAAAGGATACATTTAATGTAAAAACACACACTCTTAATCATTCCAGAAACATTGTGAATTAGATAGATTTTTGGTTGATTCTAACTTGTGAAGAATAAATTATGGGTCGTTCTACCAAGGTGTCAAGACATTTTGTGCTCTTTGTCTTAGTTTAGTTTATGTTAATCACTTTTTAGACTAAAATTACAAATTTTTTGTGTTAAAACAAGCACTTTATGTCATACATGACATTTCATGTGTCATATTAACATGTGGTAAATTACTACACATTATAAATTAATTATGGATTACTTTCCTAAATTAGGACAACAATATAATAATTTTTCTTGGTTTTGTCAATGTGAATCTCATTTTAGACTAAAATGACACTTGAATATTGAAAACAAGAACTTTGCGTCTAACCACCCACATCATATATCATATTTACAAAAGATATATTTATACCTTACAAATGAATCATGGATAATCTTTCTAATTTATCAGGACAATATAAGATACTTCTCATAGTTTCGTCCATGTGACACATGTTTTAGAGTAAAATGATACTTTATTAATGTGAAAACATGAAATTTGAGTCATACTAGTCACATCATGTGTAAAATGGATTTGCAGGAGATTCTTACATGTAAAAATGAATAATTTATTATTTTCATAAAGTATGAAGAGAATTATAGCACCACAATTATCATTGGGATGGTAGGGATTGTGGGTGAGGGAAAGGTCATGTGGTCAAGTCCCCCGAACCTGTAGGTTTAATATAATTTTTTCCTTGTGTCGGTTTCCATGGTAGATGATGTAATCAAACATATATAAATATAATTCGATCTTTTTTCCTCAATTTTGTTTATGTGAGTCAATTTTTAGACTAAAATGAATTTGTTATTGTAAACATGCTCTTGGAGCCCTACCAGTGACATAGTGTGCCAAATCAACATGTTGTTATCTCATATACCTCAAAAATTAACTATAGATTTTTGATCTAAAGTGCCAAGTAAATTCGAGCTTTTTTGGTTGGTTTCGGATATATAAAACATGTTTTTGAGTATAATGACACTTTTAATGTGAAATTATACACTTTGAGTAATGAAACCTACATCGTATATTGGGTTGATGTGGAGTCAAATTTTAAACATCAAATAATGAATAATGGGTTGTTTTGACACAATATCAATACAATATGAGCTCATTTTCGTAGTTTTGGCTTTGTGAATCACATTTTACGCTAAAATGAATTTTTTTTAATACACACTAGGTGTCCAAACATTGTGAATCAAATTTATTTGAAGTTTATTCCAACTTGTAAAAGAAATTATTCATTTTACCTAAAGTATGAGGACAATTTGAGATCATTTCATAAATATTGTCTGAAAACCCCACAATTTGGAGTAAAATGACACATTTATTGTGAAAAACACAATTGGTGTCATACCAAACACATAATGTGTATCATTTACCTTTCGTTAATTCCAACTCTTAAATAATGAATTATGTATATTTCTTATATATCATCATGACAATATGAGCTTGTTTTATTTATTTTGGCTATGTGAATCATGTTTTATAGAAAAATAGAATTTTTATTATCATAACATAAATTATGTTACATCAGGCACATCATGTTTCAAAACTAATTTTGGTTTATTCCTAGTAATTAAAAATGATGTATGGTTCATTTTCCTAAATTATCAAGACAAAATGATCCACTTTTATCGATTTTTGGCTATGAGACATGTGTTTTAGAGTAAAATGGCACTTTTGTAATGAAGCCATACACACTACAATGTCTGTATGAATAATGATATGTCTATTAATATAAGTTAAAAATGTGTTATAGATCATTTTAATAATGTAACATGAGAATATGAGCTCATTTTTGTGGTTTTATCTTTCTGAATAACATTTTAACAAAAAATGACACTTTTCATTATGAACACACATTAGTAGTCATACTAGCCATATCATGTATCAAATTGATGTGAAATAGATTCCTACACATCATAAATGAACTATGCATCATCTTTTAAAATTATCATGAAAATATGAGCTTGTCTTTTCTTTTTTGGCTATGTGAGAAATTTTTTAGAGGAAAATGACACTTTTTAATGTGAAACACACACATTGAGTCATACTAGACACAAAGTGAGTCAGAATAGTGTATTTTAGATTCCATGATACAGTAACTGAAGTTTTCATTATTTTACTAAATTATTAAGAAAATTTGGTTCATTTTCTTAGTATTTTCTATCTAAATCAGGTTTTAGACTAAAATGATATTTTTTATTGTGAACATGAACTTGATGTCATACCAGACACATCATGTGCCATATTACTATATAGATGATTAAAACACATAAATTTGAAGTAAGTATCGTTTTATTAATTTATGAAGAAAATATAACTTCATTTAATATGTTTTGGTTTTTTGAAATTTGATTTTGAGGAAAATGACATGTTATCATGTGAAAATACACATGTTGAGTAATACTATCCACAAAATGTGTTAGATTGATGTTAGTTTGAAAACTACACATAGAAATTATATTATGGGTCATTTTTATAAATTATAATGATATTATGAGATTTTTTATTGGTTTTTATTATCCAAATCCCATTTTAGACAAATGCAACATGTTTTATTGTGAACATACACTTGGCGTCATACCGGGAACATCGTTTGTCGAATTAATGTCAGGTGGATTACAATTCATAAAAAATTAATTATTGATTATATAATTAATTAATCAAGATAATATGATCTCATTTTGTCAGTTTTGGATACATAAAACATGTTTTACAGTAAAATGAAAATTTTTTAATGAGAGAACGCACACATGGATTTATACCAACCACACCATGTTTCAGAATAATGTACGGTCATTTCCTACAAATAGTAAATAAATTATGGATAATTTTCCTAATCTCTTAAAATAATTCAAGCTCATTTTCTCAATTTAGAATACGTGACTTTCAATTTTAACAAAAATGACACTTTTGTATTGAAAACACACACTTTGAGTCATAACTGCAACATCATACTTTTGATTAACATATGATATATCCCTACACATCATAATTCCATTATTTATCATTTTAATCAAGGATCAAGAAAATTATAGTGTATTTTATTAGATTTTTATATTTGATACATGTTTTAGACTAAATGTACATGTTTATATTGAAACACACACTTCAGGTAAAACTGAAATTGTCATATATTATAATGATTTGAATTTAATTAATAAATAATATAAAATAATGATGGATTTATTTCTAAAATTATAAAGTAAATACATGTCCATTTACCTAGTTTGGTTTATGTGTGGTGTTTTTTTGAGTAAAATGACAATTTACATATGAAAACAGATAATATGAGTCAAACCGACCACATCATGCGTCTGATTGATGTCCAGAAAATTATTAAATGTCAAAAATAAACTATGGATGATTATCTTCAATTATCACACAATATGATATCTTTTACTTGGTTTTTCCAATGCAAATCACTTTTTATACTAAAATGAATATTTTATATTGAGTTCAAGAATTTTTATTCCTACTAGCCACATCATGTGTCAAATTGAAATGTGGTTGATCCCTAAAAATCAACAATTATTTATCAATTTGTTTCAAAATGTTATAAAATAATATGAACTTTTTTTATCAGTTTTAGATTTTTGATGATTTTTAGATTAAAATGTCACATTTTTTATGTGAAAACAATTACATAGGCACCTACCAGTAACATTGTGTAGAAAATTGACAAGTCTTCTATTCCAATATAAAAAATGAATTATGGATAATTTTATGAAAGTATCCAGAGAATATGATATATTTTTATTATTTTTAGATATGTCACATGTGATTTAGAGTATTGTTACTCTTTTTTAATGTGAAAACACACAATTGAATTCAAACTAGCCACATCATGTATCAGATTAACATGTGGTAGATTCCCAAACAACTCAAATGAAATATGGACACATTTATTTATCTTTGAAAACAATATGATCTTATTTTATTGGTTTTTATAATGTGATGTTCATTTTTAATTAAAATGACTCTTTTATAATAAAAATACATACATTTATTTATACCTTCCACATAGTGTGTATAATTTACACGAGGTAAACTCATAACGATATATAATGGATAAAACAATTAAAAAAATCATAGGTAATTATGTTAACTTGATGTTAGGAAACATTTTTACACCAAATACTTTTCTCTATCATCTCATAAAAAAATTATTTCTTCTTTCGAGTATGTGGATTTTTTGGGGATCCCAGAAGTACTATGAAAATATAGACCATAATATGATTAAAAAATATTTTAAATAAAACTGTAACTACCTTCAGAAATAACTATTCATTAATTCATGTTTTTTGATGGTATATAATTTCTTTCATAAATTCCCAAAACTAAAATACACAATCATTTCCATTAATTTGTTTCAAACACTACAAAATCATTAAGAAATAATTAAATTATATTGAAATATAATTTAATACTTCAAAATTATAGTATATATACCTTAATGTGTCTCCATTTTAAGAAATACATTGGATTATTTTGGTCATTCACTGAACTCATACCATGATTTATTTGAGATTTTTAGAGCAGCCTATCATAAAAAAAATTGATTGAAAAAACTAAAATGTGTAATTTATTATTTATCTAAAAACTATTGATTTTAATGCATTAAAAATTCATAGTGTAAATTATGTCTGATGAATATTTTGGATATCCTTATTTTAGATATAAAAAATAAACATTTATTGTTTTTAAAATGAATTTCATGAGCATCTAGTACTTCATAAAAAAATGAGAAATGAAAAAAATATTTTTTTTATACAATTAAATTGTAGAGTTGTACCCCTAGAGTGTAGTAATAAAGATAAATCTATCATCTGTTCTTTTATTTTCAAACATCATTAATAGTTTATTTTTTTCAAAAAATTTATTCCATTTTCAAATGATCATCTATCAATGAAATTATTGTTTGAATAGTGATTCCAAATTTAAATTCATAGGGGTGTCCCTTGATTTTGAAGTAATAAATAATCATTTAGAAAATATGAACATTTCTTAATTGAAATGAACATAGTAGAAATTTTCTAGAAATAAAAATTATGAAAATGTTCCTCATGTAACTATTCCAGTCCGAGACTACTAACCATTCAGACATGAAATATCCATTTATACTTGTAGGACTAATTGTGTCTATAATGGACACACAATGTATTTCATAATCATAGAAACTCTAAGAAACATTAACATCTTTAAATTTCGTATCCACAAGAACATGTAATGTTAAAAAGGTGATATTAGAACTAGGGGTGAATGTGTTCTCAAAATGATCAATTATTTTATTGGTTGATCCAAAATATTTTCTTAATGCAACCTTCTATATCTCATTCGCCTTTTCCATTTATAATAACATACCACATTTTACAACATCATTCATCAAAAATTATTTATTTATAATTTGAATAAAAACATTAAAGGACACACCTCATCAGCCATATATATCATTAAAAGATCAAAGGGATATTCATGAAAGTTCCAATATAACCAATGAAAATGTGGACATCCATATCATTAAGAGAAATGGAAAACCTGACCACTGAATTATGAGCTACTTCAATCCAAAATCCCATGGTTTATTTTGTGAGTTTTCTATTTTGTGTAATATCTCCTTGTATATTTTACACCTTACCACTCACACTAAGGGGATGGATGGGTGCTGATAGATATAAATCACACAAAAAATTCTCCCTATAGAATTATAGTAAGAGAAAATTATCTTTGGATTTTTATTCACACATAGAAAAAAGAATTATGACTTTAATTGATTACTTCAAGTAATTTAGGTGGTTTTTTTAATGGATAGCCATAATGATATTGGGTTCATGTGGGTTTGGATGTTATGTTTTTAGTTTAACTTTTGGTTCTCTTTAATACATTCATATACAATGGTCTAAAAAACTAGCCCAATCAATAATAGTTTTTAAATCATTAATTTTGTGCTAAAATCCTCTAATCATTTCATATGTATCTCTTTCTAGATTTGTCTTCTCAAAACATTCTCGAGGTGACACCTCAATACCTGAACCTCTAACATGAAATATTGTCATGGCTGCTTTAAAGCTGAGGAAAGACATTTTTTATTAGGTATAGTTGGTGATGATTCTTGTGATTAAACCATATAATAATTAATAAAATAAATAGATATTTCTATTAAATACTATTACAAATCATACCAAATTACTATCATGACATTCTTATACATGATTCCCATACATCTTTGGTGTTTTCATCTTCTAGTTTTCACTATTTATTTTCATGGGCCTCCTTCCATAGAACATGTTGTCGGATGAATAATTTATTGGATTCTAATTCATATGTATATATATTAACAATGGTCCATATGTTGTTTCATATTACATAAAAAGTTTAATGTGTATTTCAAATATATACCTCTTAATAAAATTGAAGCATAACTTGTCATTTCGTTACAGTGGGGGTAAAATGGTTTTCATGCATTTTTTTCATCAGTCCTTTATTGTTTCATAAATTAGCAATTTATAATAAAAGTTTATAAAATAAATAATTTCAAATATAATATTATCAATTACATTACAATCTAAATGATTCCTTATCATAATTAGTAATAAAATATGTCAATGTTTCATGGATTATAATTCTTAAATACATAGTTGGTGGGGAGGTGTTTACATTCCCCTTAGCATACATGTGATGTCTCTTTATCAAATGTGTATAAGGGGATCTATGACCATAAATATCAATCATTAATAAATTTTTTATAGAAATTATCTTAAATAAATGAACTTTTTATGGAATATTTAAAATTAAATCAAAGTTTAATTAGATATATTTTTCAGTAAGATATAGAAACTATACCATAATTTACCCTAATATATTCTCAAATGATAATCCTAAATAAATTTTTCACAATATTCCATTTGTTTATATTAATCAGAAAATACATTTGAGTTGTGTCTAGGATGTTTCTAATGAACATTGATTTGTTGGTTTTAACAGAATGACCACATTGATTCCTTCTAACCTCAAATTATAAACCATTTATTATTTCATCAATTACTGTAGTTAACATGGTGATGCTACATCGATTCTGTTTATCTATCTGCATGTTGTTGATCAACAAGAAAATTCTCATTTTAAGAATTGATTACTTGTTTTTCCTTGATATAGGTAACACTATCATGTGGAAAGGTTATTATCTCTCTGAATAGTTATGAATATAATTTATATTATATATGTTTCGTATAAAACACATAATATTTCGAGAAAAATAATATTATATTATATAAAAGTTTACCCATTCAATGATACTACTTTTGTTCATTAAAATTTGAATATATTTGTATCCTCTATTGATTATCGAAATTCACTCCTTTTGGTTCCCACTAATGTACAATACACTATATACATTGGGGATTGAATAAAATGACTGTGAATTACTATGGAAAGGGTCATCCACAATTGGATATTTATCTGACACTATTATTGTATTATCCCCCAATAAAAAAATTAACCAATTCCTATTTATGGGTTCTGAAAGATAAAATACATTCATTGCATATCATTCCATTATTAATATTTCATCCTTATTCCCTTCCATAGAAAAATTCACCTTCAAAAACCTAAATTCATTGACTTTAACTTCACTCCTATTTTAAACCCATTTTCAACAAAAAAATAGTCACTTGAAGTCCTGTATAATCAATCTTTATTATATGTTTAAGAATTCCAAAGTATGACATTTTCACCTAAATATGATATCTGACTTTGGAACCATATATGTTAATCACCTCTCCTATAATCACAAATATACATTTTTCTATTGTACTATGATCATATTATTCCATTGTATAGAACATATAGAAAAATTACCTAACAATTTCAAGATTACACATTTACACTTGGTCCTATAGGTAGCCATCAAATTCATCTAGCAATTGATTCCAGATAAGCATATAACTCCTTATAAAAATAATCTTGAAACTATCTGATAAATTATTGATTATTTATATTTGATATCCATATTTCATACAATAGAGGATTCAAAATTTTAATAATTACTTTGTTCGGTTTAATGTATAGAAAAACCTATGCACTATTATATAAAATACAATGGTTAGATTTATCCTTCTCTGTAATATTAACAATAACATCATCTCTCTAAAAATCCATTCTCCCATATGGCATACACTATGATGAGATTTTGAGAGTCCAATTCAATCAACATATGATAAGTAATTGGTATAGAATTTAAAAACTTATTCATCAATATATCACTAATCAATAAAACCTTATGTCTTCATTTCATGATGTAACAATTACAAAAATATATATATAATTCAATGGATTATATCCACATGTAATCTACATGACTACATAGTTGAATTTCTATAATCAAGTTTACCATCATATGGATCACTATATCAAATAATGAAGGTTGGTATAACATCTATGTTTTATATAATATGACTAAAATTTACTTTTTCATGGTTGGAAACATTATAGGGCCTATAACATTACTGCATATGGATTTAAAAAAGAAGATAATTATGGTTAATGTATGGCATAAAAATTGAGGAAGATAGCAATGTTAGGCTAAAAACAATATATCTAGCATCAAGATATGATAATAATGTAATTTTAGTCCGTTTGACTTAAAATTAGTCATTGATATGAAATTTTTGATATTGTATGAATACCCCTCTAGAGAATTTTCATCATTCAAAATGTTAAAAGATAGATATTTATTTTTCATGGATAGAGTGTAAGCTGTAGGAGGAATAAAATTCTATCTTTCACCCTTCACGAGTTCCAACTATTCTTTTATCCTCATCTAAATCAAATCCAACCTATCATCAATTATATATTTTTGTTTCTTGTATGTTTAATAATGTTCCAATAACACTATCACATGAATTCTTTTAATCATGACTGAAATCAAGAAATTGGGTAATGTATAAATAATTTCAGAACAATAATTCAATGAAAATGGGTCACTTTTTCAATCCTAATTTTGAATGTTTTTTCAAAAAAGTATTTTTCAAAATTATTTTCAATATCATTTTATTTATCAATATTTTAATTACCCTTTTGTAAAGATAGATTTGTATATTGATCTATATTTTTATCAAAATATGTTTTCCAATATTGGGATTTATGTTTGTAGGGTAAACTTTTTTTATCTTCTAATAAAATATTTTGTTGGGAGTTTTTCATACTAACAAATTTTATACCTTATTCACAAATAGGAAATTAGAAAATTACTTAAATTAAATATACTATATTTTTTCTATTAGTATTAAATTAATCTATCATACCACACAACATTGATTTCAGTGTGAACTGTTAACTACTTTGAGAATAATATAATGTAACACATGTCTCCAACATCAATTTCATATCTTCAATCAATGGATCCAAATAAACGCCGATATCATTATCAGGTTGTTCTTTTATATATAGAATAAAATACTAAAAAATGTATTTTCAATTCATGCATAACCATGGTGAAAATATATCATTTTACATCATAAATGGCCATGAACTATGATTACCCTTTTGTGCTCCAAGAGGAATCATTTCATTTGTAGATAATTCAAGACAAAAGTTTCTCATCTTATTTGCAAATTCATGATACTTATAATATATATTTTTCCACTATAGAAAGACTACAAGGTATCTTGGTTTCTAGTATTCAATTATTGTACAAGTTTACCATATTAGTTTTATATTGGTTTCTCGATAATCATATATTTTTCTAAACTATATAATGATATAAAATTACCAAAAAACATTCCATGGAATTGATTAATCTTTATTATATAAATACATTCAAACTTAGTCAATTATATGAGTGATTCATGATTAATGAGAATAATTATATAATCACTTTGGAAAACATATATTTTCTCATAGATCATACTGATATAACATAATCCTATTTTAGTATTATATTTTCTATATGGAATCTCATTTTATTCTGGTATAGTATCATTCAGGGCTCCAAATAGCTCTGTAAAGCTTGTGTCACTCTATCCATTGCTATCATTCAAATTATATAGCTTCAACATAGTATAAAATTTTGTATATTTCATACAAAATATATATATATATATATCTCTTTGAATATCTATTTAACTTATTAGATATTTTTGGAAAATAATGAATTCTATCTTCAATTACCAGTTTTATTTTGTCCATATGATCTCATTAATCATTAACACTAGTATACAAATCAAATGATCCATTAATAATAGTATTATCCCAGTCAGTATTTACTTTTACCTTGTCCATGTTTTTAGGAAAATATTTATATCATTGATCTATTAAATGATAAATGAAATGTTCTTGAAACTATTTTGCATGAATTATTATATAATAACAACAATGTAAACATGACAAAGAATTTAAGAAGGGTTGTATGCATTCTTTATTGAAAAATTCATGAAATATTTAACTCCAAACTCATAATCCATGATCATATAAATATAATCTATCCATTTTCAATTCATATACATCAAACAATGTTCAAAAACATTCATTTTGTACAAAAAATAAATAAATACACTTATGGTAACCATACAATGTATATATAAATTAATATGTAAACAGTGCATCAAAAATCAAGTGTAAATATAAAATTATTTATGTGTGTGTGACCAAAAATATTTTTATGAAAACATTTAAGATTTATGATTTCTTGAAATATAGGAACTTTAAACTAATATGAGAACTTTATTGACATTTCTACAGAATTGGATTATTTTCCTTAGAGAAATTCCATACTCACACTTGATAGACAAGGATGAAATGAAAACAAAATCGACAATGAAAAAATAGATGGTGTTTGTTATGTTTCCACATATGGATAAACCTATGGTGACCTAAACATGTGATATCTTGAGGGAAATATTCAACAATATTGTATCAGTGTTGGACTTAAAGTGATGAAAAGGGTAACATTTATCAGTACTAACTAGAAGGGTTGATAAAAGTAAATTATACCAGTACTGATAAAGGGGTATCATTATTAGTGCATTTTTTGAACTCTAATAAATTTTCATCTCTCTCTGTGATATTCTTAGAGCTGATAAAATCCTTTAACAAAATAATATTACTAATATATACATAAGAAAATTCATATGAAAAAATAAATTTTTACTTATTTACATTATTTAAAAAATTCATGAATATAATTGATATAAATAGGGTATATTTATATATATATTAATAATTTAATAAATTATATGAATAAAAATTATTTTTCCATGATTCATCCTTCACTGGGCCATTACCCTAGCTATCTATCCTAATGGGTCTCCTATAATACCTTGGTTTTTAACTTAGGAGTTCAAACCCTATAGTGTCTCGAAAAGAATTGTGCTATGGTATAATATGTGTATTAAATTTTATCCTTTCAAAGTATCAATTTGATATGGGTGTTATAGATGTATTGTTAATATGTGATATTAGATTATATATATATAACATTTAATGTATATATGAATTTATGTGTATGAATTATGTTATTTGTATGTGTTTTGATTATATTTATATTGATGTTGTACATTTGAACATTGGGATTCAATGAAAAAGTTACTCTTCCTTGAATTCTCCAATTGAATAACTCTCGATGTTCTGGTTTTCCTCTGATATAAGGGGAATTACCTCATGTTTGTTTCTCTTTTTTACCTCATATAGCATGAAAATATCCTTCTTGTACAAGCTGAACATCAATATCATTTTTCACTTAGGACTCGTGATCTGAATCAGTATGATGATAATCATTAAGATTGGATTCAAAGGATAAAATAAGGACCTATTTTAAATAATCATTCCCATATCCACCACATGGTACCATGGAACTAGTTTCATTAACCTTTTCCAACTCCCCATAGGAATTTCGTGTCAAATTGTTGACATACACTCCCTGTCCGAGAAGCTCATTTGTGGTGAGATTTTGAACTGAGTGAGATCCCACAACAAAGGTAGAGGCATGGATCAAGGATTCCTTCCAATCATTTTAAGGCACAATATAATATTTCCACCACCTACAATTCTAAGGAAGATTCTCCTTCATATAGACTATGGAGCAGACATAGTCCCTCTAAAATTCCCCAACATAATACTCTATTACATAACATTTATAGAAAAAGTCAAGTAGAAATTCATATTCATTATTTAGATTGAAATCATGTTCATCTATCAAAAAAATTCAATCATAGTTTCCCCAAGATCAACATCATAAGGAAACTAGAGTAATTATTGAATTTGGACTCGCCTATTGAATTATCAAGATTAATAGGGACACTGATTCCTAAAGCAATGTTAAAGAGAATATTACAGTGCCATAGAATTTAGATTAAACCAATTACATGAACAATAATTGGGATATAGTATTCCAGTTTTTCAAATAGATTGAATATGGAATCCTATTATTTAATAAAGAACATCCTAGGATTCATATAGGTTGACTAAATCCCCCATGATTTCATCATCAAACCATCAAAAAGAAAAATAATATGAAAAAACCCCACCCATTAGAATGAATTTGAAATCAAGGTATCTAAAAACAATCATGATATAATTCACATGGTTTTCCATTCTCCAATTATTTGAACTTACTAGAAATAGAAGATGGGAAATGAAAAAAAACATAAAATTAGAGAATATCTCATTAATAACATCCCAGTTCACCCCAAAGTAATTCATATTGACCTTTTTAAGGATAAAATCATTAAATAATGAATTCAAGAAAAAATATTATATGATTTGATAGAAATAATCCTTATAAATAGAAGCCATAAATACTTAAAAACACTTCTCATTAGAATAAGAGGTCCTCCCAATGTCACCCTTCAAAGTCTCATACACATATGGAAGATCTGGTTTATCCAATGTTACTACTGCCAATGCCTCCCCAATAGCTAAAATATCAAAGACAATGAATTGTGGGATATCCATGGGCTATCCCTAAACACCATTTCCTCATTAAGAGACCAATACCCCCAACTTAAGATATTTTTCTTCTTAAAATATATTAAATTATAACACTATTTTGGGAATGTGTTTTTCTTAGGAATATCTCATAGATTCAAAGAGATTATTGGGTGATTCATGTTGTAAAAAGGTTATTGGGGCACAAATCGTATAGTGTTTCATCTAGAGTTTTATTTTTATTCACATGATGTATTTATTGTCCTTGAAAAGGTGGATCAAGATCATGTTCTTGATGAATCAACTTCTGATGGTGTAGAAAGGATTATGGAACTCAAAGCGCATCCATAACAAGATCTTATGTTTCAAGAAGGATTAATGTGTTTTAGGAATCAGGGTATCGTAATCTTTTGTAATACTGGTATTTCTCTGATGTGCATAGTAATTTCCACACACATGTCAGACAAATTGTTTTTGCGACTATCATCATGAAAAATTCTTAAATTCATGATGATTTAATTATTGAATTCCATTTCTTAATCATTATTCAATTACGGATTTCCCCAATGGAAAATACATGAATGATTGATGAAGATAAAAACTTTCTCATCCCGATATAGGGGATTGGATTTTGGATAATATACTCTATCCCTAAGTAATTATATCAGATTATTTTTCCCTCAAAAGACTTAAAATTTGGAGACTATGGAATCATATTTTCCTCTCTTAATCCAAGATTATTTTGATTATAGGACTTGGATCCATTTTTTAATCCTCACTCTTCTAATAATTCAATAAACTAATTGTGGGTTATAATTAGCTATCTAAAATGGTTCTTCTTTCACTCAAAAATCCTTTGTAATGTTTCTTCAGCTATGGTTCTTTCGAAAAAATATTAAAAAGAAAAAAAACATTCCTGTTATGGTTAGTTTTCTAGAGTTTTGGTTTTGGATTATTTTAATTAACCTCTTATTGATAAAATATTTTTGGTATATAATGACTTAAATAATGATTTATCAAATTATTTTAAAAATATTCTGGACTTCATGAAAAATTAAACATCCTCAAACACTCGATTGAATGGTTCCAAAGCGATAACTATAAGATTTTTTGTTATTTGTAGATATTTTTTGTGTTTAAATTTACATAGGGTGTTCAACCTCTTATTTTCCTATCTATCAACGTAATGAACAAATGATTTATCATTGGAATTACCTTATTTTAAAAATTCCTCATAGTGTATTCACACAATATTACATATGGAACACATAAAAACCTTATAATTAAATAGTGAGTGAAATAAAAGTTTTCTCTTGATGTTAAGGAACATATACTGATGAAATTGTAACATGACCTTTGAGATAGTACTATGACTCTTATGAATATTAAACCAGACAATGTAATAGTAAATTCACTAATGAAAGTATAAATAAAATTTATCCATCTTATAAGTGACAATATGGTATAATTTTATCATATATTTTTTAAATTATTAATAAAGTGTAGTTATTTTTGTAAGTCATATATATTTAATTAAAATTATATGATTAATTTAATTAATAAAAAAATAATTATCTTAAAATTAATTAATAAATTATTATTTTGATTTATTCTGATCATATGATAATTTTAGGAGACTTTAATTAATTTTTCAATGTGTTACAAAATTAATTTTAATTTTAAAATTTGTACTTTTCAAGTATATTATGATTTTAATTAAAAATTAAATTTATCATATTTAGAAAATTATTTTCATAAAATGAATTAAATTTTATAATTCTATATGTCAAATAATATTTAAGGTGAATTTTTGGTATTTTCCTAAAATACATGAATTTTTTATGAAAAGTAAAATATGATAATTTATAATAAATGATAAATAAATGAATTTATACATCATCCTTGAGTCATAGATGATGTAAATGGACATAGGTTAGAAATTAAATTCTCTATTTAATATTTTTGGATATAAAAATCAAGACCATTCATAGTCTTGAGCAAAAATATTAAACTAATGATTAATATAATTGGAAACCCCTCCTCTCCTCTACTATAAATACCAACACTCTACCTATTCTCTTCACTCCTATAAAGCCATTTTCTGTGTCCAAATTATAATACATTATCCTCCCAATATCTTTTTTATGTCCATAAGCCCTTTGAATCTTCAAAAGGCCAAATAATCTCCCCCAAAAAGACTCTCAAGGAAGATAAATTCAAGTGGTAAATTCCACTTTTATTTTCTATTATTTTCAGTCAAGTACCATTCTTTCTTTTTCTTTCCTCAGTTATTTTCATCTGAATTATATTATAACTATAGTACCTTACATGTAATATTATTTTGATATGATAATGGAATAATTTATCATCTTCACTCTTTTACACTCCATTTATACTAGAATTGAAAACACCATCTGAGATGTGTTAATTTATCACATTCATTGATGACGGGTTTTCAATTTCCATTACCATCATTAATTATGGACATGAAAATAATTTTATTATTGAAATAGAAAATAATAAATTTAGTTTATCTTATTTAAGGTTCGAGAATATTTTTTTCTCATGATATTATTTTATAAATAAAAATTAGTTCGTTGTGATAAAAACCCACTAATTAACCCAAACAGTTTTCATTAATGTTGTGTACAATAATTCATCTTCACTCCAAATTAGCAAATGAATTTTATAACCATTCAATATACTGGATGATCACTAATAACATACAACATCAATTCTGAACAACCATTATCATCTTAAATGATTATCCTGACGTGAATATAATTAAACAAGTCATGAAAACTAAGGAAACAAACTATCCCAAACAATGAAAATGAACCTCTTAACCCATTAAAAAGGTAAATAATGAACGTAATAAGGTTATACTAAATCACTTAAATATATAAGATGTTCATTAAATATTAATTGATGAATTTAATTTTGTTATTCATGACATTAAGATCAAGTTAAGGATACCATCAGACTTAAGGTAAGAGACTGTAACCGAACATCAATTATTCATTTTTGTTTCTCTATCATTATTTTTACCCAAATGAAGTTATCTTATAATTTTTATTACCTGTTATAAATTCTATTTATATATTCTAAAATCATTTATCATGATACATTCATCATTTTATTTTAGGGGTATACAAAATTTTAAGTGGTTCCCTTCTCAATTCTTCCTGATAAAAAATACTGTTTTAAGGGAACTTCTTGAAATCTTATCCAATTTCATGTCCACTCTACCATATATTTTAATCCAAAATTGTTTTTATAAAGTCATTATTTTTATTATGAAAACCTTCTTGGTGCATACATTGTTTTATATAAAATATATTCCATTTTATATTTTAAAATTCCTTTAGTATTTTCTTTAAAGCCTCAACAAAATGTTTTAATGCTAAAATTTCTTAAACAGTTTTCTTACAAGTTATCACATCTCTTTGACATCACATAACATGATATATTCATATTTTATCTTTTGAATGTTCATGCATTTTTAATTCCTTTCATTCATGGACACATGTATGAGACACCCATTTGTTATGTATTATTCCACGACTATGATACCCATTTATGTCCTTGGGTACAATAATGTTATGTGTGATTGATTATGTATGATTATTTATGTGTCATGAATATTAAGGGACATGTTAAGATGGGTGCTTCTAAATAATTCTCAAATGTGTTTGGTAAATTTGAGTCACCTAAGACGTTCTATGAAACTATCTTGGCGGTTATCCTTTACTCTTGCTACCATGTGCAATGATCTTGGTGGTTAACCTTGACATGTGATACTATATGAGAAATGAGCCTTGAAATGTGAAAAATTCTTGTTTTTTTATGTTGATACCAAATCAATAGGAATCTGATTTTATATTATCACATCTTTATATGTTATTATTCCATATGTCCCAAGCCTTTTTATACAATTATGCCATTCCTTCTAACATATGTTCTAAAGCATTATTCATACACTTATTAACATATTGGGATTTCTAGATAATCCCTTTGTTCATGTTATCTCCCCGGTTATACTATGAAGATGTAGGAGAATAGTGGATGTTATGCAATCTTAATTAAGATTAAATAAATAAATGTTTTATTTAGTCCCATGTTTCATGTTTTATGTACCTAGTCTAACAATAAACTAGACTTTATGATCCTGGGATTGTAATATGATGCATTATTATGCTTAAAATCATGTAATGATATGTTTAAATGGATAGGGTCCCTATAGTTGGTATAACAGGATGGTATATTTATTTTTGGATATTAGGAATAAAGAACATTAGTAAGGACCATAGGGATGAGACTATGTATAAGAATAAATATCAAAATTATGTAAGTATATAGTAAGTGGTTTATTAAGAAAATAAATACCTTTCTAGATATGAATATCTGGAAGCGGCTCTGGAATAGATCTATCAGCGGGTAAAACCCTTAAACACTTCTTTGAGCTAGACTCGAATAGGAATTGGTGCATGAAAACAGACCCTACTGCACTTTAGGTTTGACAATAATGGGGAATATGATTTGGTAATTTCTTAAGCTCAGTACGAACCATTAGTAAGGGGGAAAATACCATAATAATATATGTTAGGAAACAGATAATGGAAAACAAATATTGAAACCTATCTAATCATAAGTTTGGCTATTCTTCCCATTTAAGAGTTTATACTATTATGTTTAAAATTTATTTTTTTATTCTTAATAGGTAAATATTCGACCCCCAAGTTATACATTCCTTCTCTTATCTAGTGGAGGAAAAAGGAATAACACTTTCCAACAATAAATGTGATAGGCAGTGTGGTTATTTCCCTAATGATATACCAAATATGATGGGATTGGGTTCTCAAAACATTATTACAATGCTTGATCATCCGGTTCAAGATATGAATAATAACGTGAATCATGTGGAACACCCTACTCCTCCAAGGAAAGAGAAAGTTGCCAAAGAATCCATCATGAATAAAATGCCTACCAAGTTTAGTGGATCTTCTAATCCCCTCCTTAAGGAATAATGGATAAACTCTATTTAAAAGATATTATCGGTCCTCCAGTTCTCAAAATAATAGAAAGTCTTGCTGGATGTATTTTGTTTTGATGGGAAAGTTGATCAGTGGTGGACACTGATCTAGAATAAGAAGTCCCAGGATGAAATTTTTTCCATGGATTGGAAGTAATTGAAGAAAATACCTTTTAATAAATATTTTCTTCAAACCCTCTACCTCAAAATCGAAATAGAGTTCCTCAGACTCAAGAATAAGGATGATGAGTCCATCGGGGTGTATGAGGTAAACATCACAATGATTGAAAGGTATGCCTACGTCTTTGTCATGAACACTAGAATCAAGGTGGATTTCTTCTTTAGTGGATTAATGATGAGTATATGAAAAGTGTTAGCGATTATTGACATTGATAGTTGTGAATAGATTCTATGTTGTGCTCTTAAGGTTGAAATAGAGACTAGAGACTCTAAGTGGTCTCATGGGCCCAATGGAAAAAATTGGAATATATAGTCTTATATGGGTGGTTCAGACAATAAATCCCATGATGGAATGAAGATCGAACATCCCACGTGTGAAAACTGTGGGAAGAAAAATATTGGGGACTATCTAAAGGGAACTAGGAATTGCGTCTAGAGTGGATGAATTGGCCATTTGGCTATAAAATTCTAAATGGATATGAAGAATCCTACTAATGTATAAGAGGAATGGAGGGTTCATATGAATTCTCATCTAGTAGTGTAGTGTTTCAACTATATGGAACACGAGCACTATATGAACAATTACCCAGAGATAAGGGCTGTAAGAGGCAATCATCAACAACCTCCAGGGAAACATGGAATTGTTTATGCTATCACTACTACTATGGTGGAGCAATACAATGATATGGTGACTTGTATGATTGTTATTAATTGAATAATATAAAATGAACTATTTAATTTTAGTTCTACCAATTCATTCTTATCATTAACGATTACAAAAACTATTCTATAACACCTCATGGTTTAGATATTGAGTTATCTCTAAGAATAGAAATTGGGGAAACTATTTCATACAATGTATATAAATCCTCCTTGATTAACATTTTTTGGCCAAACCTCCTAGAAAATATCATCATACAACCTTTTTTAGTGTTCAATGTTATCTTGGTCATTGATTGGATATATTTTTACAATTACAACATCAATTGTTGGGAATAATAGATTGCCCTTAACATCATAAATCATCCTCTAATTCAGAAAAGGTGTAATGTTGAAGATGAATCTAGTTTAGAATCATTATGTTATGTATATATTTTACTGCATTACGGTCAAGTATATCTAGATCATATTTTTTATATAATGGAATGAATAATACGTGAAGGTATACCCATTGTGTGGGACTACACAAATATATTTCCCAAATAATTTCCTAGTCTTCCTCCTTATCGAGAGGTTGAGTTCTCAATTGAACTTATTCATGGATATCAACCTATATCAAAGACACCATATATAATTGACACCATTGGGTTGGAAGAGCTGAAGAAGCAATTATATGAGAATCTGTAGAAAGGTTTTATATACCTGAGTGCTTCACCATGGGGTCCACTAGTCCTCCTTGTTATGAATAATGATGGATCGTTGTGCCTCTGCATTGATTATCATGAGATCAACAAAATCACAATAAAGAAAAAGTATCATCTTCCTCAGATAGATGACATGTTCAATCATCTATATGGGGATATTTGTTTTTCTAATGTGGGGTATCGGTTGGGATACCTCTAATTAAAGACGTGGAGGGAAGTTATTATGAATATTGTCTTTCAAATGAGGTATGGAAACATTGAGTTTATAGTGATTCCCTATTGACTCAATAATTCTCTATAAATTATCAGGGATTTATGGAATGGATTCTTTATAGATTACCTAAAAAAATTTGTTTCTGTATTTCTCGATGATATTATGATATACTCTAAAAAGAAGGAAGAACATGAGTCGAATTTGAATATTCTGCTAATGATTTTCAAAGGGGGAGTATATATGTAAAGTATAGTAAATTTGAGTTCTGGAAGGAGGAGGTATCATTCTTTGGGTATTTTATCACCAGAAAAGGGATATATATAAACCCTACAAAGACAAAAGAAATTGAAGAGTGGCATAGGCCAACGTCTACAGTGTAGATCCATAACATCCATGGTCTAGATGGGTATTAGCGATGATTTCTGATGAACTTTTCTTGATTGTCAACCCCAATGACTAAGCTAAATGGGAAGGGGGTGTAGTTTTTCTAGACTCAAGAATGTGTGGAATGATTTATAGAGCTCAAAAAGAGGATTACCACTGCACCAATACTCACACTTCCAATAAGTGGGGACCTCATTAAGGTGTATTGTGATTCTTTAAATAATGTATTATGATATTTGATGATGAAAAGTGATAAATTTATAGCCTAAAAATCAATATAGTTTAAAATCCATGAGTAAAAGTATCCCACGCATGATCTGGAGTTGGCGACTATGATCTTTATGTAGAAAATCTAGCAGCATTATCTCTAGGGGAGAAGTGTGAGATATATACTTATCACAAGATTCTCAAATATATATTATCCCAAAAATATCAAATATGCACCGGTGAATATGGTTAGAGCTCATCAAAGATTATGATAGCTCAATCCACTACCATCCCAGTAAGGAAAATAAGGTGGTAGATGCTCTATGTAGAAAGATCCTACATCTTTATCCATTTTGATAATTGAAAAGGATACATTCTTCTTAGATTTACAGAAGATGGACAAGGTTATCATTATGGGTGGAACATCAGTTGTTTCTCAAATTATTTCTCAACCATCCCACATGCAGAAAATAAAGGATTCTCAAAGAAATGATGTGGAGGTTTTAAAAATGGTGGAAGCTATAAAAAATGATAAGTCCATTGAGTTCAAGATTGAAGAGATAGGATTTGTATGATTTGGTTCCTGATTATTTGTACCATCTGATCTAGAGACAAAGAAGGACCTTTTCAATGAAACACATATCTTAGCATTATTTATTCACCAATGGAGCACAAAGATGTATCGAGATATCTGAGATTACTTATTGTGGGATAATATGAATAAGAAGATTGTTTAATATACATAATGGTTCCGGGTATATAATAAAGTGATGGTTGAAATAAAAAAGTCTAATGGAATGATTCTACCACTATCCATACCAACATGGAAGTGGGAGAACATCACCTTTGACTTCGTAACTTTACATCCATGGACATCTAGAGGAAACAATTCTATAAGGGTCATTATGGATCATCTTACAAAGACTTTTCACATTATCACAATTCAAGAGGACTTCTCACTAGATTAAATTTCATATATATATATATCAAAGTGGTGGTATGGATATATGGAGTACCACTTTCAATTGTATCTGATCGAGATCCAAGATTCACCTCGATGATCTTGAAGTGTCTCCAACTTTCTCTAAGAATTTAGATGAAATCCAGTATAGCCTATCATCCTCAAAATGAAGGCTATCTGAGCAAACTATTAAAACACTAGAATATATATTTAGAGTGTGTTCTATGGAATTAAAATAAGGATGGGACCCATTACTTCCACTAGTTGAATTATCTTACAATAATTGTTGCCACTACAACATCCAAAAGGCACTATATGAAGCCCTTTATGAGAAAAGGTGTGTAACGCCTACGTATTGAGATGAATTCAATTAGTGTACACTACTAGGACATTAAATGGTCAATGAAATGGGGGTATATGGTGAAAACCAATAAACAGGATATCATGGAAGCCCAATGTGGACCATAGATCTATACTAAAAATCAACAAGGAGACCTTGAGTTCATCTTTGGAGATATGGTATTCCTCCTCATATCTCTATGGAATATGTTTATGATATTTGGGAAGAATATAAAGCTATGCCCCATGTACATTGACACCTTCGATATTCTTTATAGTGTTAAAGTTGTGGCTTATCAACTATCACTTATAACTAGAATGTCTAAAGTACACAATGTATTCCACATATGACACATAATGAATAACATACGAGATCCTTCACATAGAATATCTTCAGAGGTGGTACAGTTAGTGAATGATCTTTCATAAGAGGAGCATCTAATGAAGATCTTGGATCATAGATATAAAATTCTATGCAAAAAGACTACTCACCTAGTCAAAGTATTAAGAGGTAACCACATGTATAAAGAGGAAACATGGAAATTAGAGTATAAAATAAATAAATAATACCCACACATGTTCATAGCATAGATTTTAAAAAGATTTTTTGAGGGAGAAATTTCATAAGGGAGAAGAATTTAACGACCCAATGTTTTATTAGTGGAATTATCCTCATGTAATTATGTAATGTAGTGTAATCACATAATATTACATATAAAACAAAATACAAACCTTATAAATTAATAATGAGTGAAATAAAAGGTATCTATTGATGTTAAGGAACATATAACAATGAAATAGTAACTTGAACGTTGGAATAGTAATGTGACACTTATGAATAGTAAACTAGGTAATGTAATTGTAACTTCACTACTAAAAGTATGAATAAAATTTATCAATCTTATAAGTGACAATATGGTGTAATTATATCATAATATAAGTAAATATATAATTTAAAAATTATTAATAAAGTGTCGGTATTTTTTAAAGTCATAAATATTTAATTACAAATTTATGATTAATTTAAAAAACTAAAAAAAATTATCTTCCCAAAATAAATTCATAAATTATTACTTTGATTTCTTATGATCATAAGATAATTTTATAAGAACTTAATTAATTTTTCCAAGTGTTAGAAAAAATGTTTTAATTTCAAAATGTGCCTTTCTCATGTAAAATATGATTTAAATTAAAAATTAAATTTTTCATATTTAGAAAATTATTTTAATAAAATGTAGTTTATTTTTGAATTCTACACGTAAAAAAATTTTTGGGGTTATTTTTTGGTATTTTTTTAAAATATATGAATTTTTAAAAATTCTGTGCAACCGAGAAAGAGGAACATGATGAAGGGAAGAAAATAATGTTAAATCACTGGTCTGGGGACTTGACCTCATGACCATGCCTCAAAACCCTCTCCACCCTTACAGTAAAATACCATAATTTCTGATAAATGATTAATAAATGAATTTATGCAACATGATTGAGTGATGGATGATGTAAATGACCAATGGTTTGAAATTACATGCTCTATTTTTTTTTTGGTCAGAATAATCAATACTATTCATTGTCTTGAGAAACAATATTAAACTATTTATTAAAATAGTGGGAAACCCCTCCTCTCCTCCACTATAAATACAACCCCTATTTATATCTTCTCTTTACTCCTCTCAAGCATTGCGCCTTTTCTAAATACTGATAAAATATCCTCCCAATATCCTCCCCATAACCAGCATCTCTTGGTATCTTCAAAATAAAAAATACTCTCCCTTAATGAGCCTCTCAATGAAGGTAAATTCAATAAGTAAATTCCTCTTTTATTTTCACTAATTTTCTATCAGGTCTCTTTTTTTCCTTTCCCCACTTACTTTCACACAAATGTTATGATAACTCCAGTACCCTGTATGTACTAGATATTTTTATGATAATTTAATAATTCATAGTCATCTATACTTTACCTTACATATATTCTAGAATTGAATACACTATACGATATGTGTTAATATATCACATTCAAGGACGACAAGTTTTCAATTTATATTACTTCCATCAATTATGGTCATGAATTTTTTTTATGGCTGATCAAAATAATAGTAAATATATTATGACTTATTTAGGGTTCCATAATATTTTTCTCATATGATATAAATTTATAATGAAAAATGATTTCATTGTGTTCAAAAACTGCATATCAACACAAACGGTTATCATTAATGTTTTATATAATGATTCATCTTCACTCCAAATGACAAAATTAATTTTATAACCATGTAATTTATTTTATGTTCACCAATAAAATACAACTTCAATTATATAAAAACAATCTTGTCTTACATGTTTATACATACATGTATATAATTAAACTAATCATGAAAATCAAGGAAACAAATTCTCCCAAACAATGAAATTGAACCTCTTAACCCATCAAAAAGGTAATTAATGAACATAATAAGGTTATGATAAATCAATTACATTTATAATATGTTTTGGAAATAATAATTAATTATTTTAATTTGGTTATCCATGAAATTAATATCAAGTTAATGACACCATTAGTCTTAATGTAAGGTATTCTTCTCGAACTTCCATTATTCATTCAGGTTGCTCTATAATTCCTTTTACCAAAATGAAGTTATTTTTACATTTTATATAAATATTCTCAATGTTGTGTAAATGTTCCAAACTCATGAATCAATATCCATTAATCATTATCTTTTGGGTATATACATAACTTTATGTGGTTCCCTTCTCAATTTTCCCCAATAAGAAAGCTCGTTTTATGGGAACTTCTTGAAATCCTACAAAATTTAAAATGCACTCTATCATCTATTCTAATCCTACATTGTTTCTATAAAATCAGTAGTTTTATTATGAAATTTTTTTTGGTTCACTCCTAGTTTTATATAAAATATTATTCCCTTTTCTATTTTAAAGGCTCTTTTGTATTTTCTTTAAAACCACACAAAAATATATTAATGCTAAAATTTATTAAATACTATTCTAACATTTTATCAATTCTATCTGAAATCACTTAACATGATATATTCCTATTTTACCTTTTCAATGTACATATGTGTTTTAATTCCATTATTTCATATACACTTGTATGATACACCCATTTATTATGTTTTATCCCATGATTATGATACCCATTTCCTTCCATGGGTACCCTTATGTTATTTATGACTGATTATGTATGATTATACATGTGGAAATGATATTTATGAGCATGTTATGATGGTTTCACCTAGAAAACTCTCCAATGCATTGGGTGAAGTGAAGTATCATGATATGTTATGTTAAACAGTCTTGACTATTAGCCTTGACTCATGCTACCATTGAAACGATCTTGGAAGTTAACTATGAATTTTAGTAATCTATGTAAAATGAGCCTTAAATAAAGATAAATTAATGTTTTATTTTTCTGAAACATTACTATGAATACATTTTTATTTGATACCATGTTACTGTGTTATGATTCCATAAGTAAAATTACTTTTTATGTCATTATGTCAAGCCTTCTAACCAATGTGCTAAACCTTTATTCTTGTGTTTATTCCCTTACTAGGGTTATAGCTCATACATTTGTTCACGTTATCCCACATTCAATCCAATAAAGATGTAAGATCAAAATGGAATTTATGATATCTTAATGGAGATTAAAAAAATAAATGTTTTATTTAGTCCCATGTTTCCTATTTTATGTACCTAGTCGTCCAAGACACTGTAAGTTACAATTCCTGGCTTGTAATTCGATGCTATATTATGCTTAAAAACATGTATTTATATGTGTAAAAGATTGGATTTCTATAAATAAATACTCCCAGGGAAGTGTTTTGTCTACTATAAAAGAAAAATGGGGCTATTTCATATAGGGATGTGGTTCAAGGTCTAGCAGTTTAGGATTCTGCATGTGGTAAGACATACAATGAACATGTTACTAATGATATTATAAATGATCCACAAAGTGGATCTTGGTCTTCTGTCACTCAAGGTGAGCTATCTAAAAGAGGTGAAATCAAGGGCAATGATTATTTATCCTTTTCATATTAAAATTATGATGGGTATGACTCAGAAATTGAGATTAAAGGGGTTGATTTAGTACTATTGGAGGAGCAATTTATTTATGAAGGGAAGATGGTTGTTGGTAATATTCAACCTAAACTATCTCAATCCACTTTGAGTAAGGTTATTGAAAAATATAGGGGAGATACATAGAAAAATTCAATTGTTTTTACTGAACTGAATCGATATGTAGATGTTGTAGCTTCTTTGATTGTACCAGTTGTCCCTTAATGGGAAGTTGTGGAGGCGGTTTTTGTGGTTTATGACAATAATACCCATGCTACATGGGGATACCATTTTTTACATATTATGAAATTTCTTTATGATGGTTGTGAGACTGTGACTCAAATGGATGAATAGGAGGGTATTAGGAAGACACTTATGCAGTGAAAGCGAGTTAGACCCCTGTAAGGAAAGGGTAGGAGGGGAGGATACCAAATGAATTTTGATGGTATGGAAAATGTGGAATGATTTTTACCAATATCAATTATCTGATTTTATGAAGACTTATTATGATAATTTTAGAAAAGGATCGGTCAAGGAGTGTGATGTCATAAGGAAAAATAATTGAAAAACTCATCCAGTGGATTATGAAGTTGAAAGTACACCACAGTGTCTTATGGTGGACTTGGAAGATTAGTTTGACTTAAAGTTGGAAGTGGATTTAACAAAAATTGAACATGATATCATTATCTATAGGTTTTTTATTCTAGTAGAGAAACTACTATAAAAAATATATTGAATATGGCTACCAGTTTAACTCGGGGTTGGATTTTTGAGACATTTCATGGAAATACAAGTGTTGCATCATTCAATAGGATTTTGACTTGTCATAAAATGATGATCATGCACCTCATCAATGAGACACAACATGGTAGAGATGTTTTCACCCAAATAATAAATGTTTCTATCCTTGAAACTAGTGTTTTAGCGGGATTGGTAGGACTTAATCATCCACTTTATCTGATGGGGAATTTTTTTGATGTATTGGCCTTCACTCCCATTTGTTTTATTTCACTTTACTTTTGTAATAATGTTTGTGGGTGTTGTTTTTCTTCCTAACTCATACTCCTACCTCTTTGAGTATATAATTATAAATTTAAATACAATTATACAAATATATATAAATATCTGAAGATATATAATTTTATAAATAGATTTATATATACAAACAAATACTTATAAATATATTTATTTATAATTATAATTATTAATATATATCAATACTTTTATTGATAAATAAATATTTATAACCCTTTTAATATATTTTTAATTATATATGTAATTGTGTGTTTATAATTATAATTTATTTATTTATATATAAATATATTGACAAATAAATATTTACAAAACATTAAATATAATTAAAATTATATGAATATTTATTTTTAATTAATTACATTAATACTAAAAGAGGATCGACTATGGTTTGGAGACCCAGTAAATACCCTCAAAATTTATTAGATATATTAATGTAAAAGTACATGGGAATATAATGAAAACAAAATGTGGCAAGGCCACCATCACAAGAATGAATACCAAGAGAAATATAGATCAGAAGTATCTAGCCAGTACCAATTTCCCCAAATCCTTGACCCAAAAAAATCATCATGTGGACTAAGATCAGCCACAACCCCTACCTCTCAAATGATGTACCCAACTAAAGGTTTTGGGTTTTTGTCCTTTCTTGTCATCTTATGCTTGAGGGTTAATTTTTTCATCCTATGGGGTGTGATCCCCAAGATACAGATGATTTTGTTCTATATCAATACCTTAACCCACTGATAATATCTTCAGATTAGAGCTACTCATTTCACTAATAGTCTCATGGAAAATTCCATTTGAATTGCTAAAATCCTCATGGAAAACCTCCATGATAGTGGATCTATTTAAAATTTCAAGAAGACTAAATGAGTACTCCCTTTCCTTTTGATAGATCCAAATCAAGGTTTTCCCTTGCCTCTATAGAATCAGTTGTTGGAAGAGTGACTTGACAACCCTGCATAGAGACTGCATCATGCCGTAACTAGTTTCCTGCAATTGCGTCATTTTTTTAAGAGGTTCACCATCATTTTTTTGAAACATACATATTTAATTTAGAGCCACTATAATACTTCTATATAGATTTCACATGCATCATTTGACTTGGAGTGACCATATAAAAAATAATACAGAAATCTTGAGAGTTGTCGTGACCTACTGATCCATGTCAACAATATCATCAGGTGGAAAAAGACCATAATCCACATATATCATCTTGTTGGAAGGATAGACAACAACATTAGATTTACTAATATTATCATTTCTCTATTTCTCTTCATATGAATAGGATTTGGATCGTCGTAATGTTTCTTACACTTAATATTTCCTAACATTATAAATTGGATGCCCAACATATCAACAAAATCCATAACATCTTCATAATCATTCATCTACCCCTTATTACAGTTCTATGGATGTCAAATATTAAGATCATAATCCATGTTAGTATCCTCCTCACCATCTAATTTGCCTTCCTTATCCCTGAAATATTGTTCTATCATATGAACATGAGCCTAGTTTAGGACAACATTAAGTGAAAGCTTGAATTTTAATTTTTTCACATTGTGTCTACACTTACTTTAGTTATAAAACATATCAAACTTACCATGTATATGTTATTATTTGTAATATGTTGTATCAACATTACTAGTGTCATCCTGATTAGAGTACAACTCTATGTCCATTTACATAGAAGAAAGAAAATCTAAGACAATTAGAAATGTGACTCTTAACTACTCTAATGTTTTTGAGATTCAAACTTCTACACTAAAAGATTAATATTTAATAATTTTTTATCTTCTTAATATTGTTCTTTATTGTATAACAATTAATTTTACTTAAATTTTTTTAAAGGTGTTTGATGCAGGATTACAAGATTTTATTGTTTATGAAATTGATTGTTGATTTATATGGTTCTTTACCCAGCCAAAGAAGTAAATGTTTTCACTAATTTTAACAATGGAATTAAATAAATACTAGATATATATTGATTAATTTTTTCATATATTCACACTATTTTTATCAGTAAATGCAACAAATTGATTGGTGTCTGTACTTATTAATTTATATATGTGCATGGGAAAAGGGTGGTTTAGGAACACAAATTTTATATATTGAACATGGTTATTAATGTTTTTATTAAAAATGGGATTCTAGAAATTGTATTTTCAAAGGTTTGTAGTCCATTCAAATTAATATTCTCTAGTTTTGATATTTTACTTTTTGCCCACTTCTTATAAAATGTGATTTAATTGTTTAAATCTTTTTTAGGATGATATTGATGGTTTTTTATGCCTTATAGTTTTAAAACTTTTAATTTTATTTTTGAAATGTAATGTTTTAAAGTTTTATGTAGTGTTTAATTAATTGAACTTCATGGAATGGTTTGTTAAATGTCCCAGTTTATAAAATGTGTACATTTTGAAATGGGATTGAAAATGGGAACCGCAACTCTAGATTTTTGGTTCATTTTATTTAAATTCCAGAGTATCATCTCACTTTGGGTTGTGAAGACCATGTTATTGGGCCCTATAAACATTCTAATCATCTTAAAAAAGATAAAATTTGGATCCATAAAATGTTATCATTGAAACACCACATGGCCTACAACATACCAATTGATGAAATGAATAAAAAAAACTCCTCCCTCTTGTTGATTCTAATCTCTCACTATGTTTTCTATATCATTTCTATCTAAATTTTCATATGACATATCATTTAGTTAATCCTACATGTGATCTTTCTACTTTTCAAAAGTTGAATATTTAATTATGATCTTTGTGACATTATATATATTAAACATTTCATTTATTCAATGATTTCAACCCCTGGATATAAAAAATAGGATCTTTTTGACTTATTTATATTTAACAATTCTTTAATTCAATGATTTAAACCCCAAGAAAAAAATATTAATACACATTATTATTATCTTATTATCTCATAAAAATGGCTTCATATAAGTTAAATGATTTAATAATAATGATTTTTTGGGTTCTAATCTTATAATTAATATTTTTTTATTAATTTTGTAAAATATTAATATTAATAAATCAAATAGGATATGTTCGATTCAAAAATGGATGGATGATAATCATATGAATAAAGAGTGTCAATATGGTTTGAAAGAGTTCATCATGTTTTGAAATGAAAATGTATATAAACCTTGTCAAATCATTTATCTATGTTTACAATTTAATTGTTCAGGACTGACTATTCTATAGGAGTTGGAAGAACACTTGTTCTGTCATATAATAGATCAAAAATTTTAAACATTGGAATAAACAAGAGGAAAAATTGAATGTATCTCAGAAATGGATAACAATGCATTTTATGGATCATCTGATATAACTAGTAGTGTAAAAAAATGATGAATAATATATTGAGTATATTATTACATGTTTGAATGATGATGAATATCATATTGAGGAATTGAAAATGATAGTTTAAGGATAACTTCATGATAGTTCAAAATTTTTTGAGAACATTAAGAGTTTTCCAAAATTTCATTTCATGTTAGTTGTAATAAATATACAGCACATTCATCCATAAACAAAAAATATATTTTAATATATGGAAATAGATTGAGTAAAACCCATTTTATAGAACTAAAATTTATCTTTAATGATATTATACTAAAAGATAATGCGCTTCTTTATCGAGAATATGATGAAAAAATGAATTATACATTCAATTTTATGTTATATAAAAGAATAGATGATTATACAAATGACATTATACTATTTCTAAGGAACCAAAATCCCATTAAAATGCATGAGGTATCATGGTTATTAATATAAGAATGATGAATAAGTTCCTATGAAATTTTTATGGTACATTTAAATCATTACAATGTTTAGGCACCTATATGGATGTGAGGATACTCTAAGAAAATTTTGTGGACTAAAGATAAAAGAATAAATATGTGAAACTTTATCACTTGACCCACTCCCATCAATGGGAAAGAATTGATCACACGTATCCTAAATTCGGAAATGATCTGGAATAAAATTTTCTTGAACTATCTATAAATGGAGGGAATCAATTTTTTTTTCAAAGTGTCACTCATAGTACATGTTTGGTTATGTTGGTAAATTATTACTTTCAACTATGGATATGCATAAAATTAAAATACATTTTATAATATATGATTATATCATGTCCAAAAAATGGGTAAATATATTGATATTTATTTGGCTTTGTTAATCAAATATTTTAAATTATTGTGTGATTATGGTGTTATGTTTTATGATGCTTATATAAATGAATTTTTACATGTAGAACCATGATGTATAGGATGATAAATGAGTTTTCATCTTCGGTAAATATTTTTGGGATAAAACATTAATTGAACTCTATGGTGTCCCATTTGTTAACAAGTTTCATAGTCAATTAGGTTGAAACCTTCATTGAATACTATTTATATAAGGAATCATAGATTTCAACCATGTCGAATTAAGTACCAATCATAGACAACATCATTTGATGAGTGTTTAGAAGAAGGTATAACATTTTCTCCACTAACAACTGATCAAGATTTTGAGAATGTAAAAGGAATGAACACTAATTTTGGAAATCCCCTTAACCTTATAATAATTTATTTCATAAACTGATTACATTTCTTGAATTACCATAATTTAATTGTTTTCACTTCAGTAATTTTCCTTATTTTTTCATGTGAAAAAATGATGGTGATAGTGTCATTGTAATGTAACTATAAAGTACAAATAAATATGTAATTACGTATAGGTTTTACATGATTGACATGGGGATATGAGAAGAGTTGGTCCTAGTAAAAGTGAAAAATGGACATTTTTTCCTCTAGATGCTTACAATTTTTCCTGACAATAGGCTTATCAATTTTTCAACTTCATGAATTATGTAATGGTTCTAAAGGGTATTATTAAAGTATCAATAATATAATGTAAATAATTAATTTAAAGTTAATGTGTTTGA
The DNA here is from genome assembly GCA_963277665.1 of Viscum album. Classification (NCBI taxonomy): domain Eukaryota; kingdom Viridiplantae; phylum Streptophyta; class Magnoliopsida; order Santalales; family Viscaceae; genus Viscum; species Viscum album. Next base: position 420,175,327 of record OY728128.1, read on the forward strand.
AATCACATGAATTTCATGTTTTATGAAAGATCTAATTCTTGTAGCTTTATATCTCATTTTTTAAAATAATGTTCAACATACATTAAATAATATCTATCTTTTTTCTAATGCCTTGTGCAGAAAAGATGCTGACCTAAAAAATTCAATACTATGGGTAATGGAATTGGTATCATATTGTTTGAGTTGTAGATATTCTTCCCACTGATATTGTTTGATATGATGGATCAATTTATTATTCTCTTAGTAAGATAGATTTGACTATGAGTTATTGTACATTATAGATGGATGTAACCCATAAAACGATATATGAATATTTTGAAATTGTATGCAAAAAATATAAATCTTTTCAAAATTTTGTGTTTCTGATCAATATTTTATTAATGAATCCATTGAATTCTGTATCGATTACCTATCCATTGTGGAAATCATTGGTCTACCAAAATTACATCACACCAGGTGGCTTGTGGGTGATGAAATGTCTAAATAGCATTGTTAACAATCATTATTATAGGGTGGGAGAAGGTTCAAAATTAAATTTTTCATAACAGTTCTGAGGTTGTGCCATTTTTTGAGACCCAAAAAGTAATTATTAGGAATTTGAATCCATTAAGGTATTAATGTTGGATATCTAATACAAATGATCAATAATATATATGATGGTTTCCATTATTTATTTTGAAGGGGTCAATTGAAAATCCATATTCAATTTCAGAACAACTTCAATGGATAGCGAGAGGACCAAGTTTGCAGGTATTATCTTATAATATTTATATAATTATTGGTTACATGTTATATAAAAATGAACATTATGAATTAAGTACTATAAAAAATAGCAGGGTTTCACTTGTGGATTAGTAAATGAATGTATCCAGTACCATAGAAGGAATTCCAATGTATACGAATATGTCATACTTCGACATCATTAAACAAATATGGGTGTTATATTATGAAACATTACATATACCAATACTTATGAATATATCATACGAATATGTCATACTTCCATACTTGTTCCTCTGCTTAAGGTTCTAATTTGAAAATATAATAGGTTAACATTATGATATAATTTCGTTATTTTACTAAAAGAATAACAATGAAATATTTATTTACTCTTCATTATCCCAAATAGAGTTATTTTTTCATATATGAATCCCGAATGAATTTTTTATTAATTCTAACCTAAAGGATCATATATGATTTCATACAATTTTTATGAAGTATCACCTCAAGGATACTGAAGGGAAAATAAAACGACACCCACTAAAAATGTATGAACACTAGATACACTAATAATCATGTAATGTGTTTATTGGTCATATTAAGAATACATCATTTCAGGAACATTGTGACTGGTATAATAAATTATTTGATAGCATGAGTATAAATAATTTTTTTATGAATATATTATTTATGAAAAAAATGAGTGTTTAAAATAAGAAACATATATAATAACCACCATACCCCTACCGTAAAGAAATGATGGGTTATGTTTTACTTGAAAAAAGTTGTATGTATTTTAAATCCACATAAATACATTTATGTGACATGAAAAAACATATTTATGATCCATTTTTAATAAAAAAAATTTATTAATTGAAATTTAAATCCACTTCCACCATACATAATGTGCTATGAGAGTAGGCATGTGTAAACAATGGTGGGATACAAATAAATAATAATACACAAAAATTGCTAGAAGCATCTGTAAATATGAAATAGTAAATATATGTCTTTCCTTTAATCAGTATTAAATATTGATGATTAATTATATTCCAATAATTGTTTCTTACATGTAAATAATAATAATCATCACATATACTAGATGAATAGATACCATTAGTGGCCTTGAAGGGGAATAATAGTTTGGAAAGTGTAGGTTTTTCGGTGTCACCCCGAACATATTTTGTGAAAAGAAATGATAATTGGAATAATGATATGAAAATGGATGATATGTTGGGAAAATTATCAACTTTAGAAGAAATACTTAATTGGTATTATCAGTTGTTATAAATTTCTTTGGAAAATAATAAAAGTGAATAAATAGAACAACAACAAAAATTACATGAATATTCCATCCATCCCCATCAACTTTAAGGTGATCCATTCTCCTCAATGGGATATCTTAGAAGAGGTAATAAATATTTTCATAATTGTTTATATGAAATATGAAATAAATAGACACTAATATATTTCTTGTACTGAAATTATATATGGTGAAAATGATTTGGATTTATAACTATCAACACCCACCCATTTCTTTATTGTGAGGGGTAAATGTAAATTATCCAAGGAGATACTACACATTGAAAAAACATTTCAATAGGTCATGTGAGAATGGGGAATCACAACGCTCATTTTCCGATCACCAAACTACCTATTATTTTTTAGATAAAATTATTCATATGGCTAATCATGCTTTAAAAACATTCATAAACTAGATTTTTGAGATAATAAAAATAAATGTTGAAATGAAGGTATTCCTTTCAAGGATATTTTTAATGAAGAAACATTAAAAATTAATGAAAAAAGGATTGAACTGATGAATATTATTATAGACTGATAATGGGAAGGGGTGAAATAGAAGATTAAATAAAAAAGATATATAGTATCAACCAACCAACTGAAAATATATTCACAACATACCTTTACACTTCTCAATCATATTGAAAATTTATTAAAATAAATGGTTTATATGGATATAATGATAACAAGTGGTGATACAAACATATTTATTTTTTATGAATAGATAAAAATAGAGGACATTATATACTATCATAATATTGATAATATAAATGAAATTCTAAAGCATGAATGTGTAGGAGTCATAGTTTTAAATATATACATGTGTTGTGTTTTCATGATTTATTTTTCTAGTATGTGAGCTATTATCTTAATTATAACTAAATACTATTCATAATTTTTGATGTCTTATTTATCATTTCTATTTGAATGGAAAATAAAGTGAATTAATATTCAGACTCATTAGTCTTCACTTCACATTCACACAAGAATTATTATTGAAACTAATGAAATTTGATACAATAGTGGAAAAATAGCCTCAATGCTTGAAGAAAAACATACAGATGACAATCTACTTTTAATACCCAAGAGGCATTGGAAAAATCTAGAATTTATTAATATCAAATATATTTTCCTTTTATTCATTATTTATTACTTTTTTAGGTATTAATATTTACTCATTGAAATCAATACTGATATTCCAAATATTTATTTTCTGAAATCAATGTATGGATACCCAACAAACATACCTCATGTGACGAAGTTTATCAACTTATATTGCACTACTTGTGACTTTTAAAAATAAATTTCATTTTATAAATTTTATATTATGTTTTAATGAAAACCATATTATATTATGGAGGAGTTTATATATCATCAAAATCATGGAATGAAGAAACTTTTTGAGAACAATTATCATATATTATTTTACATGAGGACAAGTATTAAGGTATATATAACAATATTTCAAAATCAAAAAAACATATCAAAAAAATTGCATACTTTTTTTATATTTTTCTAAATATTCTAATTAAAAATAATAGAAAATATTATCACTATTATGTATGAATATTTATGAAATATTTCATATACCATCAACTAACTAGCATCTACGAAAAGGTATTTTTATAATAATTAAAAACACATTTAAAATATTTATTAACAAATTTATTATTTATATTTTTTAATTATATCGGGACTCTCAACAATCCCAACATTAAAAATAAGTCAAAGATATTTTTGAAATTAATAGGAGTTATTCCTTATTTCGGAATGTATATAGACATCATGAAGAGGTGACTTCGTACAAATTATTTTGATAATTTTCTCATTATTCAATGTACTTTTTTTAGTTAGATACTTATCATTTTTAACTGAAAGTTATTTTTTTTAATTTTCATAGAGATCATGAATGAATTATATAATTAATAAGGATTAGTCACCCATGTACTATGATCATTAAATTAGTATGGATGATGAATTCATGATGATGAACATTAATATTTATTCTACAATGATTTAAACATTCTATTTTATCAATAAAAAATATTATTAGATAACCCTAATTGCTAAATTAATTTCTAAAAAAAGACACGGTTTAATGTGTAAGAATTAACCACACATCAATATGATACATGGTATGCATAGTATGAATCAACTTTTACATTTTTATATCAAATTTTACATTTTAGTCAAAATAAATGTTACATACTAAAAATAGAGAAAACACATTCTAGTATATTTGATAATTTAGGAAAATGATTCCTCAGTCATTTCTGATGTGAATGAATTATCCACACATCAATACATTGCACAATGTGACTAGTATGATAGAGCTATTGACATGTTCAAATCTTCTCATGCTTCTGATAGATTTCTCTTAGAGGATGAAATTGAGATACTATTGACTGTGAAGTGGGTTTGGAATTCATTTTGAAATCATTAAAAGGTGAATTAATAGTAATTATTTATTTAGTTTCTTTCATCATTTTATTTAATATTTTTATGTTAATTTTATTAACAATTTTGTCTCATAATTATTTAGCCTTTTTCCAATATATTTATGTATGTCATACTTTATATTCAATGATCTACAAAATTTCATAAAAGATATAACATGTTACTTTTACATGGATGAGGAAACCAAAAGCCTCATAAAACATGAAGTAAATCATATGGATGAATATACAAAGATATTTTAAATAGTTTAAAGTAAATGTATGAATTCCCAAAAGATCATTCATGGAAATTATCTTGAACAATGTAGTAATTAGTGACACCTCATTCTGTTATGCCTCAATATCTTACATAGCATGCTCGTTTTGACACAAAGTGTATTTTATTTAGTTTATAATATACACTGTAGTTCAAAACTCAAATAAAATACTCAAAATATAGAAAAAACATGCATATGCTTTTTATTGTTTTAATCAGTGACCCATAATTTTTTTTAATGTGTAGGAATAAACCAAACACAATAAAATACACTTTGTGTCTGGGTTATCTAAAACTGCATGTTTTATGGTAAAAATTGTCATTTTAGTTTAGTACATATGTCACATTCTGAAAACCAAAAAATTTATATTATTTTGATACTTTAATAAACTGTTACTTAAATTATTTTTGCTGCTTAAGGATCATCTAAGCCTTGACCTGATACATGAAATTCCAAGTATGAAACAAAGTGTATTTTTTGGGTTTCAAATTGAAAAATTAGTTCAAAATGTCTATCACTCCTGGAAAACATAACAAACACACTCAAATTTTCTGTATATTTATGTAAAAATAATCATATGTAACTTGTGATGTGTAATATTTAATCACACATGAAACCAATAAATTATGTAATCAACATGACTCAATTTGTACGTTTTTAGTTTAAATTGACATTTTAGTAAAAAAGAAACCTTCCCTAATCAAAAATGGTAAAAATAATTTAAAAAGTTTTTTGACTTAGTAAAATTATTATGAAGTCATTTTTGATGTGTAGTAATCATACACACCTTAATCTGATGCACGATGTGACCAATATGACCCAAAGTGCCTCTTTTTATTTACAGTTGAAATTTTATTTAACAACACACATCACAAAGTATAATACATGAAAAAATATTCATATTGATTTTATACTTTACTAAAATGATCCATAATTCATTTTTTAATGTAAGAATTATCCTAAACTTAATCGACTACATTGTGTGGTCGGTATGACTCAATGTGTCAGTTATAATTTTAAAATTGGCATTTTAGTTCAAAAAATGTTTCACTCATTGAAAAAAATTAAACATATATTTTCTTTATCACATTTCTAAAATTATTCATAAACCATTTATGACATGTAGTAATTAGTCTTCCATCAAACTGACACACGATGTGACCAGTATGACTCAAAGTGAGTGTTTTCCTATTAGCTAGACATTTTAGTAAAAAAGACATGTGAAATACTCATTACTAATAAAAAACATTTTTTTCAAACATTATTAAGTAGATATTTTAGTTATTTTTTATGAATATTAACCAGACATATGTTATGTTAATGCATGATGTGACCGGTATGACCCCAAGTGATACTTTTTATTTAAGATTAACATTTTTGTTAAAAACTATTTTCACATACAAAAAATAAAGTAAACAGATTCATATTGTTTTTATAATTTAGGATCATTAAAAATATTTAATTATTGAGGTGTATGAATTAGAATCACCTATATTCAGTACATGGTGTGCTTGGAAAGACTCAAAGTGATTGTAATATATTTAAAATTGACATTTTAGTTCACAATTTGTGTGACTCACTAAAACCAAAGAAAACATGTGTTTATTATCTTGATACTTTTGGAGAATGAATCCAATGTATTCTTGGAGGTGCAGTAATTAGTCTCACATTAAAATGACAAAATGATGTGACCATTATAACTCAATGTATATGTTTGTGTTTAAAAAATCAATTGTAGTAAAAAATACCCCTGACATAACCATAACCGTGAAAAAAAATACCAGATTCTCTTGATACTTTTGGAAATTATCCTTATGTCATTTGTGATGTTTAAAATTCATAAGCACCTCAATATGATTCATGGGGTGACTGTTTTGACTCCAAGGGTGTCTTTTTGTTTAAAATGTTTATTCTAGTTCAAAACAGACATCACATAATCATAACTAATAAAACATATTCTTATTTTTTATACTTTAAGAAAATGAACCATAAGAAATTTTTGATGAGTTGGAATCAGTTACATATCAATCTGATTCACGGTGTTCCTTGTATGACTCAAATTGTCTGTTTTCAGTTTAAAATTGACATTTTACATTTAAATGTGTTCCACTCCCTGAAAATTGACTAAACACACATAGATTGTATCAATAGATTAAGAAAATGATTCATAAGTCATTTTTATGTATAGGAATCCATATCACATCAAAATGACACATTATGTGACTATAATGATTCAATGTTGGTATTTTTGTTTAAATTCATATTTTTCTAAACAAATACATGTGATATAATCAAAATTGAGTTAGAACTTTCATACTATTCTGATACTTTAGGGAAATGATCCATAATTCATTTGTGACGTCAATTAATTATCCACTCCTCCATCGAACACATATTTTGAGTGGAATGACTCTTATTGTGTATTTTAATGTAAAATTTACATTTTAGATCAAAAGAAATATGACATACTCAAAGCCATTATAACACATTAACATTTCCTTGATACTTCAGGAAAATGTATCATATGTCATTTGTAATGTTTAGGAATCAACCGCACCTCAAACCAATATATGGTATATATAGTATGACATTGAGTGGATATTATTAGTTTAAAAGTTTCATTTTGGTTCAAATCTATTTTCAGTAACTAAAAATAGAGAAAACAAGGTTGGATTATCTTGATATTTTAGGAAAATGATTCATGAGTAATTTTTTTAAGGATTGGTCTCATGTCACACTGACATACTATGTGTCCATTAACAATCAAGTTGTTCGTTTTTTGTTTAAATTGACATTTTCATCAAATAATAAATGTGATATAATCAAAACCAATAAAATGAACTTGGATTGTTTTGATACTTTAGGAAAAAAAATCCATAATTCAATTTGAACATGTAGGAATAAAACCACATCTATATGATACATGATGAGATAGGTATGATTCCATGTGGGTCCTTTTATTTAAATTTTACATTTTATTGTTTTATTGTTTCATATATATTTAATTTATTAATATATTGTATTAATGACATACAAATTTATTTCGTATCTTGGTGGATTATTTGGGTCGATATGGGGTGGATTTTTTGGAAACTAATACCATGATCAGAAATTTTTCAGAGGGGTTGAGTGCCAATGAAAATGAAGGAGTTATGTTTCTTAATGTTTTTATAGTACTTTCTAATTTAATTTTACAAAACAATGTTTGAAATTTCTAAAATATAATGTTTTTATTATATTTTTTATTAAATTTAAATGTAAATTAATTTATTAATTTTCCATATACAAGTGTATTTGCTATTATAGTGTTCTGTAATTTTAATTGCACAGTGAAATAGTATAACCTTTGTCTATCATAAAGGAAGAAATGATAAAGGATATTACCTTTAGTGATAAACCAGCACTGATAAAAAAGTAGACCACTTTAACGGCTCTTAGAGAAAAAATATTTTTAATTAATGATAATGATTTTCTCTATTTCATTTAAAATCCAATTTATGTAGTTGTTAAATATGTAGTAAAATTATGTAAATCATAATGATAAACTAATATGAATAAATTATTGTATGATGTATACAAATAACCCCAAAAATATTTACAAAGAGTTCAAATAATAACCACACTCCCCTTCATAAATTTTTAATCCACCACCTCTAGATTCCCAAGATGACAAAGCAGTGTAGAAATGGGAAAGGATAAATAGACAAAAAATTCATAGTAAGAGAGTTTAATTAAAATTTTAATTTAAGGAGGGCCTTACAAGTTTAAATATGTCCCCTTGTTTCTTTAAGACTATTAGATTTAACAATGGTAGAACTGTAATTCATTAATGAAGTTGGGGACGTCACTGGAATCTTGGAGTCCCCAAATGGAATCGATGAACCATGTCATATCCATTACAGTGCTCATTTAATCGATTCATATAGATTTCTACTCAAAAAAAAACAACCAATCCAACAAAAATAAAAATTCAATGGAAAAATCATCACATATCCTCGTCCATGGAAGTGATGGCTACGAGTCATTTATTATCAAAAAAGAAATCATGTGGAGGAGGGGATGAGGTTTGATAGAACCACAAGCTATGGATTTGGTAGCTCTTGGTGATCATTAATGTTTATAGATGATTATTATCTTCTCCATTGAAATAAGTTCCATCCTTATTTTAAAATTATGGCTAAATGATTTCCATTATCTTAAATAAAGGAAAATTTGATGGATGATAAGTGCTTCTTAATAGCTCAAATAATATTAGAATGTAATCCATAATATTGTATTCCTTCATCCTATTTCAAAATAAAATCAATAACAACAAGGAAATCAGATTTTAGAATGACTTCCATCTAACCATGATCAAACAAACACACCAAACTCAATAGAATAGCATGGGCCTCTGAAACCAAATGTCTTAAATTAGTTAAAAATGACTTAGGCAATGCTCTAGTAACCAAGCCATTATACTCTCATATAACTATAACAATATACACATAATAGTTTATTTCTAATTATTCGCTAATTGTATATTTAATAATAGTAGGTCTATGGGGAGATATACCCATGCTCAGTTCTCTATTTCTACAAGTCCCTCAATTATGTTTTGAGATCCGTGATTGAATACATTAAGATGCATGTAAAACAAATAAAAAATTTGGATGATCAACCTATTATAAAAGTAGTTCATTTACACAAGCCCATATAATCCAATAATCTATGTAGAGTTCACAAACAGCTCCAACAAGAACTGAAGAGACCCACTAGACCAGATTTGATGGTAAATCAAAAGAAAATTCAGGGACCACCTAGGACTTATATTTGCAATCTATACAATTAAACACACCTTTCTCTAGGTCTATTAAAAATCTCTTGTTTAGGGGAATTTATTTTGTAGGATAAAAGTGAGTACAAGGGTTCACCCATAGATAGTCAATTGAATAGAAAATATCTTTTGGGGAGGAACATAAAACAAACATACCGTAAAAAGAGCATGATTCTTGGGTGGACTAAAAACTCTCATTGTCACTTATAAGGTTGAGACACCAAAGAGGGAGGTAAGTAAAGAGTGAGATTGTGTCCTGATTTTATATAATAAAGACCATATTTCTCATTAATCATGAAAAAATGACCTGATCTTACTCCTCCCACAATAGGAATACTAAGAATAATTTCATTGTCCCAATTGTTAAATATGGAATCAACATTATCCAAACACCATCAATCTAAATTATCATAAAATAATCCATGAACCATGGTGTTATCCAATCATGGAATAATAAGTGATATCACCCTTATGATTTAGTGATAAACAATCAAACAGTCAATCCAAATATTTTCCCTCCCTCCATCACAAATTCTCTAATATGAAACCCTTATTGAAAATACAATGTAAGCATCACAAGCTTCCACAAAACAAACTCTACCATTTCCCTAATCATGCATTATGAAAATCTCAACTAGGATAAAAATGATCAAAAATATCCTAGGAACTCAAGGATTTTTGGTTTTTGTAAAAGGCGACACATCCACATTGATGCAAATAATTATTAAAGGATCCTAATTTCATGAATCCAAAACCCCAAAATAATTTGATATACATTACTTAACCCATGTCATTTAGTGGGATTTCATTTTTCCATCATGATATACATACCAAAAGGATACCAATCATGAATGTACATTATTAATAATACTTTATCAGCGATAAAAAAATACATGACATAATTGAGGATAGATTGGGGATCGTCCTTGATAAGAATCTTTTTCACATCATTTGAAACTCCACTTCTAGACCATATTTGAATTTTCTTATAAATTCTAATAAATTAGAAGATTATGCATCTTTTTTAATATTCTAAAAAAAAATTCATTCCAACGTATTTTTGTTTTTTAGGCACCACTGGGATGACATAAGTTTCATTCAGTTCAACTTTTCTTGTAGGAAAGAAACATATGCTAAAGGAGATCTCGGATTTTTACATGTTAACAGACTAGCCTGAATCCCTTCCATATATGGAAAATATATTCCTTATACCCAAAAATTACTTAGATGTTTCTTATCGAAATAATAGTATGTCATCCAAGAAAACAAAAAATGGGATATTGGGGAAATGTGTTGACATAATTTTACACTGTGAATCTATTTATTCTTTTTTAGACCTATGAAAATATTACAGGAATCATTATCCATAAGGATAAATAGGTACATGGAAAGAGGATCCCCCAAGAAATGCTTATATGAAGTAATAAATCTTTGGGAAATATTTAAATTAATCATAATATTGAACGAAACTATAGAAACACACTATATTCTGAAATTCACCAATATATTATAAAATCTCATCCTCAGAAGAACAAAATGAAAAATATGTCCATTAAACTATATCATATTATTTAGTCATGTATAATATTTTGGCCATCACATCCCTTTTAGATAGAGTGGGTCTTCATTAAGTGAAAATATCATCCGAATGTATGATATTATCCAATATAAAGTATTTGGTTATAAATGAACATTTATTTTCTGAAATAATGGGAGAAAAACTATTAAGAAGACTAATAATAAATTTTGATAAAATCTCACAAGTCACATTTCAAATACTAATAGCTCTAAATTCAGAAAATCTAGAAAAAATAATATCTATTTGGGTATAAGGTAGATCATGGTTTCATTAATTGAATTGAACAAATCCTTACCTATGAAGAATTATTTCATGATTTTTTTAATATCATTCCCCACAATAAATGAAACTACATGAATAAAAGAACATGAAGTCCAATCGGGTTGGGTGACTTAGTGGTATGTATTTTCAAAAGAGATGATTTGAACTCCCCATTTGTGATTTCCATTATAAGATTGGTATTTATAGTATATATGAAAAATGGGGAGGAACATGAGGAAGCCTTGGTAGTAATAAAACTTCCTTAAGAAGAGTGAATATCATGATTGAATCTCAAAATAATATCCTGGATTTCACATTCCCAGCTACTGATTTTTCCATCAAGCCTTTACAATTTAAAAATAATTTTATTTCTTTATGTTGTGGAATCCTTCTGATAAAAATCTAATGTAATATTTTCTCCTTTATTAATTCATTATTCCCTCATGAACCTGAACCAAAATATCTCTTTATTTCATGGACTTGTTTCTAATTCTTATCCAACAAGATAAATAAATGATGTTATAGAATTCAGTTTAGGGATAGAATAAAACACCTTTATATTCTTGTCAATATGGTAAATCTCAAAATAAAAATTTTGAAATTTAGATTTGCTTCGTTACATAATAAAAGAATCCACTTTTACAATTTTAGACAATTATTAGGATTCAATGAGTTTCATGACGAACTGACTATGCCTTCATAGTCTTCATACTTCCATGTTCTTTGACTGACTAAAAATTATCTTTTGTATCTGAAAATACTTTTATGGAAAAAATAAGAATCTAGGGAGTATATAAGACAATGAATCAAATTCTAAATGATATGGAAAAACCTTTAAAAACAAAACATAACCTATTAAACACATTATCCTTCAATAATCGCCAATTAATACAGATTATCACTCTATAAAAATAATCATTGATAAGGTCATTGATCCAATAATATATCTTGTCCCACATTTGAATGCACTCCCCCATTTTTATTTTACTTGCATAAAAACCACTTATCAGAATATAGTCTCACTTATTGATCCATTCTCACCTATCCTTGTTAGTGTCCACAAGCAATATTCACTCAGCCAAAGTGTCAGACTCCTCAAGTGAGGAATTAATCAAAAATGATTCCTCCAGAATTTATTCCTTTGATTAATTAAGGATATACCAAGGCTTGACATTAGTAGTGTCCTCATTTCAAGCATTACACTACTAGATATCCTAATCAATAATAACCTGGTTCTTGGTGTTCTCATTGTGAACCACCACCATTAACACAGCTTGAGTCTTATTTTATTCTCTAAATTCTTTTTCTGTTGTGATATCACTTTCAGATATTTGGTTTCAACAATGTGAAGATGTTGTTAGCATCTAAACCTACTCCGCATTTAGTTCTAATTCCTTATCCTTAAATATTGATTTTGATGTGGACCTTATCTCTATTGTTTCAAGCTGGTAGGAATAGTCTATACTCCCTTTGAATATCTATTTCCCGAGAAGGATGAAGCTGTATGAGTCCTTGTACTCTTTCTACCCATTTCTACTCCTTATTTTATGGTACTCTCTACAATGAAGTCCCTCTTCATTGTCACATGAGATGCCTCTATAGTTCCAATCACTTACCTCTTTCTCGCTGATGCATTGTCCTTAAAAATATTACACGACCCTTGATGGGTCTTGTTTATCATGGTCCAACCCATCCATATCTGAACCATTAATGCGATTCCCAAGTATAATCATTTTCCAGACATTTTTTAAACTAGACCCAGTAAATACATTCTCAGCGGCCCTTAAAACCCACATTCCTCGAATAATGTATTCTCTTGAATGTTTTTCCATTGTCGAATGAATAACCTATTCTTGAGCTGAGTGGAGGATTGGACCCTTGTTCCTGACTCCTTGGAACCCCTCCTAACGATAGACCCCTTTTCCAGCTCTAACAGCATCAACGTATGAATTTTCCTTGGGTGAAATAGGAGGTCCTAATTAACCCAATCCCTCTAACACCATAGACAACCCAATAGTTCTCAAAACATCTTGGAACTCTTCCATAATAGATGGAGGCCTAAATTAACCCCTTTATTTTATCTCTAGAAGTGGATACATTGGATCCCTCTAACTAATAAAGGTATATAGATATAATTTATTACACAGTATAGCATTTCAAAAAATTATCATTTATCAATATGATTGTTTCATCCATAGAAGCCCATGTAAAACTATTTTATAATTCCATGTTACTAAACAAAAAAGAAAATATGATTTTGATAGTAATATTGAATTTTAACAACCACCTCATCATTAATACACTTTTATGACCTTATCTTCTTACTAGAAAGCTACATTGAAGACCCATCATAGATATGACACCAACTATGTCCCTATCATACAAAATTATTTCACAATGGATAACCACATCCAGTAGTATTTTTAGTACAAGGGAAAATGAATGAAATAATTTTGAATGGATTAGTGAGACCACAATACATCCAACATAAGAGATTAATTTCTACACATTAGATGGCACTTCTTTAATAAATTTAATAGGGAAGGCCAAAAAGTAGATGAATCATGGGATATGAATACACTAATAAATCCAAGATCACTAATCCATTGAATCCACTGATCCAAATAAGATAATATAAACTAAATTAATCTAGAATAAACCACTAATATGGGAGTGAATATAATCATATGAAGATTAAATTAACTTGATGAACAACCAAATTTAATTATGATTAGAAAAACAATATCCGATGAAATAGATAAATCAATTGTATAAAGATCCCAATATGAAAAGGATATGAATCATACTAAAATGGGATGTGTATCCAAATCTAATGATGATCAATCAAATATAATATAGAATAAAAAATAAATTAAAAAATAAACATATATTACTATCTTACTATGTTAGTACATAACATATCTAAACTGAATTAGGCCACCAAACTCACAAAATACACAAAAAAACTACTCTAATCAAGTAGATCACAATACAATGAATCAAATTTGACGAACCAAAAGAAATACATATATGGTTGATGAACCACGGTGATGATACAATTGAAAAATTATTTAATTCAATAATATGAAGCTGAAGAAAAAGGTGAAAATACATAATCCAATGAGATGGAAACAAAAAAAATAGAGAAACAAATCATCATAATGTGGCTGAAACTTGGAAAATGTTGAAGGATAATCTCAATATCAGGATGACAAATCTCATGTGAAACAATTTGAGAGAAACCTGGTAAAATATTGATGAAATATAAATCTGATTAAATAAATCAGGTGATAATATTTTTAACTTGAAAAAACCTCTGGTGTGGATGATTAATAAACCTATGGGAAATACCAAAATATCGAATATAAATAAAAGAGTACAAAATATAAGTAAGACATGAACATGAATTAAAAATGAGAGAATATATAAATCTATGTGAAAACCACATCCTAATACACATCCTCCTTAATTATGAAAAAATATCTCCAACAGCATGATCAAAAGATATTTCTATGACAAATCATCACCCATCTGTCGAAGAAACACCACTATCTATAGGATATTCATCCAACCATGAATTAGTGTGGATACATCTTGGAAAAAATGAAGGATTTGTCACTCGACAAGGATCTCTTAATCATGATGCACCACTAATAGTAAATCAGGATGAAGATGTTGATATCTAAAATAAATAAGGCTCTCTATACCTAAAACTAATTATTCATCACACTATTTCTTCTTCATAATAATTCAATATAGATGTTCTGAAAATGATACCATGAAATTGATATCACGTAAAATTGTAGATCCACCTTCAATGTGTCATTCTAAATTGATAACATCCCTCATCGGATACCATAAATGTGGTATCCCCTTGCCTCTTGATCTTGAAAGAATACATCTCGAGCAACTCTCGCTCTGTTCTCCACCGACTGCTTACCCATTTAAAGCCTTCACTATTTAATTTTTCAAATATAGATTATATATAGAATATTATATCTAAAATAACCAATTCACCATGTATCTTACATGTTAAAATTCATAAAATTATCCCTTATAAATAAAAATAAATGTAAAATATCCCTATGAAAAACACATGCATCTTTATCTGTGTGATAGGATAGAAGATATCTCAAATTCAAAATCTGTCTTATTTTAAATTTCGAAAAACCCCTTGGATGAATCCTATCAATATCCCCCTTCATATTATTAATGGAGGTGCCATCCAATAGACTCATGTGGACTAAAAATTTTTAGGCCTCGCACCAACCACCACCCTTTTTAGACAAATGATGACACCCATTTGAAACTCTAAAAGAACCATGACTACTCCCCTAGGGTAAAATCCAAATACAAATGTCTTTGACAGGTATGAATTTTAAATTCCCTATTAAACAAGAATAAAAATTCTACCTCCCCTATAACTTTGATTTCTACATAATCTCAAGCACCTGGAACACCTCTCTCAACCAACATTAGCTTCCAAGTCTTATTCTACCTCACTCAGGAATCATCAATCATCTCATAAACTTTAATAGTTCCCACATCATATTGTAATTACAAACCATAACCTTTGATACACTAGTTGGGGAAGAATCCATATCATGGGACAAAAATCACTTGAGAGATATTTTTTGGGAAACCTAATGGAATATGGAAGTGATATAAATATGAATAAATAAATCAGCACACATGATTTTTAATGTGGAAAAACCCATGTGTACGGAGGATTATAAAAACATGGGGCGATTCTAAAACATCACATATGAATCAAATATTTCAAAATCATAGTAATTCCCAAACATTAATTTCAAATGATATCCTAGAAAAAACAATAACAAAACCAAACCCCTATATTCCTCTACCTTATCTATAAGAATCACATCACCAATTCCATGCCTGAAAGATCTTCTATGGGAAACTGTCACCCTTTTATCAATGACACCTCACTACCATGGAGATCTTAATAGAAACATGAATAATCCCAACTCTGTGCTGCACCAAAAAAAGAATTTATCTCCCTCTCATGATTTAACCATCATGATATACCATTGATCATTAATCGGGAAATGCTGCTAGATTTCTGCAATCGAGAATAATCTTCATACATTGCCCCAATCATTGATCACATCACTGTTCCTTCGAGCATTTTCAATGTTGATGTACTGCACATGCTACAAAAAATGTGATTTTCCATCCCATCATATATCCATTACTGATGCCTCATTTTCCATTGATGATGACCCACATGGGCTACCACAAACATGGCAGCCCCTTTCTTCCTTATCTTTATGGAATACATCTTGGGAATCTCTCACTCTATTTTCCAATAGATACTTCTATTTTTATTTCCTTCACTATTTACTTTTTCAAATATATATATGATATAGAATATTTTATCATAAATTTCAAAATCACTATGTGTCTGCCATGTTAAAAATATAACCATTTTCTCAAATAAAAAGATATCAATTATATATCTCCCTATAAGAAACACATGCAGCCTTATCTTTTTTATAAGATAAATGATGTCTAAAATTTAAAAACACTCTTATCTCAAAAATGGAAACACCCATGAACTGAAACCTAAATGAATACTCTTGGAAAATAAATCTCATTATGGAGAAAAAAATCTATTAGATTTACTATTATCAATATACATTATAATAAATGTAATAGTTTTGTTAGAAATATTTTTTTAACTGTGATACTAATATACACTATTATAAAAACATTATCAATTTTTTAAATGAATTTAAGTAATGAATAAATAATGATCATATTTCTTATTAACCATTTTTGTAAGGGAGTTTTTGGGTGATGGTATTCATCTTGGGTAGAATCATCCATGTGAGAAACAAAGGCAATAAAGGCATAATAAAAAATGGGGGAAGTGAAAGATTAGAGAGGGTGAGATTAAAGGAAATATGATACATATTTCATATATAGATTTACTGATTATATATATTGATGTGTGAATAGTTGATTAGAGTATTACTTCTTATCATCCTCCATACCATCTACCTTCCACTACTACAATTAGGACAAATTAATTTATAGAAATAGCTATTTTCAGTGCTTAAAAGTGTTAATAATATAATTGATCAAATAAGTGTGTGATATTTATCCATGCTTTATTTTAGTACTTGTAATGGAGGTTTTTATTGGTCCTTTATATAGATATGATAATTGTGATTTATTAGTTACTTTGTTAGCACTGATAAAGGACATACCTACTATCATAAGGATAAAGTGCTACAAAATCCCTACCAGAAAATAAAAGATTAGAAACGATATAAAATATATCTTAAATAATAAAAGGAAACCCAATTTAAATACATATAATACATTACACCGTAATTTAAATTCAAAATTTACATTTAAAAGTTCTTATAAAAACATTACATTAATTTGATATTTAAAATTATTTAAAAAATTACAGCCCAATATTAAAAACTACTCCTATAGTAGGATTCTTCCAATAATAAAACACTATAAAAACTTTTCCCTCCAATAAAACCTTTTATTAATTCAGTAAGTGTACATAAAAATGAAAAAAATATAATTTTATTGTCAAATAATCCAAATATGGTAAATTATAATATTAATTTCCCAATATATTAATGATATTATTAGTTATTATGTATGTTATATTATAAATTGTGTTATAAATTATATTATTAATTTTAATATTTCCTAAAAATTAAATTATGAATTATTAATTTCATTATTAATTAATAATATTTATAAATTATATTGTCAATTTCCAAATACATTAATGATTTTATCAGTAACTAAATATGTAAATTAATTAAATTATTGTTAATAGTTATATTATTAATTACTAATATTTTAATTATATTTTTAGGTATCAATTATATTATCAATTAAATAATTTATTCATATAATTTATATAATTTTATTGTTGATTATTCATATATTTAATTCCCTTATTTATGTTATTAGTTATTACAACATTCAAACCAAACTTGAATGTGGTTCACAGCTTCTAATGGGGGTCTCCGTTCATGCTTTATCAGAGTTGTTTTTCTATATATGGATGATTGTCATAATTTTTAAAAACAAATTGAGCTTGATTGACTGGTTTTGAGAATTTGATTGGCATTTCAATCTAAAATGATACATTAATTTTGAAAACATGAAATTTGAGTCATACATGAAGCACTATTTTTTAAACTCACGTTTAGTTGACTCCTACATTATACAAATGAATTTTGTATCATTTTACTAATGATTCAAGACATTCAGAACTTGTTTCCTCAGTTTTGGATATGTGACATTTTTTTAGACTAAAATGACACTTTAATATTCAAAAAAAGAATATTGAGTCATTTTTGTAACATCGTGATGTTTTTAGTCAATTCTTATATATCATAAAAATAATTATGGATCATTTTCACAATGTATCAAGACAATATGAGCTTGTTTACTAAATATTGGATAGGTGATTTGTGTTTTTGAGTAAAATTATACCTTTATTGTGAAAACCCACACTTTGATTCACAAAAACTACATCATGGGTCATATTGACTTACAATGGGGTTTTATATATCAAAAATGAGTTGTGGATTTTTTACTATGGTATCAAGACAATTCAAGATTTTTTTCTCAATTTTTTCTTTTTGAATCAAATTTTAGACTAAAATGAAAAAATTTAATTTTGATAGCAAGGAAATTGAGTTCTACCTACCATTTCATCTGTTGGATTGATACGTGGTTGTTTCCTACATATCAAAAATAAATTACGGATTCTTTTTCTAAATTTTCAAGATAAAATGTGCTTGTTTTCTTGATTTTGGATATGTGAATCATGTTTTACACTAAAATTACACTTTTCTAATAAAATAAAATTGGTCACAAATCATCACATCTTATGTTATATTTTCATATAATCAATTTGTATATATCTAAAGTTAATTATGTATTGTTTTCTTAATGTATCGTGATAATCCCTGATTGTTTGCTAATTTTTTTATAGGTGAAATGTATCTTAGAGTAAAATAAAACTTTTTATTCTAAAAACATGTACTTTGAATCATACTATCCACATCATGTGTAAATTCGATAAGGGGGAGATTCTTACCAATCAAAAATGAAATATTTATTATTTTCCTAAATTATAATGAAAATTAAATCCACACCAAAGGTGGTGGGTAATAAGGGTATGCGGATGTGTGGTAGGATGCATAGTTATGTACCTAAACCTATAAGATTCCTATAAATTAGTTCCTTACATTTTTTTCTATGGTGGTAGATGTAATAAGCCAAATATAAACACTATTCATGCCCATTTCCATAGTTTGGCTATTTGGAACGCTTTTTATGCTAAAATGATTTTTTTGAACATGAAATTGTAGTCCTACCAATGACATCACATGAAAATTAATATTTTGTTTTTCCTATACATCAAAAATGAATTACAGATTGTTGAACTAAATTTTCAAGTCAATATGAGAAATGTTTTTTATTTTGGCTATATGACACATGTTTTAGAGTAAAATGACACTTTTAATGTGAAAACATTCACTTTGAGACATACCAACCAAATTTTGGGTTGGTTTGATGTGGAATCAATTCTTACACGTCATAAAATAAATTATGAATTATTTTCTTAAAGTATCTAGATAATTAGTGCTTATTTTCTCAGTTTTGGAAATATAAATTGCGTTTTAGACTAAAATTTCATTTTTTATTGTGAACATTAACACGGTGTCCTACAGGACACATAAATTGTAAAATTAATGTTATTTTGATTCCTATATGTCAAAAATTAATTACGGAATGCTTTCTAAATTAATCATTACAATTGCAGCTCATTTGATTATTTTTGGCTTTATGAATCTTGATTTAGAGTTAAATGAATCATTTGAAGTGAAAAAAGACATTTTGAGTTATACAACCCTCAGCACCAATTATATTAAACAACTATCTATTCCAATATATCAAAAACGAATTATAAATATTTTACATAATTTATCATGACAATATGATATTGTTTGCTTAGTTTTTGCTATGTGAATCATGATTTAATGTAAAAAGGCATTTTTTTATTATGAATCCTCACATTTTGTTGTAATGGTAACATCATCTGTGAACTTGTTATGCCATAAATTCTTACCAGTCACAAATGAATTGTGGATCAATTTATTAAATTATAAATAAAAATTCAGCATATTTTCTCGATTTTCCTAAATGTGGCACATGTTTTAAATTAAAATTAATGATTTAATGGAATCCATACCAACTAAATTGTGTGTCAGATTAATTTGAATTAAATTACAATATGTTAGAATTGAATTATGGGTCATTCTCTTAAATTAAAAAAAATAATAGATCATTTTTTGGGTTTTTCAATTTGAATAGTTTTCTAAACTAAATGGAAAATTTTTATTGTGAACAAACATTTGGAATTATTTACCACACTTAGTGTGTCCAGTAGATGTGGAGTAGAATCATATACATCAAATAAGAAATATTGTTTGTTTATCCAATGTATTAAGAAATATGATCTTATATGCTTAGTTATGTATATGTGACACTTGTTGTAGAGGAAAATAATACTTCATAATGTGAAAACACGGTCTTTGACTCATACCTTCCATAATGTGTGTCAGACTAAAGTGTGGAAGATTCATACACAATATAAAAGAATTATGGATTTTTCAAAAACAAAATTAAAACAATATGAGGTACTTTTCTTGGTTTTAGCTATAAGCATAATGTTTTAGAGTAAAATGACATTTTTAGTATGAACTCACACATGAATTAACACAAAAGTCATTGTGTGTCGGATATCTATACTAGTAATTCCTATGCATAAAAAATCAATTGTGGATCGTTTTACTAATATATCAATACAATACAAGCTCATTTTATTAGTTTTGGATATGTATGTGCATTTTAGTGGAAAATCATAGTTTTTTCACGCAAAAACACACACTTTGACTCATACAGACTACATAATAGGTCAGATTGAGATGTTGTCAACTCTCAATCATCGCAAATGAATAATGGATTGTTTTTATAAAGTATAAAATAATTTTGAGTTCATTTTATTGTTTTTTCAGTCTAAGTTTTTTTAAGATGAGAATGACTTTTTTTATTATGAACACACACTTAGAGTCATATCAAGAACATCGTGAGTCGAATTAATTTATTATATATTCCTACACATCACAAATAAATTATGGTTTTTTTCATAAAGTATCAAGATAATCAGATATAATTTTCTCAATTTTGGATATGGTACATTTGTTTTGGAGAAAAATGAAACTTTTAAAATGTGAAAACATGAACCTCGAGTCATAATGGCCACATTTTGTATTAGAATGACATGTGAAAAATTCATACACATAAAATAAATATGGTTGAGTTTTATAATATTTGAAAAAAATGATGATAATTTTCTTGGTTCTTAAAATGTGACATGTGTTTTAAACTAAAATGACACTTTTATATTGAAGACATGCATTGTAATTCATAGTTCCCTCATCATGTGTCTGATTGACATGTTGTCAATTCATACAATACGTAATTTAATTGTTAATCATTGTACAAAATATTCAAGAAATTCATAGACTAGTTTCCTTTTTTTTATGTGACACATTATTTAGGCTAAAATGAATCTTTTATTTTGAAATCATGCATTTTAATTCATATCAGTCACATAGTGTTTCATATTTTTGTGTGGTAAATTCCTCCACATAGATGAATTATGGACTATTTTTCTAAACTATCAATAAAATCAGTGATCATTTGATCATTGTTGTATATGGGATTCATGTTTTAGAGTAAAATGTTATATTATATGTGAAAACAGAAACATTGAGACATCTTGATGACATCATATGTCTTATTGATGTGTAGTATATTATTACATTAAAAAAATAATTATGGATAGTTATCCTAATGTATGATGGAAAAAAAAATCTTTTTTCTTGGTTTTTCTTATAGGAATCATGTTTTAGATTAAAATGAAACTTTTATATTGAAAGAAATAACTTTGAGCCTTGCTGGCCATGTTATATTCAAAATTAAATATTGTTAATTCCTACAAATCAAAAATGAATTATAGATTATTTTCTATAGTATCAAGATATTATGATCTTGAATGTTATGTTTTGGATATATGATAGATTATTTAGATTAAAATGATGCTTTATTAATGTGAAAATGTGGACATTGAATCCGACATGTCACATCATGTTTTCGATTTACATGTTGTCAATTCCTGTATCACTAATGAATTATCTATAATTTTTCTAAATTATCATGTTAATATGATTTCTTTTTCTTATTTTTGTATTTTTGACATTCATTTGAGAGTAAAATTACACCTTTTTTTGTGAAAATATTCACTTTAGATTGTACAGCCACATAGTGTATCAAATTGACATGAAGTCAATTCCTACACATCTTAAAATAATTATGGAAAATATATTGATGTTTGAATACATTGATCTCAATTTATTTTTCTTTGTAAAATTATGTTCATTTGGAGCTAATTTATTTCTTTCTATATTGAAAATAATCACATTGAGTCGTATTTTCTACTTGATGTGTTAGATTTATGTGTGCTAAAATAATAATAATTTATATGAAATAAAAAAATATACAAAATCAATATGTAATCAACACACAATGATGTCAGAAAACATTCTAACATCATGTACTCGTCCCACTCATCTTTAAAAAGTTATTTCTTCTTTTGAGTATGTGTATATTTAGTAACCCCAGAAGTACTAAAAAACATATGAAAATAGTTGATTAAAAATATATTAGATGAAAATTTAATTACCTTATGAAATACCTATTCAAGAATTCTAGTTTTCTGTTGGTATATGATATCCTTCATAAATTCAAAAATGTAATATGTAAAATCATTATTGTTAGTATTTATTTCAAACAGTTTAGTAACATTGACTAAAATAAGTTAATTTCTTTGAATTTTGTTTTGATAGTTAAAAATCATACTATATATACCTTAATCAGTCTTCATTTGAAAAAATACATAGGATTCTTGTGTTCAGTCACATATACTATGATTTAGACAATATTAATATATCACTCTATCATAAATAATTTCTCATTAAAATAAAAAAATAAAATGCATGATTTGATTTAAATATATTTAATATTGATTAAAATTCATTAAAATTTCACATTGTACATCATGTGTGGTTGATTTGATGAAAATACATGATTTGGATAAAAAAAATGAATATTCAGGGTATCCAAATTGAATGTGATGAGAATATGACAGTTCATTAAAAAACATGAAATTAATGAAAAAATTGAAAATATATTTTTTATTATTAAATGGTATAGTCATACCACTACATTTTAGGAATCAAGAGGAGTATATTTTATATTTTTTTCAAAATTCCAAAAAATTTCATTTTTTTCATTCAATTTCATCCATTTCCAAAAATATTCTCCTAATGAAAGGATAGTATGATTTGTGATTCCAAATTTTGTTTCATAGGTATTTTTTCTTATTTTACAGTAATATATACTCCTATAGAAAATATGAATAGTTGTTAACTATATTGAATAGTGTAGAAAATTTATTGGAAAATAATTATGAAAATATACCTCATACATACATTCAAAACTAAGACTCCCAGCCATTCGGACATAAAAATTTCTTTTTTATTCTCAAAAACAATTGCATCTTTTATCATGTCAGCAAATATTAATTCTTAAAATTCAATGCTGGATAAATTTCCATATTTAATGGTTTTATCCTCGGGACCATGTGTCGTAAATAAATTTGGTTTTATAATTGATGGTGTGGTGGTACTCTCGAAAGGTTATTTTGATTTCTTTGTTGATGAATTGGATTATATTGATGTGATCTTATATTTCACAATATTTTTTTTCTATATGTAATAACATATCTCATTTTATACATTTTTTAACTACTATTAGGGTATTTAATTTTAAAATAATTATAATAAAGGACACCGCTCATTATCTACATATAAAATTACAATATTCCAAGCACTAAGATATAAAACATACAATATCATTATCGACCATGTTGACATCTAGAGGAACAAATGATGATGCCCTTAGTTTGAGAGCTACTTCAATCCCCACTCCCATTTTATAATTTTGATAGTTCTATATTGTATGTAATATCATCTTTTATATTTTAAACCATGCCTATCACACCATGTTTATGGGTTGATGATGATTTATAAAAAGCACATACAATTTCACTATGTAAAATTCTAGTAATGGAAAATTATCTATAGTTTTCTTATACAAATTAATCCTCAAGTGTTATCAAATAAATTTATTAACAACGGTATGTTATTTTATTGTGGAGAATATATATCCTCAAAGATAATGGAGTAATATGGATCTCCAGGTAATGATCATTGTTTTAATATTTGTTCTCTTTGATTTATTCTAATATGCTGGTCAATAAAAACCAAATATAAAATTATACATTTAAAACAATTTATTTATTCTAATAAGACTCTCATCATTTCATATGTATCACCATATTGTTTTTTCTTCTAAAATAATTCGTGTGGTGCCACCTCAAAACCTACACCTCTGACATGAAATATTGTTATTACCACTCAAACACAAATGAAATTAGTTTTTCCTCTGTTATAGTTGTTGATGATTTAGGGGTATAAACTATATAAATAATACAATAATTAATATATATTTTTATATAATACTATTATAATGAAAAATAATTACTTTTATGTCATACTTATAAATGAATCCAATACTACTTGCGTGTTTATTTACTAGTTTTTCAACTTTATTTTCACATGCCTCCATCCATAGAAGATGATATAGGATAGAAATTGCATTGGATTGTGATTCGTAAATATAAATATAAATAAAGTAGCATTTGTTGTTTCTCATTACATACAAAATTTAGTATATATTTAAAATACACATATTTTTTAAATTGAAGCATACCCATCATTTCTTTACTGTTTTTGTACATTGGTTTTGATTCACTCTATTTATTTTCAGAACTCCATTGATGGTTCATGAAATGAATTTTTTGAATCAAATTTGATGGAATAAAGAATTTCAAATAAATTATTATAAATTAATATAAACCAAAAATAATCCCTTGTATTGGTGACTAATGAAATATTACCATGATTCATGGTTTATAATGTGCTTATACATTATTTGGGGGGAGGGTATTTACTTTTATCTCAACATTCTTGAGATTTTGATTTATCTAAAGTGTCTAAAATGATTTATTATATTTTATAGTAACAATTAATACAATGTTCTTATTGAAATCAATTTAAAATAGATGAACAATGTATGGAATAATGAAATGTAAATAAAACAGTCATTAGATAATTTTTTCAATAAAATGGAGAAATTATATCATAACATTTCCCTAATATATTCGCAAATTATTTTCCTCAATGAATTAACAACATTATTGCATGTATTTAAATTAATCAACACATCTACTCAAGTAGTGATCCAAATGTTACTAATGAACATTGACTTGTTAGGGTTAACATGTTGGCCACAATGATTCCATCCATGTTCAAATTTTAAATATATTCTTAATGACTTTATAAATTTAATTAACATAGCGATAACACACTACTATTGTTTCACTATCCACATACTGTTGATATCCTAATAATTTCATAGTTTAATCAATGAATGTTTTTTCTTCCTCGACATTGGTGACGTCAATATGTGGAGAGGTCCTTATCCACATGATTAGTTTAACACTAAATTAAGATTGGGTAAATTTTTTAGAGCGCACATTATATAATTATTTAAATAATCGTATATAAAAAAACATTAAACCTATTCAGAGAACTTGCATTTTTCTTTTTAAAGTTTCATTAAATTTGGATCATCTATTGAGTATAAGAATCCCCTCTTTATGGTTCCCACTGATGTACAAGACAATATACACACTTGGAATTCCATGAAATGTTTTTTATCATCTAATGAATGGGTCATCTCCAATTGGATTTTCATCTTACTATACTATTTTATTAGTTCCAAACTAAAAAATTGACCAATTTTTATTTTCAAGATATAAGGAATAAAATACATTCACCACCTATGATTTCATTATGAACGGTTTTTTCTTATGACAATCGACACTTAATTTCACCTCCACGAAGATCAATTAATTATATTTAACTACACTCTAGTTATAAATCAACTTTCAATGTAAAATAATAATTATAAATTATGTATAATCCAACTAAAATTTTTGTTCAATGATTCAAAAGTATGTCATATTCATAGAAATTTGATATCTATTCATTGATTTGGATACAGGCATTCCTTCCTCTATAAGTATAACTCTACTATTTTACATCACATCATGTTTATATTATTCCATTAAATAGAATGTATGACCATTAATTACATAACTTTTGTAAGATAATAATCTGACATGTGGTCCTCTTGATATCCATAAATCTTTTTAATAAATTTAATCAGTATTTGTAGATAAATCCTTATAAATATAATCTTGAAATCATCTTGTACACTATTGATTACTTTTATTTGATATGAATATTTCATACCCTAATATATTAAAATGTTTTTGAATTACATTGTGGAATTTAATTTTAATGAAAATATTCTAAAATATTATTCACAATTTAAAGGTGATCTTTACCTTTCTCTGTAATGGTAATTGTAAAAACATATCTTCCAAACACAACTTTTCCCAAAAGGTGTCAAGTATAATGTTATTTGGAGAGAAAAATACTATAATATTATTGGAGGTTTTTAGAATAGAATCCAATAGGTTCTTCAATAATAAATTTATTTATTGTACAACTTTTTCGATGACTTTGATTCTTGATGATCCCTTTAAAAATCTCTATTTACCATTCAATAGGATACATCAATGTGTAATGTATATGACCACATAGTTGAATTTATATAAAAATGTGAACCATCATGTTTACCATTATATTAATTAATTAATGTTGTAAGAATATCTAAAATTCAAATAATATAACAAAAATTTCATTTTTCATGATTGGGAACATTGTCGGGTTTATAACTTTACTTCGTATGGCTTTGAAAAGAATGAAAATTATGGTTAACGCATGTCATACATTTTCATGCATAATTAGATGTAACGATATAGTATGATATCTAGAATAAAAACATGAAAATAATGTAATTTTATTCCATTTAACTACAAATTATTCATTGAGATGATATTATTGATATTTAATGGATACCCCAGTGAACCCATTATATTATTTAGAAAGTAAAAAAAAGTGATATCTCTCTTACATGGAAAGAGTGAATATATTCATCAAAAACAAGAATCCAAACATTCAATTAATTTTGTTGATTGAAAAATTTCCATAATCAAGATATTGATTAATCATCCCTTACAATATGTTTCTAAATGTTAACATGAAATCAATATCATCAACATTTTTATTTCTTTTAGATATATGAAAATACAACATAATTTATTCTCACTTAACACATAACCATGGTGAAATGTAATAATTTACCAACATAAATTTTCAAATATTGTGAGTAATTGTTTTTACACCAAAACAATTCATTCCATATATAGATAATTCATGATATAGGTATCCTAGATCATTTAAAAATTAAAGATAATTATAATCTTTATCCGTCCACTCAGGTGAGCCTTTTAGGTAACATAGTTTCCCAAATTCAATTTTTTTTTCTCTGTACCAATTAAATTTTATAGTGTCTTACTAATGTTTATATAGTCCATTAAGACTTTTAATGAATGGAAATTACAATAATAATATGAAGGGACATGATCCATCTTTCATGTATTGAGATGCACCACAAATTATGTGATTTTCTACCTAAATCACGATTGATTCAAAATAATATTAAATAACATAGAAAAACAACAAGTTTTTCATATATCATACCCATTTAACATAGAATTATGTTATCAATTTATTTTCAACTTGGAATCTCGTTTTCATCTAGTAGCATATCATTTAAGAGACCAAGTTGTTCTGTAATGCTAGTGTCTCTCCATCCAATACCAGGTATAAAATTACATAACTTCAAAAAAACGATCTTTTTTATATATCATAGAAATTGTATAAAATGGATACATTTCAATCTAATTTAACTTCTCTAATATATTTTGAAAATCATGAAGGCTATCTTTAATTTCCTTTTTAATTTATACCATATGAACTCATTCATCATTAACACTAGTATTCATATAAAAGTATTCATTAAAGGAAATATAATTCTAGTTAGTATGTATATTTATTTTTCCCCAAGGTTTTTGAAAAACATTTATAGCATTGATATATTTTATGACAAATAAAATGTTCTTGAAACAATTCTCTATCAATTATTCTTTAATAAAAAAACATAAAAGAAAACATTTTATATGAGAAGGGTCGTATTCATGCTCTATTGTACACTTGTTAACAATTTACCTCAATATTCAAAATACATTATCATTCATTTATAATAAATCTATTTTCAATTAATATACATCCAAATAGCTTCAAAAAATTCATTCTGTACAAAAAATATAAAAATACATACACGGTGTACATATAAAATATATATACATTAAATTGTAAAAAATGGAAACCAAATTGATTGTAAATGCATAATTATATATATGTGTGTGTGTATATACATATTGTTTTGTAAATATATAAATATTATGTTTTAAATAAGAGTAGAATCATAAATATAAAAATATAGATTTTTTTGAAAATTCAATGAAATTTGAATTTTTTTCCTAATATAAAACATATACTCACATTGGACACACAAAGAAGAAATAAAATGAAAATTATAATGAAAAACATAGAATTTGTTGTGTTCCCAGGTCTAGATAAACCTCTAGATACATATACATAAGAGTGCTCACGTGAAATATTAACATATATATTATGTAATATCATATTATTTAGTTTGGGAATGATTATATTTTGTTGAAAATTTGTTTTTCATTTCTTCTCCGGAAATTTAATTGTCGTTTTCTGATCAATTTATCTATATTAATATGAATGATTAAAATAGTATTGAATGTTGAATACTATTCATATAATAAAAAACTTAATAATAATATTTTCAATTATTTGAAAACTATTTAAACTTATTAACACTCAACTAAGGGTATGAACAGAATTAATAGTCTATTGAACTCTTCTCATAGATGATCATTGATTAACTAATCCATATAACTAAATTAATTATTATTCTCATAGTGATAATCTTAAATAATATCTTCAATTTTTACCATATCAGTTCTTAGTTTGTAATTTTGGATAAATTGTTGAAATTAAATTATTGATTAAAATATTTTGGAAAATTGAAAATAGGATCCTCATATCTTTAACATGTCTAAGGTCATTACTGTAAATCTAGTATTTTCATTCCCCTAAAAATGAATTCAACCCCGTTCAACCAACATTCACTCTTTCGCTTTTTTGCACTCTTCGAAACCCACTATTTTGACAAACATTTTTGATGAAAAATCACTATCATAAATTAAATTATAAATATTATTTTTGTAAATATAATTATTTTCATTTTTAATCAATTAATCTATTATATGAAAACGAACCCAATCAGATACATCCTTGAGAGACAACATAAACAACAATATTACATTCTTAAAAAAATATTATTTTATTGGGACATAGAAATAAAATTACCATTATCAAATTGGAATCATTATCAGGGGTTACCAAAAAGTTCACTTTTTTATATTTAAATTAGCATATTTTTTAGAATCAAAATTATTAGTTTAAATTTTTGATTAAAATCCATTTTTTCATATCTTATGATACATACCAATAAACCCACACATTTATTCATAGTAGTTTGACTGTGAAATTAATATGAATTCCGTTTATAGTGTAAAGAAATATGGGACAGGGAGATTCTGTGATTTTAGATGAGTCTATTATGGCTGAAATTTGTGAAGATAAATTTGAAAGATCCATTAAAAGTCATGGAAAATTAAAAACACCCAAACATGAGTATTTAATCCACATGTAATTAATGAAAAAAAAGTACCATGCATGAATTAGTTGTATCAAAATTGGGTAATCAAAAAATTTTAATTTGATACCATAGAAATTTAATGTTAAAATTTGTTGGATCAGGGAAAAAAATTTCAAAACATATTGAAAACTTATTAAGAAATAAGGACATTCAAATAGTGTTTTATAGACGAATTATAAGAGGAGGAAGAACTAAAAAACATAAAACAAAGAAATATCAACTAAAAAGTAGTATAAAGAATCACATGCCTTTTGGTTTGGGAAGGTCAATTAATATAATATGCTTAAGGGGGATCAACAGCATAGGTTGAATTCTGTGATATCATGAATGGCATGATTACGTGAGGTTCTATTAATGTTGATTTTACAATATTAGATATATTTTTATTAAAATTTTCCAAAAAGTTTAGATAACGAATGATTTTATCATAACTAAAAAAAGTGTTGATAAAACCTAACTTTATTGGTGTAATAATGTTATTGCTGATAAAGAATGTTTTTATCAATTTTTATTTTTTGTTATAGAAAAACCATATTTTATTAATAGTTTCTAAATTGCTAATAATAACTATTTAAAATAAATTATGAAATTATAAAACAAATATATATTAAAAATGAATAAATTATAAAGAAGTTAAATAATAATAAGAATTATTAATAATTAAATAATCTTATATTCATGAATTTTAATATGGGTAAAATTTAATTATAAAAAAATAAATTGACCTCAAGAATATTAAAAAATTGTATATGCTTTATTAATCAGATAAATTATTAAGAAATAACTATTAATATATATTAAATGGAAATTAATACATATTAATTATATAATTTACAACAATATTAAATATTTCAATTTAATTAATTTAAATGTATAAATAAATATCAAATTTGAATAAATTAAAAAAAATAAATGAAAAATTATTAAAAATGAATAAATTACCAAAAATGAAAAAAAGTACTATTTTTATTTAATAAAAAAGTCATCATACTATTAAATTAGTGAAATTTAAAATAGAGTGATATTAAATATTATAAAATTAGTATATTTGAATAATATAAAAAAGTAATAAGAGTTATTAATTATATAGATTATTATAAAAATTATAAATTAATATTTTTAAATTGAAAATGAATAAATATTAATTATCTGAATTAAAAACATATTAAAAATATTATATTATATTGATAAACCATGTATAGAAAATATTTAAAAAGGATTAATTTCAAAAAGTGTTGAATGAAATAAATTAAAATAGATAAACTGGAGAAAAATTAAAAAAATTATTATTATGGGAACGGACTGTGGGGTTCTAAACTTCTTCTCTAGATGATCACGGTGGTGATATTTATGGATTTTCTTTGGGAGTGTCTTTTCCTCATGAAATTGGCATCGATCATCTAATAGGGTATGATTCAGCTTGGAAGGTACTGTAAAAATCTGTTGTGAATGATTCTTCGACTTCATTTGGAGGAATATTGGTGATGAAAAATGTTAACTGATGAAATTTTATTTTTATCAATGATTAAAATCCTATTGATATTGTTGAAAAGGGGTTTTCTGCCCACTTTTACATGATAAATGTAAGGGTATGGATCATTCTTTTTTGACCTTTTCATGTACCTAAATACTATGGTTCTTGTAGGAGACCCAATGTGGGTTTTGAGGTGTTCGACTCCAAAATTCTAGAATAAAGGAGAATTCAAGACATGTAAGTGATTCACATCATGAAAATGTGATTTATGAATTATGTTAGGCTTGTTCAATGGGTTCCTCGTGACAAAAAATATTTCAGGGTTAAATGATTATTGGTGATTCATTTTTTAGAGAAACTTAAATCCCAACATTTACATGGTGTGAACCGATTCACACAATGAAAATGAAATATGTAGTGCACCTTTAAAAGTTACAAAATCTCATGTTTCTCTCAAGCCCTACACATTTCATCCACATCATAGGAAGCTATTGACTCTCCCTCTAGGAATATTGGAACCCATTGGAATGTGATTCATTCTTGACCTTCCCTCTTCAATCTGAAAAGATAGGATGTATGTCGTTCTTATTTTCTCATATTTGTTTGTTATGGTTTCTCCCATTTCTTCTTTAAATTCCATAACGGTATCTATATGTCATTTCAATAGAGTGTTTTTGGCTATTCATTGGTGTGGTTATGTTGCGGCATCCATAGAGGGATAAATCTTCTTATAGTTTAGATGATCGGGATCTATGATATTGGTCATTTCTTATTATAAGAACTTTACTTCCTTTCATGTATGGAATTTTTTCTTATCCTACTTGTTTATGTTCAATCTTAAAGTTAGGTTTATTTATGCACTTGGGTGGAAATAAAATTAACCAAATAAAAATTTCACCAAATTAATAAATAATTTTATTATGATAGTTTGTCCTTTGTTTATACCATGATAATGGTTTTCGTATAATTTTTATTGATTGTTTTCTATCTATGATATGATTTTTAGAATGTATGGACATTCTATGGATTATCAGCTTGTTCATGATGGAAAATTGTAAGGAATGTATGTCTGAAATTATCTAAAAATTGATTGGCTAGAGAATGAAGAAGATGGTTTAACAAAATTGGTTGTTGTTTCAATTTGGAGGTGACCAAATTTATTTGAGTTTAAATTTTTAATTGAATATTTACTTCCATGATTTGATGGGTTTTGATTGAGAATGTGAAGCATGTTAATTCTTGTTGAGGAAAATAATTAAAAATATCTTAATGAATTTTAATTAAATATGTTTTTTGAAACGGGAAACCATGTTGGGAAACATGATTAAATTAATGGTTTAATTAGTTTAGTATCTAGTTATATCTTTATTCCATAGTTTTCCCATAGTTGGAACATATGAATAATGAATTTTTTAATTCAAGATGTAATAAAAAGTGGTGTTTTGATAAATTTATTTTCTAGGTCCTGAGTTTACAATCTTGTATAGAAGGTTGTTTCCGACGCATTCATCGGGGTGTACGCATCCGTCTACTGAGGACGAGGATGCGCTGACTGTTGTCCCGCATTTCCACTTTCCAAAGGCGGGCAGTGTCCTTTGCTTATTCAAGGACTTTTTCTCCTTGATCAAAATGAGATGATGGGAAGTCGGCTCTTCCTTCCATGGATTCCTCCTCTGAGTTAATTGCCTAGTTCGGGTCTCCCTTAATTATTAAGACATTGTTTGTGAAACTCTTTCTAGTTCCAATGTTTCATGGACATCGGTTATTTAAACTACTTTTCTCCGGACATTCCAAGGGGTCCGGTCATGGCATAAAGCTTCTGTCAAGGGAGTAGTCACGTTGGGACATCACTAGCATGTGTGGATGCTTGAAAAATGGCGCATCTTGGTTTCTACACATTATGATAGGGCTTCTCGAGGGCGCAGAATCTCAAGGCATACCACATCAAATGTAGAGAATTGAATTCCATAGGCATGTCTCTGAGGTTTTCATCATTTTCGGATGTTTAACACAGGGTATGTTGTGAGTTTAACTTTTATTAGAGACAAATCAGACTGATCAGAACACTGACGAGAGTGGATCATATGGGTGCGACCCCTGGGAGGACGGAGCACTGATACTGGGGTTAACGCATGGTTAGTTACGTGGGTACTGCTAGGAGTATTGAGGAAATGAGATGGCATGATCCTACCAGGATGTGGTGACCCGGGAGACAATTAGGGTGGATAATGGAATTTTGATAGTGGACACATAATGAGATGGAATCGATGTGAGGGCATCATTGATTTTGGGATTGAGTCTCCAAAAGACTTCCTACGTATCCCCGTCATAGAGAATAAAAGTACAAATAGTTCTTCAGGCGATGGCACACCTAGGGAGGTGACCTGTATGGATGGGACCTGGAGGAAGTGAAACCTCCTGGTTCGGGCATGAAATCAGGGTGTGCACATGGGACGACAACCTAACGATGTGATGGGGCTTATGCATAGTTATCAGCTCGAGTTGGTTTGACGCTCGAGGGGCAGACCATAGATGTGGGTCCCATCAGGGGGGACACCAATGCTTATCAGTGTTTGGGGTTGGACCATAAGGAGGATTCCTATGTACCTTGTCTAAGATACAGGGATCGAACCTATGTAGTTTGTCTGATGATAGATTACCTTTGATTGGGGACTCCAACAGTTTACCATCAAATAGGGGCATAATGTATTATCGCCGCATGAGGTGCACAACGTCATACCGCTGGATTGGGGACAGTTTAGCATCTTGCAGGACAAAACGGGCATACAGTTTAATGTCATGCATGACAAAGATGAATCGATATTAAGGTGTTAGGACCACTAGTTGTTGGTATTGGACCTCAGAGAGGCGTCCGACGTACCCTACCTTGGCAAGGATCAGAGTCCATGTAGTTAAAAAATGGGGCATGGTGCACCGACACAAATATGGTTGGGAGCAATGGTTGTTGGGATTGAACCTAATGGAGGCTTTCAACGTACCATTCCTTGGCAAGGATCAAAGTACGCGTAGTTCGGGAGGGGTCAAATGAACCAATGTGAAGGGGTACCAGAACAACTGGTTTTTGGGCTTGATCCTAATGGAGGCATCCTACGTAGCCTGTCTAGGAGATTGGGATCAAAGTCAACGTAGATCGTGATTTTTGTGTTGAACTGATGTGAAGGGTTTTCGAAACAACTAGGTGTTGGGTGCACCAACGTGAATATGGTCGGGACCAATAGTTATTAGGCTTGAACCTCAGGGATACATCCTACATACCCTGCCTTGGCAAGGATCAAAGTCCACATTGTATGGAAATGGGGCATGGTGCACTGACGCGAATATGGTCGAGACCAATGGTTGGGATTGAACCTTAGGGAGGATTCTGATATACCTTACCATGGCAAGGATTCAATCCTTCTTAGTTTAGGAATGGTGTAATGAATCGATTTGAATCAGTGTTAGAACAACTGTGTGTTAGGTGCACTGATGTAAAGATGGTCAGGACCAATAGGTGTTGGGCTTAAACCACAGTGAGGTGTCATATTTCCCCTACCTTGGTAAGGATCAAAGACCACGTAGTTCAGGATTGGTGTGGGTCATACAATATATGATTCCAAAGGAGGATGTCATGTTCGACGCTTACTCTAAGCCCACGTGAGTCATGATCGGTGTGAGAAACAAGAGGCAACGAAGACCCGATTATCACGTCATGAAAGGTGAATATGTGGGATGTGGAATGGGGCTTACACATGGATAGTTTCCCAAAGAGGAAACAGGGGCTTACGTGTGGTTAGAATCCCATGGAGATTGGGACTTACTCTAGGATGGAGGTACAGGTGGTGAAAAATCCCATAGGGAGAGGGAAGGGATAATGAAGGTCCATGTGCCCCTCTCACCTCTTGGTCTTTGTCATGGAAGAACAAAGGAGGAGTAGGGATGCTTCCTCTAGAAAGAATATCTAGGGGCTTACACCAGGATGGTTTCCCTTTCCCCACAGAAAGATTCCTCCCAAAAAAGAGGATATAATTCCATGTGAGGAAGATTTAACTCTCATGGAGACCTGTGGGCGTTGACAATGTCCGAGGTGGGGCACCCCACGTGCGATGCACGGGGCGATGCTACAGTTTAACATCATGTGATGAGGAAGATGGTGCTGGGAAGTTTAATATCCTGTAGCTCTGACAAGGTGGGTTCACTCTTCACCCCTAGGATAAAAATGTAAAAGATACAATGAAAACAACCCCCTATAGATGTTCACTGTTTCATATATTATATTTCCCCTGATGTCTCATCAAGAAAGTAACATTCTTGTGTTATCAACTTATATGATTTCAATATCATTATTTTACTTACTAATATGAACTCATTATGAAACCACCACTTCCATGGAATTAAATAGATATTTTTATTCCAATAAAAGATTCAATGATATCTACCTTCACTAAAATGGAAGGAACAAATTATTTCTTTTCTTATTTATTAATGTCAAGTTACTTATGATGCACCCAATGCATGATACTTCACAGATAGAATATATTGTCGAAGCATTTTATAATACATATAATTACACAATTCATGATATATATTAATAAAAATATCATGTATGAAGACCAATTCACAGATTTTTAGATGGGAACATCCAATGATATATAAGAAATATTGAATTAATATTAGAAGGCTTATTCTCATAACTATGTTTCTAGAAGATTAACAAGTGAAAACTTTTTGACAAGAATAATAAATGTAACACCCCGACCCCAGTTACCCAAAGTTAGTGCATTATAACATATCATCGGCATGATCACAAAAGATCAAATCTCTAAAGACAGATTATTTTAGTAGCCTTGGAAACTGTAGATACATTCATAAGTTTACATTATATCATAAAGTGAAAAACTACAGCAACATATTCTCCATAGACCACACTCATATCCCCTCACACCATCCCTGCTGGTCAATCAGAAAATACTTCTTCAAATACTGTAAAATAAAACATAGAAAGGGGTGAGCTCAGTTGCTCGTTAACGATAACAATATAGCAAACATTTTAATAAATAAGAAAAAACATTTAATGCAACGTATAACAAAAACAAAAGATTTTAAACGTGAGCATCATAAATATATGGAAAAGAAAAAAAAATTTCCATTTACTTATTCACATGAATATTATACTAGTCTAGTAATCACATTCAATATCAAAAACCACTTTCATAATAATGGAATGCATAATTCCAGACATTTATAACCACATAGTCCAGGCCTTGTGCCATGACTACAAATCAAATTTTGTCAAGGCCTTATGCCAAGACACTGTTTTGTCTCATGAGACCTACCGATGCATCATGGAGCTATAGTGGGCTCCACCCGTCACATACTAAGTCCAGTAAATTTCTCATATGAAAAGGATTAAACATAACATAAACATTCATATTAAAACTAGCATACGAAATTTCAATAATTTATCCATAAATCGTGAATGTTATGAAAATAACACATCCACGATCAAACATATCACAAATCCTTCAATAAAATATGGATGGTTTGTATCATAATAATTCAACTTCATCAAAATTAAAATCCATAAAGGGTGTTGATATAGATAAAATCAAACCCTTTTAGAGAAATATCTCTTTTATATTTTTAAATCATTTAAATGTAACATAATTATAAAGAAAAACTTTATTTTGGAGATATTATTATAAGAATGTAATGGAAGCTTCAATGTTGTTATAAGGGTGGAAAATAGCCACGCCCACCGTATAAGTGTATAAAAACATTCTTACCTAAAATTTGACGAAAAGGTCAAAAAGTACCTTGTTTGTAAAATGACAGAAATTTTTCTTTCAAAAAAATATAAGGTAAAATAAGGGTATAAATGATTTTAAATCATTTTCTATTAAATAGAAAAAATGTTTTGAATGAAATATTTAAGAGACATGGATTTGAAAGATAAAGAGGTCAAAGTAGATCATTTAATATGAACAACCTCAGATAATAAAGAGATAGTATAATTAACCGTTACCTTTTACTTTTCCTTAGTAGATTGTAAGTTAACCTCATGTATAATAGTTAAAATATTGTTATTAAATTATACAAGAACCATATACAAAATAATGATATAATATATGTTCTTCTAATAATGCTTTGTTAATAATATTTTAGTATTATCGTTGTTTCAGATGTTAACTGTTTCATTTTCCTTTGTATGCATGGTTACGTAAGTAATGTTTGTTATGGATAGGATGTATCTTATTCATATTAAGAATGATATCAAGTCCTTAAACATTACTTTTAATCATCAAATTAAAATTAGTCTTGAATGGATACGATAGGGAAAGAATCTCATCGCATTCGTGGAGATGGTAGTCCGTACATACGCACGAGAGACAATATAATTTTTTTGATATTAAAATAATATATAATTGAATGGTATATCATATACAAATAATCATTTTCATTTTATATTTATTATTTATATCAATTAGACATAATTATATTACCCATCCAAATAATAATGTTTTGAATAACAATTACACCACGACGTGGAGACGGTAATCCGTACGTACGCACGTATGGTGACATGACATTCAAAGGATGGATAGATTACTGAATATGGTTTTAAAATATTTATAACAACATAATAGTATATAGAAGATACTGTAGATATTATTTTAGAATGGAAATAACAAGGAATTAAGAAGTGGAAGAAGAAAGGAACTTGAATGAGGTGATGAAATATTTACCTCTTATTTGGGTTCTTCATTTTGATTTGATCAAAATGGCTCATTAGGATGGATTTCTGACTGAAGGAGGGCCTCTAGGATGAAGTGAGGGAAGTTGAGAGGATATTTGGGTAGGGTTTGGACGAGAGAAATGGCTTTGAAGGTGTTAATTAAAGATAGGGGGGAGTGTCCTTTTATAAGTGGGGTGAGGGGAACCTTAGGAAAATCTAGAAATTTTATTTTATAACAAATTCATATTCTATTTATAATGGATAAAAACTAATTTATTTCGAGTCTAGGTTGGTTATGGGTCAAAAACCACTCAAACAATAGGTTTTAGATAGTTTTGGGTCACTATATTAACCTTATCATTTAGATTTAACTCTTAGTAAATTAGTTTGACATTTATCATGTCTCTTTGTATTTTTACATTATATGGTTAATAAACATAATATATACATCCAAAAGAACCCAAAGTAGTTCATTAATGATACAACTATCATTATATATGTATCATGGATATAACTTATATATTTATTAATATATTATCAATTAATAATATAATATTTGTTTTGAAAACTCTTTTATGTCAATTTTTAGACTATTTAATAATTGATTTTTTCTAAACTCCTAAAAAATTTATTAATTCTAACTAAATTAATATAATTAATCGTAAAATGTCACATTAACCTAGGAAATTCTTATATGGAATCAAAACATTCAAATTATATTTATATTAACATTTATAATGTCATTTATTTTATTCATTCATTAATAAGGAAAATATTGTATCATCATTTTGTCATAAATAATTGAAATTATTCAATGTCTAAAAATTATAAATAAAATACCATTATGTAGGAAATATTTTTAGATTTATAATTAATATTTATAGTATAAGAGATAACATATATAACCCTATGTAAAATTTTTTTTACTAAAAGATATATTCTTATATCTTTTTTGTTTTTACTTTAACATAATTAATATAGAGTGTCAATATCAATTACAAGTGGATCCATGGGGACCCAAAATCGACCCACAGATGAACATAGTCGGACTTGTATCATAAAATAGTGTTAGAACAAGTCTTAGGGTAATTTAATATTATTATAACATAATTGTTTTACCCTTCACTACCGGATTTACCCTTTAACAATGGTAAATAAAATATTTTCCGATGTAATTATTCTAAATGTCTAAAAATAAAAGTTACCTTTTTAAAAAATTTGGACATCATGATTCCAAATATTTAATCTATTTTTCCAAATTCAAAACCCTGATGTGGTAGAAATTTATTTAAAAGTAATTCTCGTTGTCAAAATAAAAAGTGTGTTTTTAAGAAATAATAAATATGAAAAGATTGACAGTTGTTTATGTCCAGTTTAAATGGGAAATTACATCCAATGACCAAAATTTGATTAAATGGTAAAATTATATTCTAATTGTACTTTAAAACCACTAAATAGTATAATTTATCCATATAAGTTAATTTGATTAAAAATTTTGTTTTTAATTAAAGTTTAGTATTTTTCACAATTCATCAAAAAATGGAAGTTCTTGGATAAATACCAAAAATTAAACCTAGGATAATTTAGATATTCTGAATCCAAAAATTAAGTCCATTTATAAAGATAAAATTTATAATATTTCAAAAAGTGGGTATTACTATTCATAACGGCTAGTTTGATTGGTTGTGGTGTGTTAGAATCTCAAAGTTGCGTACAATGCAAGCTATTGCATTATTCAACGTGAAGTGTACTGTGGAAGCTTGGTTGTTATATTCTCCCCTCTTTCAAATATTTTCTCCCTTGAACTTTCTAGGGTATTAATGCATAAAAATAATCGGGTGGTTCTTCATCATAAGTTCCTCGGGTTCCCACGTTGCCTCTCCAATCTTATGGTTTCTCCACATAACATTTACCAGAAGAGTCGTCCTGTTTCTCAGAACTTTTTCTCTTATATCAAAAATCCTAACGGGCTCTTCGCAATAAGATAGATTGGGTTCCAATTATAATTCTTTATAGGTGAGTACATTCATTGGATCTGGCATGTATTTTCTCAATAGTGATACATGGAACACATCATGAACTTTGGAAAGATTTGGCGGCATTTCCAAACGATATGCTACAGCCCCAATTCGTTCTAGAATTTCGAATGGTCCGATGTACCTAGGACTAAATTTAGCTTTCTTACTGAAACATATATATAATGCCCCATCCTTAAACCTTACTTAATCTTGAGTTATTACAAGATTACACATTGAGGATCTTTTCTGGTTTAGAGTTTTAGAGAATTAGATCATAAAACATGCATTACATTCCACATATAAACAAAGTGGTTACATAAAGATAGTATTCTTCATTCCCATCAATGGAAACACATTTAAAATAAAACATGGATTATTTCTTGACACATCCTTGACTCTATCATCTTATCATGTACCTTTCCCTTGACCTGCGAAAAAACATTTCAAAAACTTGGGATGAGCATAAAAACTCAGTATAGGTTATAAAAACATGGAAAGGAAAAATGGGTTCATATATACATAAGACTGAAATCATACTTTACCCATAAAACATAGGCACTTTAACATACCTCATAAAATCATGAATAAATCATAGAAACCATAAGACATAAAGGTAACTTGAGGAATTCATAACATTCTTACGTAGGGAGTAACCCTCTTGGTTACGTTTGGAATACCCATCACAGTATCTTCCCTAAAATCTCTTCGGAGAAACCTTAACGTTTCACTCCTTTGCGTTACCCAATGCATTAGAGATCTATAACGGGCTCACCCGCCCTTAGTTTATCACGGAACCACCCATCTTCATAATAATGCCCAAGAACCATAACATAATCATATCACATAAAACATGCATAAAGGAAACATAACATTTCCACCATTCAATCACAAGATATCAATACCACACATTGATATAAAAATATTATGAAAACCATTTTCAATACCAAAAAAAAGAAAAGTAAAACATGGTATTTATTTTTCTTTTAAAAAGAAGGAATGGCTTGTAGAGGAAGCCGAAACTCAAATAACGGTCACGATGGCGGAGAAGTCGTTGTCGCCGCATACGTACGACTAAAACATTCCCTTTTGTCGTTTAGTAAACGCTTCGTATAAAAAAGATTCCTTTTGAATAAACGTAAAAGTCAAAGGGGTTTATACACCGTATAAAAGAAAGTTGTGTATAAAATAAAATATGCCTCAATGAAAGGAGATTGAGACAAAGTCCCATACCTCGTATCCGACTTGACTCGACCGTTCTTTAATGTCCTGAATAATAAACTTGAGTTAATCTCTACTTTCTTATGAACCTTTTTCAAGTTCATTATTCCTTTTATACCATGTTATGAACATCATGTACTCATTTAAGTTAATAATGTTCATTTTGTCGGTATTTGGTTCTTAAGTCAAAAATAGACCTCTTACACTTACATGTTGTTAATTTGGTCAAAGTTTCATTATATCCAGAATGATATTAATATTTTGGATAACATATATATCATATATATTCAGCATATACATGTATTTATAATATTACATCACATTTAGAGGTATGAAATGAAATGCACCGTTCATGGAGACGGTAAGCCGTACGTACGCATGAACGCTACTTCCATTTCTATTTCGTATTTTCTAGAATGGAATCATAATGATATAAGAGTATATTATAATTCCAGTATAATAACATATATAATATCATAGTTCCATCCTTTATATGTCCCACATATGGTATTTAACGAATCAAATCACTTTGAGGGGGCGGTAGTCCGCACTTCCTAAAATGAAGATATCGTGTTTACCCATAATGGAAACCATAAAGGTATGCCCAAAATGAAAAAAAACAGAAGCTTAATGAAAACATAAACATATTAAATATCATATATAAAAATAGTGACATCATAATGGCCACCTTTGAAGGTGTTAAATGAGTATTGAACAATCATCGTTTCGGGAGGCAGAATTTCGCCATCCACGGAAACCGTATGTTCTTTAACCATTTGATGTAGTTGTGTGAGAGTGTAGCTCAAGTAAATATTATTAAAACATCCTTGTATATTTAATATACTGTTGTTGTTACAAAATAAGTAAATAAAAAGAGTTTAGGGGCTTGGAGAAGCAAAATAAAACAAATGAACATGAGAGAAAGAATTACCTTTAAAAGTGTAACTCCTTTTGTTTTGAGCCTAAAGGCTTCCATTGAAAGGATTATGCCCAAAGAGAATCATCTAGTATTAGGAGAGGGATGTGGAGAGAGTAAATGGGCAGGGGTTGGCCGAGCCAAAGGCTTGAGGAATGTGTTAAATGAGGTAGAGGTGGGGGCCTTTTATAAGAGGAGAGGAGGGGCACTTTTGGAAAGTAAAGAAATATCACTTTATTTGAAAATGTGTTTCGGTTTTAAAAGGTCCCACATTGATATAATTCGTGGATAATGTGATAAGGGTTCGCAATCCACTCACCCAATTGGTTTTGGACATGTGTAGTTCATAGATTTTACATTATCTTTCTATTTTATTTAAATCGTCAAATAATGATGTCATCGCTGCATCATTATTATGTCATAAATAATTAACTTTATTTAATGTCTAAAAATTATAAAAAAAATACTATGATATAGGAAATCTTTTTAGCTTTCCAATGACTATTTATAATCAAAATTTGGACTTGTATAACCCCACTTAAAAATTGTTTTTGTAAAACATATTATGTTTGTGTCATATTCACTTTAACATTAAATAAAAAGTAATTTATGTCATTTCCCAACAAAAGTGGATCCATGAGGTACCCAAGATGACCCATGGCTTTTCATGGTCGGCCATGACACAAAAAATGAGGGTAGGACATGTGTCAAGCTCATCTCATTTTATTAAAGCATTATTTTTACCTTAAACTACACTAATTACCACTAATCGCGATTAAGAAGTTAATAAGTTACTATTCACCAAAAAAAATATTTTTATCCCATTGAACCAAATTTTACTTATTAATGACAACCATGTATGTCGGATTTTCAAAATTCAATACACGGTAGTGGTAAACTTTCATTTAACTGAAAAATCAGTTTGCTTGATTACCACTTAGTGGTTTCAATATTCATCAAAAATTGATGTTTTTCAGAAAATTACCAAAAATTCACCCTAAGCTATATTTGATATTCTGAATTCAAAAATGAAGTATATTTTACAAAATTAAAATCATATAAGTCACATTAATTAATTTAATAATTAATTCCCTCTGCCAGAGCAAATAGCGTGTTTTTACAAAACAATAAGTATCAAAAGATTGACACCAGTTTAAGTATAATTTCAAAGTGAAATTGATTCCAATGACCACCATTGGATAAAATGGTAAAAATATATTCATATTACACATTAAGACCAATTCAAAAGTGAATCTAATCATATAAATAAATTATATTAAAAAGATGTTTTGATGTAAAATGCAGTATTTTTCACTATTCATTAAAAAATGAACATTGTCAGAAAAATACCAAAAATTCACACAAGGTAAATTTTGATGTCCCAATCATAAAGAATAAGTTTATTTTGACAAAAATAGTTTATAAAATTTTCAAAAGATATATTTAAAAAGGGTATTTCATTATAAGGTAGTAAAATAATCTTTTAAAAATATTAGTGTATTCCATGCTTAAGATTTGATTTATTTTCATTTTAAGCCTCTAAAACACTATCTTAATCATTACTAGAAATAGATAAAAATATCTATTATTCATTACTTACTTGGGATGTTACATCCTTCCCCCCT
This sequence comes from Viscum album, assembly GCA_963277665.1. Taxonomy (NCBI): domain Eukaryota; kingdom Viridiplantae; phylum Streptophyta; class Magnoliopsida; order Santalales; family Viscaceae; genus Viscum; species Viscum album. The sequence continues at coordinate 420,219,749 of OY728128.1, forward strand.
ATTGAAAATTGCGTCCCCGCAATTTATTTACTTATCGAATAAATGGGGGTACTTATCCCTCATTGCATTTTCAGATTCCCATGTTGCCTCTTCAATCATGTGGTTTTTCCACAAAACCTTTACTTGGTGAATCAATTTATTCTGTAACACTTGCTCCCTATGGTCAAGAATCTGGACCGGTTGTTCCTCATAAGATAGGTTCTCTTCCAGCTGAACTACCTCTGGACTCAAAACATGAGATGGATCTGGCATATACTTTCTCAACATCGAAACGTGAAAAACATTGTGTACCTGAGATAAACTCGGAGGTAAAGCCACTCGGTATGAAACTGATCCAACTCTTTCCAGAATTTCTTATGGTCCAACGAACCTTGGACTCAACTTTCCTTACCAAATCTCATCACACTTTTCCCAGGAGAAACCTTGAGAAAAACATGATCACCTACCTCGAAAGATAGATCCTTCCTCCGGTTATCCGCATAACTCGTCTGCCTGCTCTGAGCTGTTCTCATGTGTTTCTGAATCAGCTGAACTTTTTCTGCCATCTCTTCTACCAATTCTGGTCCCATCAACTTCCTTTCACCCACTTCATCCCAGAAAGCTGGAGTTCGACACCGCTTCCCATATAATGCCTGAAATGGTGCCACCTGTATACTGGAATGAAAACTGTTATTATATGAAAACTCAACCAAAGAATGATGTTGGTCCCAACTTCCCTGATAATCCATAGAACAAGCTCGTAGCATATCCTCCAATGTCTGAATTGTTCGTTTTGACTGCCCATCTGATTGAGGATGAAAAGCTGTACTAAAATTTAATTCAGTACCCAACGACTTCTGAAGGCCTTTCCAAAAGTTAGAAGTAAACCTGAGGTCACGATCCGATACAATGGAGAGAGGAACTCCAGGTAACCTGACTATCTCTTTAAGATACAAACGGGAAATTTGATCAAGAGAAAAAGTATCTCGTATAGCAAGGAAATGAGCAGATTTGGTCAAGCGATCAACAATAACCCAGATTGTATTATTACCTCGAGATGTCTTCGGCAATCCAACAACAAAGTCCATGGATATATTCTCCCATTTCCACTCTGGCACTGGTAAAGGCTGAAGCATCCCTTTCGGTAACTGCCGCTCTGCTTTAACCTGTTGACATGTCAAACACTTCACAGTAAAATCAGCAATGTCTCTTTTCATTCCATCCCACCAGTAATACTCCCGCAGATCTCTATACATCTTAGTACTGCCCGGATGAACTGAAAACGGAGAACTATGAGCTTCACATAACAACTCTCACTTCAACTGTGAATCACAAGGAACAGACAATCTCTTCCCAAATCTCAAAACACAATCATTATCAATGTTGAATTCAGGCAACTTACCTTTCTGAACCAGCTCTAACTTTTTCTGCAACTCACTGTCTTGCTTTTGTGCTTGCTTGATTCTATCTGATAGAGAAGATCTCACTGATACCTGAAACAAAACAGAAGAACTTCCTGCACCAACAACTTCTATGGCAAAGTTCATCAAATCCTTAACCAAAAGATCACGTTCCAAACGCAACATTATTAATGAAGCATTACTTTTTCGACTCAAAGCATCAGCCACTTTATTTGCTTTTCCCGGATGGTAATGAATTGTACAATCATAATCCTTGATTAATTCTAGCCATCTCCTCTGTCTCATGTTTAACTCTTTCTGAGTGAATATATACTTTAAACTTTTGTGATCGGTATATATTTCACACTTTACTCCATACAAATGATGCCTCCAAATTTTTAAAGCAAAAACAACAGCACCTAATTCCAAATCATGTGTAGGGTAATTTACCACATGAGTTTTCAACTGTAATGAAGCATAAGCAATTACCTGATCATTCTGCATTAGGATGCAACCAAGTCCTTTCAATGAAGCATCACTGTATATAACAAAATCACCATTCCTGGAAGGTAGTGCCAAAACTGGAGCATTCACCAATCTTCTTTTCAATTCCTGAAAACAATCATCACATTCCTTTGTCTAGATAAACTTAACACCCTTCCGAGTTAGCATAGTCATTGGACTAGATAACCGTGAAAAATTTCTAACAAACCTTCGGTAATAGCCCGCCAAACCAAGGAAGCTACGAATCTCGGTTAAATTTGTGGGTCTTGGCCATTCTTCCACAACTTTTGTTTTTGCAGGATCAACAATTATTCCATCTTTAGAAACAATGTGCCCAAGGAAAGAAATTTGTTGCAACCAAAACTCACACTTGCTGAATTTCCCATACAGTTTCTTTTCTTTTAAGGTTTGCAAGATAACCCTTAAATGTATTTCATGCTCTTATTTACTTTTAGAAAACACCAAAATATCATCAATGAAAACCACCACAAACTTATCCAAGAACTCATGGAAAATTCTATTCATTAAATCCATGAATACAGCACGTGCATTGGTTAGCCCAAAAGGCATTACTACAAATTCATAATGGTCATATCTCGTACGGAACGCGGTCTTCGGAATATCTGCCTCCTTTACCTTCAGCTGATGGTACCCCAATCTCAAGTCAATCTTTGAAAACAACTGAGCTCCCTGGAGCTGATCAAACAAATCATCGATATGAGGCAAAGGATATTTGTTTTTAATAGTGATATTATTAAAGGCTCTATAATCAATGCAAAGTCTCATAGAACCATCTTTCTTTTTAACAAATAAAACAGGATCACCCCATGGTGATGTGCTAGGTCTAATGAAACCTTTCTCTAATAAATCTTGCAATTGCTCCTTCAACTCTAAAAGTTCAATTTGTGCCATTCGATAAGGGGGTTTTGAGATTGGCTTAGCATCAGGAACTAAGTCAACAGAAAACTCAACTTCCCGATCTGGTATTATTCCAGGCAACTCATCAGGAAAAACATCAGGATACTCATTTACCACGGGCACATCATTAATCTGAATAGTTCCTTTATTTTCAACGATGTGTGCAAGGTAACATTCATTTCCATCTTTTACAGGTTTCTCGGCCTCTTGATATGTTATCAAAAGTAAGGGTTCATTCTTGTAAACAAACTGAAAGTCTTTCTAAAAAGAAACTTCTTTAGATCTACAGTCAATCTTAGCATGGTAAATAGAGAGCCAATCCATACCCAGGATAACATCAAACTCTACTAGAGGTAGAACAATAAGGTTTGCAAGTAGGTTCTTTCCACAGATAAGGATAGGAAGATTCTTATAAATTCTTTTTGCCTCAACATTTCCCCCAGGTGTTTTTACCAAAAGTTCAGGAGTCATTTCTTGAGATGGTATTCCCATTTTACTAGAAAAGGTTTCAGAGATGAAAGAATGTATAGACCCCGAATCAAATAACACACTGGCATAATCTGAAAAAACAAACAAAGTACCTGATACAACATCATTTGATGGACCGACATCTGCTGAAGTAGTTGCAAAGGATTTCACCACCCCTTTCTGCTTTTAGTCTAACTGCTTCCCATCACTCAAGCTCTTTGCCGGACACTCGTTTGCATAGTGACCCATCTCATTGCACTTATAACATTTCACTAACTGCAAATCAAATTTGGTCTTACATTCACCTTGATCCTTTTCAGTGCAATCACGATCCTTATGTCCCATCTTACCACATCGGTAGCACTTTCCAAAATTCAGAAGAAATTCCCCAGCATGCCTTTTGCCACATTTATCACAAGCTGGAAACTTAGTTTTCTTACCATCAGACTTTTTTGAAGAATTCTTACCTTTCTCCTGCCACCTCGGTCTCTTCTTCTGCTGGTTGTTATAGAAAACTTGGTCATCGGCAAACTCCATTTCCACCTTCTCAGTACATCGAACAAGCTTTTCATAACTTTTAAACTCACGAAAAGCTAATGCCCTTCGATACTTTGTCTTTAATCCTGAGTAAAAACGATTGATTTTACTATCAAGGTCCCGGATAAAATTTGGAGCATACCTTGCCAAACGAGTGAACCATTCTTCATAGGCAGCCACTGATTCTTCCTCTTGCCTCAATTCCAAGAATTGCTTTTCCATCCTAAGTCGAACAGCCTTAGGAAAATACCTCTCAAGAAACATACCTTTGAATTCATCCCAGTCAAGAGCATCAATCTCATCGGTGTCCCTGATATTTTTAACCATAGACCACCACTGATCTGATTCACCCTCCAAACGGTAAATAGCAAGACTAACCTTTTGATTGTCTGAACACCCCATGACATCAAAAATCTTCTCCAGTGCTTTAATCCACCCTTCAGCTAGCACAGGGTCAGATGATCCTCTGAATGATGGTGGATGTTGCCTCATGAAATGTTCCACCACTGACATGTTCCTCTGCGGTTGATCTGGCTGATCTCGTGCATGGATACCACCACCATTTATAGACTGAGTCAACTGCGCCATTACTGCAACAAACTGTTCAGTTCCAATTCCGACCATTTCTGGATGCTGGTTCGGAAGGTTATTTCCTTCTGTATGCCTTCCTAGCACTGCTTCCCTGTTTCCTCTGCGGAAAACCATTCTAAACAAACATGTATTAGATGAAGCAACATGGTAATCTTTAAATGCTATATCATTTCAAAAAAAAAATGGATAATCATTTAATAGAATTCTAACTCCTAAAGTTATCTTAACCGACCTCTGATACCAACTATAAGGCCCCATCCTTAAACCTTACTTAATCTTGAGTTATTACAAGATTACACATTGAGGATCTTTTCGGGTTTAGAGTTTTAGAGAATTAGATCATAAAACTTCCATTACATTACACATATAAACAAAGTGGTTACATAAAGATAGTATTCTTCATTCCCATCAGTGGAAACACATTTAAAATAAAACATGGATTATTTATTGACACATCCTTGACTCTATCATCTTATCATGTACCTTTCCCTTGACCTGTGAAAAAACATTTCAAAAACTTGGGATGAGCATAAAAACTCAGTATGGGTTATAAAAACATGGAAAGGAAACATGGGTTCATATATACATAAGACTGAAATCATACATTACCCATAAAACATAGGCACTTTAACATACCTCATAAAATCATGAATAAATCATAGAAACCATAAGACATAAAGGTAACTTGAGGCATTCATAACATTCTTACGTAGGGAGTAACCCTCTTGGTTACGTTTGGAATACCCATCACAGTATATTCCCTAAAATCTCTTCGGAGAAACCTTAACGTTTCACTCCTTCGCGTTACCCAATGCATTGGAGAGCTATAACGGGATCACCCGCCCTTAGTTTATCACGGAACCACCCGTCTTCATAATAATGCCCAAGAACCATAACATAATCATATCACATAAAACATGCATAAAGGAAACATAACATTTCAACCATTCAATCACAAGATATCAATACCACACATTGATATAAAAATATTATGAAAACCATTTTCAATACCAAAATAAAAGAAAAGTAAAAAATGGTATTTATTTTTCTTTTAAAAAGAAGGAATGGCTTGTAGAGGAAGCCGAAACTCAAATAACGGTCACGACGGCGGAGAAGTCGTTGTCGCCGCATACGTACGAAAAAAACATTCCCTTTTGTCGTTTAGTAAACGCTTCGTATAAAAAAGATTCCTTTTGAATAAACTTAAAAGTCAAAGGGGTTTATACACCGTATAAAAGAAAGTTGTGTATAAAATAAAATATGCCTCAATGAAAGGAGATTGAGACGAAGTCCCATACCTCGTATCCGACTTGACCCGACCGTTCTTTAATGTCCTGAATAATAAACTTGAGTTAATATCTACTTGCTTATGAACCTTTTTCAAGTTCATTATTCCTTTTATACCATGTTATGAAAATCATGTACTCATTTATGTTAATAATGTTCATTTTGTCGGTATTTGGTTCTTAAGTCAAAAATAGACCTCTTACACTTACATGTTGTTAATTTGGTCAAAGTTTCATTATATCCAGAATGATATTAATATTTTGGATAACATATATATCATATATATTCAGAATATACATGTATTTATAATATTACATCACATTTAGAGGTAAGAAATGAAATGCACCGTTCATGGAGACGGTAAGCCGTACGTACGCATGAACGCTACTTCCATTTCTATTTCGTATTTTCTGGAATGGAATCATAATGATATAAGAGTATATTATAATTCCAGTATAATATAATATATAATATCATAGTTCCATCCTTTATTTGTCCCACATATTGTATTTAATGAATCAAATCACTTTGAGGGTGCGGTAGTCCGCACTTCCTAAAATGAATATATCGTGTTTACCCATAATGGAAACCATAAAGGTATGTCCAAAATTAAAAAAAAACAGAAGCTTAATGAAAACATAAACATATTAAATATCATATATAAAAATAGTGACATCATAATGGCCACCTTTGAAGGTGTTAAATGAGTATTGAACAATCATCGTTTCGGGAGGCAGAATTTCACCATCCACAGAAACCGTATGTTCTTTAACCATTTGATGTAGTTGTGTGAGATTGTAGCTCAAGTAAATATTATTACAACATCCTTTTATATTGAATATACTGGTGTTGTTACAAAATAATTAAATAAAAAGTGTTTAGGGGGTTGGAGAAGCAAAATAAAACAAATGAACATGAGGGAAAGAATTACCTTTAAAAGTGTAGCTCCTTCTGTTTTGAGCCTAAAGTATTCCTTGGAAAGGATTCTGCCCAAAGGGAATCCTCTAGGATGAGGAGAGGGATGTGGAGAGAGTAAATGGGCAGGGGTTGGCCGAGCCAAAGGCTTGAAGAATGTGTGAAATGAGGTAGAGGTGGGGGCCTTTTATAAGAGGAGAGGAGGGGCACTTTTGGAAAGTAAAGAAATATCACTTTATTTGAAAATGTGTTTCGGTTTTAAAAGGTCCCACATTGATATAATTCGTGTATAATGTGATAAGGGTTCGAAATCCACTCACCCAATTGGTTTTGGACATGTGTAGTTCATAGATTTTACATTATCTTTCTATTTTATTTAAATCGTCAAATAATGATGTCATCGCTGCATCATTATTATGTCATAAATAATTAAATTTATTTAATGTCTAAAAATTATAAAAAAATACTATGATATAGGAAATATATTTAGATTTACAATGCCTATTTATAATCAAAATTTGGACTTGTATAACACCACTTAAGAATTGTTTTTGTAAAACATATTATGTTTGTGTCATATTCACTTTAACATTAAATAAAAAGTAATTTATGTCATTTCCCAACAAAAGTAGATCCATGGGGTCCCCAAGTTGACCCATGGCTTTTCATGGTCGGAAATGACACAACAAATGAGGGTAGGACATGTTTCAAGCTCATCTCATTTTATTAAAGCATTATTTTTACCTTAAACTACACTAATTACCACTAATCGCGATTAAGAACTTAATAAGTTTCTATTCACCAAAAAAAATATTTTTATCCCATTGAACCACATTTTACTTGTTAATGACAACCATGTATGTCGGATTTTCAAAATTCAATACACATTAGTGGTAAACTTTCATTTAACTGAAAAATCAGTTTGCTTGATTACCACTTAGTGGTTTCACTATTCATCAAAAATTGAAGTTTTTCAGAAAATTACCAAAAATTAACCCTAAGCTATATTTGATATTCTGAATTCAAAAATGAAGTATATTTTACAAAATTCAAATCATATAAGTCACATTAATTAATTTAATAATTAATTCCTGCTGCCAGAACAAATAGCGTGCTTTTAAAAAACAATAAGTATCAGAAGATTGACACCAGTTTAAGTCTAATTTCAAAGTGAAATTGATTCCAATGACCACCATTGGATAAAATGGTAAAAATATATAAATAAAAAAATGAACATTGTCAGAAAAATACCAAAAATTCACTCAAGGTAAATTTTGATGTCCCAATCATAAAGAATAAGTTTATTTTGACAAAAATAGTTTATAAAATTGTCAAAAGATATATTTAAAAAGGGTTTTTCATCATAAGGCAGTAAAATAATCTTTTAAAAATATTAGTGTATTCCATGCTTAAGATTGGATTTATTTTAATTTTAAGCCTCTAAAACACTATCTTAATCATTAACAAACATAGATAAAAATATCTATTATTCATTACTTACATGGGATGTTACAATATAAGTCCCTTACATGGTGATACATTCATGAAAACTTAATCACCGACTTTAAATTTCAAATACTTCCATCGATTATCGACCTCGCTTTTCTGCCTACTTTGAGCTGCTTTGATGTGGGTTTGGATTACCATCACCTTTTCCATCGATCCCTCTAGTAGTTATGTGCATACGAGTTTTATTTCACCAACACCATCCCAACAGGTTGGTGTGCAAAATCTTTTTCCATATAACGCTTCATATAGTTCCATCTGAATACATGAATAGAGCTATTGTTATAGTAAAATTCTACCAGAGGTAAATATTGATCCCACATACCCTAAAAGTCAAGTGATTAGGATCTCAACATGACTTCTAAGGTTTTAATAGTTCGTTCTGATTTTCCAAATGTTTGATGGTGGTAGGTAGTGCCCAAATGAAGTTCAGTATCAAAGGCCCTCTGAAGTATTTTCCTGAATCTTGTTGTGAAACGGGGATCACGATCAGATTCAACCGATAGGGGTACACGATGGAGTCTCACAACTTCATTAATATACAATCATGCTAAACGTTCAAGTGGTAAATATTCTCTTATATCATGAAAATGTGATGACTTGGTAAGATGATCAAAAATGAACCATATTGCATCATTCTTTCTAGGAGTCTTTGGCAGTCCCATGACAAAGTCCATCGTTATATTATCCCATTTTAACTCATGTATGGGAAGAGGTTGCATGAATATTCTAGGTTGTTCCCTTCTAGCTTTCACTTATTGACAGACCACACATCTTTAAACATAATTAGTAATCTCCCTCTTCATGTTGTCCCTCTAAAAATGTTCCTCCAAATCACCATACATCTTAGTGCTACTAGGGTGTATAGAAAAAATGGAACTATGAGCATCATCCAACAATTCCCTTTTCAGATCTATTATATTGGGAAAACAAAGTCTCCTCCCAAATTTCAAAATTCCATCTTACACAAATTCACTCAATCAATCATCATTCACACCTTTAATCTTCTTTTGAAACTCTTCATCATCGGTCTGAGAACTCTGAATGCTTTCTAGTAAAGATGGTTGGAAACCCATTTGAGAAATCATTGATGTTTCACCTTCCATGGATATTCCCATATCCAACATTACTAGATCATTGTATATAGGATCCTTTTTAACTCTTATCTTGTTATAAACTCCATGATCCTTTTTCTCAAAGCATCTTCCACTTTATTCACCTTCCCCGGGTGGTAGTTTAAGGTTCAATCATAATCCTTGAGTAATTCAAGCCATCTTCAATGCCTCATGGTGAGTTCTTTATTTGAGAAAATATAATTCAAACTCTTGTGATCGTTATATATCTCAAATTTTTCACCACAGAGATAGTTTTTCCAAATCTTCAAAGAAATGATTACAGCTTCTAACTCAACATCATGAGTAGGGTAGTTTTTCTCATGAATTTTTAGTTGTTTTGATGCATAAGAAATTACCCTATCATTCTGCATAAGGAAACAACCATGTCCATTATTTGAGGCATCACTATAAATAACAAACCCTTCATTCCCCGATGGTAGAGTCAAGATAAGAACATTGACTAATGTTCTCTTCAGTTCTTAAAAACATTCTACACACTCTTTTGTCCAAACAAATTTAACACCTTTACATGTGAGCTTGGTTAATGGGTTATCCAATCGGGCAAAATTATGGACGAATTGTCGATAATAACATGATAAACCAATAAAACATCATACTTCAGTTATACTTGTCAGTGCTGGCCAATCATGGATTGATCTTGTCATAGAAGGATCAATAGAGATTCCTGTAAGTACCCAGTTGGAGTAATGGACCACTGAGAGGGGGGGTGAGTCAGTGCTACCCCCTTTTCCCTTATTTTATGTTCACTTAAAATGAGAAGAACCTTTATCTCCTGTTAAAGATATACTTCCCTACTGAGAAACAAACAAGCACACATCCAAAGGAACAAAAAAATTTACAAGGTTAACTATTCAATAAGAATAGATACTTCCTTGGTATGGTTGGAAACTATCCAGAACCATAAAATCCACTAAGAAAATAATCCTTGGATTACAATGAGTAGGATATACCCTTACACTCGTGAAGAACTGTGAAACAATCACGCTAGTGCGTGTGCACCCTCTTAGAACAATAGGTAAAAGTATCATTTCTTGTAACAACTTATGTTACCTTAAATTCCATTAAAAAACACAAGTGTAAGCAAGTTCATCACAAATCTTCACTTCCATACACAGAAGAAAGGAAAGGACTCCTTGGACTTGGGATAGATCAATTACAGTCCGAACATCCCATTCCGAATCTCAACTCCGAATTTTCCCAATCCGATTCTTCTATCTGAATCTTCTTCAGTCTAAGAAACTCAATATAGTGATAGAGAGTACTGATTCCCCATTCGGAATCTCCACTCTGAATTCGTCACTCCAAATTCTTCACTCCGAAAATTCTTCTTCACTATGATTCTTCAATCCGAGTCTTCCTCAGTTTGAGAAACTCAATACGGTGGCAGCCATTACTAATTCCCCATTTCGAATCTCCACTCTGAACTTCCACTCCAAATCTCCACTCTGAATCCTTCACCTTCACTCCAATTATTCAATCTGAGTTTTCATTAATCCGAGAAACTCAATACGGTGTCAACGAGTATCAAATTATCATTTCAATTGAAACTTCAATGAAAACTCAGTCGGCCAAACACTTCTTTCTCTCTCTAGATTATTAGAGCTTCTATCACTACAACATCATCAATCTCTTACTTTTCACTCTGATGTCTTCTCGGCATCATATTCTCATATCCACCCTTCCTGATTCTCGACATCGCCTTCTCAGATCCATCTTTCTTGAGTCTTCGGCATCTCATCAATTCTCAGCATAATTGTTCTCCACTTCTTCAGCATGACACCATTTCAATTCTCAGTATGACTCTTCATCACATCTCGGTACTACTCCACCATTCTCAGTGCGAATTCAGGTTACAACTTCACCAATTCTCGGTATGGCTTCTCGTTATGACTTCACCAATTTTCGGCATGACTCCACACTTCTGGCTACGAACTTTAGGTTCAGGATGTCGACTCCGAACATCTCACTACAAACTTCTTCTTCAGAAATTCGGCTCCAAACTTCTCGCTAGGAAATTCTGACTTTGTAAGTCGACTCCAAAATTCTCGCTATGAACATCTTCTTCAGCAAGTTGACTCCGAACATCTCACTACAAACTTCTTTTTCCCCATGTCGACTTCAAACTTCTCAAACATAGGGTTCCAAATGTTCAATATACTCAGTTCCGAATCTTCAAACTTCTAGCTTCCAAATTCATATAATTTCAAGGTGTCTTTCCTTTATGAAAACTTTCTCATGATCAACAAAAGACAGTCCGTGCAAACCATCCCTTCCTTCAGCTTTGTCCTAACAATATCCCCCTTTGGATTTTGTTGTCAACCAATTTTTTATAAATCACCAAACATTGTAACCTCAAGCAATGAATTACTTATCAATAATTATAAGCCTATGTGATCTAACTCATTGTAGGAAACAAGAATCATTGACACCAAAACCATGATGTCCATAGGTAGTGAAAATGACATCTTCAACTTCATACATCTTCAGCTTTATATATCTTCAGCTTCATACATCCTGTAAACAACTTCAAGTTCATTCCTACAACCACTCCAACAAATAGTTAGAATACTTCACATACAAAAGCAGTGATGAGTTCACAACTTACTCACAACTCTCTCTTTGAACAATATATTTATGACACAAACAACTTCTCCCCCTTGACAAAACAATCCAAAGGCAAGAAGAGAGAGGGGACATAACAACATACCATATCCATGAAGAGAACGATGTTGGAAACCCATGTTCAACTTCAATCATGTGAATGATTCCTTTGGCATGGGTTTCGTGAAAATATTAGCAACTTGTTCAGCAGATGAAACATATTCAAGTTTTAGTTCATTCTTCTCCTCGTGCTCTTTGATGAAATGATATTTCATGTCAATATGCTTTGATCGAGAATGTTAGATTGTATTCTTGGTAAGATTAATTGTGCTCTGATTATCATAGCCCAAGAGCAAGGGAAACATCACATCAACTAACAAATCTTCTAACTGGGTCTTCATCCAGATAATTTGAGTGGCAGTCGTGGTGACAGCAACATATTCAGCTTCATCCATACTAAGTGTAACAGAATTTTTCTTCTTCAAGTGCCAGCCAACAAAACTTTTTCCTGTAAAGAACACTCCACCAGATGTGGATCTTCTATCATAAACATTTCTTGCCCAATATGCATCATAATAGTGAAATAAATCAATGTTATTTGAGCCACTATACTTGATTCCGAATTCTGCTATTCCTTTTATGTGTTTGAGAATTATTTTTCCAGCAACAAGATGTGATTCTTTAGGAGCACTCTAAAATCTTTCACAAAAGGTAACAGTAAAAACAATATCTGTTCTTGATGCAGTCAGGTATAACAAACTTCTAATCAGCTTTCGATATTCTTTCTGATCAACCTATTTTCCTTCATCATATATGCTTAGCTTCGTTCCCACTAAGATAGGAGTTGGTATAGGTTTTGATTTTTCCATCCCAAACTTCTTAAGAAGTTCCTTAGCATTATTTTCTAGGGAAAGAAAAATGAATTCTTTCTATTGAAAAATTTGTAACCCATGAAATTATCTCATTTCACGCAACATGGAAATCTCAAAGTCATTCTTCATTTCTTTAGAAAAACATTCACAGCTTCTTTCACCATTCCCAGCAAAAATAAATTCTTCAACATAGACAATAACAATGAGAAAAAGATCTTGGCTTTCCTTGATGTATAGATTGCTGTCAAAACTCCCTTTCTTGATGTTCATCTCCTCTAAGAAAGTATCTAGTTTGGAATATCATGCTCTTGGATCTTGCTTTAGCCCATACAAGTATTTCTTCAACCTGCACACATAACATCTATTCTGCCCAACAACAAAGCCACATGGTTCCTCAATATAAACTTCTTCTTTGAGATCACCATTAAGAAATAAAAATGTAACATCCATTTGAATGATTTTGTAGCCTCATTGTGCAGCAATAGAAAGAAATATTTGAATAGTTTCTAATCTGGCTACCGGAGAAAAAGTTTCTTCAAACTCAATTCCTTCAATCTGAGAGTAGCCTTTGCAAACCAATCTATCTTTATTTCAAGTAACTTCAACTTCTTCATTAAACTTGTTCCAGAAGACCCATTTGGTGGCAATAATGTTCTTACATTCAGGCTTGGGTATGAGTTCCCATGTGTCGTTCGTTTCAATCTGATCCAATTCTTCATTCATGGCTTGAACCCATTCTGGATTCTTAAAGGCTTCTTTAACATCATTTGGTACCACATTGGAATACAAGGATGTATGTGATATAGAATTACTTGTTCTTCTTGTTTGAACAATGTGATGTTGATCACCAATAATATTCTGAGCTTTCACTTGTTTCATCAGCCTTGGATAAGTTTCTAGTGTTCCTTCCTCATCACTTTATATGGCTGAATCTGATTCTTTATCTTGATTAGGATTAAAATTCATTGCATCCTTATCAGAATCGTTAACTTCATCTTCCTCATCTTCTTTGTCTGTCTATACTTGATTATCTTTTCTTGGAGTTTCAATGACTTTTACATAAACTGCATCCACAATTCTTCTTGTTTCTTTTTTAAAGCATCTATAACCTCTTCTTTCTAGTGCATATCCAAGAAAAATTCCATCTTCCCCTTTTTGCTAGAATTTTCCACTGTTTCCACCTTTCTTCTTTATAATGCATGGGCTCCCAAATACATTGGCATGCTTCATACATGGAGTAATTCCAGAGAAAATATCATTTGGAGTCTTGTTTGATTGGGGCCTGTAGAAACACTGATTTTGTATATAAACAGCGGTACTTGTAGCTTTCCTCTAAAAGTAATGAGTAAGGCCTTGTTCAAGCAACATGGTTCTTCCCATTTCCACCAATCTTCTGTTCTTTCTTTCAGCAACCACATTTTTTTAGGACTATATGGATCACTATATTCGTGCTTAATCCCAAGATAGTCTTCAAATTATTCACTTCTATACTCACCACCATTATCTGTTCTAAACATTTTCACAGAGTACTCACATTCTTTCTCAGCTTTACTTCTAAAGATTTTACACATTTTAAGGGAATCTGACTTATAATTCATAAACACAACACACATAATGTGAGTAAAATAATCAATGGAAGTGATGAAGTACATGTCTCCATTTGTTGATTGTTTTCTCATCGGCCCAAATATACCAGAATGTATTAGTTCAAGGGGTTGTTTAGAACAAATGTCAAACTTCTTAAGCACAACACTTGTAATATTTCCTTTTTGACAGTGTGTGCAACACCAATATCTTCTTCTTGGAAAATATGGAATATCTCAAACACTGTCCCTTTGAGATAGCTTTCTCATATTTCTCTGACACATGTGTCAAAGTCTTCTATGCCACAACTGATTTTCTTCCACTATGCTCATGTAACAAGAGCTTTGTGAATTTCCAACTTCAAATAGATTTCCTTTGCTTCGTTGGCCACTTGTAACAATCTTCCCATTGTCTTCACTTTTAATAATAAATCTATCTTTCTTGATGATAACATTGTTACCCTAATCACACAATTGTGATATACTAAGAAATTTGTGCTTCAGCCCAACAACATATAAAGTTTTCTTGGACTTTAATTTTTCCTTCACAATGATGGCTGATCCAACACCTTTGATTTTTAGAGATTCATTGTTTCCAACTGTCACTGTGAATTCTTTAAAATTCTTTATATTCTTTATCAACTTCATGTATCCTGTCATATGTGAAGAACACCCACTATCAAGAATCCAAGGTCGTTCATCCTTTGTAACTTTTAGAGCAGTTTCAACAATAATACAGTTTTCATCTTTCACTTCTTTCTTCACCTTCAGCTTCTGAAAATTAAGAACTTTTTGTTGAGCTGGTAACAGCAAAAGACATCATTTTACAAGGTTTCCAGGTTGTTCACACATTTCAGAAATGGTCTCTAGAGACTAGAACCTAATTTCTGTATTGACATCATTCTTCTCAACTTTCTTCAAGAAAACCTTCTCACTCTTCTTCATTTGAGGGGATTGACTCCCCCTCAATCTCTAACATTCATAACTCGTGGGGTGATGGTAATAATGTTGATTGAACCAACACATATTTGTCGTATGCCCGAATCCACCACAATACCAACAGTACCCATAGATGGAGTACCTTCCTCTAAAGCTTTTATTCTGAGACTTCTTTGTTGCTCTTTCTTCAGCCCCACCAACCATTCGTTTATTAGCAATATTTCTCTACTGGAATTCTACCTTCTCTAATTTTTCATGTTTTTCACCAGTGTTAGACATAGGTTTCCTTGAAGCATTAGAGTTCCCAGTAATGCTGGTCTTGGCCACAAAAGTAACTTTATCAGCTTTCTTCTTCACAGAAACCACCTTATTCTTCTATTGAATTTTCCCAGAATGTGATTCTTGAGAGCCTTCAACAACATCAATAGTTGAGTTTTGAAAACAAATGTATTTTTATTCAACTTAAGAGAGCTTCTTCTGAACGAGTTCTAATTCTTCCTCTTTTTCCTTCAGCTCAACTCTCATGTGCTCATTTTATTTTTCTCATCTTCAAGAGACTTCTTCAAGTCTTCATGCTCTTTCTCAAGTTCGTCTCTATCATTGTCTTGATTGGATACTGAGAAAAATTCATCTTCCAACTTTTTTTTAATCTTCTCCAGCCTCTAGATCTTCCTTAAGCATTCCTTCAATTCATCTTTCAGATGCATCTAAAGCTGAGATTATTCTTCTTCTGAGCTGCTGTTTTTGAAATCCTTATCATTCACTGTTGCAATAAAAGTATTCTCAACACCATGCTGAAATGATTTTGTTAGATTCAACATCACTTTATCTTCTTCATTTATGGATAGGATTCTTTGTCTCCTGGATTTGAAGAACTTCTTTTCTTTCCCCTAACTTTCCTTTACCATCCTGCTTCTTCTATAACTTTCTTGGCATTCTTTCTTCTTCATCACTATCTTATTCATTCTCCCTTCGAGGACAGTTATCCATAAAGTGACCAATTCCTCCACATTCAAAACACTTCAAGGGAAGTTTTCCCTTGTATTTTCCTATTCCTCTTTTAACATTTTTTGAAAACAAGGATAAAATATCATTAAGATTTCTACATCAGTCACTTTCAGAGTCAGAGTCACCACCATCTTCTTCAGTCACTATCTTCCTAGATCTCACCTTCTTCATTGATTTGAAAGATAATTCTTTTTCAACCTTTGTATTGGAATTCATTGTTTTTTCCCTTCTCATTTCGTAAAAAATGAGTGTACTATGCAAATCATCAAGAGATAGATTCTATGAGTCTCTGTCTTCTAATGAAGATACCTTCGCATCAAATTTATCAGGAAGAATCCTCAAGATCTTTTCCACCACAGTAGAGTCTTTCATCTCTTCACCAACACATCTGATAGTACTAACAATATCGTTTACCCTGGAGAAGAAATCCCCAACAGATTCATTCTCTCTCATCTTCAAGTCTTCATAATTAAATCTCCAGATTTGAAGTTTTGCCTTCTTGACTTTTGTATTGCCTCCATATATGTTTTTTATTTTATCCCATATACCTTTGTCTATGACCACTCCTTTTACTCTCAAGAATTCACCTTCATAATGTGAAGACAATATGGAATTCTTGGCTCTTCCATCATTCTCAAGAAACTTCATGTCCACAGGTGTAAGTGGAACACTGTCTTCAATGGGGGGAAACCCAACTATTGCAGCTTCTAGAACTTCATAACCAATAGACATGAGATACGATAGCATTCTATTATTCCATATGTGATAGTTCTTCCCATCGAATACTAGAATGCCTTTATTTTTCACACAATTCAGATTCTCCATCAGAAAGGAAAACAAAGGCATCCTCCCTCTGATACCACTTGTAAGGACCCAGTTGGAGTAATGGACCAATGAAGGGGGGGGGGGGGTTAATCAGTGGTACCCCTTTTCCCTTCTTTTAAGTTCACTTAAAATGAGAACAACCTTTGCCTCCTGTTAAAGATATACTTCCCTACCGAGAAAGAAACAAGAACACATCCAAAGGAAAACAATAATTTTCAAGGTTCATTATTCTATTAGAATAGCTACATACTTGGTATGGATGTTAACAATCCAGCACCATAAAATCAACTAAGAAAACAATCCTTGGACTACAATGAGTAGGATATACCCTTACACTAGTGAAGCACTGTGAAACAATCACTCCAGTGTGTGTGCACCCTCTTAGCACAATAGGGAAAAGTCTCATTTCTTGTAATAACTTATGTTACCTACACTTCCTTTCAAATACACAAGTGTAAGAATGTTCATCACAAATCATCACATCCTTACCCAGAAGAAAGGCAAGGACTCCTTGGACTTGAGATAGATCAATTACAGTCCGAAAATCCCATTTCGAATCTCCACTCCTAATTTTCTCAATCCGATTCTTCAATCTGAATCTTCTTCAGTCTTAGAATATCAATACGGTGGTAGCCAGTAATGATTCCCCATTCGGAATCTCCACTCTGAATTATTCACTCTGAATTCATCACTCCAGACTTTCTTCTTCACTATGATTCTTCAATACGAGTCTTCCTCAGTCTGAGAAACACAATACGATGACAATCAGTACTAATTCCCCATTCCAAATCTCCACTTCGAATTTCCACTCTAAATCTCCACTCCGAATCTCCACTCTGAATCCTCCACTTTCACTCAGATTCTTCAATTTGAGTTTTCTTTAATCCGAGAAACTCAATACAGTGTCAACTAGTATCGAATTCTCATTTCAACTAAAACTGTAATGAAAACTCAGTTGGCCAAACACTTCTTTCCCTCGCAAGATTATCAGAGATTCTCTCACTAAAGCATCATCAATCTCTTTCTACTCTGATCTCCTTTTATAGGTGCTCCAAAGTGTCCATAGTAGGGAAACCATAATATTTTCTTGCTCACATAAATTCACCAAAATCTTAATTTCTCTTGAAATCATGGTGTAATTAAGACTTTTTCAATGCTTCTAGAATCTTCTCGAATATTCTTCCACTTCTCTTGATTTAGAACATTGGCCTTTTCTAGATCCAACCTTGTTACACAAGTTTCTCGGTATCACATTCTCGGATCCTGTCATCTGTCTTCTCGGCATCATATTCTCAGATACACCCTTCCTGATTCTTAGAATCACCTTCCCGGATCCATCCTTCACGAGTCTTCGGCATCCCATTAATTCTTGGAATAAATCTTCTCCGCTTTTTTGGCATGACACCATTTCAATTCTCGGTATGAGTCTTCATCACTTCTTGGTACGACTTCTCAATTCTCAGTTAGACTTCAGGTTATGACTTCACCAATTCTCGGTATGGCTTCTTGTTACGACTTCACCAATTCTCGGCATGTCTTCGCACTTCTGGATACGAACTTCAGGTTCAGGAAATCGACTTCGAACATCTCTCTATAATCTTCTTCTTCCGCAAGTCGACTCTGAACTTCTCGCTACGAACTTATGACTCGGGAAGTCGACTCCGAACTTATCACTACGAACATCTTCTTCAGCAAGTCAACTCTGAACTTCTCACTACGAACTTCTTCTTTACCAAGTTCACTTCGATCTTCTCGAACACCAGGTTCTGAATGTTCAATATACTATGTTCCGAATCCTCAAACATCTAGCTTCCTAATTCTTAGAAATTCAAGGTGTCTTTCCATTATGAAAACTTCTTCAAGATCAACAAAAGACGATCCATGCCAACCATCTCTTCCTTCATCTTGGTCCTAACAATCTTCCCCTTTGGGTTTTTTTGTCAACAATGTTTTCATAAATCACCAAACAT
The DNA here is from genome assembly GCA_963277665.1 of Viscum album. Lineage (NCBI taxonomy): Eukaryota > Viridiplantae > Streptophyta > Magnoliopsida > Santalales > Viscaceae > Viscum > Viscum album. The sequence goes on from OY728128.1 coordinate 420,238,788, forward strand.
TTTAACCTCAAGCAATTGATTACTTATCAATAATTTTAAGCCTACGTGAGCTAACTCATTCTAGGAAACATGAATCATTGACATAAAAACCATGAAGTCCATAGGTAGTGAAAATGACATCTTCAACTTCATACATATTCAGCTTTATATATCTTCAGCTTCATACATCCTATAATCAACTTCATGTTCTTTCCTATAACCACTCCAACAAACAGTTAGAATACATCACATACACTAGAAGTGATGAGTTCATAGATTACACATAAATAACTCTTTGTACAATAGATGTATGATACAAACAACTTCTCCCCCTTGACAAAACAATCCAAAGGCAAGAAGAGAGAAAGGATGGAACAACATACCTTAGCCTTGAAGAGAAAGAGGTTGGACACCCATGTTCAACCTCAATCTTGATAATGATTCCTTGGGTAAGGGTTTCGTGAAAATATCAGCAACTTGTTCAGTAGATGAAACATATTCATGTTTCAGTTCATTCTTTTCCACATGCTCTTTGATGAAATGATATATGATTTCAATATGCTTCGATCGAGAATGTTGGACTAGATTATTTGTAAGATTAATTGTGCTTTGATTATCATAGCCCAAGAGCAAGGGCAGCTTCACTTCAACTAATAAATCTTCCAACCATGTCTTCATTCAGATAAGTTGAGTGGCGGCCATGGTGGCAGCAACATATTCAGCTTCATCCATACTAAGTGTCACTTAAATTTGATTTATCGAGTGCCAACCAACACAAATTTTTCCTATAATAAACACTCCACTAAATGTGGATCTTCTATCATCAACATTTCTTGCCCAATATTCATCTGAATAGCCAAATAAATCAATGTTATTTGAGCCACTATACTTGATTACGAATTTTTTTGTGCCTTTTATGTATCTGAGAATTATTTTTCCAGCAACAAGATGTTATTCTTTAGGAGCACTCCGAAATCATGCACATAAGGAAATAGCAAAAACAATATCAGTTCATGATGCAGTCAGTTATAAGAAACGTTCAATCATCTTTCGATATTCTTTCTGGTCAACTTCTTTTCCTTCATCATCTTTGCTTAGATTCATTCCCACTGAGATAGATGTTGATATATGTTTTGAGTCTTCCATCCCAAACTTCTAAAGAAGTTCCTTAGAATACTTTTCAAGGGAGAGAAAAATGAATTCTTTCGGTTGCAAAATTTTTAACCCAAGAACGTATCTCATTTCACCCAACATGGACATCTCAAAGACATTCTTCATTTCTTCAGCAAACCATTCACAGCTTCTTTCATCATTCCTAGAAATAATAATGTCGTCAACATAGACAATCACAATGAGATATAGATCTTGGTTTTCCTTGATGTACATATTTCTATCAACCCTTCTTTTCTTTATGTTCATCTCCATTAATCAAGTATCTAGTTTAGAATACCATGCTCTTGGAGCTTTCTTTAGCCCATAAAAGGCTTTCTTCAACCTGCACACATAAATTTCATTCTTACCAACAACAAAGGCACATGGTTTCTCAATATAAAATTATTTATTTGAGATCACCATTATGAAATGTGGATTTAACATCAATTTTGAATGATTTTGTATCCTCGTTGTGTAGCAATAGCGAGAAAGATTCGGATAGTTTCTAATCCGGCTACCAGAGCAAAAGTTTCTTCAAAGTCAATTCCTTCAATATGAGAGTAGCCTTTGCAAACCAATCTTGATTTATTTCTAATAACATCACCTTCTTCATTCAACTTGTTCCAGAAGACACATTTAGTGACAATAATGCTCTTACTTTTAGGCTTGGGTACGAGTTCCCATGTGTCATTCGTTTCAATCTGATCCAATTCTTCATTCATGGCTTGAACCCATTCTGGATGCTCAAAGGCTTCTTTAACATAATTTGGTTCCACTTTGTAATACAAGGAAGTATGTGATATAGAATTACTTTTTCTTCTTTTTTGAACCATGTGACGTTGATCACCAATAATATTCTGAGCTTTCACTTGTTTCATCAGCCTTGGATATGTTTTTCATGTGCCTTCCTCATCACTTGATATGACTGAATCAGATTCTTTATCATTTTTAGGATTACAATTCATTGCATCCTTGTCAGAATTGTTAACTTCATCTTTCTCATCTTCCTTGTCTATCTGGACATGATTATCTTTTCCCAGTGTTTCAATGACATTTACGTCAACTACATCCACAATTCTTCCTATTTCTTTGTTAAAGCATCTATAACCTCTTCTTTCTAGTGCACATCCAAGAAAATTTCCGTCTTTTCGTTTCTGCTCGAATTTTCCACTACTTCCACCTTTCTTATTTATAATGAATGGCCTCCCAAAAACATTATCATGCTTCATACTTGGAGTAATGCCATAGAAAAATTCATATAGAGTATTGTTTGATTGAGTCCTATAGAAACATCGATTTTGAATATAAACAGTTGTACTTGTAGCTTGTCTCCAAAAGTAATGAGTAAGGCCTTGTTCAAGAAACATGGTTCTTCCCATTTCCACCAATCCTCTATTCTTCCTTTCAGAAACCCCATTTTGTTGAGGTGTATATGGAGCAATATATTCATGCTAAATCCCATGTTTTTCAAGATTGTATTCAAATTCTTCACTTCTGTACTCACCACCATTATCTGTTCTCAACTTTTTCACAGAGTACTCACATTCTTTCTCAACTTTCCTTCTGAAGCTTTTAAACATTTTCAGGGCGTCTGACATGTGCTTTATAAACATAACACACGTAATGCGAGTAAAATCATCAATGAAAGTGATGAAGTACATTTCGTTATTTGTTGATTGTTTTCTCATCGGCCCACATATATCAGAATGGATTAGTTAATGGGGTTGTTTATAACAAATGTCAACCTTCTTATGCACAACACTTGTAATATTTCTTTTTTAACAGGTAGTGCAACACCAATCTCTTATTCTTGGAATATCTAGAATATCTCGAACACTGTCCCTTTGAGATAACTTGCTCATATTTCTCTAACACATGTGTCCGAGTCTTCTGTGCCATAACTGATTTTCTTCCACTGTGCTCATGAAACAAGAGTTTTGTGAATTTCCAACTTGAAATAGATTTCCATTGGTTTGGTGGCCTCTTGTAACAATATGCCCATATTCTTCACTTTTCACAATAAATCCATCTTTTTTGAAGATAACGTTGTTACCCTCATCACACAATTATGATACACTTAGCAATTCGCGATTCAGCCCATAAACATACAGATTTTTATTGGACATTAATTTTTCTTTTCCAATGATGGCTGATCCAACACCTTTGATTTTTAAAGATTCATCATTTCCAAATGTCATTGTGCCTTCTTTAAACTTCTTTATATTCTTTAAAAACTTCATGTCTCCTGTCATATGTGAATAACACCCACTATCAAGTATCCAAGGTCGTTCTTCCTTTGTAACTTTTAGAGAAGTTTCCACAACAAGTGCTTTTTATTCTTTCACTTCATTCATCACCATCGGCTTTGGAAAATTATGAACATTTTGTTGAGCCAAAAACAGCACAAGACATCCTTTTTCATGGTGTCCAGGTTGTTCACACCTTTCACAAATGGTCTCCAGTGGCTGGAAACTATTTTCTGTCTTGACTTCATTCTTCTCAACTTTCTTCAAGAAAACCTTCTCACTCTTCTTCCTTTGAGGACATTTACTCCCCCTCAATCTCTACCTTTCATAACTCGTGGTTTGATGGTAATAATGTTGATTGAACTAACACATATTTGTTGTATGCCTTAATCCACCACAATACCAACAGTACCCATAGAAGGAGTACCTTCCTCTAAAGATTTTGTTCTGATAATTCTTTGTTGCTCATTCTTCCGCCCCACCAACCATTATTTTTTTAGCAAGATTGCTCTTCTAGAATTTTACCTTCTCTGATTTTTCTTGTTTTTCACCAGTTTTAGATATAGGTTTCCTTGACACTTCATAGTTCCCAGTAACGCTGGTCTTGGTAACATAATTATCTTTCTCAGCATTATTCTTCATAGAAACCACCTTATTCTTCTTTTGAATTCTACCAGAATTTTCTTTTTGAGAGCCTCCACCAACATCAGTAGTTGAGTTTTTAAAACAAATGTTTTTTTATTCAACTTCAAAGAGATTCTTTTGAATGAGTTCTAATTCTTCCTCTTTTTCCTTCATCTCAACTCGCATGTGCTCATTTTGATATTTCTCCACTTAAAGAGACTTATTCTAGTCTTAAAGATCATTCTCATGTTATTCTTTATCATTGGCTTGATTGGATGCTGAGAAACATTCATCTTCCAACTTTTTGTTGAGTTTCTCCAGCATTCTGATCTTCCTTAAACATTCCTTCAATTCATCATTCAGATGCATCTCAAGCTAAGATTCTTCTTCTTCCAAGAAACAGCTTCTGAAATCCTCATCATTCACTATTTCAATGAAAGTATTCTCAACACCATGCTCAATGATTTTTCTGATTCAACATCACTTTCTTCAACTTCTTAATTTATGGATAGGAAGCTTTTTCTCCCAGATTTGAAGAACTTCTCTTCTTTCCCTGACTTTCCTTTACCACCCTTCTTCTTCCATAACTTTCTTGGCTTTCGTTATTCTTCATCACTTTATCCTTCATTCATCCTTCGAGGATAGTTATCCACAAAGTGACCAATTCCTCCACATTCAAAAAACATCAAGGTAAGTTTTCCCTTGTATTTCCCTGTGCCTTTTTTATCATTTTTTAAAAACAAGGATAAAATATCCTTAAGATTTTTACATACCTCACTTTCAGAGTCAGAGTCGCCACCATCTTCTTCATTCACTATCTTATTAGATCTATCATTCTTCATGGCTTTGAAAGATAATTCGTTGTCAACCTTTGTCTTTGCCTTCATAGATTTTGCCATTCTCATTTCATAAGTAATGAGTGTACTATGCAAATCATCAGGAGATAGAGTCTCTGAGTCTCTGTATTCTAATGAAGATACCTTCGCATGAAATTTATAAGGTAGAATCCTCAAGATCTTTTCCACCACAGTAGAGTCTTTCAGTTCTTCACTAAGAAATCTTATAGTACAAAAAATATCGTTTACCCTAGTGAAGAAATTTCCAACAGATTCATGCTCTCCCATCATCATGTCTCCAAACTTCAATCTCCAGATTTGAAGTTTTTCCTTCTTGACTTTTGTACTGCCTTCATATTTTTTTTCATTTTGTCCCATATATCTTTGGTTGTGGGCAATCCTTTTACTCTCAATAAATAACTTTCAGAAATTGAAGACAATATAGCATTCTTGGATCTTCCATCATTCCCAAGAAACTTCTTGTCAATAGGTGTAAGTGGAAAATTGTCTTCAATGGGGGAAACCCATCTGTTGCAGCTTCAAGAACTTCATAACTAATAAACATGAGATACAGTAGCATTATATCCTTCCAGTTCTGATAGTTCTTCCCATAGAATATTGGAATTCCATTATTGTTCACACAATTCAAATTCTCCATCAGCAAGGAAAACAAAGGCAACCTCCCTCTAATACGAGTAGTAAGGACCCAGTTGGAGTAATGGACCACTGAGAGGGGGGAGTGAATCAGTGGTATGACTTTTTCCATTCATTTATGTTCCCTTAAAAGGTGATCAACCTTTGTCCCATGTTAAAGATATACTTCCCTGCTGAGAAAAAAACAATCACGCATCCAAAGGAACACAAAAATTTAAAAGGTTCACAATTCTATTAGAATAACTACATCATTGGTATGGTTGGAAAGAATCCAGCACCATACAATCCACTAAGAAAACAATCCTTTGATTACAACGAGTAGGATATACCCTTACACTCGTGAAGCACTATGAAAAAATCACTCCAGTATGTGTGCACCCTCTTAGCACAATTGGGAAAAGTATCATTTCTTGTAACAACTTATGTTACCTGCACATCCTTTCAAATACACAAGTGTAATCAAGTTCAGCACAAATCTTCACTTCCATACCCATAAGAAAGGCAATGACTCCTTGGACTTGAGATAGATCTATTACAGTATGAACATCCCATTATGAATCTCTACTTTGAATTTTCCCAATCCGATTCTTCAATCTGAAGCTTCTTCAGTATGAGAAAGTCGATACGGTGACAACCAGTACTAATTCCCCATTCCGAATCTCCACTCTTAATTCTTCACTCCGAATTCTTCACTCCGAACTATCTTCTTCACTCTGATTCTTCAATCTGAGTCTTCCTCAGTCTGAGAAACTCAATACGGTGACAGCCAATACTGATTCCCCATTCCCAATCTCCAATCTGAATTTCCACTCTGACTCCTTCACTTTCACTCCGATTCATCAATAAGATTTTTCTTTAATCCGAGAAACTCAATACGGTGTCAACCTATATCAAATTCTCGTTTCAATTGAAACTATAATGAAAACTCAGTCAGCCAAACACTTCTTTCTCTCTCTACATTATCAGAGTTTCTCTCACTAAAGAATCATCAATCTCTTACTTTGCACTCTGATATCCATTTATAGGTGCTCTAAAGTGTGCTTAGGCGGGAAACCAAAATATTTTCACGCTCACTTAAATTCACCCAAATCTTAATTTCTCTTCAAATCTCGGAGTAAGAAATACATTGTCAATGCTTCTAGAATCTTTTCGAATCTTCTTCCACTTCTCTCGATTTTTAACATTGGCCTTTTCCGAATCCGACCTTGTTACACAAGTTTCTCGGTATCACATTCCCGGATCGTATCATCTGTCTTCTCGACATAATATTCTCGGATCCGCCCTTCCTGATTCCCGGCATCACCTTCTTGGATCCATCCTTCTCGAGTCTTCGGCTTCACTTCAATTCTCATCATAACTCTACTTCGCTTCTTCGGCATGCCACCATTTCAATTCTCAGTGTGACTCTTCATCACTTCTCGGTATGACTTCTCCATTCTCGGTGTGTCTTCAGTTTACGACTTCACCAATTCCCGGTATGGCTTCTCTTTATGACTTCACCAATTCTCGGCATGACTCTGCACTTCTGGCTATGAACTTCAGGTTCCAAAAGTCGACTCCAAACTTCTCGCTACAAACTTCTTCTCCAGCAAGTCGACTCTGAACATCTCGCTACGAACTTCTGACTCAGGAAGTCGACTTCGAACATCTCGATACGAACATCTTCTTTAGAATGTTGACTCCGAACTTCTAGCTACGAACTTATTCTTTAGAAATTCGACTCTGAAAATCTTGAACACCAGGTTCCAAATGATCAATATCCTCGGTTCCGAATCTTCAAACTTCTAGCTCTTGAATTCTAATAAATTCAAGGTGCCTTTTCTTTATGAAAAATTCCTTATGATAAACAAAAGAAAATCCATGAAAACTATCTCTTCCTTTAGCTTGGTCCAAAAAATTCCATTCTTTGAGACAATATGGACAAGAAAAGAAATCTCATGAAGCTAGAATTCACACTTGCTAAACATCCCATATAATTCATGTCTGCTAAGAGTCTTTAGAATAATGTGCAAGTGATTTTCATGATCTTCCTAACTATTGGAGTATATCAAGATATCATCAATAAATACCACTACAAATTCCTCATGATATTCCTTGGAAACTCTATTCCTCAAATCAACGAAGACAGAGGGTTCATTAGTCTATCCAAAAGGGATTTCTGTAAACTCGTAATGCCCATACCTGGTTCGAAATGATATTTTCGTAATGTCTTCCTTCTTCACACACAACTGATGATATCCAGATCGAAGGACAATATTTGAAAAGTATTCATCTCCATGAATTTTGTTGAATAAATCATCAATGGAAGTTAAGGGATACATGTTATTTATTATTATAGAATTGATCTCCCTATAGTCAATGCACAACCTCATAGATCCATCTTTCATCTTAACAAAAAGAATAGGGGATCCCCATGGAGAAAAACTAGGGTGAATAAATCCCTCATTACTGAATTCCTTTAGTTGTTTCTTTAGTTACACTAATTCCACAGTGGACATTCTATAAGGGGGTTTCGATATGGGCCTCGAACTAGGAATTAAGTCAATAGATAACACAATTTCTCATTCTGGAGGATGTCCAGGTAAATCTTATGGAAACACATCAACATATACTTGTACAATAGGTACATAATTTATTTGAACATTTATTTCCTCACCCATAGTTATTTCATTCTCTTCCGCCCCAATAATTGAATTTAGATGAGCTACTGAGGGTGGATATTGATAAGAATTAGGTGGTGACATTTCTTCTCTAAAGATAAGTTACTCTTTATCATCATCAAAAATTATATCCGCTTTCTTATTACAAAATATTTTCTCATAATGGTCCAAAATCGAATCCATGACGAGGATTATATCAAATTTAATCATGGGTATATTGATGAGATCAGCATATAAAAAACATTTATATGCTCTAATGGGGACTGATTTACAAAACTTTGTTGCAATGATACTTCCATTAAGAGGTTTGACTGGAAACTCCCTTATTAAATCAAATTGGAAATATCTAATTTTCTTAGAAAAATTGGAAGATATGAATCAATGTGATGATCTAGAATCAAATAAATCATTAGCTAAACACGAGGATACAATTAAATTACCTTCCACTATGTATTTTGGAGCTTCAACCTCCGTAGTAGTGATAGCATAAGCTTGGCCTTGATCCCTTGGCCCATTCTGAGGTCAGTTTCCCAGACGCTTATGAAATTCATTTTCATAATGTCCCATCTCCCAGTAATTGTATCACTGATCATCGGTAGCTACTTTCTTCCCCTTGCAATCACGATCTTGGTGGACTTTTTCAGCACACTTGTAACAGACTCCCATTACCTTCAAGCAAGTACTGGGGTGTTTCTTCCCACATTTACTAGAGGATGAATATTCAAGTTTTCCCTTATTCCCCTTATTTCTATTTCCAGACTGATCAGCTAATCTCTTCTTCTCTTTCTTTTCTTTAAAGTCGTAAGACGTAGAGAATTCCTTTTCTATCTTGATAGCACATGAGACAATATCATCGTACGACCAGAAGGATTGTGGGACCAATGCTCGATGGAGAAATGGTATTAACCCATCAAAGAAACTATCTGTCTTACTTCTTGGGTTACATATATAATTGGCAGCATGCCATGCTATCCTTGTAATGTTAGCCTCATACTTTGTGACATTCGCATCCTCCTTTTGTCTCAAACTGAGAAATTTTATTTCTATATCCACGCAATGGTCATGGGGAAATTATTTTTCTATGAAAATTTCGTTAAACTCCCTCCATTACATACATGATACTTCTTCACCTTCCTTTGTATTTTCAATCAATGACCACCATTGATCAGCATCTCCAGTGAGGTAGTAAGCTGCCATGAAAACTTTTTCTCTTTCACTACACCCCATAGGATGAAAAAAAAATTCTAGGGAACTTATCCATTGCTCATCTACTAATGGATTTTTACTGCTATTGAATGTTGGTGGTTGTTTCCTCATGAAGCGATCTAACATTGATCCTCCATGTTGCAGATCAGGGTGCTCCATACGGGTAAGGTTATTTGTTATAACCTGAGTGAGTTATCCCAATTTATTGATGTGTTGATCAGCAGTAGTTGTATCGCCAGCTGCACAATAATTATCTTGAGCATGAGGGAAATCCCTACATAGAGTGTATGCATTGATAAAGTTTTCATTCCTTATACAAGGTGACATTTCTAAACAGTGGCATAAACTAGATTAATTTATGAAATTAAATACATAATTCTATACATATAAAGCACGTAACATAAATTGAACAGTTTGTGGATATAATCCATAATCATAGAAATGTTTCATTAAGGAAGTATTTAATCGTAAATCCTTCAAAATGGTTTGTAATGAAAATGATAATTATCCTAAGAATATCCCTTGGGTGTGTCGTAACCAAGAGTGCAGCAAGGCCTATAGTCATGCACCAGGATACCACGGGTCAAGCCCGAAACTCCTTGTCAGAGTTTTCACTCTTATGTACATCTGTGCCATAGCTTCTTCTACCTGATCGTATCCAGACAGAGATGTATTAATTGAAAAACTCACAAAATCTCTACAAAAACTAATTTCAAGGAAGTTCTTATATACTAATCCTCAAATTCTATCTTAGGGATATGTTCCCTAATCATAGTTTATGTAAATCTAGATTCGATGGTTTTTTAATAAACTTCCTCTGATACCAACTGTAACGCCCCGACCCTAGTTACCCAGAGTTGGTGCATTATTACATATCATTGGCATGATCATAAAAGATCATTTCTCAAAAGACATATTAGTTTTGTAGCCTTGGAAACACTAGATACATTCATAAGTTTACATTACATTATAAAGTGAAAAACTATAGAAATATAGTCTCTATAGACACAAATTATCCCCTCAGTCCATCCCTGCAGGTCAATCCTAAGATACATCTTCACATCCTGGGAAAATAAAACATAGAAAGGGGTGAGATCAGATGCTCAATAAGGATAAAAATATAGCAGAAACTTTCATAAATAATCATGAACATTTAAGGGAATGTATAACTAAAAAAAATCCTTATAAACTTTAACATCAACAATATATTGCAAAGATAAAATCAAATAATTCCATTTACTTATTCAAATGGATTTATACTAGTTTATCAATCACATGCAATATCAATAACCACTATCATAATAATGGAATACAAAATTCCATCCTTTCATAACCACGTAGTCACAGCCTTGTACCAAAACTACAAATAAGATTTTATCAAAGCCTTATGACAAGACACTAGTTTTTCTCATGAGACCTACCGATGCATCGAGGAGCTATATCATGCTTCACCCATCACATACTAAGTCCAAGTCATTCCTCAAATGAAAAGGTTTAATCATGACATAAACATTAGTATTATAACCAGTATACAAAATGTCAATACATTATCCATAAACCATTAATGGTATGAAAATAACACCTCCATATTCAAACATATCACAAAACCTTCAATACAATATGGATGTTTTGTATCATAATGATTCATCTTCAATCAAACATAAAATCCATCAAAGGATGTTGACATAGAAGAAATCAAAACCTTTTTAGAAAAATATCTCTTTCTATTTTGAAATAATTTAAAAGTTAGATAATTATAAATAAAAAATTAATTTTGGAGATATTCTTATAAGCTTGTATGTGAAGCTTCGACAATGTTATAACGATGGAAAATAGCTGCTCCCTCCATATAAGTTAAAAAACATTTTTACCTTAAATTTGTCGAAAAGGTAAAAGAGTAACTTGTTTGGAAAACGACAGAATGATTCCATTAAAAAACGTATAAGGTAAAATAATGGTATAAATGAATTTAAACCATTTTCTATTAAATATAAAATTTTTTTTGAAATAAATCTTTATGAAACATGGATGTGGATGATAAAGAGGTCCCAGTAGATAATTACATATGAACAACCTCGGATAATGACGAGATAGTAGTATTAACCCTTACCCTGTACTTCTCCTTAGTCGATGGTATGTTAACCTAATTTATAATAGTTAAAAAATTGTTATTCTATTATACAAGAACCATATTCATAATTATGATGTCATATATGATCTTCTAATAATGCTTTGTTAATAATATTTTAGTATCGTCGTTGTTTCGGGTGTTAACTGTTTCGTTTAACTTTATATGATTTGTTATGTATGTAATATTTGTTATGGATAGGATGTATCTTATTCATAAGCAGAATGATATAAATTCCTTAAAAACTATTTTTAATCATCAAATGAAAATTATTCTTCAATGGATATGATGGGGAATGAATCTCATCGCATTTGTGGAGACGGTAGTCCGTACGTACGAACGAGCGACAATATCATTATTTTGATATTAAAATAATATATAATTGGAAGGTATATCATATATAAAGAATCATTATAATTTTATATTTATTATATATATCAATTACACATCATTATCATACCCTTCAAAATAATAAAGTTTTGAATAACGATTACACCACAACGTGGAGACGGTAAGTCGTACGTACGCACGTATGGTGACATGTCATTAAAAGGATGGATAGAATACTGAACTTGATTGTACCATATTAATAATAAAATCATAGAATATAAAAGATACCAGAGTTATTATTTTATAGTGGAAATAAAAACGAATGAATAAGCGGAAGAAGAAAGGACCTTGAAATAGGTGATGAAATATTTACCTCTTCTTTAGGTTCTTCCTTAAGATTTGACTAAAAGGGATCCATAGGATGGCTTTATGAGTAAATGAGGGCCTCTAAGATTAAATTAGGAAAGTTTAGAGGATATTTTTGCAGGTTTTGGAAGAGCCAAGTGGATTATAAGGTGTTAATTAAAGCGACGGGCGAGTGTCCTTTTATAAGAGGGGTGAGGGGCACCTTAGGAAAAGCTAGAAATATTATTTTATAATAAATTAATATTCAGTTTTTAATGACTCAAAACTGATTTATTTCAAGGATAAGGTGGGGATCGGTCGAAAAACACTCAACCAATAGGTTTTAGATAGGTTTGTGTCACTATATTCACCTTATCTTTTAGATTTAACTCTTAGTTAATTTGTTTGACATTTACCATGTCTCTGTGTATTTTTATATTATATTGTTAATAAACATACTATATACTTCCCATAGAACCCCAAGTGGCTCATTGATGATAAAAATATCATTATATAAGGCTCTTGGATGAAAAATAGATTTTTAGTAATAGAATATCAATAATAATATAATATTTGTTTTAAAACTCTTTTATGTCAATTTTGACACTATTTAATAATTGATTTTTGATAAAGTCCTAAAAAATTTATTAATTTGAAATTAAATATTATAATAAATACTAACATATTATATTGGCCTATAAAATTTTTATATGGCATCAAAACTATAAAAATATATTTATTTTAACATTTATAATACCATTTATTTGATTCTTTCATTAGTAAGGAAAATATTGCATCATAATTATGTCATAAATAATTATAATTATTCAATGTATAAAAATTATAAATAAAATAAAATTATGTAGTAAATAGTGTTATATTTCTAATGAATATTTATAGTGGAAGATATAACATATATGACCCAATGTAAAGATTTTCTTTACTTAAAGATATATGCTTATGTCATTTTTGTATTTACTTTAACTTAATTAATATATATTGTCTTTATCACATCCAAGTGTAAAAATGGGGTCCAAAAATTGACACAAGTATATCCATTATCTGAAATGTATCATAAAATAGGGTTAGGGAATGTGTTACGGTAATTTAATGTTATTAAAACATTATTTTTGTAACCTTCTTTAAAGGATTTACCCTTTATCCATGGTAAATAAAATATTTACCGAAATAATTATTAAAAAATTTTAAAAATAAAAGATAGATATTTAAACAATTTGGAAATCCTAATTCCAAATATGGAATCCATTTTTCAAAATTTAAAACACAAAAGTGGCAGAAATTAATTTAAAATTAATTCCTGCTGTCAAAACAAAAAGCGTGTTTTTTAGAAATAATAACTATCAAATGATTGACACTTGTTTATGCCTAGTTTAAATGTGAAATTATGTTAAATGACCAAAATTGGATTAAATGGAAAATATATATTCTAAATATAATTTAAAACCACTCAATAGTTTAATTTATCACTATAAATTATTTTTATTAAATAATGTTTTTAATTAAAGTTTAGTATTTTTCACTATTCATCAAAAAATTGAAGTTCTCGGAAAATTACCAAAAATTAAACCAAGGCTAATTTTTATATTCCATATCCAAAAATGAAGTCCATTTTGAATGATAAAATTTATAAAATTTCAAAAAGTTGGTATTTTTCTTCATAACGGCTAGTTTGATTGGTTGTGGGGTGTTATAATCTCGAAGTTGCGTACATTGCAAGCAATTGCATTATTCAAAGAGAAGAGTTCTATGGAAGCTTGGGTTGTTAAAATAAATGTATTATGAGATCAGAAAACCTAATAGTGAGACATCATATGTGTCCAAAAAAATAAATTTCAACTAAACATAGAATTTATTTATAAATATAATGCCATATCACTTCAACGTCCACATCATTGTTGGGAACTACTATACCCATTCAATGCAACAAATACTTAAAGAACATTATCACATTTATTTTATGTTTAAGAATAGACATCATGTGATAAGATATTTAATTATATTTAGGTATTTGAATATGTTGGTAATTGGAAAGTAAAACATAAGTATGATCAGGGTACCAACTCTAACACCTAATTTGTTAATCCCTGTTATTTTATGAACTCAAACCCTTAAGTTTTCATCTAGTATTTTTCCACTACGGTTCTCTATTAGATGAAGGTTTTTAATACCATATAATTTTTATTTATAAATAATAAAATAACCTTGTATATTAGATAGTTGATGAGTGTATAATAATTCAATGATAATTGTTGAGAATTAAGTAGAGATAGTCCCCATACATATGTATGAACCAACTCAAACCTGTGCTTATTTGGTTCCTTACATTATATTTATAATGAAAAATTTCCTTCATTCACAATGATATTAACTTTTCATGATCCATACTCTAATACTATTATCTTTATAATTCCCTTATCACATAATATTTTCATCCCTTTCCCACTCAAGTGACCTAGACAGTTATTCCATTAATTTTCAGAAGATACCTGTCTAGCATGGATTACACCTTCTAATGATCTAGTAAGGTGAAAAGTTCCATATTTAACACTTTTTTCAACCAACATAGAACCAAATTTAAATATATATTCCCCATTAACAAATTTATTATATAAATTCACATCACCAAAATCTCTCATAGAAATTATGTTCTTTTTTATTCCTGGTATATGACACACTCCTTGCAACTCCAACGAGCCTTTGTTCCTTGTTTGAATGGAGAAATAACCCATTTATAAAATATTGAGAGAATTATCTTATTAAATATTCACCCTACAGAAACATTAAGTCGTATAATAATTCCTAACCCATCTCTTATAAATTGAGTGAAATTGTGCTCTAGATTCTAGCAGCCAAGACTCAAGTGAACTAGGAGAACTTAGTAGAAGACCACTCATATCTTTTGATGTAGTATTTTCTTATCTAATTACAGAATCATATATTCCATATTTGAATCACTATTCATACCAATGTATCTTTAGGCGATGTTTCTTCTCATAATTCCAACACATGGGACCATCTTCTACCAATATACTCTTGCTCCAACATCTTATTTTGTTTCCATTATTATGTTTTTTCCATGTTGTGGAATGTACCCTACCATAAGAAATATATGAATTCATAGTAGATGAATCTATATCCTTAAAATGAGTTTACTCATTAATAATCAGTTCACTAACATCCATAAATTCTAATATTACCTTACAGTTAAAATTTATCATCATGGTGACCATCAAAACCCAAGACTATGAGACTGATGAAAGTAAATGTAGTGCCCACTTCTGAACACTGAAGTTCAAAATCACAGATTCTAACTAACACCAAAAGGCATTTAAGTCATCAATTTGATTAGTTTTAAACATACCATATGAAATCCTCAAATGGAACACGCTCCATAAGCGGACCACTTTGTTCATTATTGTGAACTTCTCATATATATCAGTGAGATTATTCATATATTTTGAATTAGTATTCACCTCCAATATGTTAAAATACAAATTAAAATTTACAACCATCCAGATCATGATAATTACATTCTTATCCTCTATTTCCCATTATTCCTTCTTCATCACTTCTAGCTTGGTACCCATCAACAGAAGATAAATATACCTCTTTATTACACAATCATTTAACTAAATATTCTAATATCAGAAATCCTTCCTATAACACATCTCCAACTGAACCTTACCAAACTATAATTCCATTAGTTCTGAGTATAGTGAAATAATAATAATTTTTAAAATATTATAATGATTTAGAAGTACTTTTCATAATTATCATATAAAGAAAAGGGAATATTGATACTTCTTAAATGAGTTTTTAATAACCTTCACCAGGGTTTTGTCATATAAATCTCTACAATTGAAGATTTGAATATAGGTATTAGCTATGGTTAAAATTATGATAAAACCATTGGATATTAGTCATCTAAAATATACCAGTTGGAAACTAACGAACCAGAATGATCCTGTGAATTCAATATACAAAACCATGGAAGACTAAATCTACCATGTAAATTTAATAGTTGAAAAACTCATATATGAACTTCTAAAATACAATGATCAAAATATATAAACAAAAATATTACAACACAATAATATACGTGGTCCTGAAATGAGTCTTAATCCACCATGGGATAATTGTAATCACTTTTATTAAATAATTAAAAGATGATTACAATTCACAAGTGTATCGAACAAATGTTCTACACTATGAGTTATAGTAGAATCTATCTGGTGCAACCAGTCAACACCACCTTTTGATATTCATGGGTGCTATTATTCCACCTCAATCTAGTTTTCAAGGTTATCCCGACACATTAACAAAAACGTATCTAACCTTAACCTCTACTTTATGTATATAGTGCATGCTTCTAAAACTCTCATGACCTTACGTTTATGTATTCTCCAATTACAACAACCCTACTAGGAAAATACTTTTATGCAATTCCTTTGGGCCGATATTCCCCACCATCGTCCTATAAAAAAGTATGTTCTATTCTACTATTTTCCAATTTCATCAATTAATATATAAATTGTAGTGCTAAAGAATTTTTTTGTTCTGTAATGAACCAAACAGGTTCAACTAGGAATGTCTCCCAAGAAGGTCTTCCAAATGGTATGGTTTAATAAACATCTGAAGACTCATATATTACCAAATAATGGACATAATAAAACATGAAAGAAAAATATTAAACCATGATACATACAACATAAAGACCAAGGGACTAAACCATAAAGTAAAACAATATAATCTAAACTATAAGAACTATTTGACAATTTGTCACCACCAAATTTTCCCACTATGAAGGAAATGAAAACCAAGAGAAACTAATAAATTAATTGATTCAATTCATGTTACCTAAGTCCTATAAATCCACATATACAAACAAAAAAAAGGAAAATTTTGGGTATGAACACAATTCCTTGAATAATTTCACTGAAGAATCTATAAAAATTATAATACATTGAAAATATTAGCACTGGATTTAAAAAAACCAATTTACAAAGAGTTTTTGACGTATAACCATTATGTAAAACATCTATTTGTTTTTCCAAAAAGAATTTAATATTTACAAGGATGTGGAATATGAAAATTATAGGTGATAAATATTGGAATAAAAATAAAAAACATCCATGTATACACTATATGACAAAAAAATGAGCAATCAACCATCAAATATACCGTCATGCATAAAAATAAGTATAAATGACATTGCACACCATTTGGGAAATAACCTATGAGAATATGTACATGGAAATAAAATAATTTACTAAACCTTGCATCATTAGAATCAAACAAATAATTAGTAATATCACATGTTTTGATGATATCAACATTTGAGTGGTATAACACACAATAAGAGTAAAAATCCCATTTCCCAATGCACCCCAGGTTCCCAATGTGAAAAATTTTCAAAACCATTTGAAAACAATTCTAAAATCTTTTAGAAATATTTTCACAACGAATAATTACTTATTCCATGATTGAAAACCAATTTTAGAATCAAAATAGCCTTAAAGGAATTTCATCAACACATAGTGTCTCTAAACCCCATTTTAAAGGAAAATGACTTTAAAAACATGTAACTATTTAAATAAAACTACTTTGACATAGGATCCGTCCATTTCATAGTAAAACCAATGTAATTTAGAATAAATTCAAGTAATTCATAAGTTAGATCCTTTTTATAGAGACACATACCTTAAAAATTTAGATAAATTATAAACAATTAATCTCCCAAAGATCTGAGTAGAATACAATAAAAATGGGGCTTTAAGACCTTTAAAACCCTATCTTAGTAAACTAAAGTTCCAGAAGGAATCATGGATGAATAAATGGTTTGGAGGGAAGTTTGGCTTTTTTACCTTGTCTATAAAATATAAGACCATAACATAGAACCCCCATCTACACCATTATCATTAATATTTTACCTAAGACTATAGTGAAACACATTATGCTACACCATAGTCAAACTTGGTCAAACTATTATCCCAAAAACATGGCATAGACCTCACTAAAATCATATTATCCTCACTTAAAACTATAGTGCAACCCATGCACCATGCCACTACTACCCCCAAAAAGGAAGAAATTCCAAACTCACCCCCCGGAAACTCTATGTTATTGCCTCTTCCATCATTCCATAGAGATCAACCAAATAGAAGACCTACACTACAGTCCATTAACCATAGTGAAGCCAGGTAAAAATTGCTAGTGGTTCCAACATTCCACCTATAGGACCCCATGTTGATGTTGTCTTTACCACACTCTATCCATCATCACTATGGTTCAACCACTCCCCTTCATTATCCATACACTTGTATAACTATGTGAGAACAATATATCCCCTCCAAAACCCCTACAACTCTATAAACCACTAAAAAAGTTAATAATATAGTGTACTGAAACTCATAGGGAATAATAATTCTCCCCCACCATACAATATTTATATACCCCAAAATAACTCATGATTTTGGAAATAGAAAGATAAAAGTCCACTTCTTCCACACCAATGATTATTTATTCCCACTTATCATGGTTATTCCATCAGCACTTCTATAGTAAATGAACAAAATTAATAATTCTTTTTTATAGTACCTCATCTTAGTTATCTATAATATAAACCTGTCTCTCAACCACAGTGGTGTCGGGCTCAGGATTGAAGTATACCCATTCAATCTAATGCTAAGAGTACATTTGATACCTAAAAAATTTGGAAACATGAAACACATCATTTATAAATATCAAATGAAATGGTAAGTCCAACATATATTCCACCTTTCCAATTCATTAAATGATCTCAATGGGTCTAACAAACTGTGGTGTCAACTTACCCTACTTACCCAAATAATGTGTCCCATGATTGTGGAAACTAAAAGAAAGTCCAGATCACGAACCTAATACATAATATTATATTGATGATGGTCTAAATACTATTTATTATGACATTTTTCCATGAACAATATCTTCTATAACAACTGAAACATTGTTTTATCTCCAGAATAATGCTCGGTCCAACAACGTATTGATCCTCCAAATCATCCCAACATGAGGTAGATCTGAGTGGATACCCATATAATGATTTATTGTGAAATGTATTAATAAAATCATAATTACTATTATTATAGAAAAATATTACATGAGGTAGATTCTTATTCCCATGAACCACCAAAATAATGAATTAATTCCCTAAGCATATCCTCAAGAATGTGAATTGAATTCATTGTCTTTGCATATATTTGTTGATGGTATGTCATGATTAATTTAAACCAGGGACCCATATCCTCTTTAAAACCATTACCAAACCTATATGTAAACCATGGGTCCCTATTAGAAACAATCATAGAGGGGGCCCCATGAAGCCTCACAACCTTCTAGACAAACAATTCCCTAAGCTGATCCACCTTCGCCATCTCCTTTATAGGTAAAAAAAGAAATAATTTAATAATACGATCAATAATAACGCTAATTTAAACACTAAAACTAGGTTTATGTGGTAATATAATAACTAATTCCATGTAATTCTCATCACACTTCCATACTAGACTGGGTAAGGGCTACAACAAACCAACATGAGTGTTCTACCATAATTTATTGATAATTAAGGTGCCATGATACGAAATATGTAGTAGACCACCTCATACCGGACCAATAATAGTGATATATCATATTAGGAAGCATCTTGGTAGTCCTTTATTGAATAAACCAATAATTTTAGTGCCCATTATCCTTCAACTCCTGCCTCAGAGAAACCAGAACACTTACTTGCTTCGGAAAAGCAAAGCCCTAGTAGGAGAGCAAGACCAATCAACTGAGGTCTCCCAACCATTTAGTATTTTAATAAAACAATATAACTAAGTATTAATTACCTATTTGACCAGAACCCACTCAGTAATTTTCATTCATCATTCATAGAATTGAAGAACTCCTTCCCACTAGCCTCTTCCTCTCCCACGCACATCTCAGAAAACAAACTAATCGAAGGTCATTCTTTAACAAATTTATTCAAGGATTGAATTTTTAATTTATATATCAAAGAGTTATAGACCACTTACCCTTTATTAAGTCTATAATTAATATCAAAATCAAAAGTCTTAAGATACTCAACCCATTATCTCTATCAAAATTTTAAATCCCTTTGAGTAAAAATATACTTCAATATATTATGATCAAAATAAACCATAAAATTCTCCCCAAAGATATAGTGATTCCACATTTTGAGTGTATTAGTATCCAATGAAACCTCTAGATCATGGTTAAGGTTGTTATTATCAAGAGAGAATAAAAAGAATGTACATAGGCCCCCACATGCTTCTCTTGAATCAACACAAAACCCAAACCTATACATGATGCGCCAATGAAAACATCATAACCTAACCCTGGTTTGATAATATTTAAAATTGGAGATAAATTAATCTCTCATTAGGATTATAGAAAGATCTTCAACATTTTTCCTTCCATTAAAACTTAACACCTTTACATGTCAAATTTTTCTTTGGAGATGAAAGGTGGAGAAGTATTTAACAAACCATCTATAGTAACCAGTCAAACATTAGAATCTCCAGATCTCAAAAACACTTCTAGGACGATCCTTGGAAATTACCACCAATATATTTTTAGGATCAACTAAGATTCCACTCTCAGATAT
This sequence comes from Viscum album, assembly GCA_963277665.1. Classification (NCBI taxonomy): domain Eukaryota; kingdom Viridiplantae; phylum Streptophyta; class Magnoliopsida; order Santalales; family Viscaceae; genus Viscum; species Viscum album. The sequence goes on from OY728128.1 coordinate 420,259,616, forward strand.
AATATTCCCTAGAAAGATTACTCCCTTGATCCAAGATTCACACATCGGTAGCGTATAATATTACAAATGTACTTTGAATATTAGAAATATAATATCTAAATGATCATTGTGATCCTTATATGACTTGGGGTATTAAAAAATATCATTAACAAAAGTGACAACAAATGAGTAAGATAACAAATGATTGATCTGGTTTATAAGTTTGATGAATACCACATGATCTTCTGGGAAACCTAATGGAATAATTAGAAACTCAAAACACCCATACCAGCTCTTAAACATGGTATTAGGTATTTCATATTCTCATACCATCAATTAGTAGTTCCCTAGATGATGGTTAATCTTTGAAAATCAATGACATCCTCTAAGTTTAAAAACAATATCATCTATTCATGGAATGGGATACTTGGTCTTAACAGTAATCTAATTTAACTTTCTGTAATCAATATAATGCATGAGGGTTATGTCAATATTATTGGAAAAGAGAATATGTTAATCCCAATATGACATGCTAGAATGAGTAAATAAATTTTCCTAAATTCCTTTATGTTTGACCTTATGTTCCTATAAAATAGTAGGTTCAATATGATAATGTGGTATGGAAATGGTAATAGCACTAGGTAGTTTGTCAATAGTAAAATCGACCACTATTCATAGTGGTTACCAATAAATAATCATTTAGAAAGACCATGAAGTACACATTCCCCACTTTTGGGAGTGGACTGCTCAGGAGAGATTCAATAGCATCTAGGAACATCTCTAATAAGTGGCATGTGATCACTACATTATAAGGAACAATAGGCCCTGGTCTCTCAGATCTAGAATCCCACTCACCCTAAAATACATGAGAGACTCCATGACGATATAGAAACTAAAATTGACTACGATAATAGTAGATATGGGCCATATCACTAATAATCTATTTGAGGGAAATAATCAGGTCATATATTTCAATATCAGGAACCAAAAAATCCTAGACGACATTATATTTGGCTATTGATACATGACATGTTGGATATTTGAAACCTTATTCAGACATCATTTCCAATGGAATGGAAATATATAACAATAATGGCATATGTTCTATAACAAATCCAAAAATATCGACAAACATTGATGTTATAAAATAATATTTATTACTAGTGTCAGATATATCTAGTACCATACATGATGAAATAAACATCGTAAATCTAATAGTAGCCAACCCTACCTCAGAATCCTCCAACGCATACACTACTACATAGAGACATCCATTCCCATCTCCTCCATGGGAATTCATAGCCACGTTAACATCCCCCTTAGCCTAAAGGTAAGATCCGCCACCCTTAGAAGCACATAAATGATCCTATGAACCCTCAAAAAGAGTGGATCCCTCCTTACTTCCTTGGGATATCCTTCTACAAAAATTCTTAAGAATTCTAAATTTTACATAGTGAAGAAATGTTCTAGGCTCTTCTAAGACGCCCCAAACCCTCAATTCCAGATTTAGTGCTAAACATTTTTACTTTTTAAATACATCACATGAATTGTAAAAAACAGCCAAGATCAAAAGTTTAGTGTCTTTAGTAACAATGTACATTTACCACTAAATAGTTCAAATAAAATTTCATCCATGAGGATTCGCAACACAAGTAATTATATTATATTTATCCCATTTATTTTAATTTTATGGGAATTGATGAAATGTAAAAAAATGGTGACCTATAAATCCTAGTAATGGAAAACCAATGAAAACAGATCATAAGATAACATCATGGGTTAGACATGATGCATTATATAATAACCTAAACATTAAGACAATAGGCATAACATAATCATATGTACGAGAGTCATAAAATGATATTAAGTACATGGGGCTTCACATGATAATAGGTTCATGATGAATAATAAGGAAATGTGGATACAACATAACATGATGTATTCATAATAATATCAACAAGTTTCATTCCCAAGGTGTCATAAAACATTTCCAAGGCATAGATCCAAGGTATCATTAAATTTTAGCTCTAGATATTAATTATTTACCCAATCCGTTAGAGAGATATTAGGGTGAACCCTTCATATATCTTATTTCATGTGGGAAGAATAAGAAAAAAAATCATAAATCCATAAATAATCATTTAATGAAAAACCAATTTTAAATTAATTTGGTATCAAATGAATTTCAGTAACATTCTAGGTAAACACCAATAAATAGAAATAAAGAATTATAAGTTATTTACTATAACACCCTGACCCCAGTTACCCAGAGTCAGTGCATTATTACGTATCATTGGCATGATCATAAAAGATCATGTCTCAAAAGACCAATTAGTTTAGTAGAGTTGGAAACAGTAGATACATTAATAAGATTACATTACATCATAATGTGAAAAAAACTACAAAAACATAGTCTCCATAGACCACACTCATATCCCCTCAGACCATCCCTGTAGGTCAATCATAAAATACTTCTTCACATCCTTGGAAATTAAAACATATAAAGGGGTGACCTTAGATGCTCAGTAAGGATAACAATGTAGCAGAAACTTTCATAAATAAGTATGAACATTTAAGGTAATGTATAACTAAGACAATAGCTTTTTAAACATGATCGTCATCAATATATGGAAAAGTTAAATTCATATAATTCCATTTTCTTATTCACATGGATATTCTATTGGTCGAATAATCACATGCAATATCGATAACCACATTAATAATAATGGAATGCATAATGCCAAACATTCATAACCACATAGTCAAGGACTTATGCCAAGACTACAAATAATATTTTGTCAAGGCCTTGTTCCAAGACACTAGTTTTTCTCATGAGACCTACCGATGCATTGAAGAGCTATATCGGGCTCCACCTATCAGTTACTAAGTCCAATGCATTCCTGATATGAAAAGGGTTAAACATAACATAAACATTCGTATTAAAACTAGCATACGAAATGTAAATAATTTATCTATAAACCATGAATGGTGTAAAAATAACACATCCACAGTCAAACATATAACAAAACCGTCAATAAAATATGGAATTTTTCTATCATAATAATTCAACTTCAAATAAGCTTAAAATCAATCAAAGGATGTTGACCTAGATGAAATCAAAACTATTAGAGAGAAATATCTATTTTTTAAAAATAATTTAAAAGTCACATATTTATAAAAGAAAACCATTATTTTTAAAATATTCTTACAATATTGTAAGGGAAGCTACTATGACGTCATAACGGTGGAAAATATATGCATCCGCCGTATAAGTTAAACAACATTATTACCTTAAATTTGTTGAAAACGCCAAAAAGAACCTTGTTTGGAAAACGATTGAAAAATTCCTTTTAAAAACATATAAGGTCAAAAAGGTTATAAATGACAATAACCAATTGTCTATTAAATAGTAAAAATGTTTTGAAATACATTTTTAAGAAACATGGATGTGGATGATAAATAGGTCTCAGTAGATAATTACTTATAAACAACCTCGGATAATGAAGAGATTATGAAATAAACCCTTACCTTGTACTTTTCCTTAGACGATGGTATGTTAACTTCCTGTATAATAGTTAAAACATTGTTATTAAATTATACATGAACCATATACATAATTATGATATCATATATTATCTTCCAATAATGCTTTGTCAGTATTAATTTAGTATTATCATCGTTTCGGGTGTTAACTAATTCGTTTTCCTTTATATGCTTTGTTATGTAGGTAATGATTGTTATGGATAGGATGTATCTTATTCATATTAAGAATGATATTAATTCTAAAAAACTTTATTTTTAATCATCTAATGAAAATTATTTTTGAATGGATATGATGGGGAATGAATCTCCTCGCGTTCGTGCAGACGGTAGTCCGTACGTACGTACGAGCGACAATATCATTATTTTGATATCAATATAAAATATAATTGGATTTTATATCATATATACAGAATCATTATCATGTTATATTTATTATTTAAATCAATTACACATCCTAATCATACCCATCTAAATAATAATGTTTTGAATAAAAATTACCCCACGATGTGGAGACGGTAAGTCGTACGTACGCACGTTTTGTGACATGTCACTAAAAGGATAGATAGAACACTGAATATGGTTCTAACATATTTATTATAACATCATAGTATATATAAAATACTATATTTATTATTTTATAATGGAAATAACATTGAAAGAAGAAGTGGATGATGAAAGGAACTTGAAAGGGGGTGGCAAAATCATTACCACTTCTTCGGGTTCTTCCTTTTGATTTGATCAAAAGGGATCCTTAGGATGAGTTAATGAATAATGGAGGGCCTCTAGGAATAATTTATGGAAGGTTAGAGGATATTTGGTTAGGGGTTGGCTGAGCCAAATGGCTTTGATGGTGAAAATTAAAGAAAAGGGGGAGTTCCCTTTTATAAGAGAGGTGAGGGGGTCATTAGGAAAAGCTAGAAATATTATTTTATAATAAATTCATATTTGGTTTATAATGGGTCAAAACTGATTTATTTCGAGGATAAGGTGGGATGGGTTTAAACCCACTCAACCAATAGGTTTTAGACAGGTTTTTGTCACTAAATTAACCTTATCTTTTAGATTTAACTCTTAGTTAATTAGTTTGACATTTACCATGTCTCTTTGTATTATTATATTATATGGTTAATAAATTTACTATAACAAACCAAGAGAACCCCAAGTGTTTCATTATTAATATATATAACCTTATATAAGTCATTTGGCTGAACCTAAGATTTTAAGGAATATTATATCAATTAATAATATAATATTTGTTACAAAAACCCTTTTATGTCAATTTTGACACTATTTGGTATTTTATTTTTTTGAAAATCATATCAGCATGATTACATTAATCAAAGTTAATTAATTCAATCTTAACATGTTATATTAACCTATAAAATAAGTTTAATTCATAAAAAGTATCAAATTACATTTATTTGGGTATTTAAAATATCAATTATCTTAATCTTTCATTAATACTGTATTTACTGCATTATCATTGTGTAGGAAATCTTTTTCACTTTCTATTAAATATTTATAATCGAATTTATCTTATGAATAACCCAATATTAAAAATGTTTTATTTATTAAACATTGATTTTAACTATTTTAACTCTTCTTTGAATTAAATATTAATAAATGTCTTAATCTAATACAAGTAGACCAAAGAGGTTAATATTTTATTCCAAAGGTTTTTTGTTCTAATTATACATATCCAATAGAATTAAAAAATGTTTTTGGGTAATAATAATATCCTTTTTACCTTTAATTACCCTATTTTCTTTTAACCATTGTAAATAAAAGTAATAATTTACTATTCACCAAAAATTATTTTCATCTCATTGAACCAAATCTTACTTATTGATATCAACCATGTATCTATGATTTTTGAAATTCAATTCACAGAAGTGGTAAAATTATTTTTTATGAAAATTTGAAAATTCTCCTAGGAGGTGGGTTAAAGACGGCAAAAAGACCGATAAAATTTTTATATATCTAAAACTAATATAAATTTACTCCAATAAATTACGTTGAACATATATAGGTATTATATATCTATTTTGACCTAAAATAAATTTATATAAAATAAATGATTATTTAAATAAAAATTAAGTTTTAACTAATAACTTAGGGTTTTTCAAAATTCATCAAAAATTGAATGTTTTCAAAAAAAATACAAAAAATTAACCCAAGGCTAATTTCGATATTCCGAATCAAAAAAAGAAGTCCATTTTGAAAAATAAAATTTATACAATTTCGAAAATTGTGTATTACTATTCATAATGGCTAGTTTGATTGGTTGTGGTGTGTTAGAACTCGAAGTTGCATACAAAACATGCTATTGTATTATTCAAAGAGAAGCGTACCGTGGAAGCTTGGGGTGTTATATTCTCACCTCATTAAAATAATTTTATCCTTGAAATTTCTAGAATAAAATTCATAAAAAGTCTCGGGTGGTTCTTAATCATAGGTTCCTCAGGTTCACACGTTGCCTCTTCCATATTATGGTTTCTCCATAAAACTATTACCTGATGAGTCGTCCGGTTTCTCATCACTTGTTCTCTGGTATCAAGAATCCTGACAGGCTCTTCGCAATATGACAGATTGGGTTCGAGTTCAAATTCCTCAAAGGTGAGGACATGAATTGGGTAAGCCATGTATTTTCTCAACAGTGATACGTGGAACACATCATGAACTTTGAGAGACTTGGAGGAATTTCCATACGGTAAGCTACAACCCCAATTTGTTCTATAATTTCGAAAGGTTCGATGTACCTGGGACTCAATTTATATTTCTTAACAAAATGTATAACTCTCTTCCATGGAGATACCTTCAATAAAACATGATCACCGATTTAAAATTCCAAATCCTTCCTTCGATTATTGGTATAGCTCTTATTCCTACTTTGAGCTGCATTGATGTGGGTTTGGATTACCTTAACCTTTTCCATTTTTTCCTCCCCAAGTTCTGGGCCTACAAGTTTTCTTTTACCAACATCATCCCAACAGGTTTGTGTGCGACATCTCTTTCCGTGTAACGCTTCATATGGTGCCATATGAATACTTGAATGCAAGCTATTGTAATAAAAAAATCTTCCAACGGTTAGTATTGATCCCATATACCCTGAAAGTCAAGTGAGTAGGATCTCAACTTGTCGTCTATGGTTTGAATAGTTCGTTCTGATTGTCTATCTTTTTTATGGTGGTAGGAAGTGCTCAAACGAAGTTCAGTATCCAAGGCCTTCTAAAGAATTTTCTAGAATCATGATGTGAAATGGGGATCATGATCAGAAACAATCGAAAGGGGTACACCATGGAGTCTTATAACTTCATTAATATATAGTCTTGATAGACGTTCAAATGGAACATCTTCTCTTATAGGATGAAAATCTGGTGACTTGGTAAGACGATCAACAATTACCCATATTGCATCGTTCCTTGTAGGAGTATTTGGTAGTCCCAGGAAAAATTCCGTTGTTATATTATCCCATTTCCACTCAGGGATGGGAAGAGGTTTCATTACTCCTCCAAGCTATTGCCTTCCAACTTTCACTTGTTGACAGGTCATACATCTTGACACATAATCTGCAATCTACCTCTTCATGTTGTCCCACCAAAAATGTTCCTTCAAATATATATACATCATAGGGCTACCAGGGTCTATATAGAAATTGGAACTATGAGAATCATCCAACAATTCTATTTTTAGATCAAGTATATCAGGAACACAAAGTCTCTTCCCAAAGTTGAAAATTTAATCTTCATACACAAAGTCACTCAATCTCCCATCATTCAAAGCTTTAGTCCTCTTTTGAAATTACTCATAATCTGTTTAAGAACTCATTATTCGTTCTAGAAAGGATGGTATGGAAACAATTTGAAAAAGTATCGATGTTTCACCTTCCATGGTAATTCCCATATCCATCTTTAATATATCCATGAAAATAGGATCCCTTTCAACTCTGATCTTGTTAAATATTCCATGATCCTTTCTGCTCAAAGCATCTTCCTCTATATTTTTCTACCCCAGGTGGTAGTGTATAGTGCAATCATAATCCTTGAGTAACTCGACCCATCTCCTTTTCCTCATGTTGTGTTCCTTCTGTGAGAAAATATACTTCAAACTCTTGTGATCGGTATATATTTCACATTTTTCACCATAGATATAGTGTCTCCATATCTTCAAATCAATGATTACAGCTTCTAACTCAAGATCATGAGTGAGATTGTTTTGCTCATGAATTTTTAGCTGTCATGATACATAGGCAATAACTCTGTCATTCTGCATAAGGACACAACCAAGTCCTTTCTTTGAAGCATCACTATAAATAACAAACACATCATTCCCCGATGTTAGAGTCAAGATAGGATCATTGACTAATCATCTCTTAAGTTCTTCAAAAAATTCTTCATAATCTTTTGTCCAAAAAACTTTATCACCTTTACATGTAAGCATGGTTAATGGGATATCCAATCGGGAAAAATTCTAGATGAAAGTATGATAATAACATGCTAAACAAATAAAAATTTGTACCTCAGTTATACTCGTCGGTGCTAGAAATTATTCGATTCCTCTTGTTTTAGAAGGATCAATAGAGATTCCATCCTTAGAGACAGTATGGAAAAGAAAGGAAATCTCTTGAAGCCAGAATTCACACTTGCTAACTTCCCATATAATTCATTTCATCAAAGAGTTTTTAAGATAATGCGCAAGTGATTTTCCTGATCTTCGTAACTTTTGTTGTATAATAGGATATCATTAATAAATACCACTACAAAGTCATCAAGATATTCTTTGAAAACTCAATTTATTATATCAATAAAGATAGAGGGTGAATTAGTCAATCCAAAAGGCATTACTATAAACACGTAATGCCCATACCTAGTTAGAAATTCTTTTTTCGAAATGTCTTCCTTCTTCACACACAACTAATGATATCCAAATCGAAGGTCAATCTTTGAAATGTATTGAGATCCATGAAGTTGGTTGAATAAATCATCAATGTGAGGTATGGGATACTTGTTCATTATTGTTATAACATTGTTCTCCCTATAGTCAATGCACAACCTCATAGATCTATCTTTATTATTAACTAAAAGGATATGGGCTCCCCATGGAGAAACACTATTGTGAATAAATCATTTATTACTCAATTCCTCTAGTTGTTTCTTTAGTTCTACGAATTCCACAGTGGCCATTCTATAAGGGGTATTTGATATGGGCCTTGAACGAGGAATTAAGTCAATGGAAAACTCAATTTCTTATTCTGGAGTATTTCAATTTAAATCTTCAGGAAACACATCAATATATTATTTCACAAAAGGTACAAACTCTATTTGAAAATTTCATTCCTCACCCATAGTTATTTCTTTCTCTTCCACCCCAATAATTGAATTTAGTTGAGCTACAGGTGGTGGATCTAGATAAGAATTAGGCGGTGACATTTCTGCTCAAAAGATAAGGTACTCCTTATCATCATAAAAATTTGTAACCTCCTTCTTCTTACAATAAATTTTCATATCTTGTTCTGAAAGACAATCCATACTGAAGATTATATCAAATTCAATCATGGGTATGATGATGAGATCAGAAGATAAAGATCATTTATATTCTCTAATGGGAACTAATTCACAAAACTTGGTTGCAATGATATTTCCCTTAGAAGTTTTGACTGACAACTCCCTTGTTAATTCAAATTGTAAATATCTAATTTTCATAGAAAACTGGGAAGATATGAAACAATGTGATTATCCAGATCAAATAAAGTATTTTCTAAACCTGAGGAAACCATTAAATTACCTGCAGCTCTGTCCTTTGGAGCTTCACCCTCATTAGTAGTGATAGCATATGCTTGGCCTTGATCCCTTGGCCTCTTCTGAGGTATGTTTCTCTGTCACTTAGGAAATTAATTTGCATAATGCCTCATCTCCCTGTAATTTGAGCACTGAACATTGGTATATTTTGTCTTCCCCTTGCAATCACGAGTTTGGTGGCCTTTGTCACCAAACATGTAATAGACTCCCATTACATTCAAGAAAGTACTGGGGTTTTCTTCTCACGTTCACTGCATGATGGATATTCAAATTTTACCTTCTTCCCCTTATTTTCATTTCCAGAGTGATCAGCAGATCTCTTCTTCTCTTTTGATTCTTTAAAGTCATATGAATAAGAGAATTCCTTCTTTGTCTTGATAGCACATGAGACAATATCTTCGTACGATGAGAAGTATTGTGAGACTAATTCTCGACATAGAAATGGTTTTAAACCATCAATGAAATGAACAATATTACTTCTTGGGTTACGTATATGATCTACTGTAGGCCTTTCTAACCTTGTAAAGTATGCTTCACACATTGTGACATTTACATCCTCTTTTTGCCTCATACTCAGAAATTGTCTTTCCATATCTGCTTGATGTTCATGACGAAAGTATTTTTCTAAAAAAATTCTTTAAACTCCCTCCATTAAATACATGATACTTATTCATCTTCCTATTTATTTTGAATCAATGACCACCATTTATTAGCATCTCTAGTGAGGCGGTAAACTTCCATGACAACTTTTTCCCATTCACTACTCCCTAATGCCTGAAATATTTATCTAGGGAACTTATCCATTGCTCATCTACGAATGGATTAGTACTCCCATTAAATGTTGGGTGTGTTTTACTCATGAAGATACCTAACATTGATCCTCCATGCTGCGGATTAGGGTGCTCCATACAGGTAAGGTTGTTATTCATAACCTGAGTGAGTTGTCCCAGTATAGTGATAAACTGATCAGCACCAGTTTTATCACCAGCTCCACTATAATTATATTTAGAAGGAGGGAAATCCCTTAATTCAGTGAGTGCATTGATATGGTTTCCATTCATTCCACTAGGATCCATTTATAAACAATGCCATACACTAGATTAGTTTATTAATCACAATAAATAAATCCAAACTTTTAAACCACACAATATAAATTGAACAGTTTATGGATATAATCCATAATCGTAAAAAAATGTTGTGTTTGAGGAAATATATATTCATATAAACTTTATAATGGTTTGTTAAGAAAATGATGATTATCCTCATCATATCCCTCGGGAGTCTCGTAACCAAGAGTGTAGTAAGGCCCGTTGACAGGCACCAGTTCTCGTTCGAGTCTTTCTCAAAGTGGTGTTTTTGGGTTTTACCCCAAGGTACATCTGTTCTAGAGCCACCTCTAACATCTCCTATCCAGATAGGGATGTATTGCTTGAAAAACTCACAAAATATCTACTATACCAAAATTCTAGGAGGTTCTTATATACTAATCATCAAAGTATATCTTAGGGATAAGTGCTCTAATCAGATTTTATCTAAATATAACTTCAAAAGATTATTACTAAACTTCCTCTAATACCAAATGTAACACCCCGACCCCAGTTACCCAGAGTCAGTGAATTATTACGTATCATTTTCATGATCATAAAAGATCAAGTCTCGAAATAACGATTAGTTTAGTATCCTTGGAAACACTAGATACATTAAAAAGTTTACATTACATCATAATGTGAAAAAACTACAACAACATAGTCTCCATAGACCACACTCATATCCCCTCATACCATCCCTATAGGTCAATCAAAAAATACTTCTTCACATCCTAGGAAAATAAATCATAGAAATGGGTGAGCTTAGATGCTCAGTAAGGATAACAATATAGCGGAAACACTCATAAATTAGAATGAAAATTTAAGGCAATGTATGACTAAAACAAAATCCTTTTAAACTCAAAATTCAGATGTACATTGAGAAGATGAAATCAAATAATTTCATTTACTAATTCACATGGATATTCTACTAGTTGAATAATCACAGGAAACATCAATAACCACTTTCATAATAATGGAATGCATAATTCTAGACTTTCATAACCACAAAGGTAAGGCCTTGTGCCAAGACTACAATTAATATTTTGTCAAGGCCCTGTTCCAAGTCACTAGTTTGTCTCATGTGACCTACCGATTCATTGAGGATCTATCGTAAGCTTCACCCGTCACTTACTAAGTCGAATGCATTTCTCATAGAAAAAGGTTTAAACATAACATAAACATTCATATTAAAAATTGCGTACGAAATGCCAATACTTTATCCATAAACCATGAATGGTGTAAAAAAACACATCCACAGTCAAACATATCACAAAACCTTCATTACAATAATGATGTTTTGTATCATAATAAATCAACTTTAAATAAACTTAAAATCCATCAAAGGATGCTGACATAGATGAAATCAAGACTATTTGAGAGAAATATCTCTCTCTTTTTGAAATCATTTAAATGTCACATAATTATAAATGAAAACTGTTATTTTGAAAATTTTCTTATAATATTGTATTGGAATATTCGATGATGTTATATTGGTGGAAAATATCCACACCCTCCGTATAAGTTAAAAAAACATTCTTTCCTTAAATTTGTCGAAAAGGACAAAAAGTACCTTGTTTGGAAAATGACGGAAAGATTCCTTTTAAAAATGTATAAGGTCAAATAAGGGTATAAATGACATTAAACCATTTTTTATTAAATAGTAAAAATGTTTTGAAAGACATTTTTAAGAATCATGGATGTGGATGATAAAGAGGTCCCAGTAGATAATTACGTATAAACAACCTCGGATAATGAAGAAATTGTGAAATAAATCCTTACCTTGTACTTTTACTTACTCGATGGTATGTTAACCTACTATATAATAGTTAAAACATTTTTATTATAAATACAAGAACCATATACATAATTATGATATCATATATGATCTTCTAATATGGCTTTGTTAGTAATATTTTATTATATTCATCATTTTGGGTGTTAACTGATCCGTTTTCCATTATATGATTTGTTATGTAAGTAATGCTTGTTATGGATAGGATGTATCTTATTCATATTGAGAATTATATTAAATCTATAAACATTATTTTTAATCATCTAATGAAAATTAATGTTGAAAGGATACGATGGGGAGTGAATCTTATCGCGTTCGTGGAGATGGTAGTCCGTACTTACGCACGTGCGACAACATAATTTTTTTGATATCAAAATAATATATAATTGGACGGTATATCATATATATACAGAATAATAATCATGTTATATTTATTATTTACATAAATTACACATCATTATCACACCCATCCAAATAATAATGATTTTAACAACAATTACACCACAACGTGGAGATGGTAAGTCATGCGTACGCACGTATGGTGACATGTCATTCAAAGGATGGATAAAATACTGAATATGGTTGTACCATATTTATAATAACAACGCAGTATATAGAAGATACTGGAGTTATTATTTTATAATGGAAATAACAAGGAAAGAATAAGTTGAAGAAGAAAACAACTTGAAAGAGGGTGGTGAAATCATTACCTCTTCTTCGCGTTCTTCCTTTTGATTTGATCAAAAAGGCTCATTCGGATTTCATTATGACTAAATGAGGGCCACTAACTTGAAGTGGGGGATTTTTAGAGGATATTGCGGTAGGTTTTGGCTGGGCCAAATTGATTTGAAGGTTTGAATTAAAGATAAGGGGGAGTGCTCTTTTATAAGAGGGGTGAGGGGCACCTTAGGAAAAGTTAGAAATATTATTTTATAATAAATTCATATTCGGTTTCTAATGGATCAAAAATGATTTATTTCGAGGTTAATGTTGGGATGTGTCAGAAACCACTCAACCAATAGGTTATAGATAGGTTTGGGTCACTAAATTAACCTTATCTTTTTTATTTAACTCTTAGTTAATTAGTTTGACACTTACTATGTCTCTTTGTATTATTATATTATATGGTTAATATACATACTATAAAAAGCCAAAAGAACCCCATGTGGTTCATTATTAATATAAATAACCTTATTTAAGTCATATGGAAAACCCTTAGATTTTTATTAATATTATATCAATTAAAAATATAATACTTGTTTTAAAAACCCTTTTATTTCAATTTTGACACTATTTGGTATTTTATTTTTATGAAACTCCTATCAGCATGATTACATTGATAAAAGTTAATTAAATCAGTTTTAACATGTCATATTAACTTAAAAAATTTGTTTATTTCATAAAAAGTCTCATATTAAATTTATTTGCGTATTTATAATATCAATTATCTTAATCATTCATTAATACGGTAATTACTGCATCATCATTGTGTCATATATAAATTAAATTATTTAATGTCTAAATTTTTTAAATAAAATAACATTGTGCAGGAAGTATTTTTAGATTTGTAGTGAATATTTATAATAAAATTTATCTTATATATAACCCAATATTAAAAAAAATTAGTTATTAAACATTGATTTTAACTCTTTTAACTCTTCTTTGAATTAAATATTAATAAATGTACTAATCTAATCCAAGTGGACCAAATAGGTTCATTTATTATTACTAAGGTTTTTTTGTTTGAATTATACTTATCCAATAGAATTAGGACATGTGTTAGGGTAAAAATAATAACATTTTTACCATTAATTACCCTATTTAATTTAACAGTGGTAAATAAAAGTGAAAAGTTACTATTCACCAAAAATTATTTTCATCTCATTGAACAAAATTTTACTTACAGATATAAACCATGTATCTCTGAGTTTTTAAATTCAATTCACAAAAGTGGTAAAATTATGTTTTATGCAAATTTTTAAATTCTTCTAGGAGGTGGGTAAAAGACGGTAAAAAGTTCAATAAAGTTTTTATATATCAAAAATTAATATAAATTGACTCCAATGAATTACGTTGAGATTATATAGGTATTATGTATATATTTTGAGATAAAATAAATTTAAATAAAATAAATGATTATTTAAATAAAAAGTCAGTTTTAACTAATAACTTAGTGTTTTTCACTATTCATCAAAAATTGAATGTTTTTAGAGAAATACCAAAAATTTACCCTAGGATATTTTTGGTATTTTGAATCTAAAAATGATTTCCATTTTGTAAAATAAATTTTCAAAAATTTCAAAAATTGATTATTAATATTCATAATGGCTAGTTTGATTTGTTTTGGTGTGTTAGAACTCAATGTTTCATACGACACACACTATTGTATTATTCAAAGAGAAGCGTACCGTGGAAGCATGTGGTGTTACATTTAAACCATAAAGATAAATGGTATATGATTTAGTCAATAATTTACTCATTAAATAAATTTATATTTATCTATGTGAATAACATTCAATCAGGAGAATTATGAATGGTTTTTTACATGGAAATGAATGATTATGCATATCTGATGATATTAAAAGAAAAAAGCAGTGATAGTTCATTCAATAAGGAGATAATATTTTCACTATATAACATGTTAATAGAAACATGGACATGTATAAGAAACTTGAAATAAATTATAATGATTTATAGAGAAAGATAACATGATCATTGGATACAAATTTGGTGGGAATGAAACCCTTTAAATGGATTAATTCAGTTGTCTTGGTGAATAGCTAACAATCATCTTATGAACAATAGGATTTTCTCATTCAATAATAAAGTTGTCCAATTTTTTAAATTATAATTATAAGTAGTTATGAATACATTCATTTTATAGGGATATCAATTGAATTTAAATATCAATCCATATATTTTTATCCTTTATTACGGCGCATAATGTTCATGTGAATTATACAAAGAAAATACCCCAATACTGGGAAACTAGGTGTCTAGTAAGGGCCCACTCATCATGCACTAAAATAATGGTAGAGATATACCATCTCATTTTGGGCTTTTAATAACTATATTAATCTGATCCAAAACTATTTTTTCTTGTAGTATCTAAATAGGAATTTTAATACTAGAAAAATCAAACACACTTTTCTTTAACAAATTTAGGATGGTTTTATGACCAGTAGAAACCATAATCATTAATAAAAATATTGAAGGGATTATAATGAGAGTTAATAGTGATAAATATTTTATAAAATAGTATGTAAATTATAATAATTACATATAATAATATTTCATATTGGAAGAAGAAGGAATTTTGAATTTCTTGCAAAGGTAGTCGTAAAAGAGGACTGAGGAACCCTAATTTAGGCAGAGTAGTGACTTAGGAAAAAGATATAATTTCAAGGAAATTAAATCTCTCATTAAAAAAATCTAATTCATAGTAATATGGTGACATTAAATATCTTTAAAAGATAATAATATTTTAATTCGAGGCTTATACAAAAGAAGAACATTAATTGAAAGTAGTGGAGGAAAAGATCCCTTACATTGGGATGATACTTATTAAATATATATAGGGAATCCATATTACCTTGTAACCATGATGGAGGAAATATTGAGTAGTTTATTGAGATAAACATCATTATTAGAAAAATTGGATATGAAATTGAAGAGGAAAAGTGTGTATTTATACATTAGAAGGTGTGGTTTAAAGGGTTGAAATAAAGGATATTTGACAATATAAGTCAATAAATTGTGGGTTCAATCAGTTCCAACAAATTACATATCTTATTAGTTATTTTTAAATATTTTATGGATGTTAAAAGGATTTATAATTCAAAAAATACCTTTCGGCCAACCTAATTAATGCGCATAATCCAAAAAATAATTTTTCTCTAAAAATACAAAATTTTAGTTTCAAAATGTACAGTATAAATTTTTAAATTTAAATTATTTTTTGAGTTCATATTTATACCTATTAAAGTATATTTTTATTAAATATAATTCTTCACAATTTATTTGTCATGCGGGCATAATAATGATGTCATAAAAACACAGAACTTTGTAAAGTGGTCATTCTCACGGTTTCACCAAAAAATAATATTTATCAAATATTTCACAAAAATATCACCGTAAGATAATTTTGATGTTATGAGTCCAAAATGGAAGTTTATATTATTAAAATAGTTTTATAAATATGATAATTTAACTTTTGAAATATATATCCATATATATTTTAATTTATCAATTTCATTGAAAAAGATACATTCAGACCATTATAAAAATTATTTTAGGAATATTTAAAATATAGTATCATTTTAAAAGTGATTCATAATATTATTTCTTGATAATAACTTTTATTTATAATTTATTCATTTATTATAAAATAATTATTAACACAATATGATTATAGTCTCTAAAAAATTAATAAAACTTTTATTATATCCTTAAATAATCCCTTTACTCTTCCTAGTTTTAGATGTCCATGATGTGTAATGTTTTTGTGAAATGTAAAAGTATTTATGTATTCTCATAATAAAAAATTATATGAAAAATTATATTTATATTAATAACATTATTGAATTTTTTGTGCGTTACATTCTTCCCCACATAAGGATATTTTGTCCTCGCAATTTTACTCATTGAATAACAGCTATTAAATGAAAATGTTCACCTAAATTTTAACAATATAAAAGAAACAATTATGAACAAATATGATATTTTAATACTATGTGATCATAATTTGTATACTTATCCATTTCTTATAGAGAAAATTGTTTTCTATATAAGGCTCTATACCCAAATATTTCAAATCCTAAATTTTAAAAATAACCAAACTATGCTATGATAATAAATGTGATTCCCTAGACCCACACTTCGAAATCATACACTAAAATTCATAATTTTTTAATAGATCACATGAATTTCAAAAGAACCCATGATCCAAATTTTAGTGTCTTTGGGAACATGTTACATTTACAACCAAACAAAATATATAATACACATTTATTCCATGATGATTCCCCATACATATAATTCCCTTATACGTATCCCTTTCATTGAAATTCCAAGGTAAATATGGAAACAAATGAAAATGGTTAGCTATAAATCCTAGTAAGGGATAGCCAATGAAAATGGTTCATAAAAGAACATAATGGGTAAGACATGAGTTATGATATAAGATCGTGAACACGAGGATAAGAGCTACAACATGGCCATTAGCACACGATTCATAACATGATATTAAGTACATTAGGCATTACATGATCATTAGTACATGAGGCATAACATGAAAATGTGGCTATAACAGAACATGATACATTCATAAGAATATCACCAATATCCAACATTAAGTCTTCATAAAACATTACCAAGGCATACTAACATGGTATCATGAACATGTCATCCATAGAGATTAATTCTTTACCCAATGCATTGGAGCACTATCAGGGTGAACCGTTAATATGTATTAATTCATGTGATCCACATAATTAAAAAATGCCTAAATCCCTCAAAAATCATAAAATTATAAACGTTTTTGAAATTAAACAGGTATATCATGAAATTCAGAAACATTCTATTTAAATACCCATCAATAAACATAAAGAAGTCTAAGGTGTTTAAATCATATAGATAAAGGGTATATGGTTTAGAAAATAATTTCCATAGAAAATTGGAATATGGTTATCTAGGTGAATAACCTTCAATTGGAAGACTCATACAAGGGTATTCACATGGAAATGAGTGATTATTCATAGTTGTTCATAAGCACAGACAATGGTAATGATGAACCATTCCCTAATGTGATCATATTTTCACTATACATCATGTACATAAGATCATGGACATGTATAAAAAAGACAAAATACATGATAAAGGTGTAGAGTAAAATAGAACATTCACATTGGTTACAAATTGGGTTGGAAAGAAACCCTTTAAATGTATTAAATCAGTTATCTGGGTGAATAGCCAAAAATAATCATAGGAATAATAGAATGTTCACCTTGGAAAAGTAAGTACTCCAATTGATGGAATGATAATAAGAAGTAGTTAAGGATATATTCACTAAAGAGGAATATAAATTTAATATAAATATCAATCCATAAATTCTTTTCCTTTATTATGGCTTATAAAGTGCATGTGAATTATCCACAGAAAATCCCCTAAGAGTGTCAAACCTGGTGCACAGTAAGGTCCCACCCACCATGCCATAGAATAATGGTGAGGATACAGCCGACCAAATCTTTAAGAGGTTTTAATACCTATATGAATCTAATCTAAACCCATGTACACTTGTAGTATCTAGATAGGGATTTCATTTCTTGGAAAACCACACACACTTTTGATTACAAAATTTATGATGGTTTTATGGCTACGGGAAACCATGAGCATTACAAGGGCTTATTAAGGTAGTATAATGAGAGGTAGTGATGATCTATCATTGATAAAATAGTTAGGAAACTATAGTAATGAACCATATTAACATTTCATATTGATGTAAATAGGAATTAAAATGTCTTTGAAAAGGTAGTTTATTATTAAGAAAGCTTTAGGTTGAACCCACAGAGATGGTGAATATTTTTATTTAGGCCTGAAAATGATTTTATTTGATTAAATTAAAGTAATAGGTGACGAATCATTTTGGGTTTGTGGAAACAATTTTAATAATGAAGAATGAAGATGGAGCATATTGGTTTTTTGGTTTGAAATAATATTTGAAAGGAATGCATGGCTTTTGTAGTTTCAGGGTTCATGTGAAATTTAATTTTTATAAAATAATTTTATTAATCTATGACTGGTGTTGGATTCATGATGAGGTAGATACAATGGTCACAGTAACCTCTCCTTAATTAGGTAATCCTTTATTTCCCTTGGTCCTATAATTTAGGGGTTTAGGGAATCGAGATTTATTTGATACCATATTTAAAACTAGTTGCACTAAATTTCAAAATTTCATGCCACATTTTATAGTTTTTATTTTTATAATTCTAAATTCTCTTTTCATATTCAAAAACTAGTGGTCATGATAAAATTAAACTAAAGGGATTGGAAATTGATTGAATAATTACATAAAACCAAATACATGAATAAATAAAAAGAAGTCAATCCAATAAGACCTTTCCCCTTTTATTACATTACCCATTCACAAGTAGATTCCACCCCCTCATCCTAGTTAGGTGATAATAAGAGGGAAGTAATAATTAAAAATAAATCTTAATGAAAATGGAAGGGAAATGGGGAGGACCCTACCCAACAGAACTTCATGCTCTAAGCTTTAGTAACCCTGATCTTTTTTCACAGTAGCAGTCTGGACTTCTATTTATATAGTCTGGTCTCATGAAAAATTTAATGTCATTATAGATTTGTTAAAATTGTTCATTAGTAGGTCCTAGGTCTTAAAAGAGTTCAAAATCTGAAGATGCATTGAATCTAGATATTTTTATCCCATCTCGAACTTTTACACATTGTGTAGTGATTATAACGCGTGTAAATCTTGCACCATGTGTACCATATTGATGACATTTAGTATTTATGGGAATCATTACTTGTGTCACAGTGTGACACATATGTGTAACCTCATGAAAAATATCAACTTATCTTTTGGCCTCATTCCTATACTTAATGAATTGTGGTTCTTTCATGACTTATATCAGTACATGACATGTAAGGATTACACAATGTGTAATGTCAATTTTATGGTTCAAGATCCATTTTTTCCTTAGTTATTCAGTTATATTCCTTGTAGGTTCTCCATTATCATCATATTTTTTGGAATATATACTTATAATGGAATTATTTTTTATTTTATCTCCTTTTACTAAATTTTCCTAACCTTTTTCATCATAAAAAATATGTGAAAAAAATCAAGGATATATGTATGAATAAACATATAAATCACAAAAACCAGTGAATTTTAATAAAAAAATATATATAATCAATTTACTTATCAACCCCCCCCCCCCCCCCGCCACACAAACACATGAATTCATACTTCTCCTCAAGGATTGAATCTAAACATACTACAATAGACTTTTACTCTAGCATGATTTAAATTCAATCTCAACAAAAAAAATTGATCACATGGAAAGTTAAATGTTTGAGAATCAGGCATAAATTTTTTAACTAAATCCTCATTTTTCAAAAAATAAAAATTGACCATGTATTTTGATTTTCCTATTTCAAAATATCCAAGTATGTTCATTCATCCATTATCATTTTTCAATTCATTATTAATATGAACACCAATTGTAATTTACCTCATCTGAATTTCTCCTCTCATCATCGAACTATGAATGGATAGAGTGATACACATACCACAAGAACATGTCACGTACCATAAGTTTGAATAGAATCTAGAATATTCACCACATAAAGACAAAATCACAATTAATCATGAGGAATTCATTGTTTAAGATCCAATGACTCTAAAGAATAACATGGGTAGGCATATGACATAAATCAAGTAAAAAAAGAAGGATTGTATCTAATGTAATTTACATTATAATTAAAAAATAATGTAAATAATATTCTCCATTCATATATGTCACTTTTTTGTCGCCCTAAAAGATCAAATTGGGACCATGATATATGTAATCATAATGATTTAATCAAACTCTGTTTTTTTTCTTTTTTTCTCACTTTTTATATATTTTTTCAATGTATTTGTTAATAAAAATCACACATCCATCACCAAACAACATTGGATCAAAATATCATCAGTTCAAAAAATATTTATTTTTGATCCTCCTACGATAAAAACATTTTTTTATTTTTTTCAAATTTTTTTAGGTAGAGAGGTGAATAATGAATTATAATAAAAATTACATGTCCACTACCCAAATCATAGTGGATAATCACACAAAAAAATATCCTAGTAAAATTTATTCTCATTTTACCATAGGAAATACCTCCACCACACTTATTATTTTAATATCATGCAAATTATTTAGAGGATGGTAGTAATGGATAATACAAGATTGTAAATTGGTTTATTTTATAACATAGATGTTCATGGATTCTACATGATTGAAAATGATTAATTCAAATTGGGCATCAAGGTTAGGGCTAAAAAAATATGCCTCAATCATATAAAATGTGATTCTATTCAGTAACATATTTGATAAGATGAAAAGAATGTTCTAGAAGACATAATGCATGAGTTTCAAAAAAAACTATTGAAAAAATAGAAAATATTGACTCACAAGATGTATTATGAATTATACAAATTGTTGGTACACATGATCATGGAAAACAATATGAATAACTAAATCATTTAATGAAACTATCATAAATTTATATCGTGGTAAAATCTCAGAAAATAATAATTTATAAATATTGACATGCTTTTAAAACCATGATTTGGAAACTCTTAATCTATAGGATTATCTATAATAATTCTTTTCCCAATTTTTCTCAGTCAAATTTATTGATAAGGAAATATAAATTCTTGTCGTCATAATTATCCTTGGTAGTTTATGTCTCCTAATTCGGTTGATTAAAGAATGAATCACATGCGGGGAATGAAATTAGAAGTTAAAAACTCTAATTATATATTGGGGAAATTATGAATTGAAACACTTACTTCTCTTTTTAGTGTTTCATTGAAGTTGGTTTTACATGTTTTCCCTATAAAAGGTCATGATGTATACTTTTCTCAGGATGTGTAATTATCATGTATGATCCTGTTATGTTTACTAATTCTTGTTACCAGTTTGGGTCCTGTGGGTCATATAAATTAAAAATAAATAGGTGAAATCACATTCAATTTGTCAATAAATTCTGTAATATTTGATGTGAGATAATGTACATTTAAAAACCAACTAAATAAAAATAAAAAAAGATACTTAGGATTCCTCCCAGATGTTCTTTTTCTACCATTATTATCATGGCCTTATATTATATAGCATAAAATCACATGATAGATGATTGAAAGTTTTGTACCTAGTTGGGGTCTATAAATGTTCTTAGTTGTTTCATTTCCACCTAGTTCAGTCCTTGTTTTCCCTCTCTAAATAGCCTAATTCTTCATGAGGGTATTACTTTATTGATATCCATTATATCGATCCACCATTTCTTATATAATCTCTATTAACAAAATAGAAGTTCATATACCATCTATACCTATTTCCTTTTCTCAAATATAGTGGAGTAAGTTTCTCCTCTAGTATCAGTGATTTTGGCCCTCATATTCTACTTCTTATTTAGTTAAGAATCCTATTTCACAATAGCTGCTAACTAATTTACCTCATAAAATTCTAGGAAATAGTAAAATTCATGTGTATTGTCTTATCCAAACTCATTTTCCTCACAGTCATCATAGTTATTCATTTCCCAGTATATTTTGAAACTTATTTTATCAAAGCCAACTCTTATATCGAGTTATCTGCTTTGGAAATAAATTACTTCATGCCCAGTGGATAAAAATGATCTCCCTAGAATGAGTGGATTTTCATACTCTTCTATATCCAATACTAAGTAGTCGATAGGAAAGATAAATGTGTCGATTTTGATCAGGATAACTTCAATGGATCGCCGAGGTTCCGTCACTATTGAGTCTTCTAATTGAATTGAAACTCTTGTGGTATTCATTAAATCTAGTCCCAAACTCTTAAATGTCATGTATGACATGATAATTACACCCATACCTAATTCACACACATATTTTCTACATTTTTGGCTCTGATAAAGATGGAAATTTAAAAGATACTTGGATCATGTTTCTTCCTATACATGTCTATTGATAAATCTATAAACATTATCATGTGAGTGGAATAGTGCCAATTTACTCTAGCTTCTTATGATTGGTTACCAACTCCTTCGTGAGTTTTTTTAGGATGGAATGTTTGGGAGAGACTCTAAAAAAGGAATATTAATATGAAATTTTTTAAAGTGTTGCGAAAATATACCTTTTTCATGTTGATCTTCATTTATTCAATTTATTCTATAAAACATAGTTTTTTTGTATTATAGTGGTTCTTATTCAACTTCTTTTTCTATTTTGTGCTTACTATTATCAACTTATTTTTCACTTGCTTTCACTGGTTATTCTTCATTACATCTTTTAAATTCTATACCAGTTACGTTTTTCTTCTTAACACTTCTTAGAAGTAACAATTTAAAATAATTATGTGGGGGTAATTTAGGGAATACTGGTAGTGCTCCTTTTGGTCTCTCTATGTTCTAATTATAAATTTAGTTAACTTTATGATCTATATTCTTCAAAGAGGAATTTTTGTTCATATATTCTTATTTTATTCCCTTGATTATAAGCCTAGTTTTATTAATTAATGTTGATAGAATCTCTTTTATTGTAATTACATATCTCATTAGTGTGGTTTCATGGGGTGCTTGTCGTTGGTATCATTGTGGCCATTTTGTTATCTTTTTTTTGAGGCCACCAACCCTAAAATAATTTATGATGATTGTAATCATCATAATTTATATCTTCTATATATGTACCCTGGGGGTTTTTCTACTGTATCATCATGATGTCTTTCATCTTTTTTAATAATTCTTCTTTTTCCACCATGCAATCATTATTTTTGATTTTTAAACCCCCTTTCCTTGTGTTACTTTGCCTTACCATTTCAAAATATTTCTCTACATTTTATCCAACAAGTTACAGATCTTTTCAAATGAATTCTTCATCAATGATACTCATTCTTTATCATCTTATATAGAACTATTTCCTTAATAAAAAACCCTATATAAATTGTCTATTAGAATCCATAGATCTAGACCATGTTGGGAGAATTTTCTAGTCATATATTCATATCTTTCCCATGAATAATATAGAGATTCATATTCAAATTGATGAAAGTTTAGAATATTTACCCACATATCCATTATTTGGATTGTGGGAATAATTGGGTGAGAAAGTATCATTCCATCTTATCCCATATAGTTTTGGAATGTGTATGTGATATTTGGATCCTATATTGATCTATCTCATGCAATGAAATTCAAAAAATATATAGTCTTAACACATTTCTTGAAACATTATGAAACTGGAATGTTTCGTTTAGCTCGACGAAGTTTCCAAGATGCGTGTTTGAATCTTCAAGTGGTATTCTAGTGAATTGAATGTTGTTTGAGATCTTCTAGGTGATTTCTGGTTTAATCTCAAATAGGTTTATATACATAATAGGTGTTAGGATACTCAGTTTCAATCCTATGTTTGATGGGAACTAGTAGTCTATGAGCTTCCATAGACAAGTAATTTTTGAAGAACTCCACTAATAGAAAGATGATTCTTTGTTCAGACCATGACTGTGTCTTCCTTGTTCTTCCATAAGCTTTTCTCCGGTTTGGGATTGAAGACAAAAACCTATCTTCATTTTTCTGATGTCTTGTGGTCAGACATTTAAAATTTAAAAATATTAAATCTAAATAATGAACACACCCATTGTAAACAGAGTAATTAAAATAAAGAAATAAAATAAAAATTAAAAATTAAAATAAACCCAAAAACTATGTTATAACCATCCCCATAAATGGAATAATTTTTTATAGGATCAATATGAATCATTTTTTTCCTAAGGTTCTAATCAAAATACAAAATTTATAAAAACTCAAACTATTATACTCAATTAATTAAAATATATTATTAGGAATGTTAGAGGTCAAACCCGCATATATGGTGAGTTGGTTTTTTTTGTTTTAAAATATTTTATTTGATTTAAATGAAGAATGAAGTGAAGAATCGTATTAGGATTTTGGAAATAGTTTTAATAAATAATAATGGAGATGAAGTATATTGATTATTTGGTTTGAAATAAAATTTCAAAGGCATACCTAGATTTTATAGTTTTAGGGTTCATGTAAAATTGGATTTTTTTAAATTGGGTTTATTAATCCATGATTGGTTTTATAGTCAAAATGACGGAGATCTAATGGTCATGGAATCCCCAACGTGACACGATTATCCCCTATTTACCCTGGTCTGGTAATTTAAGGTTTCATTGAATTATGTTTGTTTCAATAACAAATTTAAACCAAATTACAATAAATTTAACAATGGTAATTCATCCTTTTATGGTTTTCAGTTGAAAAATTTTAAATTTCCTTTCAAATTACAATACCAATGGTCTGGATAAAAGTAAAAGAAAGGGATTGGAAATTCATTGAAGATATATGAATAACCAAATACATGAAATAAGAAAATGAAATCAATCCGATGGCACATTCCCCCTTCTATTACATTACCATAGAATAAGGTGGGATTACCTCCTCATACTATTGATGAGATAATCCATGGGAAGGAATACATAAAAAGATACCATAATGAAAATGATGATAAAGATTGGGAGGACCATGCAATGTCCATCATCTCAATCCATGATTTGGTCTCTGGGATCTTATTCACAGAAGCATCATTTCCCTTTTTTTATGGAGTCCATATTGGCTTGAGCATCATTTAATGTAACAAAGGATTGGTCAAAAGGTGTTCATGGCTGGGTCTGAGTTCATAAAATATGTCAAAAATTGGAGATATGTTCAATATGTACATTTTTATCCCCTCTTGATCTTTTACATGTCATGTAGTGATTACCCCATGTGTAAATATTACACCACATGTATCGTATTCATGACATGCTGCATTTTTATGCATCATAACTTGTGTCATGATGTGACACATTGATTTCATGTGCTGAAACATATCAAATTTTGTAATAGATTATGATCTCCACATCATGAACATTAGTTTTTTAACAACATACACTGGTACACTTTACGGTGGGTAATGTCTTTTTTCTACTCTGGGAGCCTCATTTTTACTTGGATATTATGTTATGTGCCTTGTAAGTTCTCCATGATCATGAGATTTTCTGAAGGCCTTTATTTAATGGAATTATTTATCATTTTAGATCCTTTTACTAAATTTCCATAAAATGTTGCATCTTCAAAAATATCAGAAAAAACACCAGTGACATATTCATGCATAAATAAATAAATCATCAAAATCATTTCATTTTAATATAAAAAATATATATAATAAATTCTCTTATAAGTAGTTGCAAAAGAGGCTTGAGGAACCCTTTAATGGTAGATTAAAAACATATGAAAAAACTATAATGAGAGGGAAATTTAGTATCTCATTAATAAGAAATCATATTCACAATAATGAGGGTATTTAAAATCACTTGAAAACATAATAAATTGATAATCAAAAGCCTAGAAAAAATTATAACATGAATTGTATGAAGTGGAGGAAAATATTCTCTACTTTGGATGGATGCTTCTTAAAGCTATATAAAGACTCCTTGGAAACATGGAACCACCTTTTAGGGAATATTGATAAGGATATTGAGAGATAAATCATGCTCAAAATCTTTGGTGTGGGATGTGATGATGGAAAGGGGATATTTATACTTGAGGAGAAGTGTTTTTATGGGTTAAATATTGGATACCTTATTATATAATAAATCCACATTTGGATAAAATAAATTCCAACCAATTTTTTGAATTAATAATGAGTGTGAGTGATTTGTTTCACATTCAATGTAACCATAATTTAAAACTGACCTTTTATCCATCCTAATTAATGCAAAAAATCCAAAAAATAATTTTTATCTTAAAATTCAATTTTTTGGTTCCAAAATGCAAGGTATAAATTTCTAAATTAAAATTAATATTTTTGAATTCAATTTTATACTTATTAAATTCTATTTTTATTAAATAAAATGTTTCATAAATTTTTATTCATGATGACATAATATTGATGTCTTAATATTTTAGTGCTTTGTAAAACAACAATTGTCACCTTTTGATCAAAAAAATAATATTTGTCAAAAAATTCCCAAAAAACCACCCTATTTTGGTCTATTTCCAAAAAATATATTTTATTTTTAAAAAAAATATATAAATATTATAATTTTAAATTTTAAATAAATATCCTTATTTATTGAATTTAACAATTTCATTGAAAATTAAATGTTCTGAAAATTATAAAAAATATTTAGGACGTCATGAAATTATATTATTATTTTATAAGGTGTTTTATAAGATTTTATCATGAAGATAAATTTTATTTAAAACTTATTCATGTAACATAAAATATTTTTTAATAGAATATCAATATAGTCTCCAAAAAATAATACAATTTTCATTATATCATTAAATAATCAATTTATTGTGTCTAGTTATAGTTATACATGATGTGTACAGATACTATGAAATGTAAAAGAATTTATATGTTCTAATAATAAACAATGTCATTTAAAAAAGATTTTTATTAATAATGTAATGGAATTTTTAGGGCATTATATCTTCCATATAGTTATGCATGGAATAACCATGCCTTTCACACTGATAGAAAACAACCAGATGTTTTCCTAATAAAGCCCCCAAAAATACTCCCAATGAAAAATGATCACCCATGGATTTCAATTTTTGTAAATAAGACACATCATGTCTAATAACTACACCAACCGAAGCTCCACCCAAACTCATTCTCCAAAGTATGTTTTCCTCATTCATAGCTGTTTATTCAACCACCTTCAAAAAGGTCAAAAGGAATAATAGAATCAATATCAATTGAATATCATCCCTCAGACCCCTCTCAAACCGTAAATCCTTAAGTTAATCATTTGTAAGAATATGGGGTTATAGGTGAACTAACACAACAAAAGAGGTGGAAAAATCCAAAACTATACACTCACCTTTCTCTATGGTTAAAAATTTCTAAATATTTTCCACACGCAATGTTTCTAGATAAAACTATTTATTAAAGGTTTTATTAAAAGATGCCTAGGAAAAATCCTCATGTAACATAGCTTGCACGATGAATTCCCACAATATCCATCATTCTCCTTCAATAATATATGTGAAAGAACCCACATTAGAATCCTTAGTATTTTAATTAAAATAGAATATAATTTCAATCCTCTCTAGCCATTCCTTATATGCTTGGGGTCCTTTATCAACACTAATGATGGGTAGATTAAACTTTTTGAATTCTATTCCAAGATCCACCATTTTACCTAGTTATCTGATACCCACCTAACCTAGAGTCTGAATAGTGTGGATTATAGCTTCCACTAAAGAAGGGTCTGTTGGAGGATTTGTCTACTAATCTTTTCTCACATTTTCCCCACTCGGATTCTATAGAGCTCTTCAAGGAGGAATTGTATTATAAATACAAGATAATAACCTATCATCTTCAGAGATAATTCCCAGATCATAATACCATCTTCTAGAGTCCATATTAATACCATTAAATAATAATAAATTAAAGCAATCATGAATTCTATGAATGAAAGGCAAAAAAATAAAAGGAATGTGTCTATATAAATAAACCCCAAATATAGTTTATTAAAATAAACTCAAATTCCAATCTCATGATTTGAAAAATTCTATGACCACCCATGGTAACTCAGGTTCATACACGGAAGTGTGCTGGTCAGGCACCCTCCTGTACTTACTATCTAAATTCTAATGGTCCTAACTCATGTCTACCAAGGACATCAATCTAATCCAAGGTAGTGTTATAACACTTTAGGATGGTTAAACCCCTATGATACCATTTTTTTAAAGAACAAACATAGTTTAAATGGGCATTTCACCCAATAAGGTCTTCCAGAAGATTAGGTGAAAAAAAACAACAACACAAGTCTCATGTATAATATAAGAACAAACAGATTTCAAATTGGAAGAAAAAGATGTGACCATGAGACATAAAATTTCAAGCCAAATGGGATAAACCAGATTGTAAAATAAGAATATTCAAAGGATAATCTCCACGTGACCTTCCACCAACACCAAATGGTCCCACTATGAAAGCAATGACTACCCAGAGAAGATGGAGAACTACATGACACCCTTCACTTTACATGAGTCCTACAAAACAACATATATAAATTCCCAATGGAAAAAAAGAAGGTTTTAAGCATAATTCCCAGTAAGATTTCACTGAAAAATATACACAAATTCTAATACCCTGAAAATGATATCATTCTCTTTAAAAGAAAACATGTTTATAAAATATTTCCAAAAGATAACTATTCTGTAAAACATTCATTGATTTTTTTGTAAAAGCCTTTCATATTTACACAGAACTAGAATATGATAATTATAGGTTACAAAGCATGTAATCATATGAAAAACTATCCATGGACATGCCATATGAAAAACAAGTGATCAACCAACCATAGAATATAACATCATCTATAAAACATAGAATAAATGAAAAATCACACAATTTAGGCTCTAACCTATTGGAATATGTACTCAGACATAAAATAAATCACTAATACATACATCAGTTGAACCTAACAAATATTGATTCCTGACACACTATCTCTCAATATCAAACCTCTAGGTGAATAACACAGACTAAGAGTGAAAATTCCATTTCTCGATTCAACCAAGGTTCCCAATATCATATACTTGTCAACACCATTTGAAAACAATGATCGCATTTTATAAAAACATTTTCACAGGGAATCACTATGGATTTCATGCTTGAAAACCGATTTTAGAATCAAACTCACCATATGGGAATTTTATAAACATTTAGTGTGTACAAAGCCTTTTTTGAATCAAAATCCCTTTAAAAACATGTAACTATTTTCACAAAACCCCTTTAATATCAAATCCATCTATTTAATAAAATAAACCAAATGAATTTAAAACAAATTCAAGTGATTCATGTGTTATAACCATTGTATAAAAACATGTACCTAAATAATAGATACAAAACACCATGAATTAATATACCAAATCTCGGGGTTGAATAAGATAAAAAAATGGGCTTAAAGGCCTTAGAATCCCCCACTTAGGTGCATATGGTTTGGAAGACAAAATTGGATCAATAGCTAATTTGGAGGGAAGTTGGGTTTTTTGTAACCAATATGGATTGTATAATACAATTGTATAGAACCCTCATTCATGTCATAGTCATCATGTTTTTACCTAACATTATGAAAAAACCCATTTCACTACACCACAATCATCCCCAATCAAACTGGCATCTAGAAACTATGGTATAGACCACCTCCAAATACTATTCTTGCATCACAATTCCGTGGCACAAACAATGAACCATGCCAAAACTACCCTAGAAAAGGGAGAACCAAAAACCACATCCCTATGGAACTCCACACAATATCCTCTACCTCCACACCATAGAGCTCAGCCAAACAGAAGGCCTATACTACAGCCCCTTCACCAGAGTCCACCCTGGTCAAAATTGGAAGTGGCACTAACATTCCACCTCCTAGACCCCATGTCACAGCTATCATTGCGATGCTTTAAAAATTATCTCCAAGGCATATCCTCTCCCATCCATTATGCACACTACTAGAGAAATGCCTTTTAAAATCACTTGAAAATCCATCAACAATGATAAAAAGTGTTCTGGATCGAACAATCACTAAAATGAGTCCCTTTTATTAGTGCTAGAAAAGCACTGATAAAGGGGGACTTTATCTATGCTAAAAAATCACAGATAAAGGTGGGACTTTATCAATGCTAGTTTAGAAAAAATAAGGTTTCCCATTTATCTGCACTCCTTCTAGAGCTGATAAATGTCATGCTACTACAACGTGTTTTTAAAATTACATCACACAGTAGTGCCAAATTCTGTCCCTAAATATAGATAGCAGCAACATATATAGGATATGGAAAATTAATAATTTAATTAAAATCAAAATTACCTAAAAAATAAAATAACACTATATTATAGACATTTAAAACTTTTTACAATTACATTCGAAAGTACAATTTATCAAAAAAATTCTAAAACATCAATGGTTTCATTATCTTTTGCACCCAAACCCCTCTTAGAAATCTCGATCATGGTATCTGTTGGTGCAAAAACCACCCCAAATAAATAAATGGAATCCAACTATATAAGAAAAAAATTATTTTGTTAGTGATGTCATTAATAAATAAATTATACATAAATATGAAACAATACATTAAACAATGTCAATTTTAAACTAATAATGGACACTTTGTGTTATACCGGTCAAACCATGTGTTTGATTAAGGAGCAGTTGATTCCTACATGTGAAAAACGAAATATAGATAATTTTCCTATAGTTTCAAAACAATATTAAATCATTTTATCACTTTTGAGAATGTCACTTTTCTTTTTTACTAAAATGTAATTTTAAATAGAAAACACAAACTATGAGTCATACCGCACACATAGTGTATCAGTTTGAGGGGAAAATGATTCCTACACATCAATAATGACTTATGAATTGTTTTCATAAATTAACAAGATTACACAATAAAATCATTTTTTCTAGGATTTAATTGAGTGATAAGAGTTTTGAACTAAAATGTCAATTTTAGGCTGATAACATACACATTGATTTATACCAGTCAAACCATGCATCTGATTGAGTTGAGGCTAATTCCTAAAAGTTAAAAATGTCTTATGAATATTCTTTCTTAATTTTCATAACAATCAAAAATATTTTCCCAGTTTTGAGTATGTCACTTGTCTTTTTCACTAAAATTTCAATTTTAAATAAAAAATAAACACTTTCAGTCATACCAATCACATTGTGTGATAGATTTAGGTGAAACTAATTATTATAAATCAAAAATGACTTATTTATCTTTTTTATAGTCCTAAAACAACATGAATAAATTTACTCAGTTTTGAGTATGATAGTTGTATTTTTTAATAAAATGTTAGTTCAAACTAAACACATTCACTTTGAGTCATATTTTTCACATCGTGTGTTGGTTTGATGTGATACTAACTCCTACAAATTAAAAATTACACATGAATCATTTTTCATAGTTATTATGAAAATTTGAGTATATTTTATTTTATTTTAATGATTCATATACATTTCTGGACCAAATTATAAATTTTAAACATATAATGGACACTTTGAATTGTATCAAGAACCCTTGGTATCATATTGAAGGGTAGTTGATTCTTATACATCATAAATTACATATGAATCATTTTACTAAAGTATCAAAACAATCCAAATGTGTTTTCTTGTTTTTGAGTATGTAACATGTGTTTTAAACTTGAATGTCTATTTTAAACTAAAACCACGCTCTCTGAGTTGTACCAGACACACCGTGAATCATATTGAGGTGCGGTACATTCCTACACATAAAAAATTACTTATGGATCATTGTACTAAATTATAAAAACAATATGAATGTTTTTTACCATTTTTTAGTCTTTCACTTTTCCCTTTTAATAAAATATCAATTTTAAATAAAAGACACACTTAGAATCATACATCTCACACCATGGATTAGATTGAGGTGAGACTGATTTTTAAATGTCACAAATTATTTATGGATCATTTTTCTAAATTATAAAAATAATCTGAATACATTTTCATGGTTTTGAGTTTGTTAGTTTTGTATTTTTATTAAATATTATTTTAAATTGAATAAACACACTTGGAATCATACAATTCACATCAGGTGTTTTTTTTATGTGAGACTCATTAATAGCTTCACAAATTAATTATGAAGAATTTTATTAAATAATCTATAAAATCCAAGTTTGTTTTCTCATATTTCAGTGAGTGACACAATTTTTGAACTAAAATGTCAATTTCAAATAGATAACTGACACTTTTAGTTATAATAGGCACACCGTGTATTGTATTGAGGTTTAATTTAGTTCCACACATTAAATATGACTTCTAAATAATTTTTATAAATTATAAAAAAAATTAATATTCTCTCAGTTTTTACTAAGTTACATGTGCTTTCAACTAAAATTCCAATTTTAAATTGAAAGCACTCACATTGAGTCATACCGGACACGCAAAGTGTAATATTTTGGTGAGGATAATTACTATAAATAAATAATGACTTATGGTTCATTTTAAAAAAGATTCAAATTAATCCTAATGTATTTTCCCAATTTTTAGTATGTCACTTTCCTTTTTTAGTAAAATGTCAATTTTAAATAAAAATACATAAATTGAGTCATACCGGTCACACTATGAATTGGATTGAGGTGAGGATAGTTCTTAAACATAAAAAATACCATCAAAAATAACATATGGATCATTTTCATATAGTATCAAAATAATATAAAATCATTTTCTTGGATTTAAGTATGTCACTTTTCTTTTTACTAAAATGTTATTTCAAACTCAAACATACACTTTGAGTTACACCAGTCACATCATTTGTTATTTTGATGTAAGAATAATTCCAACATATTAAAAATGACTTATGAATCATTTCATTAAATTATAATAACAATATGAGCATGTTTTCTTGGTTTTCAGTGAATGATACATGTTTTGAACAAAATGTTCAATTTTAAACTATTAAAAGACACATTGAGTCATTACAGGAATACTATGGATCAGATTTAGCTAAGGTTGACTCATATATGTCAAAATTGAATTATTGATCATTTTCAGAAAATATAAATATAATATGAATGTGTCTTATTTTTTTTAAGTGTGTCACTTTTCTTTTTTACTAATATGTCAATTTTAAATAAAAAATCACACTTTGAGTCATACTGGTCATACCAAGTGTCAGATTGAGGTTTATTTGATTACTACACATCACGAATTAATTATGGATCATTTATCTAAATTATCAAAACAATAAAAATGTGTTTTATTAGTTTTTAGTATCTCTCTTTTGATTTTTACTAAAATGTCATTTTAAACCGAAAACACACACTTCGAGTCATACAGGTCAGATCGAATGTCAGTTTGATTTGAGACTAATTCCTACACATCACAAATGAATTATGATTAATTATAATATATTATCAAGACAATATAGGAATGTTTTTAATGTTTTCAGAGATAGGTACATTTTTTGAACTAAATTCTTGATTTTAAACTAAAAACAGACACTTTGAGTTGTATTGGGCACACTATGTATCATATTGAAGTTTAGTTGATTCATACACATGAATAATGACCTATAGATAATTTTACTAAAGTATAAAAGTAATATGAATGTTTTTTATTTTTTTCAGTATATCACTTTTATTTTTTACTAAAATTTCTATTTAAAATAAAAAGCCACATTTGTGGTTATATCGGTCACACCATTCATCTCATTAAGGTGAGGATAATTTCTACACATAAAAAATGACTTATGTATCATTTTAATAAAGTATCAAAACAATCCAAATTCATTTTATCATTGTTTAGAATTTCATTTTTTTATTAAAATATCATTTTAAATTGAGAACACAAATTTTGAGTCATAATGTAACATCGTGTGTCAATTTTACATGAGAATAATTATTACATAACCCAAATAAATTATGAATATTTTTCCAAAATTATCAATACAATAAAAGTTTTTTTCTAATATTTTAGTGAGGGACACATGGTTTGAACTAAATTGTTAATTTTAATTTAATAATGGGAACTTTGAGTCATATTAGGAATATCATATATCAAATTGAGGTGAGGTAAATTCTTACACATCATAGTTGAATTGAGTTTTTGTTTATTTCAACATGTCCCAAATGACTTAGGGATCATTTTCTAGAAGTATTAGATAATAATTATATGCAATTGAACTCAAAAAGTAGATAAAATGGCGATAAAATAAAATAAACAAGCAGTAGGTAGTCACCTTTTCATGATGTCTGTATACATTCTAACACTAGGTATGGTTCCCATTCATTTATAAAAATATATATTTCCTCTTGTGAATATTATGAATTTATATAGTCCTATTAATAATGGAAAATTATTAATAAAAAAATTATTAATAAAAGTTTTAAATAAAATTGTAATTATCTTGGAAAATACGTCTTTGGGGATGCTAGTTTGTTGATGGAATAAAATATCTTTCATAAATTTTCAAAAATAATAACCACAAAATCATTCATTGTTTTTTTATAAAAATGTAGAAACATTGATTAAAATAAATAATTTTCCTTCATACATGTTTTCATAGTGAAATATTATTTTATATACCCTAATACTTCTTGCACTTATAAAAGATGATAAGATCCTTATTTTCATGGATTTTCCACATAAGATGATTTTGACTATATTTAAATACCACCCTATCAGAAATTTTTTTTCATCAAAACATAATATAAAATATATAACTTGATGTTCAATTGTAAAACATTGAATTTAGGGTATTATAAATTGATAAATGTCATCGTGAGTGGTCAGTTTTTTGGGTATCAATGCATTTACTCTAGAAAATATATATTTTGAGTTTTAAAAATTTCTATAATGAGTAACCAATGCTACCAGAAAAAGTAATAAGTAATGAAATGAATGAAAATATATTTTAAATGATTAAATTATAGAGTTTTACCCCAACATCG
Organism: Viscum album; assembly: GCA_963277665.1. Lineage (NCBI taxonomy): Eukaryota > Viridiplantae > Streptophyta > Magnoliopsida > Santalales > Viscaceae > Viscum > Viscum album. The sequence goes on from OY728128.1 coordinate 420,295,082, forward strand.
TGGGTATTAAAAAGAGTTTATCACCTGTGAGTTTGATTTCAATAATTTTGTCCAATCGACCCTCTATTACATTAATTTTATTTGGTTCCAAATTGTATTCTTGTCTAAAAGTGATGTGAGGACTAATGAGTAAAATTTCCATTCATAGTGTTTTTCATTCGAATATTATTCATATAAATTCTTTACAAAAATTTAAATAGTATTCATTCATATTTATCAGAGTATATATGCTATTGTATAGTGAAATAATAAAAAAACAACTCTTGTATGCATTTACATTTGAGAATCCTAGCCATTCATTTTTTTATATTTCATTTATATTATAAATAACAGTATATTTTTTAATATCCTCTCCATACATTTGTTCTTCATAGTCAATTATCATTGTACAGACATTTTCAAACATTGTATCTTAATGAACCATTATGGTTAGTAAATACATATGTTGGACAAGAATGTTAAAAGTAATTTTTGAAGAAATTTTTTTATTGTTTATTTGATCCTTCTGTTTTTTTATTGGAACTTCCATTTCACCCCTTCCCTTTGTTTATCTATAAAAAATTATCAGTTCAAAAAAAATTCATTAATTGTTAAATGTTTTCATGAAAAATAAATTGGAAATGAATACCATCCTATTGATATGATTTTTTACATGATATAACGGTCATTCTATGAAATTTACAATAGTTTCCTTGACCATATGAATATATGAATCATCAAGTAGAATATGTAGCTCATTGATCGCCTCATGATCTACATTAATCCCCACTCCCTCATAACATATTGGATGTTGTCTGTTGTATTGAATATCTCTTTGGATATTGATCATAGTGTCCCTCATAAAAAGATGATGGGTGGGTGTTGATACATATAAATTTCAATCATTTTTACCTTTTAGAATATCATTATAGGAAAGGTATCATTTTTTTCCTAATTGACATTTCATATAAATGGTTATGAATAATATTGATTACCTCTTCTAAGTAAGAACTTTTAGAGGAATGGCTCACCTCAAAGTTGGTGGGGGTCATTACCTAGTGGTTGTTCTTGTTGTATTTATTATCTTTTATTTATTTTAGAGACATTTATTTTTCCTTGTAATACGTTTAAATATTTCTATATATATTTTCAGATCTATGTGATGAGATGAAGTGCGATTCTGAGGCCCGATGTACCTGGAATTAATTTTATAAAAATATGAAATATATTTTATATTACACATATATCTTAAAAACTATATGATAGCTCTTAAATGGAATCACATATCATAAATCCAAGACCATGGTTGAGTTTGGAACATGTTTTTTACCCAAGGAACGACCTAAAAAAGGTTTGCAAGGGGCGTTCAGACATACCGCCTGTTGGATAAATTTTCAGTGGATAAATTAATTAATTAATTAAATTGATTTATTTATTTTCATAAGATAGATAACTACAATATAATACTATGGATAATTTTTCTAGGGTTAGCCTTATAGTCTTGGGATCCCCGAGAGATTCTCCTTCCTCCTTCCATTGGCAAATCGCATTAGATTACAACAAAACTCTATATCAGAGTATATTGGGGCGTAGTGAATGAAATGAATTCATTTTATTATCGGTGAGCACATTATATGATGATGAACAATCCAATATCTTGGTAGGACTCATCAATTTGAGTTTTAGAACTTGTTTATTAGATGGTTTGAGTAGATCAATCCCTTCTATTGATCTATGCTAATTGTGGATCCTTAATATGTTCTTATGTATTGATTAAATTGGTTTTCATGTTTCTATAACTTGGTATTCCTCATTCTTGATCATTGGACTAGAAATGTTGGACAATAATGGTTAAAAAACTATTCTTTTTCTCTTCTCCCCCCTTTTTCATTGTGTTATTCATCAGTAGGACCCCACAGTCCAGATTTGACACTGTCGGGCATTACTAATTTTGATCTGACCACTAGAATCATGATGAATTGATTAATGGGGCTTGTATAGATGAAACAAGGACATATATATGGCGTTTTCATTCTATGGAAGATTATTTTAATTATGAGTGATTGAATCATCATTCAAGGAAGAAGATAGAGTGTGTGAGGTGTGAGGTGGCGCGAGGCGGTGCTAGGATTCATGAATTGGGTGTCCAACCACCGCAGGGATGGTATCTTCCATCCAATTCTATATCCACTAATCCCATGGAGACATTAGGCCAGAATCTAAGTGGATAGGCCAGATTTGAAGCATGGATCATGGATCTAGATTTCTTAAAAAACCAACTGCACATCATGTACTATGATTATCACACATATTGTAGCCCCTTGGATAAGGTACCTAGGGTTTTAAGAATTCAGAAGAAAGGAATGACATGTATCCCTCCTTCAAACAATGTACCTCATCCACAGGTATATGAACCATGAGGGGGAACACATTGGAAGGACACAATGTGGGATTACATGTCTAGGCACACGGACATGTACAAAGTAAAAAAATAGATGGTCAAGTGCATATACAAGAGGTGGATAAAAGGACCAGACCAAGAGAATGAGTGATACACCAAGTGGCATGAGAACGCCATGTATATCCTCTACCCTCCATGTATAATTACACGGTTAGTAAAATGTGTACCTCTAGGGACACAACCATGTAAAGGAGATGGACCACACACTATATGGGACCCCTCACATGCCATATACCCCTTGGATAATAATGAGGAAATGTTAATGTTTCACATATACTTCTTTTGAACATAGATTTTGGCATTCTGGAATCCTACCTTAAGTGTTTTTTTCACATATAATGAGATAGTGCAGTGGATTTTTTATTTTTTGATTGGTTATGGAATGTTTTGAGAATGGATTTGTTTAGGTGATTCTAGATGATGGCAGGGATCGAGTGGGATCACTAAAGGCTTCATATAGAGTGGAACACCCCATCATCTTGGGTGCCGCTCAACTACAACTACTTATTTAGTGGAAAACCCCTATTAGATTGGGCATAGTTCCTCAATGAATTGAGTTGAACCCCCTATCACACTAGGGCATAGGCCATTGACCTATAGAGTAGAAATTCCATCAGTTTGGGCTCATTTCCTCTAAAAATACTTATCGAGTGGAACCCCCTATATAATAGGGTGTAGGTCCATGATGACAAGATTATAACCCCCCCCCCCCCATGAGAAACATGGAATGGTTCCTTGACTTATAGAGTCTATTCCCCCATCAGCATAGGTGCGGGTCCTCTACAGCTACATACTGTGTGGAACCTCCCTATTGGATAGGGCGTGGGTCCTCAATGACAAGATCGGAACCCCTCTGTCACACCAGGGAAATGGTGCTCAACCTATTAAGTAGAACCCCCATTAGATTGGGCGTGGTTCCTCTACCTTCTGAGTGGAACCCCCTATCAGATGTGGTGCAGGTCCTCATGACACTAGAGTGGAACCCCCTATCATCATTGGGTGTCGGTCCTCTACGAATATTTATAGGTTGGAACCCCCCTGCGGCACTAGGGCACAGATCTTATACTTAGAGATTTTAGCCCCTCAACTTTGTTGAATAGTTATGAGATGTGGGCCTTCACACAATTACTTCTATGAAGATGCACGAGATGTTGGGCATCATTAAATGATGTTTAGAAATTTTGGTGAGTCTTCTTCTTAGATTAATATATGATATTGATATACCTCAACTTTCTCTTCTGGGATACATTTAATAATATATATAAATATACCTTTTGTATCCATACCATTGGATTTTCGTAGTCTATTTCCATGAGATGTGAAGATGCATAGGGTATTCCACATGATTTCCATGTTTTTATTCATGAATTTGGATGATCATACTCTCCAACTATAGGTAGAAAATACTCGATGTGTGGTTCATCTACACACCTTGTTTATCCCCTTATGTTTGGTTGAGGTTAATTCCTCTCTTAGTTTGGGATAAGATATCCTCTTTTATAATATTCTACTTTCTTTTTTCTATCTATAATCAGTATATTACTATTTTATCTCTTACATATCCCCCTTTATCATTCAGGTCATCTTACTAGGTATGTATACACTCACCCCTGCATAGGATTTACCTACATGTTTCATGTCTTGTGCAGATGACAGACAAGTCACTGGGGACTTCAAAATAGATTAGGAATACATGGTACATTGGACCACACATGGTGGTCATAGATTATATATCAGAAGCTAGGATCTATCAACGTTTTACTTTCTATTTTTTCAGGTTGGGACACATTTTTTTGGGTTTTTATTTTTTCCCATTTACTTTTTATCTTACACTATCGTACACTTGTTCTATCTAGTGGTTTTACTTGCATGGTCATTTCCCTAGTATTTTTCATATTTTACTTTTACACACTCTACAATTTTCAATCAAGATGGATGTTTTTCACATATAGGTACTTAGGAAAATGCCTCCATATGTTAGTTATTCCTTCAAAACTGGTCTTCAGCCCCTGTCCTATAAAGGCGAGCTTGGGGTAGTTTTTGTTTAAGACTCGGGTTGGGTGGGGTCATGAAAGGTTGGTATCATAGGTGGTTTAATCATTAGGATGGTGTTTGGATTAGTTCTCTTACTATTATTTGGTTGGTATCAGGGAAAATGTGTCAAAATGTCTTGAGTGAGGCTCTCGGGCCAACGAATATTGTGATGCTCTGGGTAGCTAGTGTATCCATTCACCAGGACCTTGATTACCTTATTTTCGACTCGGTATACCAAGACAGTGGTTACTGGGATAAATCTTACATGCATAAAATTGGATTGATTCATTGAATATCCTTCTTTATTCTTCTTCCCATTTCTTATATATATATATGCTCATTTGACTGTGGTGTATCTTGATTAAATTTCAGGATGCCTCTATGATGACAGCTACCCATGATACGAGTTTCAAATTGTGATGACAATCTAATGAGAAATGACACCTTATTTTAGGATCCATCATATGATTATATTTCTCCAGGAACCTAGGAAGAAGCATCACCCCCTATGGAGTAGTAAATTATACATGTCAAGAAGGCTGGGGATGCATATAGGCTCCACACACTTAGTGAGTTCTAGCATGAGAGGTGGTAGAGGTTCTGTGGTGAGCAAGATCCTTAGGCATATAGGATTGGCTAGATTCAGTGGTCTATGTATTTAGTTTCATCTGTACATCGATTGATCATGTGGTTTTAGTAGCATCTAGCATTTTCCATGGTGCATCTAGGCATTGGTGGATTATTGTTACCCATATGAAAGATGATCCCAACTCGCATGGCCCAACTTCCAAAATCTCTCATGTGAGGAGTAATACCCTTCTTGTTTGTGATCTGTTGGGATTTAAGAGCTTCTAGAGTTTCAGTAGGAAGGCATGAAAGTTGATGAGAATGTAGTGAGGTTCATAAACTTTACCTGGTACTCCATTTATATGATCTAGAACAGGTACTTCTGAGCATAGAAGTTTGATCAAGGACTCTAGAGTGAGATCTGTGTCAGTGTGGTTCCCTTGTGCATCCCCTCCTATGTCAGGGTACTGCAACGAGAACATGTTATAGAGATATTTCTATCATATGTATGATAGATATAAGTATTTTGGTAATGGTCATTATAGGGTTGGGTCATATGCAGTAGCCAATAGATGTTAGACAACAGGAAATCAACATAGGATACCTCCCCTTAATGAGAATCAGGCATGTGGGTAGGGGAAACATAGAGAACTAACGAATCCTAAATATGTTTTGTTCTATGCTTGTGATAGGTGAGGTCACATATAGTGAGACTACCTGAAAAGACATTTTTAGTTGCGTAGTCAGATAGCTGACAGGCCGCCATAGAGAGGCATCACCATGATCAGGCATCTCCCATGCGAGGTAAGGGTGGTCCACATGGATGTAGATCAAGAATAAGATCATGAGGATCTATGGGTGGTGAATGACTCTTTGATATCCTTCCACCACAAACCCCAGTAAACCCATTTCAGGCTATGGGAGCTAGTGGTGTGGGTTGTAGATAGATACAGGATTTGGAGGCTTATGACCCCATAGTGCACAAGGTGATTTGAGGTACAACATGTATATTTTATACTATTTCCTTAGTATTAGTATAAACAAGTTCAATTCATTCCATTATATATATACTTCTAGTGATAGGGATACATATCTCAGTTGAGGTTTTATCCTAGTATCTTCGTCTTTATGTTCCTATAGGGAACCCTTATTTTGTATCATTTATCTTCCAGTTGTACAAGCTATCACATGGTGGAGAGATATTCCCATGGGAACTTATGGTCATCATGATGGAACCTTATTACATCATCTTGGGTATGGATTGGTTTTACATGATATGATCCCAAATTTGAATTTCAACATAGATGAGTCAGATACCTTCGCATTTATGGAATTCTAATATGACTATTGACACTATGAGCTCCTAGAAATTCCATTTTCTGAGAAAAATTCCCCCACTATGTATATGGATTTGACAAACAAGGTCTTCTAGTCTTACAAGGACTAGTTTTTGGTTGTGTTCATCAACCACATACTCATCTACTCTTGCTTGGAATATGAGACTTTTAGAGAACTTGAGGTTGGTTTTATTTTCTTCCTAGTGACCTAGATTTATGGAAAGAACTCTATGTTATAGATTTTTATTCTTTAGGTTCAATTTTTGGGGTATGTCATCTCTGAGCATGGTTTATCTATGGACCCTGGGATGATAACCATTGTTCTTTCATGGGAGTCACCCAAAAGCGTGTCAGAGGTATGGAGTTTTCTTGGTTTGGAGGGGTACTACAAGAGGTTTGTGGAGTACTTCCCCATGATCATATCCCCTTTGAAGGCCTTGATGTAGAAAGGATGGTCGTGTACCTATTATGATATATTTCAGAGGGCCTATAAGGAGTTGAGGCTGAGGCTGATGAGTAATCATGTGTCGAGACTATGAGAGGAGGGCATGGATTACAATGTGTATTGTGATGCCTTGGGAGATGGTCTTAGTTGTCTGTTGATGAACTTGTAAGAGGTTATCCCATATCGGTTGAGGCAGTTGAGACCCCATGATAATAACTACATAACTCAAGAATTAGAGCTAGAGGTGGTGTTCATCACCCTGAGGATGTAGAGTCACTACCTTTTGGGAGGGAACTATGTGGTTTACTCAGACCATTAGACGATTAGCTATATCTAAACAGAGAGATACTTGAACCTAAGACCACGAAACATGCAGGGTTCTAGTAGGACAATGTCTTAGAGATATTATATACTCTAGGTGATGGAAATAAATTAAAATATTACATTATATTTAATTCCCACTCTACCTTTATGTAAGAGGATTCAGAGTAGTTGGCCTCCCTACAGTTGACCCTGGTGGAGCAGGAGGGTACAACTCTTCTGTAGTCGATTGTGTTGATTCCTTCGCTTCTAAATCATGTGAGAGAGTTCCAGTTGTGAAAAATCGACTGTGAGGTCTTAAGTGACTAGATATCCATAGGAGATTCACTATAAAGATATTCTTAATGAGGGAATAACTTTATCCTTTTTCAGGGATCTATGGTTGTTCTAGTAATGTTGTTAGATGAAGTGATGTGGGAGTTCCACAATTATCCTCCAACTATACATCCTGGTGTGGTGAAGATGTATAATGACCTTCATTAGTAGTTATTGTGGTCTGGCATGAAATATAGTTTTTCCAATTTTGTCTCTCAATGCATCACTTGTCTATAGTTGAAGGCTAGGCACCATGTTTTGGATAGTTTTTTGTAGCCCCTTGAGATCTAGAAGTGGAAGTTGGATGACATATCCGTACTGTTTGTGATAGGGTTTCCAGAAATTGCTGAGGTCCATGATGTTATCTTGATGATAGTTGAATCACTCAAGAACTGGGAAAATGTGTTCACTATTAGGGAGTAGAGTTCAGTGTAGTTTTAAATATAGGATAGCATTTTATTTCATTGGATACCCTTTAAAGTTGTCTCTGATCATGATGTGTTGTTTACGTCATGATTGAAGAGAGGCCTACCAGAAGCATTCGAGACCCAAATGAGAATGAGTTCAGAATTTCTCCACCATAAAATGGGTAGACTGAGCACACTATCCATGGTTTGGAGGATTTGTTGAGGTATTTCATGTTAGACATTAGTCGGTTCTAGGAGGATCACTTTCCCTTATTATAGTTTTCATATAATAATAACTACCAATTTACCATCGGTATCGAACCTATTGAGGCCCTCCATGGGAGACTATATAGGCCAACCTTGTACTGGAAATAGATCAATGAAACCTATCTTATAGACCCATAGCTGGTGAAGGAAACAATGGAAAAGGTTTTGGTTATCCGAGAATGGATGATGATAGATCAGAGTAGGAAAAAATATTATACAAATCACTATCATAGTCCCTTGAAGTTCAAGAACGGAGACCACATTTTCCTGAGATTCTTCCCATGATGATGAATGTGGAGGTTCATCTGGAGAGGAATGTTATCCTTAAGGTTTATCAGGTTGTTCAAGATCATGAAGAGGGTTGGTGAGGTTTCTTACCACCGTTCCCTAAACCCATATCTAGAGTGGGTGCACGAAGTATTTCATGTTTCACAGGTGAGGGGATACATTCATGACCCTATTCACATCATCGAATGTGGTGAGATAGATATTGAGGATGGAGCCACTTTTTTCAAGCACAGAGGGGAGATTGAAGATCAGTAGGGGTACAGCCTGTGTCGATGGACCATATTCCTAGTCTGTGTGTTGTGGTAGCACAAATAATGTACAAGAAAGTTCCTGGGAGTAAGAGAGAAAGATGTGGTCATAGAATCCTGAGTTTTATCTTTAGTTTTTCTTTTCATAGATGAAAATATTGATGGTGGTAATGATGTAGAGACCACTTTTTTTACTTTTCATACTTTTAAATATTACTATATATATTTATAGATCTAGAAATTGATAGGGAATGCGATTCCAAGGACTAGTGTGTCCAGAATTGATTTCATAAAAATATTAAATATATTTTATATTATTCACACAGTGTTTCTTAAATATATTTGGATAACTCTTAACCAGAAACTTGAATAAAAACATTGAGACCATGATTGAGTCTAGAATGTTTTGTTTACCCTAGGAACAACCTAAAATAGGTTGGAATGGGTAGTTCATACATATCACCCATTGGTTGTACATTACATGGATAAATGAATTAATTTATTTAATTGATTTATTTATTTAACCTAAGAAAAATATATATAAGTATACTTCCATGGATAATTGTTCAGGGTTAGCCTCATAATCCATGGATCATTGAGATCTTCTCATTCCTTCTTCTATGGGACAATCACATTGTACGATGATGAAACTCTAAATTGGAGTAGATCAGGACACAAGGAACGCAATGAATTACTTTGATCATCAAAAAGTGTGTTCTTCGATGAATAATGATCAAATATCTAGTAAAGAGTATTCAATTTTTGGTTTACGCCCTTTTTCGTAGAACTATTTTAGAATATCAATCCCTTCTATTGATCTGAAACAATTACAGATCTTTAGCATAATCCTATGTGCCGATTTAATTGGTTTTCATGTTTTTCTAACATGGTTTTACCTATTATTGATAATCTGACAAGAATGCTCGTCCAATTATAGTTAAACATATATTCATGGGATTTTCTACCCCATTTTCATCACATTATTTACCTGTAGGACCCTACGGTATCATTTCGACGTTTTCGAGCAGTACTGAGACCGATCAGACCCTTGGAATTACAATGAATCGAAGAACAAGGCATAGATCTATGAAACAAGGATAGATCTATGATTTTTGAATGATACGGAAGATTTTTTTTGATAATAATATATCAAATCATCATTTAGATAAGAATCTAGAGTCTGTGTGGTGTGATTTTACATGTACGGGGCTTCGAGAATTGGGTTTTTAGCCACTGGATGGCAGAAATCTTCTGACCAATGCTAGATCCACTAATCTCATGTGCAGATAGGTTTGCAATAGAAGTGGAATTTCCATATTTTAATTGTGGGTCATAGATCTGGATTTCTTGAAAAATACCAAATACACAATGTATAATATGATGAACACACAGCATGTAGCCCATTGTTTGTGGTGGTTAGGGTTTTGGGAATTCATAAAGATGGCATGACGTGAATACGTCCTACATGCCATGTACCACAACACTGAGTGGATGAGCCAAATGGTAGAACACATGGGCAGGAATCTGTGTTGGATTATACATCTAGGAACATGGTTTAGTACTAAATTATGTGAACACTATGTAAATTTTATGGAAACGGGGTTGATACACATTCCAGCACACGGTAGGGACCCCGAGTTCCATGGTAATGCTACGTAAATCCCCTACACACAATATATTATTACACGATTGATGAACCCTGTAATTCTAGGGACATGGATAGGTGGCAGAATGGGACCACATGTTGTGATGTTCCCCTCACATGTCGTGCACCCCTTGGATACTATTGAGGAAACTTCTACCATTCATATCTCTTTCAATTAAACTCGAATTTTGGACCATGAGTAGCCTATCCTGAGTTTTGTTTTGTGTATAACATGATGGTTACCTTGATTTTGGTTTTTTGGATATGATGTGGAATATTCCATTCATGGTTCCTACCTAGTCGATTCTTGACAGTGGTAGTGCTCAGACATGATAACCAGAGGCTTCCTATAGAGTGCCCCCCATATGCTTATGTTTGGGTCATCTATAGTTAATTATTAATTGGAACCTCCTATCAGATACGGTGTTATCCCTTTATGACAATAGTGTAACCCCCTATCACATCATGGTGTGGGTCCTTGCCCAATAGAGTGAACCCCCCCCCCCATTAACCTGGGCACAGGTCTTTTACAACTGCATACTTAGTGGAACCCCATATAGGATAGGGAATGGTTCCTCCATGACTAGAGTGGAACCCACTCCCCCAATCACACCAAGGCATAGATTCTTTTCCTATAGAGTGGAACTCCCCATCAGCATGGAAGTGGGTCCTCTACAACTACTAACTAAAATATTGAATAGGTTGTGGGTCCACGATGACCATAGTGTCTCCCCTATCACATTAGGGCATGGATCCTTATCATATAGAGTGGAACCCCCCATCATATTGTTTGTCGGTGCTCTACCTACCATGTGGAGCCCCATATAAGATTGGAAATGGGTCCTTATGACATTATAGTGGAACCCCCCATCAACATTGGGCATGGGTCCTCTTGGGATATTTATATAGTGGATCCCCCAGAAGCTCTGGGGTTTGGGTCCTCTACTTAGAGATCGTGTCCCCTCAATGGTATGGCATAGTGAGCACGAGTGGGCCTTCACATAGTTACTTCTGGAAAGACATACAAGATGTTAGGAATCATTTATGGAATTTGGAATTATTATAGACTCATCTTCTTAGATTGATCTGTGAAATGTAGTTCCCATTACACTCTAGTTTGGGATTCTTTGACTGTGAATATATATATACCTTCTATATCCATTATTTTTTATTTGATTACTCTCTTTCCAAAAGATACAAATATTCATGGGGTTTGCCACATGATTCTTGTGTTTATATTCACATTGTTGGATGTTTTTACCCTCCTATTATAGGTTGAAAATATTCGATGTGCAGTTCATAGGCACACCATTTTGAGCACCTTGTGTTTGAATAACATTACTTCCACCCTTGGATTTGGATTGACTTTTCTCTTTCACTGTATCCTTCTTCCTATTTTTTATAATCAATATTTCTATTACTATTGTATATCCTACCCCCTCCCCCTTTATCTTTTTGGGCATCCTACTGGGTATTTATATACTCACCGCCCCATGGAATTTTTTAGCAACTTTTGTGTCTTATGCAGATGACAAAAAAGTAGGTAGTGACTTTCAATGAACTTAGCGATACTTGGTAATTTAGACCACATACGGTGGCCACAACTTGGAGATCAAGAGATGGACTCTCTTAGTGTTCTAGTTTCCATTATTGTCATGTTGGGACATATTTCCAATATAATGTTTATTTTTCCCCTTTACTTATCATTTTACACTACCATACACTTCTAGTATCTAAAGGTTTTACATGCATTGTTATTTCCCAAGGATTTTCTATCTTTTAGTTTTACTCAACATACACATTAGCATCAAGATGGATGTGTATTGGTGTACAGATACATCGGAAAAGTCCTCCCTGTTTTAGTTATTCCTTCTTTGTTGGTCACTAGCCCCTAGCCTATAGTGGAGGAATTGGGGATGTTGTGGCTTGAGCCCTGACTTGGGTCGGGTCCTGACATTCCATCCCATATCATTTTCTAAAAACTCTATATTCAAATTATGTTTTAATTATATAGAATCTAATCATGCCAATGTTACTTCCATTTTCGTAGCATTATCCATAAATTATTTTTTTCTCAAAATATGTTTGGGGTGACATGAAAAAAAACCACACCTCTTACACAACCATACTGTTCAGGACACTTCAAGGCCAATAATAGAATTCATTCATTGGGTACATCTAAGGATGATTCTTATGATAATTCGGATAAAAAATATAGTAAAAGACTAAATTATTGTGTAATAAATATTAAATGAAAAACAAATTTTTATCATGTCATAATTACTCATGTTTCCCACACTTTTTCATTATTTTCATCTATTAGTATCCCTTATTTATTTACAACTGTCTCCTTTAATGACACATGATGTGGGATGTAAGTGTCTTTGGATTTATATTCATCGATCTTTATATAAAAATAGAACTTATTTATGTTGTTATTTCATATAACATAAAATATAACAGTATATTTAAAATATTTTTCTTTTTTTCAAGTAAATTATAACACATCCTTGATTTATGGTAGGGGTAATTTGGTTTTACTACATGATTCTTATTTTCAGTAATCAATTGTTTTTTCATAAATGAAAATTTCTTAATAAATGTGATTAATATATGTGTTTTAAAGAAATGTATTACCAATCACAATGTACTTGGAAAGACAGCTCCTCACAATAACCAATAAATGCATCATACGCTTGTTGGTTTATCAGGTGTTCATAAATTTGTGGTGGGTCTGGGATTATTTTTTCTTAAACAAATTTTAATTGAAAATTTATAAGAATTTTATGAAATCATATTTGATCCTTTTGAGTGAGAATTAATACAAATTTAATTTTAGGGTCCATCAACTATAAATAAAATCTAAAAGGGATAATTAAGAGTAAGTAAATGTTTTGTTATTATTATTCTTTGTAAAATAAATAAATTATATCATAATGTTACCCTAATCTCTTCCCAATTCAACAAATTAATTATGGTTACAACATTTTTCCACCAAAACTACATCAATCGGTATGCGCATGTGATTGGTGAGCCCAATGTAACTACTAAACGTGGATTTATTTGTGTTAATTGGCTATCCGGGTGCATTACATCCAACATCAAATTTGATTCCTTTGTTTCTCGCCTTAATAGTTTTTTCTAACAACATCATGATACAATGCACCTTTTTGGGGCACTGGTTATTCACCTTCTACCATTTCCTTAGATTCAACATTGTCAATATGTTGTTCCTCAAGCTTGCTAGCATATGTTTGTGTAGAAGGTTATTGTTACTCTGTATTGCGAGCACCAACATTTGGAGAAAAATTTTGTTGCTCATGATTGGGAGGATCAATATTTATAGAAGTCATTATTTGAATAATTGATTGAAATTTAATTTAGATTATGTTAATACGACCATGAACATATAATAATATGAGGTAACCCAATGTATATTACAAAAAATATAGCATGATTGTTGAACTCTATTTTTTTAAATTTTTGATGAGATTTAACTCATCTATCGAGTAACCAGTTCCCTTAATTATGGTATCCTTTGACATACAATACTCCATCTACATTGGTATGACTGAAAAATGATTACGATGTCCCAAGGAAACGGTCATCCTTAGTTGAATTGATATATGACCCTTTATTGGTATTGGTCGATAACAAAAACATTGACCACATTTGGTTTACAAGATTTAGAACATAAAATACTTGAAGTTATGTTGTTGGGGGATTAAATATAGGATTTCATAGAAACATAGTCTTCAATGAATGATTCAACATAATTGACTATGTATATTTTTCAAAAATGGGTCACCCATGAGTTCTTTTATTGCTATATCCTAAAAACTTTACACAAGTAAGAAAGTAATTTATCATCCTATACAACATGGATCATAGTTTAAAACTATCATTCATGTATGAATCATACAACATAACATCTAAATCCCATAATATATTCAAATCATCGATCAATAGATCCATGTAAACATCAATATCATTACATAGTTATTTTGGTCTTAATATAAGTAGAGATAAAATAATGTATTTTCCATTCTTGCATAACCATGGTAGAAATTTATAATTTAGAAACATAGTAGAACATGTATTTTGAGTGTTTCATTGAAAACCAAAATAATTCACACCATCTGTAGATAACACAAGATTAATGTTTCTCAGCTTGTTTTCAAATTCATGATACTTGTGATCAATTCTCTTCCACTGAGGTGAGTCTTCCAGGTGATAATGTTTCCCATATTTATTTCTTGTATCTATATTTCAATTCAATTATATTGAAGTATCCTCACTTCAATATAGGTTCCTAAACCTTGAAATTATTGGTAAGTACCATGAAACTTTTGTAGGACCTGATTCATCATTCTTGTACCAATAATCACCAAACTTTGGGAAAATTTTAATTAATTTTTAGTCCTTATGATAAAGAAAAAATACTTTTAGTAATACATGTATTCTTTTATAGATAATACCAATTGAACATATCATTCTTTTAGTATCATATGTTCTCCAAGTAAGATCATTATATTTTGGGATCATATCATTAAATAGATAAAGTAGTTTAGTAAAACCAATGTTGGTTCATCCATTTCAAAATATTAAATTATACAGCTTCAGCATGGCTTAGAATGTTGTATATACAGTACAACCTACATACAATGGATTAATATCACAACTATTTAACTACTCAAAAAATTTTCAACAATCACAAAGATCATCTTCAACTATCAATGTCATTTCCTCAATATTATATTCATCATCGGTCACACCTATAATCACATCCTTGACACAGTCTTCATCATTTTCCACACCTGTAATCATATCAGTTCATCCATAAAATTAAATCTTATCCCAATCACTAGATACAGTAGTTTTTCCCTACATTTAGTCCAACATTTAAAACATTGATCTATTCTGTGATTGATCAAGTGTTCTTCCAACTCCTCTAGACTAATTAGTCATGAATAACAACTCTGTAAACACAAAAAAAGGATTTGAGAAGGGTCATATGCATGATCTTTTGCAATCATGATAAACTCTTTCACCTCATTATCGTAATAATTTTTTATACAATTGGCATCCATCCATTTTTTGTTCATATTCTTGTTATTTGATTTGGTAATATTAATATTTAACAAAATAAATAAAGAGTTAAAACCATTTAAAAGAAAAAGTTCATCTTATAATTAAAATAAAAGTGTAAGGTAAGATTGTTAATGGTTGTGATTTTAAACTCATAAATTGGTTTATTCATGGCTTTGGTTTTACTAACATGGGTTAATATTAATATTTTCTATATTATATGAACCTAATATACCTTCTCTTACACTAATTCAGGTCTGAGAGACTGCTCCCCTATCAGAACCAAACATAGAGGTGATCAACATATGGTCTTAAAAAATGATGTTCTAGAGGTACTAAAGTATCATAAGTGATCACATACATTGATTTTAAAATATCATAATATTTTCAATATATCAAATTTAGGTAAACATTATACTAAGATGAATATATTAATAAAAATTTTAAAATTATAAAATTTTAATAAAAAAAAGTGATTTCACTTATTCTTAAAAATCATTTACAAAATACAAATATTTATTTACAAGAAAAATATAAATGTATAAATTTTTTAAAAAATATATTATAAATTATAAAACTGTAAAATAAAAAGGAATAATTTTAAAAATTATATTTATATAGATTTACATTTTCTAATATATATTATTATTTATAATTATATATGTATAAATTGAATTAATTTTTTTAAAAAATATTATTAATTAATAATTATAACTAAAAAATGTTTTTAATATAAATTAATAATTTTTTTTAAAGTATATCATTAATTTGATTAATCTATAATTATCTTTATAAATAATAATATGTATACATAAAATGATTAAAAATATACTTTACATAAAAATTATTAATTAATAATTAAAATTTTATAATAATATATATTATTTTTAAAACATATATTACCAAAATTCTCAATATAAGTTCATTTTATAAATTCATTTAAATATTTAATTTTTAATTTTTTCAATTTATTATTTCTTTATATGATCATCTTTATTAAAGTATAGATACTTGTGTGTGTGTGTGTGATAAATGAATTATATACAAACATAAATATATTTAATTACATACAATGAAGGTAATATTAATTTTATTGCAATTTCTACATAATATAAATTTAAATTAATTACTAATATCTATAAAAAATTATATTAATTAATGATGTAAAAAATACTAATAATTACTAATTATATATCAATTTATATGATATTAGTTTTATTACACATAAAAAATTTTCACATATGTGTGTGTGACAATCTTGAGAACCAAAGGACACGGATTTCTATGTCTGTAATAAGTGAACTAAACACATACATATCAATAATATTATTTTTATTCTAATTTATATATATAATAAATTAAAATTATTTTCTAATATATAAAAACTCTTATATTAATTAATATTATTATTATTAGGATCCATAAGGTATTTAAAGAAAAGATACCATATGTGGGGACGAATTAAATTATGAAACTTTTCAAAATTAAATACTTTTTTTGTAAACTCTCACTGCCAAAGATGATCTAAAATTCATTATTGGTACCCTTCAGTAATTTTTTAGATGATGATGATTTTATGTTTAATCATCTCTATTATTTATCCATTTTATCAGATTATTCAATGATTCTTAACCCATAAAACCAATTATGTCTGGTAGAATATAAACAAGGAGGCAAACATAATAAAATGATTTTTGATTGGTTCACCCCCACTGGGCTAATTCGAGGAGTATATAATCAGAAATGTGATGATGCACCAAAATTAATTAATATAAAATTAAATATATAAATATATATAATTATATTTTAAAAACATATGTCATGGTAGATGTTCCCAAAAATGATGTAGAAAGAGGGGGAAATTTTGGGTGATTAATAATTGTCAATGGTGAAATGTAACGTATGAAAAGTGCCAGTCACCCAAATTTTCACACTTCTTCCAAATGAACGAGGGAAGGAAAATGGTGATCAAATCCATTGGAAAAAATTTAAAAAAACCCAAATAAAAAATAAAAATGTTAAAACTATTAATATAAAATGTCAATTTGTTTGATAGAGAGTGAAAGAGAGTGAGGGAGAGCGAGCGGTGGTGAGAGAGAGTGGTAGCGTGCATGGTATCAAGGTGGGAAAGCAGTGGAGATGGTGGTAGGGAGGGAGAGCGGTGGTGATAGAGGCATGGAGGTATAGATGAAACACATAAGGGAGAGAGATAAGTGAGGGATGGATGGAGAATTAAGGAGGGATATAGGTGATGGATCACGACGATAGGGAGGTAGAGCGGTAGAGAGATAGAAGTGGCGAGGTTTTACTTCCATAATATCTTCAAGGAACAACTCAACCAGGGTTGGTTAGGGTTAAATTTATAAAGTGGCATAATTTTTTTATCATCACTTCAAAAAGTGCAGTGATAAATTTGGATTTTATCAGTGATAAAATAAAAAACATTGATAAAATCACTATTTAACCATGCTAGAAAAACACTGATAAATATTTAATAATATATATAATATATATATATATATATAATTTAAATTCATGTGATTTTAAATAAATATACCTATATATAATTTTATTATTGGAGAAGAGAATAATTTGGAAGCTTATCTTTCTATCTCCTCATGGAGTCTTGATCTGAATCACGATGGTTTTCACTGAGGAATGTTATATGATTCGAGGGATGTGTTTCCCTATAATTTGAATCATAAAGAAGATTAAATTTAATTGAATAGGGAGGATCAATTTTTGGTGAACCCTAATTGGAAAGTCACTCACCTAAGAGATGAATCCCAAACCATGATTGGGAAAGCTGAGAAAGAATGATTCTTCTCTTATGTTAAGAATTATTCAATAAAGGTTACCAAAAATGGAACCCTCACCTTCATTGATGGTAACCATGTGATTTTTCATGATTGAATACGGGAATTTCAACACTTGATCATGACTCGGGTTATTTTGTTTCTTTCCAAAAGACCATGGAAGATATAAGGGATTCATAATCATATCTCACAAATTTGGGGTTTCGAATATTGGATCCTGACCTCTATAGGTAAGGGATTATTTCGTATCATTTTCCCTTCAAAAAATCTAAAATCTATGGCATTGGGGTGCAGAATTGTGCCTCTCAAGACTGATACTCTATGGATCTAGGATTGGGATCCATTCATCAACCCCTCAAATATAAAGAACATAATTTCTCATTTATGGTTCTAGATAAAGGGTCTAACCTGGTTTTTAAGGCACTCAAAAATCCTTTTGGACATTGCCTTGGTTGTGGGAATCCTCATCATGTTTGACAAAGAGACTGTGAAAGAATGGTTTGTTCACTTTTTCAAGGTACTCATAGATGTTTATATTCTAACTCCCATTACTAAAATGGTTATTTTGGTGGCTGGTGATTTTATAATTGAAATCTCAATTTCGTTATAGATTCTTTCAGAATGTTTATCTAAGTTTTAAAACATTAGGCATATTGTTGGAAATTATCATAGGAATATGACATTCACAAGATATAAGAAGATAGGTCACTTAATTTACTAATGCATATTCATGAAACCACTCCATAGAGTGGGAAATTATTTATAGGATGTAAAATTAGATTTGGGAGCCTTAGATTCTAGGAGTTCGCTTACTAGAACTGGTTAGGATCCTTGGGCTTATAGAGTTGGGATATAGCCTACCTTTGATACAATTGTAGCTGGTGGTTTTTCGGATCTTGTGGAGCTCCATGCTGACTATAGTCCTATACAAGGTGTCAATAAAAGTACTTCTATGTAAAATGTTAGGTTATCTCTAGTGTAGGGGGTGATTCCCACTCTGATGACTAGGGTGTGGGTTTGTTTCCTTCTTCACATCATGGAATGTTGAGTTTTGGAAAAATTCCTCTTCAGCAGGCCCATGCTGGATCATGGGTAGGAATTGTTGATGATGAAGTGAGTCAGTTTGCAAGGAACAAGTTGCAACCAAAAGGATACTTACTATTCAAGAAAATTTCCAATGCTAGGGGGAAAACCCCATGAAATAAAGGAATGATATTTTTTGTTGGTGGTGATGAATAGAAGCTGTAGGTTTTTTAGCCTTCCAAAGTGGATCCACATGTGTTTGTCTCAAAATCTGGGTAGTCGTCTTATGATGATATAGATGTTGATGATTATATAGAATATTCCAACTTCATTGAGGGTGGTAGTTAGGGGATAAAGGGATATTATGGAGTGATATATTCTATATATATAAAAAACAAAAAAAGGGAGGTGGGAGTATGTCCACATCTTTTTAGGTGTTATCAGAATCATTTCTGGCTAATGATATTGTGAATACGGGTGAAAGGAATGGGGGCAAGAAGGTGTAGTTCTGGGAGCATCTATAATGGAGGCCTCTACCCTCCAATATATGAAGGGATAGTCTTACTTGAACCAATACGAACCAAAGGATGAGCATCCAATTACTAAACCCTAAAGCAGGAGTGGTAATGGTTTTGAGAATGTGAAGTGGTCTTATCCACCACATTTTGTTAACCTAATAAAAAATTAATATGTATCCTTTGTAAAGGCCTAATATGAGTAATGTGATATTTTATAGGAAAAAAACTACAGTATCATACCTCTATAGGATAAGAAATGTGAATGGAAAACTAAAGGCCTTAGTAATGAAGTCGTAGATTGATTGTTTTTGAAATTTGAATTCATTTTTTCTATTACGGAGCAAGATTTATTTGATTTCATTGACTATAAAATAGTTTCCCAGATTTTATCAATAAATATTGAAGATGGATTCTGATCCAATCAAGATATGGACTTTCGGGATCTATCATGGAAATTCAGGATTTGCTTCAATACTGAGGACTTCTCTAAATCATCATCAGTTGAAGAATATGAGGCCCCACCAAGGGTCATGGCATGGTTTAAGTATTGACATATAAAGGGGAAAGGAAGATATCCTAGGGATTTGGGATCTAGATTCATTTGTAGGTATTTAATTACTATATTAGGCTTCTTTACTTTTGATGTCACTAGAAAAAATTTGGCCTTTAATAGTACTAGTAAAGGGTCATTATCAGTGCTATAGAAGTGGTGATAATGTCAATGATGTTAAAGGGTTGGCTTTAATAGTGATCATAAAAACCAAAGATAGAGAGATCTGTAACAGTGTCAAAAAAACACTGATAAAGGGGTCCTTTACCAACACTTTTTCTTATCATTGATAAAGGGGTATTTTGTCAGCACTTTTTTAGTACTGTAAAAGGTAGCCTTTAATAGCTCTAAAACAACTACTACTAAAGGCACTGCTGATAAAGGGGGATAATTTTGTTTTTTGAAAGAATCAATCATTTTATCAGTACTCCCCACCCCCTTTATCAGCACTTTTAGGCACTCCACCATTATCAGTGATATAGATAATTCCACTCTCCCGCACATGCCCCTGCCTCCATTGAGTTTCAAACTGAAGACCTCCAGCTCTTGTGCCCTCTCCTTTTCCCCTCCCCTATATTGAATTGTTTTCCATTTTATGATATATCTATATATTTATATATATATATCGTTACATTTTGTATCCATATATATATATATATATATTTCTATGTTTATTTATATATATATATATTTAAATACATATATCAAATATGTTTTTATTTGTTTATAAATACATACATACATTTATATTTGTGTGTGTGTGAATATATAAATATAAATATACATATTTATATTTATTTATACATATTATATATTAATATTTATATACATATATTAGAATATATATCTCTTTGTCAATACATCGATAAAAATATATAAACACACACATTATATATATAGTAATTGTATAGGTATAAAAATATTCATAAATTTTTATTTTAAATAAAATAGATATAAGTTTTTATTTTTATAAGCTTTATTTATAGATTAATATATTTACTATGTAAATATGTTTACACATTTATTTATAAAATTAATTTTTTTGTGTGAATATATAAAAATATGTATATTTTTTGTATATTTGATTATAAATAATTGTACAAAACAAAAAAATGATAAAACTTTAAAATCATAATATCAATATGAATATAATACCTGAGAATAAATTTAGTCTCTACTAAAAAAATATAACAAGACCCCCTTAAACGGGGCGGAAAATCCATCAAATGTTAAAAAATTGGGGTACCCTGACTAAAAACTCGGTTTTAAAGAACTTATAAGCTTTTTTGGCCTCGAAAAGTGTGATCGGGGTTTCCCTAGTTATGAGTATATATATATCATCTCAATTTTTTATTTCATATGTGGTAGAGCCCAAATGTACACCCAGATCAAATGTTATGGTCGTTTGAATTTCGACATACGTTTTGAAATTATTTTAGATATTTTCTTAATTTTTTTATTTTTTAATATCTAAATTGTTATTAAATGAATTTTACATCATAATAATTATAAAATTATTGATTAATAATATTTTTTAATTAATTTATAATCTATTTTGACTAGATATTTTATATATTAAGTGTAGATGCCTATATACCCTTATCTAAAACATATTTAAAAAGTATATATTATATTTATATCCATATAAATATATTTATATATTTATATATTATTTTTAATGAAATATAATTTTTTTAATATAACCTTTATCAATTATATTTTATTAATGCTCATAAAGGCCTTGTGATAACTAGAAAATATAAAGTAGGAACCTTATATTCAATCGTGTGAATGACGTGAAACACCAAGCATGTAAGGGGATATAATACTCTGATGCTTCAAAATATATTTACTATTTTAAATATATTTTATATATTCTATATTTCACAATTCACACAACAGAAAGTTAGCTTTTTTACATGCATGAGAGGCTCTTTTCGAAAGCCTGCACTAAACAAAAGACCAAGTTTCACTGAACAATAATATATTATTGAAATATTATTACAATAAGATATAAGATAGATTATAAATTAGTAGTTATGAATAGTAATCACTAATTATGAAAATTATGGTATACAAAAATTAAAAATTAATTAATTGGTTACCAATCAATTATAAATAAATATGTGAATCAATTAAAAATATATTGAATATTTTTATAAAAAACTATTTTTTTGCCCGAACAAGTTGTTTTACTCTTATAGATTAAAGTAATAATAATAATTGAATGATATTAATGTAATATTTATATTATATTCTCATTAAAATATTTTTTATATTCATCCAATATATTTTATAGGTATTAGATAAGAATAAACCATATTTTACACAAAAAAATCCATATTTTTTAAAAGGTAATTTTAGCACCTTTTAATGGAGAACCCATCATAAATATTACTTTTGACACTATAATTGATTTAATATGTAAAAATAAACTTCATATTTTAAATCAAAATTTAAAACTTATGGTAGGGTAATTTTTTGGTGTTTATCTGGGAATATTTATTTTCTAATGAAAAGTGAAAAAATATTGAATTTTAGTTCAAAACCATTTTTTCATCTAATTTATTTATAAGGATAAATTATGTTCAAAATTTGGTTTAATGTTTAATTGAATAATATTTTTGTAAATTAAAAAGCATTATGTCATTTGAATCAATTTTTGTTTTAAATTCACTACAAAAAACATAGTAAACTTTGGGACGTTATTACTTTAAAACCCCACATTATCCTCCCATCTGCAGTATTAAATTAAAATTATTTTTTCCCATTATGTGATTATAATTTGAAAAAATGGATTCCATATTTGTAATAATTGTAGTAAATTTTTTTAAATAAGGTCAACATTGTTTTTTTACAAAAATACTAGTGAAAGTATTTTAAACTAATTTCAATTATTAAGGAAAAATTATGCTTAATAGAGGAATAACCCTTTAACTTAAGGGGCCAAATGACATATCCACTTATCCAAAGCCCATTGAATGTACCAAATTCTTCCATTAACTTCAAATTATTGTTTTTTTTTTGAAGACTTTTTTTATTAAAAACTTGGGTACACCTAAATGTTTTTCAAACATACCATGTGAGTCCTTTTCCTCTCTTATAAAAGGCCACCACCTCTCCCTCATATTAAAACCTTTCAAGACACTTTGGATTAGCCAATATCTTCCCAAATATCTCCAAAAAATTCCTCATATATACCTATAATCCTCAGTTTTGTTAGGAATCTACCGAATTAATCCTTTGGGTACAAACCAAAAGGACTTACTTGATTTTTAAGGTAACATTATCCAACTATATCTTTTCATTACTTTACTTCTACACCCACTCAAATATATGTATTATATGATTTTATAACAAAAATATTATCCTAAATATAGTAGTATGTTGTTATTCTAATTGTTAAACCTATCCTTACACACACATCCATCTAATGGGTAAGGAACATATTGTTTCTATGTATGGCGAACTGCTGCCTCACGAAATGATGAGTTTTAATTTTTCCACTACCACCTATAATGGAGGCCATTATGATGGAAACTATTCATATATATGAAATATATTATATTTATAATATCTTTATTCTTTTGTAATTATTTTATAACAGATACGTCTAAACGTTTTGTTTTGTGTAAATACGATAACATCGCTTGTAGAAGTGTCTACTACCGCCCCCTCAATGTTATGTTATTCATTCACGTTATACATGGAATGTATTAAGGATTATATTAATAAAAATATATGACATATATGAAATAAATAGTATACTGTAATTATAATATTAATGATTATATATATCATTTACTTTTCATTATTTTAAAATATGACAATGAAATGAAAGTAGTATTCATTAGTACGTACATCCTACCATCTCCATGAAAAGTGCATTGTATTTCTTGTATATAATTATTATAGATTATTTCAAATACATATATATTAATTAAATGTGATAATTAATTCATGGTTTACATTCTAGATATGATTAAATCATGATATAATTAATGATAATAACAAGTATCATGTTAAAACATACTCGATAAAACTATGTAATTAACGCCCAAAAAAGTGAAATAAGTGGATGTTTGTAAAGAAAATGAGAAATTATATATTATACGAAGTTAATGGTATTATAAACATTATTATATTCATTATATTATTTATTAACATATTTTAAACCACTATACATGAGGCAAAAGACTATACAACAAAAAGAAAAGATATGTTATGGAATTCATGACATACTTTTCATTCCACGAGGAATACACCATATACACCACTAACTTATTTTCTATTGTGAATATTATTTACATCTTTAAACATTATATAATAAGTAATTTTAGTCATGGTATAAGAAACTTTCCTTCATGTGAATTATTATTTAAATTTTCAAGTGGAAAGGGACACTTTGTGATGTTTTAAGATTATTTTCCTAAAAAAAGTTCATAATTATTATCATTGAAATATCGCTTCCTTTTGAGATTGTTAACTTTATCATGAAACAATATCCTTATGGTACTCATATTTCAATTTATATTACCTTGAATATACATTTTCTCACATAATGGATATTATTATTATTACCTAAATCATATATCATTTTACATACGGTGTTCACTTTGACATTTAATTGATTAATGAGAAAATTATTCATAAATATATATCTTATTTTCAATATGGATACTTTTTTATAAGGCACATTGTTCATTAAATATATCCATAATTATTTTTATCGGTACGACATGGGTTGGTCTTGGTTATAGATATCCATTCGATGCTTCAGTAGTCGCATGTGACAAAACAATTGGCCAAATCAGATGAGTTTTTACCCAACATATTGTAAATTTTCTTGTGAAAGGTCATGATGGTAATGGTAACATGTACCTCAAAAACATGAAATCTAATAATAATTATTTTATAGAATTTATATTCAGTTATTATTAATCCATGAGATTTTAAATTGACATATCTATGGATGCATTTCATTATCACTCTTAATATAGTATATATCCATGAGATTATGGGTCAAAATATCTATGGAATCATTTCATTATTAGATTATTTGTTAAATAGAATGTTTTTTAGTTATTCACCTTTACATATTGATTTTTACTAATCTAAATATTTGAACGACATGTGTTAATATTTATTTACCTTTCTTTGTTCATTATTCTCATCAATTCATTATTCCAACTAATTTACTTACCCTTATTGATAATTTGAGATCACCCTTATTATGTTTCCTTTCCCTAGGTTATAAAGATGTAATATTTGAATGAGAGTTCAAGGATTCAGTTTATTTCACTTTATTATATATCATGATTTCTTTTCTTTTTCTAATGTATTATGGGAATAATTTACGTAATATAGATTATCAAAACTGCTAAACTGATTGGTCTTTCAGTATTTATTTCATTTTCATCATGAAAATGGAATAAAATACTGCACAGGCTCTAGGCCTCTGGGGTCGGGTTGTTAACGGGCCCCCCTTTATGATATATTTTTAAAAAAAATCACTAATAAAGGGGGTATTTATCAACACTTTTTTACAAGCATTAATAAGGGTACCCATTTAACTATAATTTTTTAGCGATGTTAAAGACCCCCTTTAACTTGCTAGAAAGCGGTGTTAAAGCCCCCTTTTAACAGCACTTTTTCTATCACTGAAAAAGGAGGTCTTTAACAGTGCTTTTAAATCCCTAGAGATAGAAAACCCTAGTTTTGTAGTAGTGTGTGTGCATTTTATTCCTTTCTTGACCAATTTCTTTCCTTGTACGTTTTCCTTTTATTAATAAAATTAGGGTAATGGGTTTGTTTTCCAAATCCATGACTATGTCATCTTGGTATATATAATTTTAAATAAATATATAAAAAAATATTTGAATATATTTATATATTTTTTATATAATTATATATATTTATATAATAAAATTATAATAAATATATTTATTATAATTTTATAATTATAATTATGTATATATTATTTATAATTATAAATATATATATAATTATAAATATAAATATATATATATATTTAAAAATATTTTTATATAATTATAAATAATTTTATGTAATTATTTATATTTATATATTAATATATATTTTAATAATTATAAATATAATAAATTAATCTATTATTGTGATGATAATTGTTAATATTTTTTTTATTTTTAATCAATGCACTAGACATGATAGAAATTATATAGGGGATGATAATCATCAACCTGATGAGGCACTGCATGAGACTGCAAATGATGTTCTTGTCCAGTGTGTTGTACTAAAGGACTACCCTTCACAACCTGAAGGGCAATGTTGCATTATATAGCCAGTGACAGTGTACTTATCATGATAAGTTCCATATAAGGATGGGTCTAGGGAATCTAATTATCAATTGACAATGAATAATTATCAAGATATTAGAATAATTTTAGTTTTTCAAGAATTTCTTGTAAATGGGGTAATATCATAGATGATGGAAGTTATAATGAGAAGATAATGGTTTTATTGGACCCCACTCATCTCATGACTCCAGGTAGTGCTTCCAATTTTTCTTCTAAGGGTGTTTTCATAAATTGAATGGGATAGATGGTCAATATTTAAGTATTAAATATGGTCCCACCAAAAATAATGTCACAAGAGGACTATTCTAATTTTTTAAGGAATTTTTCTACCAAAACATCTTCCTTGGAATCAAATATCAAGCTCACATTGGAGATGGAAAGATTCAATGCAGTGATCCTTAGTATTCTCAACCAAGGTAATTCATATTTGGAGTGGGAAAATACAAATGAATTTGACTCTGACTATGAAAATGATCCTACTTGTAATAGTTATTAAACCACATTTTTGAATGAGGGAAGGCCTCTTTGTTTTACCTCCTATGTTCCCTTGTTATGTTTTTCTTTCATATTTCGATAAAAACCCATGAGTTTTTCTTCTATCTATATGTTTTTTGTATATTTATTATCTAAATATATTTACTATAATTTTATAATTAATTAATTAATTTTTTTTTATTTATATATACAATTATAAATAAGGATATTTAAAAATAAATATTGTTATAAATATTTTTTTGTATTTACCAATATTTTTATATATTTAAAAATATAAATAGTTTGTTCCTAGAAGGTTGATGTCAAATCCTCTTTATTAAAATAGAATAAAAATTAATAGCGCAAAGCATATGAGGAAGAGTCATATTTGAAAGCTCTTCCCTCATTCAAACAACAAAAAGACAGATAAATCATCAAAGATCATATTCCAAATGATTACAACCACCAAATTTCTCATCCC
The DNA here is from genome assembly GCA_963277665.1 of Viscum album. Classification (NCBI taxonomy): domain Eukaryota; kingdom Viridiplantae; phylum Streptophyta; class Magnoliopsida; order Santalales; family Viscaceae; genus Viscum; species Viscum album. The sequence continues at coordinate 420,322,684 of OY728128.1, forward strand.
AGTTAGATTCATATGCTAATGAACTGAAGAAGTTATCCTGAGGATTCCACCCATTTGTAAGAGATGTCGAATCATTTCTCATTGTGTGCTTAATATGGGAGAAATCAGTCTATGGTATTGATATCTTCATTATGGAGAATGAGAAACATTCAACCTCCTTCACCTTAACTTTAGCAATAATGTCTCTAAATGATCTCTTTGGAGATGGGTCATCTTCCTCCATATCAATCCATTTTCCATCAATCTTATTATGTTTCCAATGATCTTTATTCTCTTTAAAAAATTGAGAACCTGTAAAGGAAGAGTCATTAAAATCTACATCCATAAGGTGTACATTAAGTACTTCTTTTCTAATAGGTCCCAAAGCGCTCCCTGAAGCTAGTGCCCGCAAAGAGTCTTTTACCTATCCAAAATAAAAACTAGAGGTTAGTTGAACACTTTTATTTCCCTCATAATGAAGTTTTACTAAGCTAGGCCTTATACTAGACTCTAACAACTTACAAGGACTATAATCCACCACTAAGGCTTTCCTTCTAGTCTTGTTATGTAAAGACTCATGAGAGATTTATTTAATCTATATAGGAGGTCCAGAATTCTGAGATAACGACAAGCCTTCTCTTATGATAGAAGATCCACCCTTAAATAATTCTGAATTTATTTCCACTAGAGACATCCCAATCCTAACCTACTCACTACCCAATATTTGTACATATTTCTGAATGGAGGAGACAAGTCCAGATGACATGCAAGTAGATACTGAATCATCTATTGAGAAAAATGGCACATTAGAAGACTACTATGGAATTGAGGTTTTAGCTCTAACTCTTGCATCCTCTCTTTGTGAAATCACTATGAGATCCTGACTGACATGGACATCAGCATAGCCAATATTCTACTGAGGATGTCCAAACTCTTCATAAATATTACCACTATGTCTTATTTTAGTTTTCTTCCTCTAGTGAGCCACACCATTCCCAAATAATGAACTACAATATAAATAAATTCCCCTCCTAATGTTATAATTAGAAAGAAAAAAATTATTGAAAATAGAACCCAATTTTGGTAGATACTTATAAAAATCCTAAGAATTAATTCATCATAATGAGTGGCCAATAATTTTTTTTAGTAAGCAGTGAATTCATATCCTCTTCAACTAACACCCTAGAGAAATACCCATTCCTAGCATGTTTGGTCTTCGAATCCATTTTGATAGGTACACAAATTGAAGAAGCAATTTCATATAATATTTTTGGATTCCACAAGATCCAATTTAATACATATATATTAACACAAACTTGAAAAAATTGTTTTTTATTTTTAAAGGATTGAAACTAAAACTCCACTCTTAAATATATAACATTCCTGGTTTAAGAGACACCAATCCATAGCCCCTTTCTCTTCTTTTGAGTTACTCAGATGGAAACAAGAATTGAGAAATATAGTCTCTGTGAGAAAACATCTCCAGTTAGAGTATCCCAATAATGAGGATAAATGGTGAATAAAATCATAAAATTTACTTGGATTTTCACCTCTCAGCTGAATAACTCAACTGTAGGATTTGGGTGTAGCGGAAGTGTGGGAGTGGCGGTTTACAACTTTTATTTGTTTCATGAATGATGACCAGTATGAGATCAATGGTGGTAAACATTGTAGTCTACAGAATGGATCAATGTGATTAGACAAGGGTAATCACATCAGAACCATAGATTGAGGAGGTCAACAAACATTGTTTATAATTAATTTAATTAAATAACTAATTACATCTAAATAATTATTTATTCATTTGATTTGTTTGATGATAGAACATCAGTGCACCATCATTTCATTGTAGAAACCATGCATATATTTCCTCTAGCAGTGATCTACACATTTTTCGTGAATCTATTGACATCATAGAAGGAGTCAGCTGTAGCTAGCACGAATGATCATTGTACTTGAATTTTCCACCTTTGATCACATTAATAATATCTTTTAAGGAATTCTCCTTGATTCATTGGAGGATGACTGCTCTCCATTATTGCGAGCATTCTTATAGAATAGAGCTCTCTATGTTTGATAGGTTTTCTCTAAATCAGTTGTTCACAATTGAATTGGATTATGAGAAAAATATCATAACTCAATATTATATTGTTATGGTTAAAATAAAATAATTTCACAAGAAAATTTATTATTTATTTAATCCTAGATATATCCCATGTCAAATAATAATAGTAATATTATTATTTCTTGACATGCGCTTAACTTGAAAATTATAATTTAATGATATTTATCTAAAAAATATTCATTATTCATTATTTCTAATTGGACCATTAAACCTGGTCTTCCATTCCTCTATAATATTTATTGGGCCTTGAATAATTCCTATTTATTTATTAAATAAATATCACATCATTATTCATTAATAAAAAATAAATAATACATTCACTAAATAGTAAATAAATATTTATTAAATATTCTCCTCATAATATACACACTTGAATAACTAGTGAAGGAATAAATGAAATCAGGAATACATAAATAATTATTAAACCAGGGTCAGTTATAATAGTTATTCAACTTTTTCAATAATAAATAATAATATATTATTTAAATGAGATTCTAGATACACTTTGAATGAGACACTCTAGGCCCCTTTCTGAATGGCATTAGACGAAGCAGACTAAATTCTAAGGATAGAATCTAGAAACAGGTTAATCACCCATAAAGAAATAATTTAATGATGTAACAATATGTCACCTCATATGGACACTCAATGTGTAATATAATTCCTTTATCACAATATCTCTTATCAAGAAAGTTTCATTCTAGTTCCATCAACTTATGTGCTCGACATCCCTTTCTTTAACATTCTAGAAATAGAACATTCCTATAGAACACCATGGACATGGATTTATTTAGGCTATATAATTTCCATCAAAGGGAATGAGATGTTAGATTCTATTAATGAATAAAATGGATAAATTATTTCTCAAGATATTAATTAATGAAATATTACTCATGACACACCCAACATATCCTACCACTCCGCAAACATTTGTTAATAGAGTTTTCATTAATAAATCAATGTATGTGACTCATAATACTCATTAATATTAATCTTTAAGTCTAAGGACCAGTACACATGTCAATATATAGGAACATCTAATGACACTTGTAAATGTAGATTTCCTTCTGGCAGGCCCCATTCTCATAATATCATAGAGGATATTACCAATGGAATAAACCATGAGAAGGTGCCTAAAAGTCCAATGCATCTCCACACCTGTTATTATGTATCATTTGTTTCCTTCAAATGATATCATCTTGTCGTAGAACATATATTCAAGAATAGTTTCATAGCACTTCTGGGTTCTCATAATAACAGGGAGCTGATATGACCTTTTAATGCGACAGCTACTCATAGAACATTGTCACATAATATGACATGTATAAGAACCACCATATTGTGATAAATAGTTAATTAATATACAAACAATGAATAGGTGATTATCATAATGTACAATGAAGTTGGTTCTAGGGAATAAACCCGAACTAACTCCCATTTTCACAAAAGATAACTTCTATCAACTTTAAGTCCGCTAGCTCTCACATGATACTCCTACTTCTATTGAGATAGGCCTTTAGTCAATGGGACTTCCACTTTCTCTTCCGTGGGTACTCCTCTCACTACAACATCACCCCTTTCATAAAAATCCCTCAAGAGGTGATACTACTAAAGTATGTTCTTTTTCCATTTCTGTGACATTGGATCATTTACAAGAGCCACCGCAACAGTATTATCACAATACAATGTTATAAGGACTTTAATATTAGGTACCACATCATGATGCTAGAAAAAATTACAAATCCAAAAGTCTTACTTGGATGCATTAGAAGTATTTATATTCTATGACTCTGCTATAGAATTATTGGCAACTAGATGCTTTGAACTCTTCCAACTCACAACTACTCTTTGGAGATATAAAATATATCCTGATTGCGACTTTAGATCATTTTGATCTATTTGAAAACTAGATTCAGAATAATCCCTGATGACCAACTCCTCGTCTCCTCCAAACACTACGAACATATCCTAATTTCTTCTTAGATACTTTATGATATACTTAATAGTAGTTCAATGTTGTTCTCCTGGATCTGCTTGATATCATAGTACCATTCTCAATGCATATAAATCATCATGTCTAGTATATAACCTGACATACATGATTTATCATGTCACTGAAGTATATGGGACCTAACTGATTCCTTATTTATCTTGTTGGGTCAAAGGATGCATTTTCTTAGAAAGATGTAAAACATGTGACACTTGAACAAATCATCTCTTGGATTATTCCATTCTAAATCTCTTTAGTATCCAGTCAATAAATTTACTTTGACATAGTATAAGAAACCTCTTAGATCTATCACGAATGATATTGATACCAATAATGTAGACTTCTTCACTAAGTCCTTCATGGAGAAGAACTTGTTCAATTTGTCCTTAACAGTCTGTACGGCAGGTAAGTCATTTATAATTATCAATAGGGCATCAACATAATCTTCTAAGATAATGACCGCATTCCCACTAAACCTTTTATAAATACATGGGTCACATTCATTCTTAATGAGACCAAATTATTTTATAGCATCAATGAATCAAATGTTCCCTGACCTAGATGCCTACATCAATTCATAAATGGATCTCTATAACATGAAAATCATTTGGTAGTCACCTAGTGTCACAAACCCTTCTTTTTGTTCAGATAGACATCTTCTTGAAGTTTCCCATTAAGGAATTTATTATTTACATTCATCTTCCAAATCTCATAATCAAGGAAAGATTCTATTGAAAATATGGCTCTCATGGATTTAAACATGGAAACTGGTTAAAAGGTTTCATCACTATCAATTCCTTGACAGGTTTTGTACCATTTATCCACTATCCTTGCTTTATAGGTCTGTATTTTACCTTCAATTTCCAATTTCACATTTAAAACCCATTTTCATCCAAAGGGTTTTACATCAACTAGTGCATCTACACGAATCCAAAATTGGTTCTGATACATGGAATCCATCTCAGAATTCAGAACATCTAGATATCATGAATCTTTTTAGCTCTCTACTTCCTCCTTGTAGAAGATATGATCATTATCATCTACCAATAATGAATTACTGTCCATTGCGACTAGAAAATGATATCTCCCTAGTTCTCTTACCTCTCTTGGACTCTTACATAGTACTTTTTTTTTTCAGAAACAACTTATTCTATGAGGACCTGTTGAATCTATACATGTACCACCTATTTTTTATCATGATAATCAACTTCATCAAAATAAATATTTCTCCCACTATCTTTTTTGAGGATTTTCTCCATCTCAAGAAAGATGGGTTGTTTAGAGATAGTAACTTTTTTTTCTGAGGTGCTGTATAGGTACTATCATTTTGTTTCCTTTGTATACCCTATAAATATACACTTCATTCCTCGGCATGCTAGTTTTTATTCCAAAGTAGCCTTAAAACACATGGAATCTTCATACTCATGTATATGAAAAATGGGATTATTTATAATCCATAGCTTGAAGAGAATTCTATTTTCCACATTATTTTATACTTGGTTTATTGTGTATTACACCGTTTATAATTCATATCCCCAAAAGGATAATGAAAGATTATCATGACTCATCATGAACCTTACCATGTATAATAAGTTATGATTCATTTTTTCACTAACCCCATTCCATTTAAGTATATAAGGTGGTGTGAGTTGAGATAAAATATCAAACTCTGGTAGAATGTCAATGAACTCTTAGTTAAGATATTCACTACCACAATCTGATTGAAGCTTCACTATCTTCTTACCAAGTTGATTATCTAATTCATGATTGAATTCATTAAATTTCTCAAAGGACTCAGAGTTATAACTAATTAAGTATACATATCCATATCTACTCAATTCATCAGTAAAAGATGTGATGTAATAAAATCCCCTTCTAGATTCTACTGGGGTGGTTCTATACACATCATTGTGTACCAATCCTAGATTGTGTGTGGCCCTTTCACACTATCCACTGAATAGTGGTTTGGTCATTTTACCTTGTAAACAAGAATGATATTTATCAAGTGGTTTTATCTCATAAGAGTCTAAATAGTCATCTTGAAATTGCATTGAGAAATGCTTCTTGTTTACATGACAAAGATGGTGATACCACAACTGGGTGTTATCTGAGTCGTGTGAACATGATTCATTATTGATTTCCAACACTCTGTTATCGTAATTTAATACATAAAGAACATTATTTAAATGTTCAATTCCATAACATATGTTGTCATTATAAAAGACACATATTTTATTTAAAAGCATTAAAATAAAACTATCTGTATCTAAACATGACACAAATATTATGCTCTTGGTAACTATAGGTACATAAGAACAATATCTTAAAACCAAAATCATTCATGTTGGAAATTAATTGTCGTAGTCACCAATGGCCAAATCAGCTGACCTTGCACTATTGGAAACTCACAGATCAACCTACCCTTGGAAAATTTTCATAAATCTACTTGGATCCTCCATTGGGATATATATATATATGTGAGCACCACATGCTGTATCTAATACCCAATGTGTAAAAATGGAAATAATCTTCTTCATAATGAACGAACCATTAGCTTCTCCATTATTTTATGTTCGATTCCTCTTATGGTGGCCTAACTCTCCACATAAAAAATATAATACATCCTTTTCCATTCCGTTCCTTTGGATCTTTTTATTCTTGGATGGATGGTGCATTGGATATTTAATCTATTTATAGGTATTGGGCCTCTTTTTCTTGTTCTTCCCTTTATTATTCACCATAAGGACTATGCGTTTTTCATTCCCCATGTCCATATCCCTTTGGAAAATTAAATTAATATGTTCCGTAAGACTCTTCTCATTATTAACCATATTGTAATTAAAAATAAAGTTGGAGAGGGTATTGGGTATTGATGAAAGTATGAGATATGTATGTAAATTATTTGAAAATTTAATACCTATGATGTCCAGCTATTAAATGTAGCTGATAAGATTAACAACATGAGGCCCAGCTGGCACAGTCTGTCTATGCGTAATCATGAAAAATGCATTTGATATCTCCTACCTCTCTTGTCTTGTCTTCTCTTTAGGGAGATCCCTAAGGCGAGACATCACGCTATAGGAATCCATATCCTCGTGTTTCCTTAAAATATTGTTGGACATTAACGATAGCATGAAGAACTGAACATATTCCAAATCATTCAGATGATTCTCATAGACAGATATCTTTTTATCACATGCCTCCTTTCAAGGCACAACTGGAAAAGGTTCTTCCAACGCATATAGTTTCCTTTCATGGTGAACGACGACACATAGGCACCTTTTACATTCATGAAAATTAGGTTCTTTGATAGGGTTTTCCTTCTCATGTATGGATAACAATGATATGTATGATTCTATTTTATTATTGTTTCTAAAAAATAAGAGGATCAAAATTTTAGTACTTTATCTAATAAAATTTAGAAAAATAAATTTTATATTTATTAGTCTCCCACTATTTTATCGAATAACTAGGGACGAAATAAATGAGATCAATAATACATGAATAATAATTAAACCACAATTGGGAATAATATTTATTTGAATTTTTAAATAATAAATAATAATATATTATTTAAATGAGATTCTAGATACACTTAGTGTGTGACCCTATATGACCCTTTCTCAGTGGCATTAGCTGATGTAGCCTAATTTTTAAGGTTGGAATCTAGAAGCATGACCAAGAACCCATATAGAAAGAAGTAAATGATGTATTGACATGTCTCCTCCTACAGATTCTCACCGTGTTAGACAATCCCTTTGTGGTAATATCTTTAATTGGGCAGGCTGCATTTCAGTGTTATCAACCTATGTGCACGCCATCACTTTTTCTGACCTTTTAGAAATAGAAATTGTCTATAGAACACAATGTTCATGGATTTATTTAGGCTATATAATTTTCATCAAAGTTCCTAAGATATTAAATTCTATTAATGAACAAAATGGGTATGTCTTTTCTCACATTATTCAATAATGAAATATTACTCATGATGTACCCATCATATCATACCTTTCTGTGAACATAATTCATCATAGTCTTCATTAATAAATCAATGTACATGACTCATAGTTCTCATTAATATTAATCATAAAGTATAAGGACAAATACACACGTCCGTAGATAGGAAAATATAATGAAACATATAAATGTGGATTTCCTTCTACAGGGTCATGTTCTATTAATATCCTAATGGATATTACTAATGTAATAAACAATGAGATGATTCCTCAATTTCATATAAGTCTCTACTAATAATATCATGTATCATTTTTTCCCTAAAATGATATCATCCAGCCATAGAACATATTTTCAAGAATAGTGTCGTAGAACTTTCAGGTTCTCATCATAGTAGAGAACTGTTATGACCTTTTACTGTGACAACTAATCTTAATACATTATCATATACTATGTCATGCAAAAGAAAAATCATGATTTAATAAGTAGATAATTATTATTCAAAACAATGAATACGTGTTCATCATAATGTACAAAGACCTTGGTTCTAGGGCACCAACTCCAATATCCGCCAATAATGGAAAACTGAAATTTACCTAGCCTTTCAAAAATTGAATCTCATCTCACATTCACCTAGGTGATGGATCATCCTTTTATAACCTTACCATAACACACATTTTTTAGGGATATGATTAACCTTTGATTCACCAGATCCCTAATGCCTTGAATCGCATCACTTGGATGAACAGAGCCTCGAGGCATGGACTAATTCTCAAGAAAAGGCATATTTTGATGTCTTCTATGAGAGATATAATCATAACGATGGAGATTCACACTCCTCAGAAGAAAATATCCTAGTAAATGAGTTATATGGTACGTCTCTTCTTGATTGAGGCCATTGTAGGAATGGTCCAATTCATGACACTTCTGGTCCTTTTGTATTGTTTTTTATGGGCCATTTTTTGTCATTTTTCATGTGTTCCTTTTCCTGTAAAGGGTTTTTTCCCACATGTGGATGGATATGAAGTTTTATTGGGGGATATGATGGTATTGGACACTGTTGGGGTAATGATATTGGGTACCATGAGTACTTTATGGTATGGGACACTTGTAGTGAGCATCTCTCGCTAATGATGTGCTAACACTGACACCACTGACGACAGACATCAGGGTTGACCTTGATTGTGTGTGTGATGAGGTTGATAGGCATGAAAAAATCCTCAGTACGAATGATATAGCATCCAAGATGATTTCCTCATGTGTTCTATTCTTTGTGAGCCTAATTGAAGCGGTCGGGTGTGTGAGATTTTTGAGGTTAGCAACATTCGATTAGATCATGGCTGCTTTTGATAGTAATGGTGTTTTTGGGACTTTGGTCCATTTGATGTGGGTCTTCGTGGCTTTTATATGGGTCTTGGGACTTTCTTTTTGGTTTTTATTGTTGGGTTTGTCACATTCATGTTTTTGTGACATTTTATGAGTAACATTCTGTGTATTTGTTGTACTTTTATATTATTTACTCTTTTTTTTTGGTCTCCCATGCTCGGTACCTGAACATTCCTGGTATATACATGCATTTTTTATTAATGTATATAAATAAACATTAATCTTTGAATATTAATATGATAATTCTATATATATTAATAATTTTTTATTTAATTTTTTTATCACAACTATGAATAATGTTAATAAAGAACCAAAATTATCGATGCTTTTAACTAGCAGTGACAAATGTTATCCTTCTATCTGCGCTTTATGTTTAGCACTGATAAAACTCATCACTAACTAAGGTGAGATCTTTGGTAGTGGAAACCCTTATATAATTCCCAGAGAACTCCATATCCCATCCTAAAACCCCTGAACATGAAGCACCACTCAAAAACATTTAAATTTAGAGTATATCGAAACCTAGAGGGTGTTGCACACTACCACATAGTCATCTCTATCTGAGCAATTAAAGTTAGACTTCTGGAATCACTAATTTTGAAAAATAGATTTCATTAGTTGGAAAATTGTTTTCACAACCAAACCTTACAAATACTTCTAGAAGAAAAGGAAATTAGTCCATTTATGGTCGAAATTACATTGCTCGACCCAAAATATGATTATAGAACCACTTATCCTAACAAACATATATGATATGTAATATATTTTTGTGTCTGTGTGTGTTCCCGTAGTCATATATATTTATATAAATCAATTTACATTTGAATTTAGTTATTTATTTATACTTATATTAATACATTGGGACACACACAAATATGAATGTGTGTGTGCATAATATTTTTCCAAAAACAATATTTTTATTATAATCAATATATTATTTTCTTAAATTATATTCATATAATTTATATATTTATATTTATCTATATATTTTATATATATTCAATTATTTTTTTAATTTTAATTATCATTATAAACATTATTTTACTTAAAATATATATATTTTTTATTACAAATAATATTGTATCATTAATATGTATAATTTTATATATTCGTAAAATAGATACACATTATATTTAAATATTTAAATATTCTCTCTATATATATAGAAAATATATTATAAATCAGATAAATATAAATGATTTTAACATAGATAAAAAATTAAAAAATATATTTACTCATATAAATATATTGAAAATTACATTAAAATATAAAAACTATTTATACATAAATATATAAATTATAATTTTCTAAAATTGATATATAATATAATTATAGTTATTATAGATTTTTTCTACTAAATATATAATTTTCATAATTTTTTTTATTTTATAATATTAGTTGACTATGTACATTTAATATATTTATTTTTATCAATTTATATATTTCCCAATTTTTTCACATTTAATTATCATTTTATAATTCATTTTTAGAAAAATATTTAGTTCTTATTCAAATTATATTTTAATAATGATATATATATATATACAAAAACATTTTATTTGTATACATTCATTATTTTAATATAGGTAAATGCTAAATGTATTATAAATTTGATACATATAAATAATTTATTAATATCCGAAATATTGTAAGTAAAGGAAACAAAAAACACACTCACGGACCAGTGATGACAAGCCACACTTCTTCCAAGGGTTGAGTCACTCCATATCCAACTCATTAAAATATTTATTACCCGAAGGACCCACATTTGATGGCCTAATGTCACTTGATGTGTGACTGCCATACCACTTGCATTGTGCTACAATGTTTCCATATCCCCACTAAGGATCTAAAATTCTAGACATAAATGGCCCGTAAATCCCACCTAGGGATACTTTTGGGACATGAACTTTGGTTGAATATAGAATTATGGGATGACATTACCACTCAGGAAATCCTCTGATTGCCTATAGAGTATGGGTTATGAGTTTATTGGTAGATCCGACACCACACCTTTCTTAGAACTTACCTTACACCCTGGGTACAATCTATCCCCGGATAAATTTATATTGTTGGGTGAGAATGTGTAATTAATTAAATGTCATTTCAATATTTAAATATATAATGTAGATAGATACATTCCCATATATATTCATACACATTAATATGATTATTGTTTATATCTTAATATTAATATAAATAATAGAAACACATCTATATATGTAGTTGTTTAGATATTAAATATTTATATATATAAATAGATGAATTACTTAAATATGATTTTTTTATGTAAATAAAATTTATATATCTCTAAAAATTGGCTTTTAGATGGAATCTTTATTTCACACATATGTTTTGAGAAGAAACTCTCTAAAATAAGCTATATGTGAGAATAAGGTTATCTTCCTCTTAAATATATTCTTATTTTATCTTATGTACCGCCATCTTTATTTGAGGTGAATAAATGATATTGGATGCATGGTTAAATTATACATTTTATCCTTAGGATAAAATAAACACATCATAAGATATTTAACATTGAAAAGTCATGTTGCAATTGATATGGTAAAATTATTTATATTTTTATTTTCCAAATAAGAATTCGACAGTATTCCCCACACTTATACAGATGATCTGTTCTAGAAAAATGTGGTGCATTGGTTTTTTAGTTTTTCCTATATTCCCCACCTGATCCCACCCTCTGTATATATACATTGGATAGGGAAGGTGAATGCACAAATAGAAAACATGAACTAATTAAATAATTTGTAACTGAGTATTAAGTAATAGTAATTTCATTACAATTTGGTGGTGGAGAAAAATTAATGAATTAATTAATATATTACGATTAGTTGAAAACATGAACTGAACTTCAAATTGCCATAAATTTTGACACAACTGACCATTTGGGCTCTATTAGATATCAAACTAAATATTGTGAATATCTCTACATTTTCCTGACCTAGAGGAACCCCCCATAAGTGTTATTCTTTGTAAAAAAGGGCCATAAAGTCCTCCAAAACTGATTTCCAGTTGGGATACCCATATTTTTCATCATTCGATGGAATTTATGATTCATTTAAGAGGGTTTTATTGCCCTTTTTCTATGTAGAATTAATTTGTTCTGAGGGATTACTTTCATATTTATATATATATATATATATTATGGTGTTCAAATAATAACATTTTTTATATTGTATGGTTATTTATAATTAAATATATACCTATATAATTTAGAGAACATCTGATTTCCAAATTATCGTTAAGCTTTGGATTAAGGTGAAGGGGCTAATTGTGTTTTTGGATCTAATGTGGACAAAATATAGCTAATGGAATTTAAGCTATCACCTTGTGAGTTTTCATTTATTGAAAATGAAGGTAATTGTATTGCCAATTTTATTACCACTTTACGGGGTGGTTGGGACCCATTTTATTGGTTTTCTTGGTTTCCTCTAATGTTGTTTAGTGTTACATTTTATAATATTTCCATATATGTCATACCATTCCTTTTAATATATATATATATACATGCATATATATGTAAATATTTGTATATAATTAGATAAAAAAATTTAATTGTATAAATAAATATTTAATCATATTTAAATATAAAATAACTTTTTAAACATTTAAATCATATGTAAATAAAAAATAATCGTCAATTATATTTAAAATAAAAAAACCACCTATTTTATTTTCCATATAATAATTAATTAATATGTCTATACCAAAAAAAATTTATATATGTGTTCCTACAGATTCTTATATATTTTAAATGAATAAATATTAAAGTGGTGCCTTGGATTTTGAGTTTGTTTTATTTTCCCCACACGATCCCACCCTTCACACATATTTACATTAGAGATGGGAGAAATTGCGCAATCAAAAAACCCAAATGAAAGTATGTCCCATTCATTGAGAAAGAAAAATAAATCATTTGGAAAACACATGAGATTATTTTAACACAAAAATTATGTTAAACCATTGAAGTTATAAATAATGTAATGAAAAAGAAAGATTCACACAACTTGAAGGAAAAAAAATCGGGTTTTATTATGATTTAGATCATAAAATTAACAAATATTTTTATATACGTGAAATAGTAGGTTATTTTCTTACATAATTGAATATGCGAGGCAAAACCAGTTTCTTTTAATTAAAATAAAGAGTGAAAATTCATGGGTTAACACACTTCGAATCATATTGTGCAGTAAAAAAAGGAAAAACATATCGGCATTAGGGAAAGAGTGGATCCATGATAAGAGTGAGTGAGGTGTTGTGATCACATTGGTGGCCAACGTCCTCCCGGGGCTAGGTAGTCTCAGAAGAACCAGTGAAAGAGAATGGTTAGGGAGGGTCCAGTGGTGGCCACTAATCTACAATTGATTTTATGGAACATCGTGTACAAGAGTAGCAGGAAGACAGAGAGGGGAAAGGTTTGCGGTGAGGCCATGAGGTCTGGTATGAATAAAACCACCAGGACTTCGACCCAAATGGATTTCATGGATCCAATGTAGTGGGAGGAGAGTGGTAGATTTCCAAGGATAAATAGCATTGAATGGATGAAAAGGGTCAGGAGAAGGAGGTTCATGGTAGTGGGGTGGGAGACAAAAGTATACACCATCTCGCTTTGGTACTTTACCTGATAAAGACGGATGATAATGTGGAGAAGGCTGATGGAATCCATCTTCCGTCAAGAAATAGAGATAAAATTGTCAAATAATGATAAGGCTATATAAGTATATTGTGTGGTCTTGGTCTCAATCCTCACAATTAATAGATTTCCATTTGTTTCTGAAAACTCAAATAGGTGTTATAATATTTATAAAAAGGATATAAGCTTGGGCATCCTAATCCAAAAAATAAAAGTGACTGGACATGCTATATACAGTGTGGAACATTGGAAGATGATCTAGCTTTATGATTATTCTAAAAGGTATTAAATTTATTTTTTATAATACAAACTCATCAACCCCTAATTACACAATAGATATCTATTTTTTTCTTACACAAACACACATGTATTTTATAATTACATTCATATATATTACCATAATTATGTACAAATACAAATATCTATTTATTCATGTTACTATTTTCATGTACATGCATACACCATGAAAATAAATAATTATTTAACAATATAAATAAACATATGTATAATTAGACATACAATTGAAATATTATTGTATATAATATTGAATGTATTTTTTATACACTTTGTAAATTAATTATTTTTTTATACCAACATATCAATAAATATATCTAAAAATTTATGATCACCTACACGCACAGATATATATATATATCAATGAATTCATGTGTGTGTGTGTGTGTGTCTATATAATTAATTCTTACATAATTATGTACACACATATAGATAAATATATATAAAAATTAAGTGTTATATATACCATATAAAAAAATTAAAATTTAAAATACACTTATAATATTTGTATATATTTTCAAAGATGTATAATTGAAAATAATTACACTATTATATTTATATGTATGCATGTTTATATCTATGAATATTCATGTACATGCCCTGATATAGATATTTCTTTTAACACTGCATAGAAACGACTTTAAAAGCACTAAAAACTATGTTGTCTTTGACACTGTTAAGGGGGGACCCCTTTATCATCAGTGATAAAGGGTGGCCTTTATCTGCACTAATAAAGGCCCAACCTAGTGCAGTGTGCTTCTTGTATAACAACACACTACAACAAATACCTATAACCTGTCTGAAAAATATATAATTTAATTGAAATAGAATTTACATCATGAATACAAAACAAAACACTACTATATACATCTCAAACAATGTTTTTTATAAAAAAAATTCAATTACTATCCACAATCATTTAAAAACATTAATGTTTTATTTTATTTGGCTCACTTGATCCCCTCTAAAAGAAGTCCACCCATGGTATCAGCTGCAAAAAAAATATCCTCAGCCTTAGAAAAAAATCCAACTATATAAGAAAATAAATATTATGTTAGTGCTATATATTTCCCCTTAATTTCATACTTTAACTTCCTTCAATATAATTTTATAGGATTTATTTATAAGGAATTATGGGTGTTTAATTTTAATGGGGTATATACATGCATGGAACTAGTCACATGGGTTTTATTTAGTTTTAATGTGATTATTTGTTCTCTAGAATATTAGATTTTCATACATATATTATTTGTTTACCTAGACCATCTATTAACCAACATCCAATGGTCATGTTTCATCTTGGGAGTGTTTATTTCACTCTGCTTCGATCTTTCGCGCCACCGTCATACCAATCCTAGGGGGACACTTGTCTCTTACGATGTCTTACATTTAGTTATGTGAATCATCGACCTAATATGGGCCTTCCATGCAGTTGTGATCCTAGAATTCTACATATGTTTACTAACACTCCCTATAACAGCACGATTTCCCCACTGGTCACTTGGATTTGATCTATCTATTTTCTCAAAGTGGCGCCTTTCATCTGGTTCAGTCAATGGCTTCTTAGTGAGTAGCTCCTTCTCTATGCAGATGTATTCTTAGTGTAGAAGATAGATACTAAGGTTATCATGCCTCCCACACTGCCCATCTTTGAGTTCATTTAACCTCCTAGAACTAAAGTACATATCTGGTGGATACTCGGTGGAGATCATCTCATTTATGGGTATAACACGACTACACATCAAGAAGCTTCACCATCTCAATTTTCTTTTTATCATGACCATGTTTATGTTTAGTTTCATGGATATATAGTGATCTATTATTTTCTTTGATTTATAGATTTGTATCCTCCTTGGGAATGTGTGTGAGTCCGTCTAGGAGTGGATGACGTTGAAACTACGTGGCAGGCTTCACCACTACCACCTAGTTCAACAAGGCCGACCTATTCAGATAGTTTATCTAGTTCTTATTTTATTCTCTTTTAGTCTGTATTTTATTTTCTTATTTCATGCTTTAAAAAAAGGATTACATGGGTGGTGTTCTCTCCATTCTTGTAGGATCACTCTAATCCAAAGAATGTTATATCCAATTCTATTTCGTTTCTTTACTTTTGTTTTCATTATTCAAGAAGCTTTATTATTTAATAAACTCATTCTAGTTTTCTATCTCTTATTGATCATTTGAACATATCAAATAATCAACCCAATAATACACAATAGTGGATCTTGGATGTTCTAGGTTTTAATTGTTTAATCCCAAAAAGTTCTATGAGAGCCTATTGTAATGTTCATAATGGGTTCCACTAAATTATATATTGATAAATTTTATGGTGAAAATGATTTGAATATTTGTAGAATTAAATTGATAGCCTTACTGAACCATAATGATTTAATTGATACCCCTGCTGGTGCTAGAAATAAAATCACAACCCTTGCACTGGATGGGTAGAGTACCACCACATATATTGATGTCCCTGAAGAAACTCTTAGAAAAGCCTATCATTTGTTCCTTTTAACATTAGAAGATAATTTCCAGAGAGAATTTTCATACGGATCTTCTTCTACTAGTTTATGGTCTAGTCTTGAATCTCGTTATATAAATAAGTCTATTGTAGGTAGTTTATACAAACAAATGAGATTGTGTATTTTAAAAAAGCAACTAGGAACTACAATCCAGATTATTATTTATGAATTTAACAGTGTCTTGTAAAATCTAGAAAACATAGACATTAAATTAGAATATGAAGACTGGTCCATTATATCATTAACTTCAATTTATGATTCCTTTAATTTTGTTAAAGACTCTATGATGTATGGTAAAAATAATCCTACTCTTGAAGAAGGTTAATATTCTTTACTCTCCAAATAAATTCAAATGATGGTAAGTGTTAATTTTGAGGTTCAGGGTTTAATAAATAGGGATAGAAGTGAGTTTAGAGGCATAAGTGAGTCCAAGGGTAGGATAAAGTAAAGGGTCCAATGTAAGAAAAAAATATATAAGTCTAATAGAAAAGTAATCAACTGTTTTCAATGTAGAAAACCGGGACAGATTAAGAGGAATTTTCCAAATAATAAAGGTGACTATATAGATAATAGTAATGATCATTCTCTATAAGTTGAGTAGGAATTGAACACCGGTGATGCGTTTAACATCTCTAACATTACCATCTTTGATTAATGGATCATTGATTTAGGATGTTCATTACAAATGTGTCCTAGGAAGAAATTATTTACTAAGTTGAGGGAAATTGAATCTGGTGAGGTATATCTAGGAAAAAATTTGAGTTGTCACATTATGGGAATAGGATTAGTATCAGTTTAGATTCATGATGGTACTGTTAAGGCTCTTGAGGAATATAGGGGCGTACCTCAATTTAAAAAAAATCTAATCCCCCTATGAATTCTTGACCATAAGGGTTATAGCTTTAAGTGAGACTCTATAAGCCATACTATTTCCCAATCATCCCTCACAGTTATGAAAGGAATCCTTCACAATGGTCTTTATGTGTTAGATAGTAATGTTCATAGAAGTCAATTGAATAACTCTGGTAGTTTAGAACAAGATTCCACTACACTTTAGCATATAAGGCTAGGTAATGTTATTACCAAGGGCCTTATTGGACTCAGAAAAGAGGGTATTTTGAGTAACATCCCTCCTAGAAGTCTCCAATTTTATGAGGATTGTGTATATGGGAAATCTAGAAGATTCATATTTATTTGGTCAATGTATAAGGCTACAGAACCCCTTGGGTGTGTTCATTAGGATATGTGGGGTCCCTTTAGGGTCACCTCCCATGGTGGAGTCTTATAATGCGTGACGTTCATTTAAGACACCCCTATGAAATTATAGATTCATAAACTCAAACATAATACTGATGGCATTCAAACCATTAAAAAATTGAAAAGTGGGATAGAATGTGATTTTAATTAGAAACTCAAAGCCTTTAGAACTAATAATGATTTAGAGTATCTATCCACAAAATTCCTTGAATTCTATGAATCTAAGGACATAAAGAGATAACAAACTATTGTGGTAACTTTATAGAAAAATGGGTTGCTAAAAAGGTTGAATTGGGCTATCCTTGAAGGGGTGAGGTACGTTCTATCCTACTCAAAACTACCAAGATACATCTAGGAAGAGTCCTCCTCAGCAGTATTCTATCTTATGAACTCATTACCATCTTCATGTAATTAATTTTTGATACCTAAATAACATTATAAAATTTCACCCCCAAGCCTTGCACAGATTAGGACCTTTGGATACATAACTTATTCTCATACACATAATGATAAGCTAGCTCTTAGGCATGTGAAATGAATATTTGTGGGATATCCAGTCGGTATAAAGGGCTATTTTCTATGGGTAGTCAAACCATGTTATCAAAATGAATTGCAAGATGAGATGTCATGTTTCATGAGTCCGATCTATCCAATGATAAGGTATATGAGCCTCTAGAGTCCTCTAATGGAACTAGAAAACCCTCTAGAGTCCCAACACCCTCAGGTGTTGAAGTCCCTTCTGAATCCAGTGACCACTCCAAGTCCAAGATAGTCCATTCTCCCCCTATTGTCCATACCCAAGTTGAGTCCTATTCTAATTCGGATTTTGAACCTGAAATAGAGGAACCAGATGATTTGAGAAATTATCAGCACACTCATGATAAATAGAGATGAGTTATCAGTGATCTACCCTATTTCAATTAAGAATACATTGTTGCATATGTGTTTAATGATGCACATGATTTGTTTAACAAGGAACCTAAAACTTATAAGAAATTCATTATGTACAAAGGGGCCACCAAATGGTTAGTTTTAATGCAATAAGAGATGATGTCGCTTCTCAAGAACAAAACATGGGTTATTTTTTATTGGCCTCATAACAAGAAGGTCATAGGTTCTAAATGGATATATAAGATGAAATTAAACAATTTTTAAGAAACTAAAATCCAATTCAAATCCCAAAAGGATGCTAAATTATTTCTCCAATGTGATGGAATTGATTATAGTGAGATATTCTCCCAAGTTGTTAAACATTAATCAATTATAATTCTTCTTTCTTTTACTTCAATTTTTATTTTCATGTTTAACAATTATTTGTAAAAAACATATTTTTTTACCTGTTACCCATTATGAATCAATTTACATGACCCCACCTGATATATTTTCCAAAGTATTCAATCCTAATCAAGATTTCCTTCTTAATAAGTATTTGTATGGGCTTAAACTATCTTCAAGGAAATGGTATAAAATGATTGATTATTTTTTAATTGAAAATTAATTTTCTAGAAGTAAATTTTATGCATTTGTTTACTATAAGACTATTAAACATGAATCTGTTGTCCTATTATTATATATTGATGAAATACATTTAATTTGTAAGAACATGGGGATTATAAATTCTATCAGAAATAAATTTAACTATGCCTTTAAAATGAACGGATTAGGACATTCTAATAAAATCATTGGTATGTATATAATAAGAGATTATAAGTGTTGAAACTTGTACTTATCATGGTTTTATTTTTTAAAAAAGGAATTATGAAGACATTTGTTTGAGAATGTCGTACCAATTAGTATCCCTCCAGGAAAAAAATTTAAATTGTATTTGGATCAATCCACTAGAAATGATGTTGATACTACCTTCATGAATAATATTCCATATTTTAATGTATTAAGAAGTATTATATATTCTATATAATGTTCTAGGATAGAAATTGGATTTTTTTATTTGTACCTTGAGCAATATTATTTGGAAACCTGGTAAGCCTCACTAACATGCATTGAAATGGATACTCGGCCCCGGTCTCCTCGAAGTGATATATGCATTCAGTGAGGTAGTGTATATTTACCTAACAGAATCCATAAAAGAGGTTAAATGGTTGAAAGTTTTTCTTTGTGAGTTGTCCTTATCGGCTGATAGCATAGTATTTCACTATGATAGACTATTTTCATTGCATTTATCTATGAACATTATATTCCACATTAGATCAAAGATCATTAACAATAGACTTCTTTTTTTAGGTATATTATTGAATCGTGGATGGTGAGTTTCACTAAGATACACACCAGGTTTGTAAAGACCCGTAAAATTCAAGGGAAATTTTTTCTTAATTTTCTTTAAAATTCTACAAGAGCGCGGTTTCTGACGGCACCTGATTCCGAGGCCCGGTGTGCCCGGAATCAATTTCCGAAGTTTGTCTCGGGTACGTTCAGTGAACGAACGAGCGGGAATTTCTAACTTTTGAACTGGTGCCCGGAATCGAATTCTGAGGGCACTGATTAACTTGCAGCGTCAATATTTGCTTAAGGAGACCTTTTCCGAGGTTGTGTTTTATGCGGGTTGAGAGTTAGTTTTTGGGGAATTAAAATGAAGTTAAATAAAATGTGGTAACACATTTTATTTTTAACCATGTTGGTTATATCCTCCCAAAGAGAGTTAGAGGTGGGACCCATATCTACTTAACCTCCCTTGAGAAGATTAAGTGTGGTGGGGCCCACACGAAGTCTAACTCCTCAACACCACTTAAAACTCCCATATAACTCCTCTCTTATTAATTTGACAACTTGTTTAATTAATGAGGTGAGTTAAGTGTGGTTTAATTGAATTTCAATCTTTTGAAATTCTTGCCAACACTTTGCATTTAATTAATTAAACCAACTTAATTAATTATTTTGAGTGTTTGAATTATTTTGAAATCATTTTTCCAACATTAAAATGAGAGATTCTATTCTTCTCTTTTGGTTCGCAT
The DNA here is from genome assembly GCA_963277665.1 of Viscum album. NCBI lineage: Eukaryota > Viridiplantae > Streptophyta > Magnoliopsida > Santalales > Viscaceae > Viscum > Viscum album. The sequence goes on from OY728128.1 coordinate 420,343,814, forward strand.
AAACTTTGTGGGGAGAACTAAGGAGAGGAGAAGAACTCTTGGAAGATCTCCTACCTCTCGAGGAAGAACGTTCCACGTTTCCAAAGAACGTGAAGAAACACCTCCGACCTTCTTCAACCGGAGCAAGGAAGGGAAGCACAGCCGCCCACGAAGTATACAGAGGGTGACGTCTCGGCTCGACTTCACCGAGCTCTTCTCCCACCAACCTAGACGGAACGATGCCCGACCTTCGCGACGCTTGTCTTCCGCGGGTCGTTGAAGAACTCCGTTCTTGAAACCGAGGTAGGGGATTGTTGTTGTTTTATTTAATTATTCTCGTTCTTGGTTCTAGCATGAAGAACATCGAGGATAAACGATTAAATGTTATCATTTAACGAGAGGGGGGCCGGACCGCACAAACACGGCCGAACCCCCCCTCCATTGTTCATGTTTGTTTGTTTTTTTGCGAATGGAATGGGATGGTGTGGTGACGTCGCACCACGTGGGAATCGCATGGCAAGTATGTGTGGCGCCGTCGTGCCGCGCCGTGGAAAGGAATTCAAGAACGTGACGCCATCGCGCCGCATCGAAGGAAACCGAGGACACCGCAGCCGGAGCAGGGCTGCGGCGGAGGGGCGCGGTGTCGTCGCACCGCGTCGGACAACAAAGGCCGCGGCCGGTTCCGGGCCGCGGCGGAACAAGATGACCGGCGGGCAGCCGGGCTGCCGGTGTCGGAAGCCGGAGAAGTGGACCGGCCTTGCCGGTCCTGTTGAGAAGAAGCCGGTCGGCCAAGTCAGGCCGGCCGGAAAGGTAGAAACCGAGAGAATTAAATTCCCCCGGGCGGCATTAATGGCCCCCCATATTGGGGGGGGGGGGGCGGTTTCACAAAGGGGGGCAGGCGCCCCCCCCCCCACCCCCCCCCCCCCCCCCCCCCCGTTTCCAATCAGTTCGGCCGAAGGCCGAGCTGGCAGCGCGCCCGGCGCGCTGCCTTGCACCGGACCGGCGCCTGGCCGGTCCGCTAGGCCGGGCCGGGCCGGGCCGGGTCGACCCTGTCCAGGGCGGTTCGACCCAGTTCGGGCCAACCGGCGGGTCTCTGGCCAGGACGGCCCGGGCCCGAAACCCCCGTTACCGAGCGGTTTGGATTCAAATTCCCATAACTCGGGCTACGGGCCTCCAAAAGACGCGCCGTCAGCGGTGATGCTATCCTTGGATCGAGATGGTCGTGTCGGTATATTGCACTCAAAGTTTCGGAATACTTTGAGTTCGGCCGGGTTGGTTCGTACACAAAACAAACCGGGCCCTCGGAGCGGAAACACTCATATCTTGAGCTAAGGACGTCCGTTTGGCGTGCCGTCAGCTTTGTTGAGTTCCTCTTAGTGAGATGGATCTTTTGAAATACTCATCCCGAGGTTTGGATGTAGGTGGAGTACGGTCGGGTTGGTTTTTCCTTAAAAACCAACCGGGCCCCTAGGATGAAAAGACCAATAACTCTCAGACCGGGCGTCCAATTGACGCACCGTCTGTTGCGTTGAGTTCCTGTTGACGATACAGAACTATTGGATACATCAACTCTGGACTATGTGACAGTTGATGTATCAGCCTCTTGGCTCGTGGAGCGGACCCTCCTGAATGAGCTTGCTGTGTGCGGGAACCCTAGAGCTGGCTGCGACTGCTACTGTGACTGCGACGACGACTGTGTAGAGATCCTCAGTGGATTCGACGACGACGACTACAGCACTCAGCGATCCTGTGTGGATCAGTGCTACTGATCCTGTGTGGGTTCTATCCTGTGTGGGTCAGCGCTCAGCGGTCCTGTGTGAACCAGCGCCTACAGATCCTGTGTGGGTCCGATCCTGTGTGGGTCTTTGCGTGGGTTAGTACCTATCAATCCTTTGTGGGTCCGACGACTTAGATGGATCAGTGATCATCTCTATCGTCTACCGAAGAGGTATACCTGTGTGAGCTGAATCTTATTGCTATCCTGTGTGGATTACATTTTTCTTTCCTGTGTGGAATACGTATACATTCCTGTGTGGACTGAGTTGTACTTGGGCTCGGAGGTTGGAGCGTATTGAAATGATGACTTTGGTATATGTATGGGCATATACCTAAGCAGTGTCATTTGTTACTTCGTGTTTGTATCTTTCTTCTGTGGTTTATCATTTGTGGATTTTGGGAGACCTTCGGGGGTCTCGGGGTCCCTACTGAGTAGCTTATACTCACCCCTGCGTGGGCTATGCCCGCACTACGATGTGTTGGTTGCAGACGATGGAAAGCATTGATCGTGGTTGAGGCTTGCAGAGCAGGACGGTACCTAGAGGTGGACCACTGGGCGGGATGTGCTCGAAGCGGACATCGGGACCCAAGGAGCAGTGGAGCTATCTGTACCCACCCTTCAGGTGGGATTTCCTGTGGACAGCTCGGTGTAGCGGATTTTACTTTACAGTTGTTGTTTTCCCTTTCGAGTTGTACTTTAATTTCAGTTTGGGTTTGTATACTGGCCCTTTTTACTTTTCCGCACTTTCAGTTGTACTCTGTTTTTACTTAGTGTTTACTTTTCCGCTTCCTTACTCTGTGGTACTTGTTTACATTACAAAGGCAACACCTTCCCTTTTTACAGGGATTTAAGCCTTGGTGCTAGTCACCAGCCCCTGGCCTATGGAAGGTGGGCTTGGGGTAGTCACGGCACGGGCCCCGAGGGCGGGTCGTGACAAATTGGTATCAGAGGAGTTTGGTTCTACCGCGAACTCTGATCTTTTCTATGTGAAGAAATAATGTTTAGCTTTTTGAGTGTGGATATCAGTCCAGGGAGTCCAGTGTTGGTGCAGCGGCCGACGTATCCATACACCAGGACCATGACTTCTGATTTCCGACTTAATGCACGAAAACATTGATTGCGTGTGTCTTTCAAAGTTTTCTTTGTGATTACTTTATATCATCTCACCAGTTATATTGTTCTGACCGTGGCGCACCAGTTTCCTTTTCAGGATGGCCCCACGACGGCAGCCAGCTAGGGTTCTGAGAGTCGAGCGTGATGATAGCCCACCGAGCGACGAGGCCTCGGTGCAGGGCCCTTTGTCAGCAGTGGCACCGGCGGTAGCACTACCCGCCGATCCCCCGATACTTCCAGCACCAGCCGCTGACGATGCACGTCGCCTCAGCGCACTACATGAGTTTCAGCGCCAGTGACCACCCAGGTTCCGCGGGGAGACATACCCGTAGGCAGCCGAGGACTGGCTGGAGGCAGTCGTATGAGTTTTCAGTCTAGTGAGGACACCAGCAGACCTCATGGTGATCCTCACTGCGAGCCTACTGCACGCAGCAGCGGGCCGATGGTGGAGCTTGATGCTCCAGGTGCACGATGAGGCATCTTTACTCTGGACAGACTTTGAGAGCCTCTTCCTCTCAGAGTTTGTCCCATCCACCCTCCGTGCGGTGCGCATTCAGGAGCTTCTTTAGCTGCGGCAGGGCAGCATGACGGTCGCTCAGTACTCGGCGAGATTTACCGATCTCTCACGCAACTCGAACGACATGGTATGGGACCCATTCTTCCGGGCCCGGACCTCTGAGCATGGTTTGAGACACGATATCAGGGCATCGCTGATCTCCCTCAGCATTCCGACTCAGAATGGAGTACTGGAGAGGGCCCTTTTGATCGAGAGCTTTCTTGCTGAGTCTACACCAGCGCTGCGACCCACCGCAGGGCGGCACGTAGCAGAGTCTTCTACAGCAGGCAGTCGACGGATGAATCAGGGGTCCAGGCAGACCAGACCCTCAGGAAAAGGACTTCAGGACACTGGCTCAGCAGTGCGGGGCACACAGCACGGAGCCGTCTTTCGAGAAGCAGGCAGTGCTACTCGTGCGGTGGGCAGGGCCACATGGCTCGTGACTGCCCAACCCGTCATGCTGAGGAGCAGCAGACGGTTGAGGGACCACCGAGGCAGAGGTAGAGGGTCGACCATGGCGGTCCCTAGGGAGGAGGCGGACGAGGCAGAGGAGCTGGCCGAGCAGCAGGTGGTGGGCGACGCTTTGAGGCTCTACCACCACCACCACCAGGAGATCCACCCCGACCACAGAGAGCAGGCGGGCAGAGACAGGCACAGCTCTAGGCAGCAGAGGCCTATGACCATGGTGCGCCCGATATGATTCGAGGTACTATCTGTGTCTACTCCACCCTTTCTGAAGTTCTTATAGACACAGGAGCGAGTCACTCTTTCATAGCCGCTTCCCTTGTTCGGAGCTCGGAGATTCCGATAGATCAGTTGGCTCGATCCTTACGGCTAGAGACTTCTACGGGAGCAGACTCGACAATTACGAACTGGTGTGGGCAGTGTGAGTTTACTCTAGGAGACGAGAGCTTCGGCTGGGATCTTCTTGTAGCAGCGTCGAGGCCTTATGATGTCATCTTGGGCATGGATTGGTTATCTACGGTCGATGCACAGATTGACTATTTTAGGTGCAAGGTGTGATGTGTACACACCGACGGGAGCAGGTTCACCTTCACCGGTGAGAAGGGAGCCTTTGCAGCACAGGATGGACTTCTGCGGAGGAGAGGACAGCCCATCACTCATCAGTTGGCTAGCCTCATCCTAGGAGCAGTTGACGTGCGGAGTCCTGGTTTTCCTATAGTGGTGGATCAGTTTGCGGACATCTTCCCCGATATCGACTCCAGCATATTGGATGGCCCCCGCTGAGCTTCGAGAGCTACGGGTACAGTTGGAGGACTTGCAGGGCAAGGGGTTCATTCGACCCAGTGTTTCACCCTGGGCTTCCCCGATTTTGTTCTCCAAGAAGGCGGATGGGAGCTTGCGACTTTGTGTTCACTATCGTCGCCTGAACCTGGTGACAGTGAAAAACAAGTATCCGCTACCGAGGATTGATGACATCTTTGATCAGCTCAAGGGAGCACGGTGGTTCTCGAAGATAGACCTCAGGTCAGGCTATCATCAGCTCAGAGTTAGAGACGGGACGTGCAGAAGATGGCCTTCAGATGTCGGTATGGCCACTATGAGTTCTTGGTTATTCCCTTCGGCGTAACCAATGATCCAGCAGTGTTCATGGCCCTCATGAATAGGATCTTTCAGCCATACCTCGATCGATTTTTCGTGGTCTTCATCGACGACATTTTGATTTACTCGACGACTGAGGAGGAACACGCGTACCACTTACGGGTTGTACTAGACACACTCCGAGAGCACATGCTTTTTGGTAAACTCTCGAAGTGCCAGTTCTAGATATGTGAGGTCCACTTCATGGGACACTTCATCTCTGAGGCGGGAGTTGCAGTGGATCCTGCAAAGATCGAGGCAGTGTTAGTTTGAGAGCCACCCAGGAGTGTGACGGAGCTGCGGAGTTTCTTGGGACTAGCTGGATACTGCCAGAGATTCGTACCAGACTTATCTAGAGTTGCGGCACCACTCTCAGCTTTGACGAAGAAGGGGAAACCCTTCGTGTGGTCAGACAGATGTTAGCAGAGCTTCCAGGAGCTGAGACAGATATTGACCAGCGCACCTATCTTGAGGTTGCCTCAGGAGGGAGTAGGGTACGTAGTTTACTGCGATGCATCAGGGACCAAACTCGGTTGTGTCCTGATGTAGGAGCGGGCAGTGATTGCCTATGGATCACATCATTTGAGGCCGCATGAGAAGAACTACGCTACCCATGACCTGAAGTTAGCAGCAGTGGTCTTCACTCTGAAGACATGGCGACACTATCTGATGGGAGAGTGCTTTACAGTCTTTTTTGATCATCAGAGTCTCAGGTATATCTTCTCACAGAAGGACTTTTACCTGAGATAGTGGCGATGGCTCGAGTTCCTCAAGGACTATGACTTTGAGATAATCTATACTCCTGGAAAGGGGAATGTAGTAGTCGTTGCCCTCAGCAGGAGGACGGGAATTCAGCTACTTGAGGAGGCGACGAAGCAGCTAGCCTCTTTGCAGATATCCTTCATGGATAGTGATGGAGCAACCTTCCTTCAGTCTCTCACAGTCACTCCTCCACTACTGTAGCGGGTCAGAGAGGCACATCGTGGGGACGCTGACTGTGAGACGCGGCGTGCACAGATTTCCTCAGGACAGGCACGTGATGGTTTCTTTTTTAGATCAGAGCACGACTTCCTCTTCAGAGGACGTACCATGGTACCAATTGCTTTTCGGGAGGAGGTGCTGAGAGAGTTTCACACTTCTCCATTGGCGGTACATCCCGGAGTGGAAAATATGTACCAGGATCTCAGACGACAGCACTGGTGGCCAGGCATGAAGAAGGCTGTGGCAGAGTTCGTTTCTCGATGCCTCACCTGCCAGCAGGTGAAGGCAGAGCATCAGGTACCATCAGGGTTGGTAAAGCCCTTGGAGGTCCCGGAGTGGAAGTGGGACGGGATATCTATGGACTTCGTGATTGGACTTCCATGCACTTCCAGAGGTCACGACTCTATCTGGGTGATCGTCGACCGACTCACCAAGTCGGCTCACTTCTTACCCATCAGAGAGCAGGGCTCAGTGGAGAGCTTGGGACGTCTCTACGTTCAGGAGATTGTACGGCTTCACGGTGTGCCATCATCTATCGTCTCCAATCGAGATGCTCGTTTTACTTCTCGGCTATGGATGGGATTGCAGGAGGTGTTCGGAACGCTGTTACGTCTGAGTACAACCTTTCATCCTCAGACAGATGGTCAGACGGAGAGGACCATTCAGAGTCTCGAGGACATGCTCTGCGCATGTGTACTCGACTTTGGTCGTAGCTGGGAGGACCAACTACCCTTTGTGGATTTTGCGTACAACAACAGCTACCACTCCACCATCGGGATGGCACCGTACGAGGCATTGTACGGCCAACCTTGCAGATCTCCTTTGTGCTGGACAGACCCTGGGGAGTCAGCACTTGTGGGACCAGAGATGGTCCAGGCCACGATAGAGAAGGTCTAGGTCATCCAAGAGTGGATGAGGACAGCTCAGAGCCGGCAGAAGTCATACGCTGACAGGAGGCAGAGGCCACTAGAGTTCGAGGATCGTGACCATGTCTTCTTACGGGTCTCACCTCGACGTGGTATATAGAGATTTGGCCGAGGCGGCAAGTTATCTTTGCGCTTCATCGGACCCTTCCAGGTCCATAGCAGGATTGGTGAGGTGGCTTATCGCCTGGCTCTACCACCTCAGTTGCACCGGGTGCACGACGTCTTCCACGTGTCTTAGCTGAGGAGATACGTGCACGACCCGACGCACATCATTGACCATGGGGAGCTTGACGTTGATGTTGGGGAAACTTTTACGGAGATCAGTGGAGATCGAGGATCAATAGGAGCGGGTCCTACGTGGACGGTCTATTCCTCTAGTGTTCATCAGATGGCAGCACGGGAATCTCCAGGAGAGCACTTGGGAGCGAGAGGCTCAGATGCGTGCTCAGTACCCTAATTTGTTTCCCTAGTTTTTATGTATATTTACGGGGACATAATGCCCTGCGGTAGGAGTAATGTAAAGACCCTTAAAATTCAAGGGAAATTTTTTCTTAATTTTCTTTGAATTTTACAAGAGCGCGGTTTCTGACGGCACCTGATTCCGAGGCCCGGTGTGCCCGGAATCAATTTCTGAAGTTTGGCTCGGGTACATTCAGTGAACGAATGAGCGGGAATTTCTAACTTTTGAACCGGTGCCCGGAATCGAATTCCGAGGGCACCGATGAACTTGCGGCGCCGATATTCGCTTAAGGATACCTTTTCCGAGGTTGCATTTTATGCGGGTTGAGAGTTAGTTTTTGGGGAATTAAAATGATGTTAAATAAAATGTGGTAACACATTTTATTTTTAACCATGTTGGTTATATCCTCCCAAAGGGAGTTAGAGGTGGGACCCACATCCACTTAACCTCCCTTGGGAGGATTAAGTGTGGTGGGGCCCACATGAAGTCTAACTCCTCAACACCCCTTAAAACTCCGATATAACTCCTCTCTTATTAATTTGACAACTTGTTTAATTAATGAGGTGAGTTAAGTGTGGTTTAATTGAATTTAAATCTTTTAAAATTCTTGCCAACACTTTGCATTTAATTAATTAAACCAACTTAATTAATTATTTTGAGTGTTTGAATTCTTTTGAAATCATTTTGCCAACATTAAAATGAGAGATTCTATTCTTCTCTTTGGGTTGGCATAAACATTGTGGGGAGAACTAAGTAGAGGAGAAGAACTCTGAGAAGATCACCAACCTCTCGAGGAAGAACGTTCCATGTTTCCGAAGAACGTGAAGCAACACCTCCGACCTTCTTCAATCGGAGCAAAGAAGGGAAGCACCGCCGCCCACGAAGTATACACAGGGTGACGTCTCGGCTCGACTTCACGGAGATCTTCTCCCACCGACCTAGACGGAACGACGCCCGACCTTCGCGATGCTTGTCTTCCGCGGGTCGTTGAACAACTCCGTTCTTGAAACCGAGGTAGGGGACTGTTGTTGTTTTATTTAATTATTACCCTTCTTGGTTCTAGCATGACGAACTTCGAGGATAAACAATTAAATGTTATCGTTTAACGAGAGGGGGGTCGGACCGCACAAACATGGCCGAACCCCCCCTCCTTTGTTCATTTTTGCTTTCTTTCCGAATGGAATGGGATGGCGTGGTGTCGTCGCACCACGTGGGAATCGCACGGCAAGTATGTGCGGCGCCGTCGCGCCGCGCCGTGGAAAGGAATTCAAGAACGCGACGCAGTCGCGCCGCGTCGAAGGAAACCGAGGACGTCACGGCCGGAGCGGGGCCGCGGCGGAGGGGCGCGGTGTCGTCGCACAGCGCCAGACGATGAAGGCCGCGGCCGGTTCCGGGCCGCGGCAGAACAAGATGACCGGCGGACAGCCGGGCCGCCGGTGTCGAAAGCCGGAGAAGAGGACCGGCCTTGCCGGTCCTGTTGAGAAGAAGCCGACCGGCCAAGTCGGGCCGGCCGAAAGGTGGAAACCGGGGGAATTAAAATTCCCCCGGGTAGCATTAATGGCCCCCCATATTGGGGGGGGGGCGGTTTCACAAAGCGGGGCAGGCGCCCCCCCCCCCCATTTCCAATCAGCTCAGTCGAAGGCCGAGCTGGCAGCGTGCCCAGCGCGCTGCCTTGCGCGGGACCGGCGCCTGGCCGGTCCGCCAGGCCGGGCCGGGCCGGGCTGGGCCGGGTCGGGCCGCGCCGGGCCGGGCCGGGCCGACCCTTTCCGGGGCGGGTCGACCGGGTTCGGGCCAACCGGGGGGTCTCGGGCCGGGACGGTCGGAGACCGAAACCCCCGTTACCGAGCAGTTTGGATTGAAATGCCCATAACTCGGGCTACGGACCTCCAAACGACACGCTGTCAGCGGCGATGTGATCCTTGGATCGAGATGGTCATTTCGGTATATCTCACTCAAAGTTTCGGAATACTTTGAGTTCAGCCGGGTTGGTTCGTACACGAAACCAACCGGGCCCTCGGAGCGGAAACACTCATATCTTGAGCTACGGACGTCCGTTTGACGTGTCGTCAGCTTTGTTGAGTTCCTATTAGTGAGACCGTTCTTTTGGCATAATCTGCCCGAGGTTTGGACGTAGGTGGAGTACGGTCGGGTTGGTTTTGCCTTAAAAACCAACCGGGCCCCTGGGACGAAAAAGCCAATAACTCTCAGACCGGGCGTCCGATTGACGCGCCGTCTGTTGAGTTGAGTTCCTGTTGATGATATGGAACTTTTGGATACATCAACTCTGGACTATGTGACAGTTGATGTATCAGCCTCTCGGCTCGTTGAGCGGACCCTCCCGAACAAGCTTGCTGTGTGCGGGAACCCTAGAGCTGGCTGCGACTGCTACTGTGACTGTGACGACGACTGTGCAGAGATCCTCAGTGGATTCGACGATGATGACTACAGCACTCAGCGATCCTGTGTGGATCAGTGCTACTGATCCTATGTGGGTCTGATCCTGTGTGGGTCTTTGCGGGGGTTAGTACCTATCAATCCTTTGTGGGTCCGACGACTTAGATGGATCAGTGATCATCTCTATCGTCTACCGAAAAAGTATACCTGTGTGAGCTGAATCCTGTTTCTATCCTGTGTGGATTACGTTTTGCTTTCCTGTGTGGAATACGTATACTTTCCTGTGTGGACTGTCTTGTGCTTGGGCTCGGTGGTTGGAGCGTATTGAAATGATGACTTTTGTATATGTATTGGCATATACCTAAGCAGTGTCGGTTGTTACTTCGTGTTTGTATCTTTCTTCTGTGGTTTATCCTTTGTGGATTTTGGTAGACCTTCGGGGGTCTCGGGGTCCCTACTGAGTAGCTTATACTCACCCCTGCATGGGCTATGCCCGCACTACGTTGTGTTGGTTGCAGACGATGGACAACGTTGATCGTGGTTGAGGCTTGCAGAGCAAGACGGTACCTGGAGGTGGACCACTGGGCGGGACGTGCTCGGAGCGGACGGCGGGACCAGAGGAGCAGTGGAGCTATCTGTACCCACCCTGCAGGTGGGATTTCCAGTGGACAGCTCGGTGTAGTGGATTTTACTTTACAGTTGCTATTTTCCCTTTCGAGTTGTACTTTACTTTCAGTTTGGGTTTGTATACTGGCCCTTTTTACTTTTCCGCACTTTCAGTTGTACTCTGTTTTTACTTAATGTTTACTTTCCCACTTTCTTACTCGGTGGTACTTGTTTACTTTACAAAGGTAATGCCTTCACTTTTTACCAGGATTTACGCCTTGGTGCTAGTCGCCAGCCCCTGGCCAATGGAAGGCGGGCTTGGGGTAGTCACAGCACGGGCCCCGAGGGCGGGTCGTGAAAAATTGGTATCAGAGGAGTTCGGTTCCACCACGAACTCTGATCTTTTCTATGTGTAGCAATAATGTTTAGCATATTGAGTGTGGATATCAGTCCAGGGAGTCCAGTGTTGGTGTGGCGGCTGACGTATCCATACACCAGGACCCTGACTTCTGATTTCCGACTTAATGCACGAAAACATTGATTGCGTGTGTGTTTCAAAGTTTTCTTTGTGATTACTTTATATCATATCACCAGGTATACTGTTCTGACCGTGGCGCATCTGTTTCATTTTCAGGATGGCCCCACGACGGCAGCCAGCTAGGGTTCCGAGAGTCGAGCGTGATGACAGCCCATCGAGCAACGAGGCCTCGGTGCAGGGCCCTTTGTCAGCAGTGGCACCGGCGGTAGCACTACCCGTCGAGCCCCCGATACTTCCAGCACCAGCCGCTGACGATGCACGTCGCCTCAGCGCACTGCATGGGTTTCAGCGCCAGTGACCGCCCAGGTTCCACGGGGAGACGGACCCCCAGGCAGCCGAGGACTGGCTAGAGGCAGTCATACGAGTTTTCAGGCTAGTGAGGACACTAGCAGACCTCATGGTGATCCTCGCTGCGAGCCTACTACACGCAGAAGCAGGCCGATGGTGGAGCTTGATGCTCTAGGTGCATGATGAGGCATATTTACTCTGGACAGACTTTGAGAGCCTCTTCCGCTCCGAGTTTTTCCCAGCCACCCTCCGTTCGGTGCACATTTAGGAGCTTCTTAAGCTGCGGAAGGGCAGCATGACGACTGCTTAGTACTCGGCGAGATTTACCGATCTCTCGCGCTACTCGACCGACATGGAACGAGACCCATTCTTCCGGGCCCGGACCTTTGATCAGGGTTTGAGACATGATATCAGGGCATCGCTGATCTCCCTCAGCATTCCGACTCAGACAGGAGTGCTGGAGCGGGCCCTTTTGATCAAGATCTTTCTTGCTGAGTCTACACCAGCGCCTCGAACCACTGGAGGGCGGCACGTAGCAGAGTCTTCTACAGCAGGCAGTCGACGGATGACTCAAGCGTCCAGGCAGACCAGACCCTCAGGAAGACGACCTCAGGACACTGGCTCAGCAGTACGAGGCACACAGCGCGGAGCTAGTCTTTCGAGAGGCAGGCAGTGCTACTCTTGCAGTGGGCAGGGCCACATGGCTCGTGACTGCCTGACCCGTCGTGCCGAGGAGTAGCAGACGGTTGAGGGACCACCGAGGCAGAGGCAGAGGGTCGACCCTGGTGGTCCACAGGGATGAGGCGGACGAGGCAGAGGAGCTGGCTGAGCAGCAGGTGGTGGGCGACGCTTTGAGGCTCTACCACCACCAGCACCAGGAGGTCCACCCCGACCACAGGGAGCTGGCGGGTAGAGACAGGCCCAGCTCCAGGCAGTAGAGGCCTACAACTACGGCGCGCCCGAGATGATTCAAGGTACTATCTGTGTCTACTCCACCCTTGCTGCAGTTCTTATAGACATAGGAGTGAGTCACTCTTTCATAGCCACTGCCCTTTTTCGGAGCTCGGAGATTCTGACAGAGCCGTTGGCTCGATCCTTACGGCTAGAGACTCCTACGGGAGCAGACTCGACGATTACGAACTGGTGCCGGCAGTGTCAGCTTACTCAAGGAGGTGAGATCTTCGGCTGGGATCTTTTTGTAGCACCGTCGAGGCCTTACGATGTCATCTTGGGAATGGATTGGTTATCTACGGTCCATGCACAGATTGACTGTTTTAGGCGCATGGTGCGATGTGTACGCACCGATGGGAGCAGGTTCACCTTCACCGGTGAGAAGGGAGCCTTTGCAGCACAGGATGGAATTCCGCGGGGGAGAGGATATCCCATCACTCATCAGTTGGCTAGCCTCATCCTAGGAGGAGTTGACGTGCGGAGTCCTGGTTTTCCTGCAGTGGTGGATCAGTTTGCGGACGTCTTCCCCGACGACGTTCCAGGGTTACCTCCTCGCAGAGAGGTAGACATTTATATTGACCTGTACCCCGAGATAGCCCCAATATCGACTCTAGCATATCGGATGTCCCCCACTGAGCTTCGAGAGCTACGGGTACAGTTGGAGGACTTGCAGGGCAAGGGGTTCATCCGACCCAGTGTTTCACCCTGGGCTTCCCCGATTTTGTTCGCCAAGAAGGCGGACGGGAGCTTGCGACTTTGTGTTGACTATCGTCGCCTAAACTAGGTGACAGTGAGGAACAAGTATCCGCTACCGAGGATTGATGACCTCTTTGATCAGCTCAAGGGAGCACGGTGGTTCTCGAAGATAGACCTCAGGTCAGGCTATCATCAGCTCAAAGTTAGAGACGAGGACGTGCAGAAGACGGCCTTCAGATGTCGGTATGGCCACTATGAGTTCTTGGTTATGCCCTTCGGCATAACCAATGCTCCAGCAGTGTTCATGGCCCTCATGAAAAGGATCTTTCAGCCATACCTCGTTTGATTTGTCGTGGTCTTCATCAACGACATTTTGATTTACTCGACGACTGAGGAGGAACACACCTACCACTTACGGGTTGTACTAGACACACTCCGAGAGCACCAGATTTATGGTAAACTCTCGAAGTGCCAGTTCTGGATACGTGAGGTCCACTTCTTGGGACACGTCATCTCTGAGGCGGGAGTTGCAGTGGATCCTGCAAAGATCGAGGCAGTGTTAGCTTGGGAGCCACCCAGGAGCGTGACGGAGATGCAGAGTTTCTTGGGACTAGCTGGATACTACCGAAGATTCGTTCCAGACTTCTCTAGAGTTGGGGCACCACTCTCAGCATTGACGAAGAAGGGGAAACTCTTCGTGTGGTCAGACAGATGTCAGCAGAGCTTTCAAGAGCTGAGACAGAGATTGACTAGTGCACCTATCTTGAGGTTGCCTGAGGAGGGAGTAGGGTACGTAGTTTACTGCGAAGCATCAGGGACCGGACTCGGTTGCGTCCTGATGCATGAGTGGGCAATGATCACCTATGGATCACGTCGGCTGAGGCCGCATGAGCAGAACTACGCTACCCATGAGCTGGAGTTAGCAGCAGTGATCTTCACTCTTAAGAAATGGCGACACTATATGATGGGTGAGCGCTTTACAGTCTTTTCGGATCATCAGAGTCTCAGGTATATCCTCCCACAGAAGGACCTAAACCTGAGACAGCGGCGATGGCTCGAGTTCCTCCAGGACTATGACTTTGAGATAATCTATACTCCTGGAAAGGGGAATGTAGTAGTCGATGCACTTAGCAGGAGGACGGGCATTCAGCTACTTCAGGAGTCGATGGAGCAGCTAGCCTCTTTGCAGATATCCTTCGGGGATAGTGATGGAGCACCCTTCCTTCAGTCTCTAACAGTCACTCCTCCACTACTGCAGCGGGTCAGAGAGGCACAGCGTGGGCACGCTGACTGTGAGACGCGGCGTGCACAAATTTCCTCAGGACAGGCACCTGATGGTTTCTCCTTTGGAGCAGAGCATGACATCCTTTTCAGAGGATGTACCGTGGTACCAGTTGCTTTTCGGGAGAAGGTGCTGAGAGAGTTTCACACTTCTCCCTTGGCGGTACATCCCGGAGTGGCGAAGATGTACCAGGATCTCAGACGACAGCACTGGTGGCCAGGCATGAAGAAGGTTGTGGCAGAGTTCGTTTCTCGATGCCTCACCTGCCAGCAGGTGAAGGAAAAGCATCAGGTACCAGCAGGCTTGGTACAGCCCTTGGAGGTCCCGGAGTGGAAGTGGGACATGATATCTATAGACTTCGTGACTGGACTTCCACGCACTTCCAGAGGTCATGACACCATCTGGGTGATTGTTGACCGACTCACCAAGTTGGCTCACTTATTACCCATCAGAGAGCAGGGCTCAGTGGACATCTTGTGAAGTGTTTATGTTCAAGAGATTGTACGGCTTCACGGTGTGCCATCATCTATCATCTCCAATCGAGATGCTCGTTTCACTTCCCGGCTATGGAAGGGATTGCAGGAGGCGTTCGGAACGCAGTTACGTCTGAGCACAGCCTTTCATCCTCAGACAGATGGTCAGACGGAGAGGACCATTCAGACTCTCGAGGACATGCTCTGCGCATGTGTCCTCGACATTGGTCGTAGCTGGGAGGACCACCTACCCTTGGTGGAGTTCACGTACAACAACAGCTACCACTCCACCATTGGGATGGCACCATACGAGGTGTTGTACGGCCGACCTTGTAAATCTCCTTTGTGCTGGACAGACCCTGGGGAGTCAGCACTTGTGGGACCAGAGATGGTCCAGGCCATGACAGAGAAGGTCCAGGTCATCCAGGAGCGGATGAGGACAGCTCAGAGCCGGTAGAAGTCATACGCTGACAAGAGCCTGAGGCCACTAGAGTTCGAGGATGGAGACCACGTCTTCTTACGGGTCTCAACTCAACGTGGTATACGGAGATTTGGCCGAGGTGGCATGTTATCTCCGTGCTTCATCGGACCCTTCCAGGTCCATAGCAGGATTGGCGAGGTGGATTATCACCTGGCTCTACCACCTCAGTTGCACCAGGTGCACGACGTCTTCCACGTGTCTCAGCTGAGGAGATACGTGCACGACCCGACGCACATCATTGACCATGGGGAGCATGACGTTGACGATGGGGAGACTTTTACGGAGGTTCCAGTGGAGATCGAGGATTGACAGGAGCGGGTCCTATGTGGACGGTCGATTCCTCTAGTGCGCATCAGATGGTAGCACGGGAATCTCTTGGAGAGCACTATGGAGCGGGACGCTCAGATGCGTGCTCAGTACCCTCATTTGTTTCCCTAGTTTTGATGTATCTTTACGGGGACGTAAAGCCCTGAGGTGGGAGTAATTTAATGACTTGTAAAATTCAAGGGAAATTTTTTCTTAATTTTCTTTGGAATTTTACAAGAGCGCTGTTTCTGAAGGCACCTAATTCCGAGGCCCGGTGTGCCCGGAATCAATTTCTGAAGTTTGGCTCGGGTATGTTCAGTGAACGAATGAGCGGGAATTTCTTACTTTTGAACCGGTGCCCAGAATCGAATTCCGAGGGCACCGATGAACTCGCAGCGCCGATATTCGCTTAAGGAGACCTTTTCTGAGGTTGCGTTTTATGCGAGTTGAGAGTTAGTTTTTGGGGAATTAAAATGAAGTTAAATAAAATGTGGTAAAACATTTTATTTTTAACCATGTTGGTTATATCCTCCCAAAGGGAGTTAGAGGTGGGACCCACATCCACTTAACCTCCCTTAAGAGGATTAACTGTGGTGGGGCCCACACGAAGTCTAACTCCTCAACACCCCTTAAAACTCCCATATAACTCCTCTGTTATTAATTTGACAACTTGTTTAATTAATGAGGTGAGTTAAGTGTGGTTTAATTGAATTTCAATCTTTTGAAATTCTTTCTAACACTTTGCATTTAATTAATTAAACCAACTTAATTAATTATTTTGAGTGTATGAATTCTTTTGAAATCATTTTTCCAACATTAAAATGAGAGATTCTATTCTTCTCTTTGGGTTGGCATAAACTTTGTGGGGATAACTAAGGAGAGGAGAAGAACTCTTGGATGATCACTAACCTCTTGAGGAAGAACGTTCCACGTTTCCGAAGAACGTGAAGCAACACCTCCGACCTTCTTCAACCGGAGCAAGGAAGGGAAGCACCGCCGCCCACGAAGTATACAGAGGGTGACGTCTTGGCTCGACTTCACCGAGCTCTTCTTCCACCATCCTAGACGGAATGACGCCCGACCTTCGTGACGTGTGTCTTCCGCGGGTCGTTGAAGAACTCCGCTCTAGAAACCGAGGTAGGGGATTGTTGTTGTTTTATTTAATTATTCCCGTTCTTGGTTCTAGCATGACGAACTTCAAGGAAAACGATTAAATGTTTTCGTTTAACTAGAGGGGGCCGGACCGCACAAACACGGCCGAACCCCACCCCCCCCCCCCTCCTTCGTTCATGTTTGTTTTCTTTGCGAATGGAATGGGATGGCGTGGTGCCGTCACACCACGCGGGAATCGCACGGCAAGTATGTGCGGCGCCGTTTCACCGCGCCATGGAAAGGAATTCAAGAACGTGACGCTGTCGCGCCACGTCGAAGGAAACCGAGGATGCCGTGGCCAGAGCAGGACCGCGGCGGAGAGGCGCGGTGCCGTCGCACCGCGCGGGACGACAAAGGTCGTGGCTGGTTCCAGGCCGTGGTGGAACAAGATGACCGGTGCCCAGCCGGGCCGCCGGTGTCGGAAGCCGGAGAAGAGGACCGGCCTTGCCGGTCCTGTTGAGAAGAAGCCCGCCGGCCAAGTCGGGCCTGCCGGAAAGGTGGAAACCGGGGGAATTAAATTCCCCCGGGCAGCATTAATGGCCCCCCATATTGGGGGGCCGCGGTTTCACAAAGGGGGGCAGGCGCCCCCCCCCCCCCGTTTCAAATCAGCTCGGCCGAAGGCCGAGCTGGCTGCGCGCCCATCGCGCTGCCTTGCGCCGGGCCGGGCCGCGCCATGCCGGGCCGGGCCGGGCCGGGCAGTGCCAGGACGGTTCGACCCTGTCCGGGGCGGGTCGACCCGGTTCGGGCCAACCGGGGGGTCTCGGGCCGGGACGGCCCGGGCCCGAAACCCCAGTTACCGAGCGGTTTGGATTCAAATGCCCATAACCCGGCTACGGACCTCCAAACGACGCGTCGTCAGTGGAGATGCGATCCTTGGATCGAGACGGTCATTTCGGTATATTGCACTGAAAGTTTCGGAATACTTTGAGTTCGGCCAGGTTGGTTCGTACATGAAACCAACCGGGCCCTCGGAGTAGAAACGCTCATATCTTGAGCTACGGACGTCCGTTTGACGTGTCGTTAGCTTTGTTGAGTTCCTCATAGTGAGATAGATCTTTTGGCATACTCCTCCCAAGGTTTGGACGCAGGTGGAGTACGGTCGGGTTGGTTTTGCCTTAAAAACCAACCGGGCCCCTGGGACGAAAAGGCCAATAACTCTCAGACCGGGCGTCCGATTGACGCGTCGTTTGTTGCGTTGAGTTCCTGTTGACGATACGGAACTTTTGGATACATCAACTCTGGACTATGTGACAGTTGATGTATCTGCCTCTCGGCTCGTGGAGCGGACCCTCCCGAACGAGCTTGCTGTGTGCGGGAACCCTAGAGCTGGTTGTGACTGCTACTGTGACTGCGACGACGACTGTGCAGAGATCCTCAGTGGATTCGACGACGACGACTACAGCACTCACCGATCCTGTGTGGATCAGTGCTAATGATCCTGTGTGGGTCCGATCCTGTGTGGGTCTTTGCGGGGGTTAGTACCTATCGATCCTTTGTGGGTCCGACGACTTAGATGGACCAGTGATCATCTCTATCGTCTACCGAAGAAGTATACCTATGTGAGCTGAATCATGTTGCAATCCTGTGTGGATTACGTTTTTCTTTCCTATGTGGAATACGTATACTTTCCTGTGTGGACTGAGTTGTACTTGGGCTCAGAGGTTGGAGCGTATTGAAATGATGACTTTGGTATATGTGTAGGAATATATCTAAGCAATGTCGGTTGTTACTTCGTGTTTGTATCTTTCTTCTGTGGTTTATCCTTTCTGGATTTTGGGAGACCTTCAGGGGTCTCCGGGTCCCTACTGAGTAGCTTATACTCACCCCTGCACAGGCTATGCCCGCACTACGTTGTGTTGGTTGCAGACGATGGACAACGTTGATCGTGGTTGAGGCTTGCAGAGCAGGACGGTACCTGGAGGTGGACCATTGGGCGGGACGTACTTGGAGCGGACGGCGGGACCCAAGGAGCAGTGGAGCTATCTGTACCCACCCTTTAAGTGGGATTTCCAGTGGACACCTCGGTGTAGCGGCTTTTACTTTACAGTTGTTGTTTTCCCTTTCGAGTTGTACTTTACATTCAGTTTGGGTTTGTATACTGGCCCTTTTTACTTTTCCACACTTTCAGTTGTACTTTGTTTTTACTTAGTGTTTACTTTTCTTCTTGCTTACTCTATGGTACTTGTTTACTTTACAAAGTCAATGCCTTCCCTTTTTACCGGGATTTACACCTTGGTGCTAGTCGCCAGCCCCTGGCCTATGGAAGGCGGGCTTGGGGTAGTCACAGCACGGGCCCCGAGGGTGGGTTGTGACAAGGTTCAATCTAACTGATAGTTTGAATAAGGCCGTTCCATTATCCAAATTAATGCATTGCCTTAAATTAATGAATTTAGTCGCAATTCTATAACATAGGTTGCGATAACATGATCCTTAAATTCCATTTAATTTCGACGTGTAGATTATTAGTATTTTCCCCAACATTTTTGGCATTAAAATTATTTTAATATAGTTTCATATGATTTATTAATAATGAAATAAGGGTGTTCAATTTGCATAGGGTATATGCATGCATGGATCTGGTCACATGTGTTTTAGTTTGATTTCATCTGATTACATTTTCGTTGGATTCTTTGTTTTCCTTAATTATATCAGTTGTTTACTATGACCATTGATTGGATGACATAAAATAGTCCTGCATCATCTTGGGTGTTTCTCCTTTTCTTGGATTTGATCTGGGGTGCCACCATCATACCCATCCAATGGTACCACATGTCCCATGTCTTGTCCCACCATTAGTTATGTGAACTATTGACTTGATCTACGTTGTCCATATAGTTTTGATCCTAGTTTTTTGTCCATACCATCTAAAGCTCTCTAGAATTCCATTATTTTCTCACTAGTTTCTTGGATTCGACCGATCCATTTTCTCAAAGTAGTTCATTTCATATGGTTCATTTGATAACTTCTAGTGAGTATCTCTTTCACTACAGAGAGGGGTTCATAGAGAAGAAGAAGGATACCAAGGTTATTCGGCCTCCTTCACTCCCTATATTTGAGTTCGTTCTACCTCCTAGAACCATAGTACTTCTCCAGTGGAGACTCAGTGGATATCATCTCTTTCCTTGGTCTAAGACAATGGCACATCAAAAAGGTTCCCTCTATTGTCCTTCTTTTTGATCATAACAATTTTTCTATTTAGTTTATTATATATGTATAAATTTATTATTTTCTATAATGTATAGATTTTTATCCTTTTTTGGTGTGTGCATGAGTCTATCTAGGAGTGGATGAAATTGAATATATGTGACATCCTTTACCAGTGATTCCTAGTGCAACAAGGTCACCCTCCTCAAATATTTTCTCATGTTATTTATTTCTATTATTTGAGTATTTATTTTCTTTGATTCCTTTCTTGCTAAATAATAAAAGGATTACCTGGGTGGTGAACTCACAGTGCATGTAATATGACACTAATTTCAAGAACAATATAACTTATGTTATTTCCTTTCTGTAAATTCACTTTTCATTCTTCTAGTAGCTTGATTATTGAAGAATCATGTTCTAGTTCATTATCTCCAATTGATAAATTGAACATATAAAAAAAATCAACCCTATAATACGCAAAAATTGATCTTGGATGTTTTAGGGTTTAATGGATAATCCCCAACTGTTAGAAATAATATAATGAAATAAATTAAACACCAATATGAAAGAATACTTTAATAAAATGTCAATTATAAATAAAAAGACACACTTAAAGTTATACAGATCACACTATGTGTCACATTGAGGTGTGGTTGATTTAAACACATCACAAATGAGTTATAGATTTCTATCCTAATTTATCAAAATAATTTGAATGTGTTTTCATGGTTTTGAGTATGTAACTTGTTCTTTTTACTAAAATTAATGTCAATTTTACATAAGGACACACATGGAGTTATACTGGTCACATTATGCCTTAGACTAAGGTGTGGCTAATTCCTACACATTAAAATTTAGTTTTGGATCATTTCCTAAATTATCAAAATAATCCAAATAAATTATCTCAGTATTCAGTATAGAATTTTTTATTTTTACTAAAATGTTGTTTCAAATAGGAAACATGAACTTTAAGTCTTACCAGTCACATAATGTGTCAGTTTGAAATGATACTACTATTTATATGTCATAAATGACTTATAAATCAATTTCCTAAATTATCATGGTAATTGGAGCGCATTTACTAGGTTTTCAGTGGATGGCATACGTTTTGAACTAAAATTTCAATGTTAATCTAAAAATGAACTCTAAGAGTCAAACCAGTCACACTATGAATCGGGTTAAGTTGAAGTTGATTCCTATACGTTATAAATGACTCATGGATCATTTTCATAAAGTATCAAAATAATAAAAATGTGTAAGATCATATTTTAGTATGTCGCTTTTTCTTTTTACTAAAATTAATGTCAATTTTAAATAAAAAAGACACACTTGGAGTCCTATCGGTCACACTATGTGTCATATTGATGTGCAGTTTATTCCTACATGTCAAAAATGACTTATGGATCATTATCCTGAATTATAAAAATAATTTGAATATATTTTCCTGGTTTTCAATATGTCACATGTTCTTTTTACTAAAATTAAAGTCAATTTTAAATACAAAGACACACTTGGAGTTATACCGATATTATCATGAATCATATTGATGTATGGTTGATTCCTACAGGTTAAATATGACATATGGATCACATTACTAAAGCATCAAAACAATCTGAATGTGTTTCTTAGTTTTCTGTATGTCACTTGTTCTTTTTACTAAAATTAATGGAAATTTTAAAAAAATATACATAGTTGGAATTATACCTATCTCACAATGCATCATATAGAGGTGTGGATTATTCATACACATCACAAATAACTAATGTACCATTTTCATAAAGTATCAAAATAATATGAATGCATTTTATCAATTTTAGAATGTCACTTTTGTTTTTTATTAAAATTTAATTTGAAATTACAAACACACAATTTGAGTCATATCGGTTTCATCGTGTATTGGTTTGAAATGAGAATGATTCATACACGTCATAATTGATTTACGACTTTTCCTACTAAATTATCAAGACAATCTGGCCATGTTTTCTTGGTTTTTAATGAGTGAAATGTTCTGAACGAAATTTCAATTTTAAAGTGATAATGGTCATTTTGATTCATACCGGTCACATTTCATATCATATTGAGGTGTGGATGATTCATACACATGAAAAATGACTTAGTGATTATTTTCCTAATGTATCAAAATAGTCAGAATGGGGTTTTATAGTTTTTTGTATATCAATTGTTATTTTTACTAAAATTAATTTCAATTATAAATAAAAAGTCACATTTAGAGTTATACTAGTCCCACTATTTGTATGATTGAGGTGGGTTGATTCTTACATGTTATAAATGACATATGAATTGGCTTTCTAAAGTATCAAAACAATATGAGTGTGTTTTCTTGGTTTTCAGTTTTTCACTTGTTCTTTTTACAAAAATTAATGTCAATTGTTAATAAATAGACTCACTTGAAATTATATTGGTCGTTTCTTATATCAAATTGATGTTTGGATGATTATTACACGTCAAAAATGACTTATGGATCATTTAACTAATGTATCAAAAAAATTAAATGTGTTTTCTTAGTTCTAAGTATGTAACATGTGTTTTTTATTAAAATGTCATTTGAAATTGAAAAAATGCACTTTGAGTCTGATTGGTCACATCATGCAATGGTTTGACATAAAACTACATCCTACATGTTACAACAGCTTTATGAATCATTTTCCTACATTATCAAAATAATTGGGGCATGTTTTTTGGTTTTTAGTGACTGAATGATTTTGAACCAAAATGGCAATTTTAAACTAATATGGGACATTTTGAGTCATACCGGTCACACCATGCGTCCAACTAAGGTACTATTGATTATTACACGTTATTAAGGATTTATGGATCATTTTTCTAAAGTATCAAAACAATCAGAATGAATTTAATTGGTATTTAGTATGTCAATTTTTCATTTTAATAAAATTAATTTCAATCTTAAATAAAAAGACACACTTACAGTTATGTTGGTCAAACCATACATCATATTGAGGTGGGGTTTATTGCTACATGTTATAAATAAATTATGAATATTTTTCCTAAAGTATCAAAACAATATTAATTCATTTTCTTAGTTTCCAGTATGTCACTTGTTCTTTTTACTAAAATTTCATATGATACTGCAAACATGCACTTTGAATAATATCTATAACATCGTGTATTAGTTTGATATGAGAGAACTTCATATAAGTTACAACTAACTAATGAATCATTTTGATAATATATGAAGACAATCATAGCATGTTTGGTTTGTTTTTAGTGAGTGGCACAAATTTTAAACAAAAATTACAATTTTAAACTGATAATAGACACTTTGTGTCATACCGATCGCAATGTGCATTGAATTGAGGTGCAGTTGATTCCTACTCATCAAAAAATGACTTATGGATCATTTTCCTAAAGTATTAAAACAATATGAATTTTTTTCATAGTTTCTAGTATGTCACTTGTTCATTTTAATAAAATTAATGCTAATTTTAAATAAAAAGACACACTTTGAGTCATACCGGCGATGCTATGCTTCATATTGAGGTGTGGTTGATTCATAAACATAAAAAATGACTTATGGGTCATTTTCCTAAAGTATAGAAACAATATAAATGTTTTTCTTGGTTTTCAGTATGTTATTAGTTCTTTTTACCTAAAATAATGTCAATTTTAAATAAAAATATTCACTTGGATTCATATTGGTCAAATTGTGCGTCAAATTGATGTGTTGTTGATTCATACATGTCACAAATGGCTTCTAGATTGTTTTCCTAAATTATCAATTCAATCTAAATTCATTTGATCAATTTTGAGTATGTCACTTGTACTTTTTAGTAAAATTATTGTCAATTTTAAATAAAAATTCACACCTGGTGTCATCCTAGTCACACCCTGTGTCATATTGAGGTGGTAGTTGATTCCTAATCATTAAAATGACATATGGATGATTTTCCTAATGTAGCAAACCAATCTGAATGAATTTACTCAGTTTTGAATATGTCAGTTGTCGTTTTTACTATAATTAATGTCAATTTAATATAAAAATATGTACCTATAGTTATACCGGTAACATCATCCCATTATCTTTCTTTGTCGGACTTCCAACATAATATATTGAGTCTATTTTCTTAGTTGAAAACCCATCCTCTACACATATTGTTTTAAACAACAAGAAATGTTTTTTCCCTAATAAATATGACTTAATATGTAGTGGTGCAATTTTGATGAAGAATGGAAATGAAAAACATGGTAACATTGGAAGAAAGGAACATGATATCTCTTTTTTGGGTCTTGTTGCCGATAGTTGAAATAAGAATATGACTTCCCAAAAGATCTATGAAAAAAACTAAATATGGATTAGATAAAAAGGAAAAGGAAATTAACGTAAAAATAGTAGATAAAATGATGATAAAATAATTAAATATGTAGTATAATTTCACCTTTTCATGATGGTTTTATACATTCTTTAACCATTTCCTTGTTTTCATTTTCTCAGTGGCAGCCTCGATGTATAATCTATCATGAGCACGAGCAGTATCGAACATACCACCCCAACTCAAGAAAAAAAAATCAACATGTATATGAAAAAAAATTATTATGTTAGTAATACTAAAAAAATTAAATTAAACATCAATATTGAACAACCCATTACTTCTATGAAAGTCACATATTCATGATATATGTGCACATTTTTCAATCGTGTATGGTATCCATTCATTTATAACCAAATCTATGTCGTCTTGTGAATACTATAATTTTTCACATCCATAGTAGTACTAAAAAATCTAAATATAAGATGGATTATTAAATATTTTAAATAAAATAGTAATTATTTTTTAAAATACCTCTTTAAGAATACTAGTTTGTTATAAGAATATGATTTATTTATAAATGTAGGAACATAATAACCAAAATATTTTCCATTTTTTTTGTTTTATACACTACAAAAATATTGATAAATATATGTAATTTTTTTTTGTGTTTGGATAGTGAAATATTATTATATAAACACCGATACTTCTCTGCATGTAGAACTTATCAGGTTTCTTGTGAGAATGGGTTGTCCTCATTCCCTGGTTTTCATGATTTTTGTACACCACCCTATTATATCAATATTATCATTAAAACAGAATATAAAATATATAACATGATTTTTAGTTCTATAACGTGGGAGTTAGTGTATTACAAATTGAAAAATGTCCTCATGTGTAGTGAGTTTGTTGGGTATCCATATAGTAAATCTTGGAGATAACTCTTTAGAATATCCAAATTGACCGTAATGATCATTCAATGTTGTCTAAAAACAAAAAAGGGAATAATTAATGAAATAAATGAAAATATATTTGATATGATTAAATTGTAGAGTTTTACCGCTACATCATTGGTATTAAGAATATTTTTTCATCTATATGTTTTCATTCAAATGATTTCGCCAGTTTTGACATGATTTCTTTCATTTTTTATTCTATTCTATTTGTTTTGTAAAAGTTACATGAAGAATAATGAGAAAAAATTTATGTTCATGGGGAAATCCCTTCAATTGGTTTTCATATAAATTCCCGAAAAAATATCAAATTTTTTTTGTCAAAATTAACACATTATATCAGCTATTGGAAAAACAACTCAGGAAAAGAAACCTCATGTATACATTTAAAATTGAGAATCCCATCCATTCATAGTTATATATTTCATATAAATTCTCATGATAAATGTAGTATGTTACATCATCTACATACATTTTTTATTTAAAATCATCTATGTGATTACTACAACTTTGTAACATTATATTCTAATGAACATTAAATGTTACAAAATACAGATATTGAACATGTGGGGTCAAGGTACTTTCTAAATATATATTTGACCCTTTTGTTGAACCTATAGATGGTTTTTATTCTAAATTTAATTTCACCTCGTTTCCCTTGTCTATCTATAATAAAATTCATCAGTTTAAACCATTTTTAATTTATTACTAAAGGTTTAGAAAGAAAAATAAATTGAAAATGAATACCTCCTTATCATCATGTTTTTATACAAGATCTTATGTCCATGATATGAATGTTTCAATAGATAGTTAAACCATATGAATGTCTACGTCATCAAGTTGGATAAGTAGCTTAGTGATCATCTCATGATCTATGATAATATCCACTCTCACATGACCAGTTAGATGTTTTCTAATATGTAATGTTTCTTCATGTATATTGAACATAGTGTCCCTCACTAAAAGGTGATGGGTGGATGTTGATAGATATAAATCAAAATAATTTTCACCTAGTATAATATCAGTATAGGAAATGTATCAATGTATTTATGATTCAAATTTCATATAAACAATTATGATAATATTTTTTACCTCGTCAAAGATAGATCTTTGAGGGGGATGGCTCACCTCAAAGCTGGTGGCGGTGGGGTGGGATCTTCATGTTGTGGTTGTTCATGGTTTTTTTCTTCTCTTTCCTTCCTACCATTTCATTTTCTAGCAACTTAGTCTTTTGATTAATTTTTTCATCATTGGAAGATAATATTTCTTTTATATCTTTTATTTATTTTTCTTTATCATCAATTTCATTTATTTCGTAAAAATATGTTTGGGGTGTCACCCCAAAACCCGTTCCTCTAATGCATCCAAACTGTTCTGGCTGCTTCAAGGCTACTAATAGTAAATGTTCATCTAATACAAGTGTTAATGATTCTTGTGACTAAGTCAAATATAAAATATAGAAAAATAAGTAATCATTTTTATGTAATATTAATTTGAATAAAACAAATTTTTATTATGTCATACTTACACATGAATCTCACACGTTTTATGTGTTTTCATCTTTTAGTATCCCATCCTTATTTTCAAGTGCCTTCTTTTATAGAGAATGATGTGGGATAGAAGTGTAATTGGATTCGGATTCATTAATCTACATATAAATAGAGGAACATATTTATTTTTTTGTTTCATGCCACAGAACATTATTATGGTAGATTTAAAATCCGTTCAATTTTTTTTCAAATGATTATTCCCCATCCTTGATTTAAAATAGTGGTACATTGGTTTTGATACTAGGTCAATATTCTCAACACATAGTTTGTGTTTCATAAATAATTTTTTTTAATCAAAGTGATGAATACACATATTTCCAAATAATGTATTACCATCCATAATGTACCTGAAAATTTATCTCCCCATAATGGCCAGTAAATGAATCCCATTTTTCATGGATTATAGGGTGTGCATTCATAAGTGGAGAGTGCATGTTTATTTTTCCCTTCAAAAACATTAAGATGAAGTCTCATTAGAATTGGGTTAAATCCTCTATAAATCCTTACAAACAACATTAATACAAATTTCTTGCATTAGTCATCAATAATAAATTCACTTTTCAAGGGATGATTAGGAGTTAGTCAATGTTTCATTATTTTAAAATTAGTAAAATAAACAAATGATATCATAATGTTACTGTAAGATCTTACAAAATCAGTGTCTTAAGCATGGGAACAAAAGAGTTTCATGAGTCTACATCAGCCAGTATAAAATTTTGAGTGATGAGCCTAATGTAATAACTTAACATGGTCTTGTTGGGTTTAACAGGCTGACCACATGCATTCCATGCAACCACAAATTTTTTTCCTTTTCTTTTCACCATAATAATTTTTTCTAACACCATAACACTATGGTGGTTATATTTTTTCTACAACATTAGTTCTTCATTGTCTAAATTTTTTTTGAGTTCAACGTTATTAATATGTTGTTCCTATAGATTGGTATCATTAGAATGTGTAGAAGGTTAATGTTCCTCACCATGAGGTGCAGTAGTAGGATGAGAAACCTAATGATCCTCAGGATTGGGACCATCAACATGTGCATAAGTCATTATATAAATAATTGGTTTAACATTTAATTTTGATTATATAAATTTACCAGTGAAAGGGTAATAGCTTTAGGTAACACAATTTATATTAAAAAATATATATAACCTGATTATTGAACATTTTTTAAAATTTTTGAAGGGATTTGACCACTCTATAGAGTATCGAAATCCCATAATTGTAGTCTCCTATCACATAAAAATCATCATCTACATTGGGTCCAATTTTAAATAAATGTGACATCCCAATGAAATGGTCATTCTCATTTGAATCATCATATGATACTTTAATGGTTTTGGTCGATTACAGAACAATTAACCACTTTTAGTTTATGAGACTTGAAACATAAATTACTTGTATTGTATGTGATTCTGTTATAAATGGTTAATCTTTGTATCATTCCTTACTAAAATACACTTTCATGAATCCTAATTTGTATATTTAAATAGTAATCTTATTATCAACCAACATTCGTTGAAAAAATTTCCCATGAAATGTTGTATAATCAAACGGCCATATTTATTTTATGATGCTAAAGTATGAAATATTTGTATAAATTTGATTTCTATACTTTGTACCCAAAACATGCATTTATTTAGGAACAAGTGTAACTATACTATTATTTATGGTATTCTCTCCATCATGCTCATTTGTATAGAATGTATAACCATTATTTACATAACAATTGTAAGATAATACATACACACTTGGTCATTTGTCTAGCCATCAAAGTCATTCTGAAATTGAATTCATATTTTCATCTGACTCCTTAAAACATGGTCTTAAAACCATTTTATAATTTATTGATTATGTGTATTTTATATCCAACATTCAGACCCTGATGTATTAAAATTAATAAAAAATTCATTGTGGGTTAAAACATATGGTACAACCAATAAAATGTTATGAAAAACATAAAGGTGGGCCTACTCCTAATCTATAATATTAATTGTGAAATCATATCTTCCAAAAATTACTTCGACCACAACTCTCTCAATGTGACAAGATTTCATTAGACCAATTATATTCACACTGGAAAGTTACTCAATATTGAATTCAACAGCTTCCTCAATAATATATTTCTCTGCTACACAACCCTCTAGAGGACTTCTATTTTTGATATACCCTTCGAAAATATTCATATATCATTTAATGGGGTAAATAAATCTATAATGTAAAATACCACATAGTTAAATCACTCTCAACAAGTGAACCATTATGTGAACAATCATATCAATGAATACTTGAGGGAATAACATTCACAATTAACATAATATGACGACAATTTCCTTTTTCCAATTTAGAAATTTCTTTGAGTCTATAAATTTTTGGCATCTAATTTTGAAAAATAAATATAGATTGGTTAATTTATGATAGACATTATTGGGAAAAATGCAACATAAAGCTAGAGGAATTAGATCATTCACCAATACATGAAAATCATATGATTTTAGACCCTTTAACATTAAACCATTCATTGAAATTATATTATTTATATTCTATGCATACCCATATGGAACATTTACATCATTCACGATGTTGCAAAATACATATATCTCTTACCTAGATAGAGTGTATGCATCTGGAGGAAGAAAATATTTTTTTACCCTTCAGTGGTTCCAACTCACCCCATACTATCATGTCAATCATGTCCAACCTAGCCTTAATTCCATCCTTTTTTGGGGGGTCGATTTAGTAATGTACCAATGAAACTATCACATGAATGTTTTCAATATGCATAAAATTACGAAATTTTTTGACATACAAACAATTCATGTATGGTAATTCAAAAAAAAATGATTTCCTTTTCCAACCGGTTTTCGTAAGGTATTTTGAAATAGAATTACCAAAAGAAGTGTAAATATATTATAATTTCTCAAATAGTTGATCACTTTTTAGTTGCGATGGTGATATACATTCTTCTAAACCCAAAATGAATGATGGCATCCAAGATCGGCACATATGTCATCTGGGTAGAAATCTTTGATGTCCTAAAAACACTGTCTTCAATGAATGTTTCAACCTAATTGACTATGTACCTAATTCAAAAATGGAAATAACTTGAGTTCATTTTATTCTTTATATTAACAAATTTCCATAAGTATGAATGTTATATATCATACATTACAAAATGGATCTTAACGTGAAATCATCATTTCAAAAAGAATCGTGAAACTTAACAACTGAATCCTGTAATAATTTAAAATCATTTATTAATTGATCCAAACAAACAAAATATCATTAATCATTTGTTTTTTTTCATAATATAAGAATAGATTACATAATGTATGTCTATTTTATACATAACCATGGAGGAATGTTTTAATTTACCAACATAATCAGCCATGTATTGTGAGTTTTTCATTGAAACCCAAAAGGATTGACTCCATTTATAGATAATTAAAGACAAAGGATACTTGTATCATTTATAAATTTAGGATACATGTGATCAATTATCTTCCACTGAGAAGAGTCTATCTGGTGAAAGAGTTTCCCATCATTATTTATTATATCTATGTGCCATGTCAATTTCCTTGTAGTCTCCTAATTTCCATATAGGCACCTAATCTTTAGGATGATTTTAAATTACCATATAAATTTCTTAGGACCCAATTTATCTTTATTTTATTGACAATCACCACACTTCAGTATGGCTAACAATGTTTTGTGTTTAGTGAAACCAACATAAAATGGTGTATATTCACAACAATTTAACTTCTCAAATAATTTTTGAAAATCATGAATTCCATATTCAATTGTCATTGTAATTTCCTAAATATGATATTCATATTCATTTGAAGAGATGTGTGTTAGGAGGGTTCAGGATGTTGACAGTTCATCTTCGGAATCGTGGTGGTGACGACCTTTGTGTTGGCCCCTCCTCCCCCAGCGGGGGAGGGTCTTTTCGTCATCCTTCAAGGTAAAAGCTCCCTCATTTTCCCCATTTTCAAATCCTGATATCTTCCCTTTGTTTCCTCCATATTCCATTTTCCCTAATGTTCTTGAGTTGTTCAATGGTTTCCCTAACCTCCTGATCTCAATTGCAGAGTTTTCTGATGCTTCGACGCTCCTCAATCGTACTTTGACAGCTCAATTTTTGAAGTGACGGACTTCGGTGGATATATTCGATTGGGTTGTTTTAGGTTCTTGGTATTTTTTAGAATGGGATACCGTGAGGTTTATCTATATGGAAAGTATCATGATTCGCTTTTCTTTGGAAAAGGATATGGTCAAAGCATGGGATTTCACTCCACACAGCTGTAACGGGTCCTGATTTTTTTGATTCAGATGGACTTATGAGTTTCATATGAAGTGTGACTCTCCCTAAGTTCTGATTTGGATATTATTTCCAAACATTCCTTTACCTTTTCAAAAATCTTCAACCATTAGGATTCTATGGAACTTAGTTGATAGGTTCTTCTGTGCTGATATCCGAAATCAAGTGCTTTGTCATCCAATTAATCTTTGTGCTTATGTGGAAATTGATGCTTCAAGAACCCCTCCTAATTTTGTTTGGATAATAGTAGGAGAAGAGCATAGATATAAACAACATGTTGTCTATGAATCTTAGGTGGATTTCTGCTCGGTTTGAATGAGAATGGGTCACTCGCCAGATGTTTGTAGGAGAGGTTCTAGACAGTTAGAGATACAGAGTGATATGGATGTTACAGGTGGCGACATGGCTCCTGTTTTTAATGGCGGTACCACTGGCCAAGAACATGTGAAAGCAGAGAAAATGTAAGGTTCAGTTAAAAAGGGCCATTGGGATGGAAATACTTTTGTTAATAGAATTTTTAGATAGCTGAGGAAGAACTAGGATGATCCTCAGCCTGGTGTGAAGGAGTGTGTGGTTAATATAGAGACCCGAAGCTTGAATTACGTTGACATTACATTACATTTGAGGAATACTTAGTACATAACAAAAAAACACACACACAAGGATCGTAATAGTTTAGTGTCTTTGGAAACTCAGAATATAATCTTCTAATCCTGGTGAAAGATCTTCAACATTTCCCATAAAGATCTTCTTTTTTTTATACCTAAAACCTTTCTTTATATCCTGGGGAAAAGAAAACATAAAAGGGTGAGCTCAAATGCTCAGTAAGGGTAAACAAAAGAAATATCAATCACATCATATACATAAGCATATAACTTTTGGAAATCTTAACCTGTAAAAGAGATCATAATTTCATAACCTGGGATAACTCATGGCAGTGAAATGTAATCACAATAATCATAACATAAAATATTAAACTTTGTGGCATACACACATAATCATGGAGAATCATTTCTTGTTAGTCAAGACTTATTTCCAAGACTATCTTAGTGGACAAAGTCCCTTTCTGAACCGAGTCACCCTCGTTCCAGTCCTGTTTCACTGAACCGGTATAACCTAACGTTCCAGCCCTGTCTATCTCATGAGATATAAAATCTTTACCCAATGCATTGGAGGGAGATATAGGTCTCACCCATCTCAAAATGATACCATTCTTATGTGTGCCACAAAATCATAAATCATACATCATTGCATAACCCATGTAATAAAATGGGATTCTTAAACATCATGCCATCCTAATCCATAAACAATTGATATCATTTCATCATAAGAAAATTGAAACCATTTAAATCATAGAGACATTTTACTTGAAACATACATATCAAATAATGTCATCTTAGATGGAAAATAGTTTTGAGAAAAACACTTGAAATGAATTGTTGAGGAAAATATCCTTTCTTCTTTAAAATCATTTTCTTTTCACAAAATTCCATTAAATTTTAAAAGATAAGGGTTTTGTTGAAAATAATCATGCAATCTTGTAGAGGAAGCTTCTTGAAAATGAGGTGTTATGAAACCGTAAAAATCCATTCGCGCCGTATAAGTTAAAAATAACATTCTCCTCGTACTTTTGTCGGAAAAGTCAAAAAGTACATTATATGGTAACCAAAGGAAAGATTCCATTCATACAATGTGGAAAAAAGTCAATAAAGGGTAAAAATGACTTTAAACATTCATGGAAGAATGGTAAACATTTTAAAAAAAACATTTTTAGAAAACATGGTTATGGATGATAGACATAACCCCAGTAAATACTTACGTATAAGCAATCTCGGATAAAAATGAGATTGAAAATTTATCCCTTACCTTAGGTCCGACTTACTTTGTAATTGTCTGAACCTCCTGTATAATGATTTAAATCATGTTATTGACTTATTCCAGAATCATATTCATTGTTATTATATCATATATGGTCCACTTATGACTTTATATTACCCATTCATTTATAAATTCATGTTAAACTAGCGTTTTGGGTAAAATCGTCTCATTTGTCGTTCGTGTTTTTAACTTGTAATTATTAATATGATTACTTGGATCATGATTAATTATTTACAGAATATAAAACATGATTTATATATAATTCAGAATATACATATATATAATAAATCAGTAAATGGAAAGAAATACACCGTTCATGGAGACGGTAGTCCGTACGTACGCATGAACGTTGTTTTCGTTTCCTTATTAAATTGAATGGAATTAAGTAGATGACATATATATAAATATACATAAATCCAGTATCATTATTATTTCATATATTTCATTAGTACTTATTATATATACTTTATAATAATTCATGAATGGTTAATCATTGAGAATGAATCTCATCGCGTCGTGGAGACGGTAGTCCGTACGTATGAACGAGCGATGATATCGTTCCCATGGTCGTGGAATTGTGTTGAAGTGTATGTATACTATTTCAGTATCAATATCACTTTATAATAATCATATATAGTTACTCATTACACCATTATACCCATCCAATTATGGTGGTGGCGGAAAATAGATTACACCACGGCGTGGAGACGGTATTCCGTATGTACGCACGCGCGGTGATTTCCTTTTTCCGTAGGATGGATAAAAGGTTAAATAGAGTTGTTTCATATTTATAATAACATATCATTATATAATAAATACTGATGTTATTAATTTATCATGAAACAACTAAAGAATATGAAGTTGAAGAAGAAAGAAGTTGAAAAAAGATCGGTAATGGATATTACCTCTTTTTGAAGCGCCTTCACTTAACCTCCACTTAAAGAACTAAGGATGGTCTTTTAAAAAAAACCAGGACATCTAGGATGATACTAGGGAAGTGGAGAAGAGATTTTGGCAGGGGTTGGCCGAGCTTGAATGCTCAAATTGGTGTGAGGAGAAGAGGGAGGAGGTGCCCTTTTATAAGGGAGGAGAGGGGCATCTTAGGAAAATCTCAAAATATTATTTTATATTAAGGTAAAATTCGGTTTATAATGGTTCCAAATGGTCTTATTTCGAAGCTAAAGTGGGTATGGGTCGCAATCCTATCATCCAATAGGATTTACACAAGTTTAGGTTATTATTTTAACCTTATCAATTAGATTTAACTCTAAGTTAAATAATTTAACTTTTACCGTGTCTTTTTGTTTTCTTATACTATATGGGGAATAAACATACTATATCAAGCCAAACGAACCATAAGATGTTTATGATTAATATATCTATCCTTATCTATTTCATTTGGCCGATTCTTAGATTTTTAGGAATTAAATAACAATTAATAATATAATATTTGTTTAAAAAACTAATTTATGTCAATTTTGACACTATTTGGTACATGATTTTTATGAAATTTCTAACAGAATGATAAGTTCAAAACAAGTTACTTAAATCAACAATAACATGTCATATTAACCTAGAAAATTAGTGTAAGTCATAAAAAGTTTCAAATTACATTTATTTGGGCATTTATAACATCAATTATGTTAATATTTTCTTAAAAAGGTAATTACTGCATCATCGTTGTGTCATAAATAAATTAAATTATTTAAAGTATAAAAATTACAAATAAAATACCATTATGTAGGAAATATTTTTAGCTTTATAATGAATAGTTATAGTCGAAATTATATTATGTATAACCCTATATTAAATTTTTTTAGTAAATGAACTTTGATTTTAACTCTTTTAACTCTTCTTTGAATTAAATAATAATAAATGTCCTAATCTAATTCAAGTTGGCCTAAATGGTCATATTTTATTCCTAAGTTTGTTTTTGGTCGACTTACACTTGTCCAATAGAATTATTACATGTGTTAGGGTAATAATAATATCATTTCTACCCTTAATTACCTTATTTATTTTTAACCGTGGTAAAAAAAGTAAAAAGTTACTATTCACCAAAAATTATTTTCATCTCATTGAACCACATTTTACTTACTGAAATCAATCTTGTCTATCGGATTTTTGAAATTCCATTCACAGAAGCGGAAAAATTAAGATTTATGAAAAAATTAATTTTTTTAACTACCACTTAGTAGTTTCACTATTCATCAAAAATTGAAGTTTTTCAGAAAAATGCCAAAATTTCACCCTAAGATATAATTGATATTCCGAATTCAAAAATGATTTCTATTTTACAAAATTCCCAACATATAAGTTGCATTAATTAATTTTATAATTAATTTCCGCTGTCACAACAAATAGCGTGTTTTTAAGAGATAATAACTATCAAAAGAGTAACACTTGTTTATGTCACGTGTAAATGTGAAATTACATCCAATGACCAACATTGTATTGAATTGTAAAAATATATTCTAAATATACTTTAAAACCAGTCAAATTAATAATTTATAACATTTAATTATTTCGATTAAAAAAGTTGTTTTTAATTAAAATTTAGTAATTTTCACTATTCATCAGAAAATGAAAGTTATCCGAAAAGTACCAAAATTTCACCCTAAGATAATTTCGATATTACGAATCCAAAAATGAATTCCATTTTAAAAAATATAATTTACAAAATTTCATAAAGTGGTTATTACTATTCATAACGGCTAGTTTTAATAATATTTTAATAGCATATCGTTGTTTAGTGAAACTCGTTATTGCGTACTACACACGCTATCGAGGAAGGTCGTGATTGCATGTAATGCAAGGCAAGTCAAGGATGCGTGTTGTGCAAGCTCTTTTTGGTGTAGCGTACAACACAAGACATTAGTGAAATTAAAAAGAATATTTTTTTTCATAAAATCTCGGGGTGTTACATTCTACCCCCCTTAAAATGAATTTCGCCCTCAAAATTCGTCGGGGTTATAAATGGTTTACTATTCGAAAGTTTCTTTAATAGAAACCCACATCGTAAAAAGGAATATCAAATCCAATCTTTAAAAACAAAAGTATGAAACGTAACGGTTACCCAAATAAACTAATCACTAGGTTTCCACATAGGTGAAAATATGGATATGGAAGAGAAATCTAACCATCATGTTCTGATGGAGAGTGGTAGAGAACATGGCTATGGAAAAGCCAGCAATCACAAAGCCATAAATTTGTGACGATCTAAGGTACCATCTGATTCATCAGATATAAGATCACTAGGACAACATTTTTGGTTTTCAAGATCATTTCCCTAAAGTTGATGGAATTGGAATTAGAAGAAATACTTTCGTGATTTTGGTATAGTCTCACCGTTTGTCGTTCTTTGGACAATTTCCACTTCATTTCTTAAATAAATGAAGTTGAATTTGTCATTCGTAATGTGTTAGTAGATCATGTGATAGAATGATAGGTCATTCCATCTGTCTCAAAAGGTTAGAAAAGTTATCAAAAAATACATAAGTACATCTATAGTGAGATTAATCACATATGGTTCCTAAAATGGACATATACTTCATATATCGTACTGCTTAATAAAATAAAACTAGTTTCTACTAAACAGGGACTTCCTGTAGGCTAGTGGTAGGCGATAAAGGCCTGTCGCACTTCGATTGTGGGTTCGATTCCCACATCCTTGTCCGACGCGATGGGCTGTCGCCCATCCTGCAGGTTGTCCTTTTTCTAAAACTATGTTACTATAACATCTCATCAATAATATCGAAAAAAACTTCTATCCTTAAACAATACTAACTTATGTCCAACATAATCCATTCTAATCTTTAGGCTTATCCATAATATTGTAATCCACTCTCATAATATAGTGAAAACGATTACCAGAGATTTAATACTGTTGTTGATCCCCACATATCATAAGATATGTCTTGTTGGTCACATTCCAAACATTCAAAGTCCTTAATCATGTATTCTCTTGAATACCTTAGTGAAAACATGAATGCAGTTAAAAATTAACACCTTCCACATACCAAAATCCT
This sequence comes from Viscum album, assembly GCA_963277665.1. Classification (NCBI taxonomy): domain Eukaryota; kingdom Viridiplantae; phylum Streptophyta; class Magnoliopsida; order Santalales; family Viscaceae; genus Viscum; species Viscum album. Next base: position 420,380,538 of record OY728128.1, read on the forward strand.
CAAAATTCTATATACTCAAACCATGATATCACTTAGTCCTTATATCAATCATAAGCTCATGAATACTATTAAACATTTCATTTTCTTGTTTTCCCTTCATTATGCGCATATCATCTTATTTCCAAAAATATCTCAATCACTTTGAATACCACATTAGACCAACACATAAATATTCCAATACTTTATGATACCACATTATTTTGGAATCCCATTACATAAACACTTAATCATTCCACCACATCGTTGTCATATTTAACATCGCCAATAGCGATCGCATGTGACTTCCCTTTGTCTTTTGCCTTCAGTGGTTTCTCATGTTGATCATCACTAACCCTTGGATTAGGGCATTTATTATCATAATGAACCATTTCCTTGCACTTGAAGCATTGAAGTGTTTGTGGTGAATTCTCTGCAGTGTTTGCTTTATTCACATCATTAGAAACCCTTTTTCTATTACCTCGACACTCAGCTGCTCGATGACCTTCTTTTCCACACTTAAAACATTTTCTAGTCCCTTTAAGGCAATCTCCACCATGCTTCTTTCCACACTTTGAGCATAAGGAAACATTCATCTTCTTTTCACCATTATTCTGAGATTCTTCCTTGAACTCCATCTTTCGTTTCTTGTCAAAACCATGAGATGGATATGTAACACCAACTTCCATTTCTACCTTGATAGCACAACTCAAAATTTCTTCATAGCTACTAAAGTCTCTTATAGCTAATGCCCTTCGAAGACTTGGTTTTAAGCCACTGAAAAATCGATCAACTTTACTTTCAGGTTGGATGATAATGCTAGATGCATACCTTGCAAGTCTTGTAAAATTTGCTTCGTATATACCAACAGATTCATCATCCTTCTGCTTCAGCTCAAGAAACTCCTTTTCCATCTTTTTTCGAAGAATACGAGGGAAGTACTTACTGAAAAACAAGTTCTTGAACTCGTCCCATTCCATGGACTCAATTTCATCTCTTGGCCTCGTATTCTTGATAAGATTCCACCATTGATCAGCTTCACCTTCCAAATGATATACTGCTAATATGACTTTATCATGTTCAGAACATTGAAGAACTTAAAATATCTTTTCAGTGGTACCGATCCATTGTTCAGCAACAAGTGGATCGGAAGTCCCACTGAAAGAAGGTGCACGTTGCCTCATGAAGGACTCAATAGAATATTGTTCCCTTCTCTGGTCATTTGGAAGTCCAGAATGATTCATAGCTTGTGTAAGTATAGAAATAATATTTTTCACTCCATCTCCCATAACATTTGTTTGTTCAGGAGTACAATCATTGCATTGTCCATTGCATTGATTAACACGGTTCCTTCAGGTTCCAGCCATCATCTAAAACCCAAAAAGAATAGTGTGAGAGGCAAAAATCATGCTAGGGAAAACAACATAATAAAGGGGGAGTACCTTCAATATCTAACATCTTAGGTTTAATTCTATGATCGTTACCATAGTTCTAGGACTGTATCCTATATGTATACTTATCCTTAGGGACATCCCAAGACATACCTTAGAAATACCTCTAGGGATCTCACTAACGTTTTCGCATCCTAGTTTCCAAAGGTTGACTAAACCTTTCCTCTGATACCAACTACAGAGACCCGAAGCTTGACGTACATTTACATTACATTAAAGTTGCGGAATACTTAGTACATAACAAAAAAACACACACACAAGCATCGTAATAGTTTAGTGTCTTTGGAAACTCAGAATATAATCTTCTAATCCTGGTGAAAGATCTTCAACATTTCCCATAAATATCTTCTTTTTTTATACCTAAAACCTTTCTTTATATCCTGGGGAAAAGAAAACATAAAAGGGTGAGCTCAGATGCTCAGTAAGGGTAAAAAAAATAAATATCAATCACATCATATACATAAGCACATAACTTTTAGAAATCTTAACCTGTAAAAGAGATCATAATTTCATAACCTGGGATAACTCATGGCAGTGAAATGTAATCACAATAATCATAACTTAAAACATTAAACTTTGTGGCATACACACATAATCATGGAGAATCATTTCTTGTTAGTCAAGACTTATGGCCAAGACTATCTTAGTGGACAAAGTCCCTTTCTGAACTGAGTCACCCTCGTTCCAGTCCTGTTTCACTGAACCGGTATAACCTACCGTTCCAGCCCTGTCTATCTCATGAGATATAAAATATTTACCCAATGCATTGGAGGGATATATAGGTCCCACCCATCTCATAATGATACCATTCTTATGTGTGCCACAAAATCATAAATCATACATCATTGCATAACCCATGTAATAAAATGGGATTCTTAAACATCATGCCATCCTAATCCATAAACAATTGATATCATTTCATCATAAGAAAATTGAAACCATTTAAATCATAGAGACATTTTACTTGAAACATACATATCAAATAATTTCATCTTAGATGGAAAATAGTTTTGAGAAAAACACTTGAAATGAATTCTTGAGGAAAATATCCTTTCTTCTTTAAAATCATTTTCTTTTCACAAAATTCCATGCAATTTTAAAAGATAAGGGGTTTGTTGAAAATAATCATGCAATCTTGTAGAGGAAGCTTCTTGAAAATGAGGTGTTATGAAACCGTAAAAATCTGTTCGCGCCGTATAAGTTAAAAATAACATTCTCCTCGTACTTTTGTCAGAAAAGTCAAAAAGTACCTTATATGGTAACCAAAGGAAAGATTCCATTCATACAATGTGGTAAAAAGTCAATAAAGGGTAAAAATGACTTTAAAAATTCATGGAAGAATGGAAAACATTTTATAAATACATTTTTAGAAAACATGGTTATGTATGATAAACATAACCCCAGTAAATACTTGCGTATAAGCAATCTCGGATCAAAATGAGATTGAAAATTTATCCCTTACCTTAGGTCCGACTTGCTTTGGAAGTGTCTGAACCTCCTGTATAATGATTTAAATCATGTAATTGACTTATTCCAGAATCATATTCATTGTTATTATATCATATATGGTCCACTAATGACTTTATATTACCCGTTCATTTGTAAATTCATGTTAAAGTAGCGTTTTGGGTAAAATCGTCTCATTTGTCGTTTGTGTTTTTAACTTGTAATTATTAATATGATTACTTGGATCATGATTACTTAATTATAGAATATAAAACATGATTTATATATATATATTCAGAATATACATATATATAATAAATCAGTAAATGGAAAAAAATACACCGTTCATGGAGACGGTAGTCCGTACGTACGCATGAACGCTGTTTTCGTTTCCTTATTGAATTGAATGGAATTAAGTAGATGACATACATATAAATATACATAAATCCAGTATCATTATTATGTCATATATTTCATTAGTACTTATTATATATACTTTATAATCATTCATGAATGGTTAATCATTGAGAATGAATCTCATCGCGTCGTGGAGACGGTAGTCCGTACGTACGCACGAGCGATGATATCATTCCCATGGTTGTGTAATTGTGTTGAAGTGTATGTATACTATTTCATTATCAATATCACTTTATAATAATCATATATAGTTACTCATTACACCATTATACCCATCCAATTAAGGTGGTGGCGGAAAATAGATTACACCACGGCGTGGAGACGGTATTCCGTACGTACGCACGCGGGGTGATTTCCTTTTTCCGTAGGATGGATAAAAGGTTAATTAGAGTTGTTTCATATTTATAATAACAAATCAGTATATAAGAAATACTGATGTTATTAATTTATCATGAAACAACTAAAGAAGAAGAAGTTGAAGAAGAAAGAAATTGAAAAAAGATCGGTAATGGATATTACCTCTTTTTGACGCGCCTTCACTTAACCTCCACTTAAAGAACTAAGGATGGTCTTTGAAGAAGACCAGGACCTCTAGAATGATACTAGGGAAGTGGAGAGGAGATTTTGGCAGGGGTTGGCCGAGCTTGAATGCTCAAATTGGTGTGATGAGAAGAGGGAGGAGGTGCCCTTTTATAAGGGAGGAGAGGGGCATCTTAGGAAAATCTCAAAATATTATTTTATATTAAAGTCAAAATCGGTTTATAATGGTTCCAAATGGTATTATTTTGAAGCTAAAGTGGGGATGGGTCGAAAGCCTCTCATATAATAGGATTTAGACAAGTTTAGGTTATTATTTTAACCTTATCAATTAGATTTTACTCTAAGTTAAATAATTTCACTTTTACAGTGTCTTTTTTGTTTCTTACACTATATGGTGAATAAACTTACTATATCATGATAAACGAACCCCAAGTTGTTTATTATTAATATATCTATCCTTATCTAAGTCATTTTGCCGAACCTTAGATTTTTAGGAATTAAATAACAATTAATAATATAATATTTGTTTAAAAAACTAATTTATGTCAATTTTGACACTATTTGGTACATGATTTTTATGAAATTTCTAACAGAATGATAAGTTCGAAAAAAGTTACTTAAATCAACAATAACATGTCATATTAACCTAGAAAATTAGTGTAAGTCATAAAAAGTTTCAAATTACATTTATTTGGGCATTTATAACATCAATTATGTTAATATTTTCTTAAAAAGGTAATTACTGCATCATCGTTGAGTCATAAATAAATTAAATTATTTAAAGTATAAAAATTACAAATAAAATACCATTATGTAGGAAATTTTTTAATATTTCTAATGAATATTTATAGTCGAAATTATATTATGTATAACTCTATATTAAAATGTTTTAGTAAATAAACTTTGATTTTAACTCTTTTAACTCTTCTTTGAATTAAATAATAATAAATGTCCAAATCTAATTGAAGTGGGCCTAAATGGCCATATTTTATTCCTATGTTTGTTTTTTGTCGAATTACACTTGTCCAATAGAATTAGGACATGTGTTAGGGTAATAATAATATCATTTCTACCCTTAATTACCTTATTTACTTTTAACCGTGGTAAAAAAAAGTAAAAAGTTACTATTCACCAAAAATTATTTTCATCTCATTGAACCACATTTTACTTACTGACATCAACCGTGTCTCTCGGATTTTTGGAATTCCATTCACATAAGCGGTAAAATTAGGATTTATGAAAATATTAATTTTTTAAACTACAACCTAGTAGTTTCACTATTCATCAAAAATTGAAGTTTTTCAGAAAAATGCCAAAATTTCACCCTGAGCTATAATTGATATTCCGAATTCAAAAATGAAGTCTATTTTACAAAATTCCCAACATATAAGTTGCATTAATTAATTTTATAATTAATTTCCGCTGTCACAACAAATAGCGTGTTTTTAAGAGATAATAACTATCAAAAGATTAACACTTGTTTATGTCTGGTGTAAATGTGAAATTACATCCAATGACCAACATTTTATTGAATTGTAAAAATATATTATAAATATACTTTAAAACCAATAAAATTAATAATTTATCAAAATTAATTATTTTGATTAAAAAATTTGTTTTTAATTAAAATTTAGTAATTTTCACTATTCATCAGAAAATGAAAGTTATCTGAAAAGTACCCAAATTTCACCCTAAGATAATTTCGATATTACAAATCCAAAAATGAATTCCATTTTGAAAAATAGAATTTACAAAATTTCAGAAAGTGGTTATTACTATTCATAACGGCTAGTTTTAATAATAATTTAATAGCATATCGTTGTTTAGTGAAACTCGTTATTGTGTACTACAGATGCTATCGAGGAAGGTCGCGATTGCGTGTAATGCTAGGCATGTCAAGTATGCGTGTTGTGCAAGCTCCATTTGGTGTAGTGTACAACACAAGACATTAGTGAAATTAAAAAGAATATTTTTTTCCATAAAATCTCGGGGTGTTACAGTTAATGCCTGGGTTCTGGAACCTTTACCTATGAAGTCTTTAATTAGTGTGAATTATAGTGGTCTCAACCCAGAATTGGATATAATAAAATAGGAGGTGAAAATACTAAGGTCACTAAGGATGCTTTGTATGTTGAGGCTGTGCTCACTGGCTTGACTTCTTATATAAAATAGAATCCTTAGAAGATTGAGGATTGGAACAGATCATAACCGAGGAGAGGGTCCCCAAAAATCATGTTGGATAACTGTTTTGAGAGATTGGAAATTGAAGGGTCTGGTCAGGAGGCTGATTGTTCAAGGGAGGAATCTGATGGCGAGTCATCTGGTGATTTTACTGAAGACAGTGATCTAGAATTCCATGATAAAGAACCCTGCGGTCAGAGGAGGAGGAAGGGTAAGCATGGCAGTAAGAAAGGACAAAGAACTAATCGTATTTACCTCTACCAATGGAGACTCGATCTACTCAAAATAAAAATAAAGGTTGAAAGGAATTTCTACAAATCCTTCTGGAATTTTGATTTGTTTGGAGGGGAATTGCGGGTCATCAATTCTTAAGGATGACCTTCACGGGGATATCCCTTTTGAGTTGCTCCAGAATTCCAAAGAAGTTATGGAAGAAGAATCCCTCATGTTTAATTCCTCCATAGAGGATGCTGAAACGATTATGGGAAGGCCTATTTGGGTGCATGCTAACAGTGAGCAGAGTGCTTGGATAGACAAAAAAATCTGATTTAAATTAGATGCTTCAATGAAGAGAATATCACACAGGAAGAGTACATGAAAGTGTGGTACATGATGGTATCCTGCTTTGATGACCTAAAAAATGATGCTCTATAAACACCGATAACTTATTACTCTTGGAAACTCTTTATGGATAATAATGCTAATAGGGTGAAGTTTCATTTTAATACCATTGTTTATTCATTTGGTGCTTATCCTGGATGAACTTGGGGTTTCTCACTTTTTCCCAAAAATTATATTTGATAATAAATAAATGTACTTTTAATCATTCACACCTTTAATCACATCCTTGATGGTGACTTCTTCATTTTCCACACTTGTAACCATATTAGATGATCCATAAAATGTAGTTTTATCCCAATTACTAGGTAAAATTTCTTTTTACATAATTGCATTAAAAAATTTATAATTTAGATCTATTTTAAAATAGATCGAGTCTTCTTACAAGTCATTTGGACTAACTAGTCTCGAATAAAAACAATTTAAACACAGAAAATGGATTTTAGAAGAGTTTTATGCATGATATTTTTCAAACATGATGAACTATTTCTCCCCATCTTCACACTATTTTGTATATGATAAGCATCTGTCCATTTTCTATTCATATCCATCCTATTTGATTCTTCTATATTAATAATTTTAAAAAATATATACACAAAATGGGGCCTTTGAAATAAGGGGAACCTAAAATTTGAATGTTTCAAATAATTTCATCTTTCATTAAAGGAAATGTGAAATTGAATCTAAGAAAATAATTACTCCACTGGTGGTAGGTGTTATCCTCTGAATTCATCTAGAAGAGATAAGGGATGAGTATGAGGTAAAAAATGTAGTAATAACTATTTGGGAGATGAAGACGATGACGATTATAGTTATTATTACATTTTATTGCCTCTGACTCATCCCCTTATAAGCTAAAACAAAATCAGATAGAAAATGTGGTTATGGAGGACTCCCCTAAATTAAACCATGTAGGCGATATTGGATGCAAAAAATGTTTAGGAGTTTAAATGGGGTTAAACATTAATTGACCTTTTGTAAGAGTGAGGTCATGATATATATCCTATGGGTGGGATAGATTTAGTTGCATTCCCTTTATATGGTGTTACTGTAAATATATATTATATAATAGGTGGAGATATTTATATGTGAAGGCTATGGTTTCCATTTTTGAGTTATGATTGGCCAAGATGGATCATTTCAATAAGGGATTTGCATGAATCTGATGAATCACAGGGAATGGCAAAACTTCAAAGTATTTTTATGAATGGTTTCTGAGTTCAGGGAGGATGGATAATCAAGTAAATTTATCTTTATGCCACAATCTATGGAGGGTTCTTGGATGATAAATGATATTTGGTGAATGATGATGAACATAATTAAACTACATGTTGAATCCAAAAAGAGTCGAAGGAAGTCAATAGACTGAATCATGGATTTTAGAAATCTATTATACAAGTACTTTAAAAAAATTACTAAAAAATAAAATAGAGGCCAGTTGGAAGCAAATAAGATTCCACTTAAAGGCTGAATTAAAACGACATAAGTGTTTACATTTTTTTTCTTAGAGGTGACACCAGTGCACATGGTAGTAGTGGAATTTATCGAATTTGATTGAATTTGAGGTAGTGGATTTGATTCAGTGGAGGGTTCTTTAAAATAAGGAGTTGGCCGATTGACACCAACTCATTCCTCACATTCCCATAGGTTCGACCCTGCTCTATCAATATAATAATATGGTGTATACCTATAAATAAATAGTTTTTTCAGTCTAATGACATATCAATAATTTAAAATTTAAATGTTTAAGATGGAAATTATAATGATATTAGAATGAAATTTTTAGTATGCTGCAATACTTGAAATAAGGTGGTTACCTTGGAGTAGAAATTTGGAATATTATTTGGCTCAAGAACAATTTATGATCATGATTTTCTAACCATTTAGGGTAATGGAATAGGTAATGAAACTTCACATAATACAACAATGATTAGTTATCCATGTTTGTTAACTATAAGATCCTATTTTTATTTAATACATAAGAACTATACTGATATGTTTTTGTTATTTGTTATCAATTTAAACCCCCCATTATCATCCTTAAACAAGAAAATATTACCCTAAAACATCATTGTCTTAGTTTACATTTTTTCATAGGGAAATATTAAGGGTTTTTCATCATTATTTAATGATCTTTTCTCATTATATTTTGAGATAAATCTATACAAAATTAAAGGTAAGAAATTAAAAATCTTTTTCATTTTTTGACCTCTCTCCTTTTTTATAAAACAATATAAAAGAATATATATGATATAAATGTATTCATAAATTATAGAAATAAATAGTTTTAAAATTTTATAAAGCTATAAAATTATAATATATACAATTACAATTTATGAAAGTATAAAATTATAATGATTTATAAGGAATAAAACTATAATTGTATATTAATTTATAAGACTAGAAAACTGTTAAAGTATAAATAATTAATAAAATTTTATATTTACACCATATATGTAAATATGATATATTATAAAATTTAAAAAAGCATATAAACTTTAAAAAGAATAATAGTATGATATAAATTTTAAATTTGATAAAAATTTAAAATTATAAACTTGAAACACTTTGAATATGTCAAACGACATTTTCATGCTAGGAATTTTTTATTTAAAACTAAACTTCAATAACCTTATAAACACTTTGAATTCCATTTATTACTGGAAATTCCAAGTAAAAATTGAGATCCAATTGAAAATTATTTTTTAAGATGAAAACACATTTTTAAATTAAAAAATTTATTCACCCTAGGTTTTATCCTATAGCATGCATATCAAGGGGAAGACAAGAGAAGGAGATGACAAAGAAAGAGAAGAAGTGCCCGTAGACCAGATACAAAAAATCGACAATTTCCAAGATAGAATAGTAAGAATAAATATCATATCACCTCTTATAATCTTTTGAAAAATACCCATAATTATTTCTATCACTTAATCACCACATACATAAAGCACCGACCATAAATGGAAATAATGAAAGGAGCATCTTGAGGATCTCAAAAAACCACTAGTCATAAAATCATAAAAGGTTCCAAATAGAGATTTTAAAAAAATATATTGGGATTCTAGGACACTCCACTCAATTTTCTATTGAAATCACACTTTAAATTCCACTTTATGCACAATAAACATTAAAAACAGAAATATAAAAAAAATAAAAACTGACCCAATTTTATCAACTTAAGACATTTAAAAAGGAAAACTACACTTTCACGAAATACATAACCCAAATGGGGGACAGAACCTCAAAATACACATTACACTTAAACAAAATAAATCTTAATAATTTAAAAACACTTTTCCTTAAAATTTTTATATATAGCCTAATTAAATCCTTTTAAAACCTTTATGAGAACTGAGACCACCTTTTAAAAAATTAATAAATCCATCAAAACTATTACATATAGGCATATCCAAGAATAATAATTTATTTAAACAACAATGAATTCAATGATATGATACTAAAAGGAAAAAAACAAAATACCTTCCATAAATTAGGTATATCCATTTAAAAAACATTTGAAAACCATACTGAAAATAATCACATATGGTCATGAATAATGATATAGAAAAGAACATTCTCTAGGTAAGCACTAGAAAATAAAACCCCAAATTTTCTCCAACCCCAAACCATAGAAAGATAAATTCAACAATTTTAGGGTTTGTGGGAGACATATAAACATGTATAAAAGGTAGGTAGAGGAATGAGGATGGATGAATAAGAAATAAGTTGTTTTACTGGATGAACAATTTAATGACCCAAAATTTTATCAATGGTATTTCTTTCCTATTATAGTAATTTCTTATAGTATAAATCACATAGAATAACTTATATACCGTAATAAAAACATTAAAAATAATTAATTAATTAAATAAGAAAAAATTTTAGAAGTCAAGAAACAAATACCGATGAAATAGTAACTTGACCTTATAAATAGTATTATGACGCTTGTGAATAGTAAACCTATCAAATGAATTGTAACGTCACTCGTGAGAGTATAAATAAAATTTATGCATATTATAAATGAAAATATGATATAATTATATCATTTTATATGTAAATAAATGTTTTAAAAATTATTAATTAATTTTTATATTTTTGTATGTCATAAATATTTAATTACAATTTTTTGATTAAATAAATAATTTAAATTAAAATGGTTTTTCATAAAATATATATTTAAATTAATATTTCTATGTCTTATGATTGTTATTTAAATTTATTACACGTTAAGTAATTTTTCAAAATGTTATTAAATCAGTTATAATTTTAAACTTTTTCTTTTCCAAGTAAATGATGATTTTAATTAGAAATTAAATTTTTTCATATTTCCAAAATTAATTTCATAAAATTAAGTTTATTTTTTAATTCCAACCATTTATAAATGGTTTGGGTGAATTTTTGTCATTTTTCTAAAATACAAGAATTTTCAGTGAATAGTAAATTACGATAATTTATGATATAAGATAAATACAGAAATTATGGAGACGTAGATGTTGTATGGATGTATTAAGGCCAAAATATCAAACATTCCATAATTATATTACTATATTTAGTCCCATGGAAGAAACAAAACTTATTATTTATCCAAAATAATAAATTATTGAATATAATAACGAGAAAACACCTCTCTCCACTATAAATACCATCCCTCACCACCTCTTCTCCTCACGCATCTCAAGCATTGATACATTTATAAATTATACTCTATTATATTTTCAAGACCCTCCCCATGGCCAGGATCCCCTGGTTCCCATCAAAATACCATGACTATTCCCCTAAAGTGGTTATCAAGGAGGAGATATTTAAGAGGTAAAATCTTCTTTGTTTTTCATTAAAATTCTTTTAATTTAGCTTTTTTTTATCATCTACCCAAATCCTCTATCAAAATGTTCATGATATCTTGGGTATCTTTTATATACTATAATTATATCATGTTAATGGATTATCCATCATCAAAATCCCTTCTCTCTCTCTCTCTCTTTTATTCTAAAAATGAAATCATCATCCTTGATGTGTCAGCATACCGACATTGTGGATGAGGCATTTTAATTTTCCTTTAATAAATTCCATTATTTTCATAAATACACAATATTGTTTGTTAAATAATTTAAAATACATGTTATAACCCTTTTTATGTTTCAAAACTAAAATATTTACATAACAATAAATTATAAAACATATCAAGTTTTTTGTGAAAAAAACTGCTAAAATTAACCTAAATGGTTACCATTAACTATTTATCAAATGATTCATACTCATTTCATTTAATAAAATGATATATGTGTGTGTGTGTGTGTGTGTGTTTTTGTGTGAATTGAAACCTCTTTATGTATATTGAAAACATATATTTTCAATTCTAGAGAATTATACACATTATATATAAATATCCATACTCATATTCAAGTAAACTGATCACGAAAACCAAGAAAACGAACACTCTCAAACAATGAAGTTAAACTATATAACTAAAATAAAATATTAAAAACGAACTTAAAAAAATAATGAATAAAATTCATGTATAAAAGGTTTTTTATTTTTTAGGTAATGATTTTATTTTGATTGCCATGTATATTAAAGAGAAGAGAGCATTCAGACACATGGTAAGGGGAATTCTCAAACTCAACTCTATTCCTTTCGGTTTTCCCTATTTCACCCCATTTTCAGTGTGAATATTCTTTTTATATTATGTAATCATCATTATATTATCTTTTCTAGGATATCCATGTAAACAATTTGGTTTTACAATAAATTAAAATATTTTTTTCGAAATGACTCTTCTTTCTAAAAAAATCTTTTACTTATCATGAGATTGATTATTCTTCACTCAAAATTGATGCTTATTATACTAAGAATGTTATTCCATATCTCTTTTAGGAACCCTAATGTTTATTCAGTATTGTATACTTTATGAAATGAACCCCATTTCTTTCAATGGGATATTGTTTATCATATATTAATATACATTCTATGTGTAATGCATTATAATGTTAATGTTATGATGTGATGGGTCCATCTTGAATTATATAGCTCATCTAAATGATAAAATGTTACGGGTTCATCGAGGAATATATAGTGATCCAATTCATTTGGTAATTTGATGTGTCTCATTAGATAAAGTGAAGTATGTGTTGTAGTTAACCACCAAGTCATGATGTTTCATTTTTATGAATTTCCACATTCCAAGCCTTTATTTAATGCTTCCTCTTCAAATTATAATCCTATGACTATGTTATGATGATAATTATTTTCTCATACCATGTTATATTTTTAGAGACCCAAAGCTTTATGTACATGGAAATTACATTACTTTTGCGGAATACATAATAAATAACATAAACAGACACACAAGGATAGTACTAGTTTAGTGTCTTTGGAAACTTCTAATCATGTTGAAATATCTTCAACAACTCCCATAATGATCTTACCCTTTTTGTTTCCTTACATAAAAACATTATTTATTTCCTGGGGAAAATAAAACCTAAAAAGGGTTAACTTAAATGCTTATTAAGGGAAAACATAGATAACATAAAACAATCTATAAACATTTAGAAGCAAAAACTTGAACATGAAATTTAAACATCAAAATCTTGAGTAAAGACATAAATTGTGGAAATACGTAAGGCATATATCATAATAGAACTTCAACCATGATAAAATATAATGGAAATAAAACATGTAATTGTGGAAACCATTCAGCACATGATATTATTTCTATAGTAGCCAAGGCATTTCTAGAAAGACCATCTTAGTGGACAAAGTCCTTTTCTGAATCTAGTTCACTCCTCGTTTCAGTCCTGTAACACTGAACCGGATTAACTTACCGTTCCAGCCATGTTTGTCTCATGAGATATAATTTTTTTCCCAATGAATTGGAGGGAGATATAGGTCCCACCCATCTCATAATGAAATCATTCTTACTTGTGCCACAACATAAACATTAATCATTCATCATAAACCAAATAATAAAATGGGTTTCATAAACATCATTACATCATCACATAATCTATATATAAGAAATGTATATCATTTCATAATAAGAAAAGTGAAACCATGTAAATCATAGAGACATGATACTTGAAACATACACATATGAAATAATGTCATCTAAGATGAAAAATGATTTTGATTAAACACTTGAAATGAATTCTTGAGGAAAATATCATTTGTTCTTCAAAATAATTTTCTTTTCACAAAATGTCATGCAATTTTAAAAGAAAAGGATTTTTTTGAAATTATTCATGAAATATTTTGGAGGAAAATTCATGAAAATAAGGATTTATAAAACCGTAAAAATCCTTTTATGTTGTATACAGTAAAAAAACATTCTTCTCATACTTTTGTCAGAAAAGTCAGAAAAATACCTTGTAGGGTAAATAAAAGAAAGATTCCTTCCATACCATGGGGTAAAAGTAAAAATGGGTAAAAAGGACTTTAAATATACATTAAAAAACTTTTATAAAACATGGACATGGATGATAGCAATAACCCAGTAAATACTTATGAATAAGAAATCTTGGATAAAAATGAGATTTACAAAATTACCCCTTACCTTAGGTCTGATATGCTTCGTATGGATCTGAACCTCCTGTATAATGATTTAAATAATGTCATTGACTTATTAAATAATCATATTCATTTTTATGATATCATATATTTTTCACTTATGACATTATATAACCTGTTCTTTTGTGAATTCCATGTTAAATCAGTGTTTTGGGTAAAATCATTTCATTTATCGTATGTGTTTCGACTTGTCATTCTTGATATTTTTACTTATATCCTGATTTAAATAATTCATGAATGTAAAAAATTATTTATATATAATATATATTCATCATATACATATATATTATAGATCGATAAAAGGAATTAAATACACCATTCATGGAGACGGTAGGCCGTACGTACGCATGAATGTTGTTTTCGTTTCCTTATTGAATTGAATGAAACTAAATAGATGACATACATACATATACATAAATCTAGTAGCATTATTATTTCATATATTTCATTATCATTCATTATATAAACTTTATAATCATTCATGTATGGTTATCATTGAGAATGAATCTCATCGCGTCGTGGAGACAGTAATCCGTACGTACGCACGAGCGATGATATTGTTCCCATAATTATTGAATATAATTGGAGTGGATGGTATAATATATCAGAATCAGTATGATGTTATAATAACCATATATAGTTATTATTTACACCATTATACCCATACATGTAAGGTGTTGGTGGAAAAACAGATTACACCACGGCGTGGAGACGGTATTTCGTACGTACGCACGCGCGGTGATTTCGTTTTCCGTAGGATCGATAGATGTTGAGATCGGGTTGTTTCATACTTATAATATCATATCAGTATATGAGTGATACTGATGTTATTACATAATAATGAAACAACTAAATAAGAAGAAGTGGAAGAATAAATAAAGTTGAAAGAATCGGTAACGAACATTACCTTTTCTTTGAAGCGCCTCTTTGAGACCTCCCCTTAGGGTACGAAAAATAGTCTTTTAAGAAGACAAAGACCAATAGGATGTTTCTAGGGAAGTGGAGAAGAGAATTTCGTAGGGGTTGGCCAAGCATAAAGTTTCAATGTTGTGTGAGAAAGAGAGGGAGGAGGTGCCCTTTTATAAGGCAGGAGAGGGGAACCTTTGGAAATATAAGAAATATTAGTTTATATTAAATCACAACCCCACTTAAAAACTTCACAAATGACTCATATCCGATAATTAGATGAGATAGGGTTGTAATATCATCAACCAATAAAATTTAGATATGTTAGGAATTTATTTTAAACATTATCAACTTGATTTATCCTTATTTATCAATTTAATTTTATTTGTTGTAATAATATTCAAAATTTTAAATCATTATAAATAATTACATATGTGTTTTTAATTTTCTATAATTTGACACTTTATGACATCTTCGACCATATAAATTTTAATTTATAATTTTTAAATATTTTTGTGATTTTTAAACAATATTATAATATGTTATTTTTATAAAATAACAATAGTGTAAATTTTGACACTATTCATTTATTCGAATTTAAATAAAATATATATAGAAGATATGTTCGAAATAAAAGCTTTAATAGAGTAATAAAATGTCATATGTATCTAGAAAAGTAGTGGAGAACATTAAATAGTTCATATAATATTTATTATAATATTTTTAAAACAATTTATTTGATATTTTAATTAATAAAATAATTTCAACATCACTATTGTGTCATAATTAATGATAATTATTTAATATCTAAAAATTCTAAATAAATTCATATCATGTAGATAATTGTATTATAGTTCTGGAAACTATTCATTTTCTATGTTTCATTAATTTTAACAATAAATTAAAATTATTATACTTATAAGATTTAAGAAAGTGACATGTTGTCACTTTCTTTGGTTTTAAAAATAATTAAATTATTTTCAGGGAAACAATTCTATTAAATTAATATAATCTGACCCTTAGGTGATATGGGGAGACTTTTAGTCATCCAATAAGATTTTGGCAGGTGTTCGGATAATTTTTTAATCTTATATTTACCCTTAATTACCCGATTTACCATTAACTAGGGTAAATAAAATTTACCGTAGTTACTATTCATAATGCCAAAAAATAAAAATTAGCCTATTAACATAATTTGGACCCACTTATTCCAAATATGGAATCCATTTATCAAAATTCAAAACACATAAGTTGCAGTAATTAATTTAAAATTAATACCGTTGTTAAGAAAATGGGTTTTAGAAGTTAAAACATTGCCAAAGATTGAAATGTTTTTACCTATGAATTCAATGTGAAATTAATGATAATGACATGCATTATATTAATTGTTAAAAATATATTCTATTTATACTTTAAAAAAATTAAATAATATAATTTAACCATATAAATTACTATGATGAAAAAAGTTGTTTTTAATTAAAATCTAGCGTGTTTTTAATATTCATTAAAATATGAAAGTTATTAGAAAAATATCAAAACTTTATCCGATGTAAATTTTAATATCCTGATTCAAAAGAATATGTTTATTTTGTAAATTTGAACTTATAAACATGTCAAAAACTAGAATTAATGGGGGTGCTCCATCAAAAGGAGGAAAAGCTACATTTTTTGAAAAATACTTATTTTACCGGAAAAATTTATTTTATTCTCATACCATGTTATAGAAAAAGAGTAAGATGAATAATAATTTTATAAAGTTCAAATTTTAGTTAAAACTATTTATAATGGATAGTTCGTGATAATATTATAACCATATATCGTTGTTGAGTGAAACCCGGTATTGCGTACAACACACGCTATTGAGGAAGGTCGTGATTTCTTGTAATGCAAGCCAGGTCAGGGTTCCATGTAGTGAAATCTCCATTTGGTGTTGTGTATAAAATAATTCAAAACATATTTCATTTATACATTAAACAAAATCTATAATTATTGTTACGTAAAATAATTTCTACAAAACGAACTTGAAATTGTGTGTAACATGAGTCAAGAATAGTGTTGCGTATACTGTAAGCTAATACGGTATTGTGTATATTACAAACCAATCTTGGTGTAAAATAGAAAAATTAAAAAGAATATATCTCATAAAATCTTGGGGTGTTAAATTCTACCCCCCTTAAAATGAATTTCTCCCTCGAAATTCGTCAGGGTTATAAATGGTTTACTACTCGAAGGTTTCTTTAATAGAAACCCACATCGTAAAAAAGAAATACCAAAACAAATATTTAAAAACTAAAGTAAGAAACGTAATGGTTACCCAAAATTAACTAATCACTGGGTTTCCACATAGGAGAACATAGGTGAAAATATGGATATGGAAGAGAAATCTAACCATCATGTTCTGGTGGAGAGTGGTAGAGAACATGGCTATGAAAAAGCCAACAGTCACAAAGCCATAGATTTGTGATAATCTAAGGTACCATCTGATTCATCGTATATAAGGGCACTAGGACAACATTTTTGGTTTTCAAGATCATTTCCTAAAGTTGAATAAATTGGAATTAGAAGAAATACTTTCATGATTTTGGTACAGTCTCACCATTGGTCGTTCCGTGGACAATTTCCACTTCATCTCTTAAAGAAACGAAGTTGAATTTGTCATTCGTGAAGTGTTAGGAGATCATGTGATAGAATTATGGGTCATTCCATCTATCTCAAACAAAAGGTTAGAAAAAGTTATCAAAAATACATAAGTCCATCTATAGTGAGATTAATCATATATGGTTCCTAAAATGGACTTATAATTCATATATCATACAGCTTAATATAATAAAAATAGTTTATACCAAATAGGGACTTCATGTAGGCCAGTGGTAGATGATAAAGGCCTATTGCACTTCGGTTGTGGGTTCGATTACCATAGCTTTGTCCGACACGATGGGTTGTCGCACGTCCTGCATGTTTTCCTTTTTCTAAAACTACATCACTATATCATTCCATCAATAATATTGAAAAAAGTTCTATCCTTAAACAATACCGTCTCACATCCAACATAAACCATTCCAATCTTTAGGCATATCCAAAATACTTCTGTCAAATCACATAGTATAAAGAAAACAATTACTAGAAAGGTTATCTACCAAGAATGTGAAAACAAGCATTTTTCCCAAATATATCATAAGATATAACTTGTTGGTTACATTCCAAACACATGAATACCTTATTCATGTATTATATTAAAAAATAAATTACCATAGAACATTATTGAAAACATGAGTGCTATCAAAAGGTAACTCTCTCCACATACCAAAATCCCAAAAATTCTATATATTCAAACCATGATATCACTTTGTCCTTATATCAGTCATGAGGTCATGAATACAATCAAACATCTCATTGTCTTCTTATCCATTCATTATGCGCATATCATCTACTTTTCATGAATATCAGAAGAACCATCCACGGTTACCGGTACCATTCAACATATACTTTCAAATACTTTAGGAAAAACAATAGTGTAACAATCCTTAGATGATTCTTTATTCCATAGTACCATACATTATTCTTTATAAACATAGAATCATTCCACTAACTTCTTAAACAACTTACTGAGAATCATCATTTCATTCATCTCATATTTCATTTGTAGTCTCTTCATCATCATCCACATAAATACTACTCATATGACCATGCTGATTTTCTTCATGAGATTTTCCCATAGGGAATTAGTTTGCATAATGCCCATACATTCCACATTTAAAACATCTCATCATTGTTTATGTCATAGCAAGACCATTATCCTTGTCCATGGTGTTAACTGAACCTTTTCCTTTGCACTTCCTGGCTTTGTTTCCTTCTTTTCCACACCCAAATCATCTTCCAGTTTCTTTGAAACAATCTCCCTGATGCCTCTTCCCACATGCTTTGCATGAGGGAAATTAAACTATCTTTCCTCTATTATCATCATGAATCTCCATCTTTCTCTTATTATATGAGTCAGGAAACTTACCAAAGTTTATATTATTGATCATATTATGAGATTTCTGATTAGGAATCATAATTATGTTTCGACTTCCAGATCCTGTTTCATTTGGTTGATCATGAAGAATATCATTCCATCATCCGTCATATCCTCCATTATCATGAATCTTCTTGTTTCCAACCATTTTCGAAAACCCAAAAAGAATAGTGTGAGAGGAAAAAATCATGTTAGGGAAAACAACATAGTAAAGGGTGAGTACCCTCAATATCTAACATCTTAGGTTAAATTCTATGATCGTTACCATAGTTCTAGGACTATATCCTATACGTATACTTATCCTTAGGGACATCCCTAGAAATACCTTAGAAATATCTCTAAGGATCTCACTAAAGTTTTTGCATCCTAGTTTCCAAAGATTGACTAAACCTTTCCTCTGATACCAACTGTAGAGACCCGAAGCTTGATGTACATGGACATTACATTACTTTTTCGGAATACTTAAAACATAACAAAAACATACACACAAGGACCGTAATAGTTTATTGTCTTTGGAAACTTCAAAGCATGTTCAAATATCTTCAACAACTCCCATAAAGATCTTCCCCTTTTTGTTTCCTTACCTAAAACCTTTCTTTATTTCCTAGGCAAAATAAAACATAAAAAGGGTGAGCTCAAATTCTCAGTAAGGGAAAACATAGATAACATAAAACAATCCATAAACATTTGGAAGCAAAAACTTGAAAATGAAATTTAGACATCAAAATCTTGAGCAAAGACATAAATCGTGGAAGTGTGTAATGAATATATCATAAAAGAACATCAACCATGATAAAATATAATGGGAATAAAACATGTAATTGTGGAAACCATTTAGCACATGATATGATTTCCATATTATCCAAGGCATTGCTGCCAAGACCATCTTAGTGGACAAAGTCCCTTTCTGAATCGAGTTCACTCCTCGTTTCAGTCCCGTAACACTAAACCAGATTAACTTACCATTCCAGCCATGTCTATCTCATGAGATATAAATCTTCACCCAATGCATTGGAGGGATATATAGGTCCCACCCATATCATAATGAAATCATTCTTACTTATGCCACAACATAAACATAAATAATCATCATAACCCAAAGAATAAAATGGGTTTCATAAACATCATTCCATCATCACATAATCCATATAAAATAAGTGGATATCATTTCATAATAGGAAAATTGAAACCATGTAAATCATAGAGACATGATACTTTGAACATTCACATATAAAATAATGTCATCTTAGATGAAAAATGGTTTTGATAAAACACTTGAAATGAATTATTGAGGAAAATGTCCTTTCTTCTTCAAAATCATTTTCTTTTCACAAAATGTCATGTAATGCTAAAAGAAAATGATTTTTTTGAAATTAGTCATGAAATATTTTGGAGGAAGATTCATGAAAATAAGGCTTTATAAAACTGTAAAAATCTTTGTATTCCATATAATGTAAAAAAAACATTCTTCTCGTACTTTTGTCGGAAAAGTCAAAAAAAATACCGTGTAGGGTAAATAAAAGATATATTCATTCCATACCATGGGGTAAAAGTCAAAATGGGTAAAAAGAAAATTAAATATACATGAAGTAACTTTTATAAAACATGGAAATGAATGATAGCAATAACCCCAGTAAATATTTACGAATAAGAAATCTCATATAAAATGAGATTTGAAAAATTGTCCCTTACCTTATGTCTGATATGCTTCGTATGGATCTAAACCTCATATATAATAATTTAAATAATGTAATTGACGTATTGAATAATCATATTAATTGTTATGATATCATATATGTTTAACTTATGACATTATATTACCCGTTATTTTGTAAATTCCATGTTAAAGCAGTGTTTTGGGTACAATCATTTCATTTATCGTATGTGTTTCGACTTGTCGTTCTTGATATTATTACTTATATCCAGATTTAAATAATTACATAATGTAAAAAATGAATTATATATAATATATATTCATCATATACATATATATTATATACTGATAAAAGGAATGAAATACACCGTTCATGGAGACGGTAGGCCATACGTACGCATGAACGCTGTTTTTATTTTCTTATTGAATTGAATGAAACTAAATAGATGAAATACATACATATATATATATATATATAAATCCAGTAGAATAATTATTTCATATATTTAATTATTATTCATTATATAAACATTATAATCATTCATGTATGGTTATCATGGAGAATGAATCTCATCGCATCGTGGAGACGGTAATCCGTACGTACGCATGAGCGATGATATCGTTCCCATAATTATTGAATAGAATTGGAGTGGATGGTATAATTTATCAGAATCAGTATGATTTTATAATAATCATATATATTAATTCCTTACACCATTATACCCATCCATGTAAGGTGTTGGTGGAAAAACAGATTAAACCACGACGTGGAGATGGTATTCCGTACGTACGCACGCGTGGTGATTTCGTTTTCGGTAGGATGGATAGATGGTGAAATAGGGTTGATTCATAATTATAATAACTTATAAGTATATTATTGATACTGATGTTATTACTTCATAATGAAACAACTAAAGAAGAATAAATGGAAGAAGAAATAAAGTTGAAAGAATCGGTAACGGACATTACCTCTTCTTTGAAGCGCCTCTTTGAGACCTCCTCTTAGGGCACTAAAATTGGTATTTGAAGAAGACCAGAAACTCTAGGATGTTTCAAGGGAAGTGGAGAATAGAATTTGGTAGGGTTTGGCAAAGCTTGAAGGATCTATGTGGTGTGAGAAAGAGAGGGAGGAGGTGCCCTTTTATAAGGGAGGAGAGGGGTACCTTTGGAAATATAAGAAATATTAGTTTATATTAAATCCCAACCCCACTTAAAAACATCCAAAATGACTAATATCCGAATATTAGATGATACAGGGTTGTAATATCATCAACCAATAATATTTAGACATGTTAAGAATTTATTGTAAACATTATCAACTTGATTTATCATTATTTATCAATTTAATTTTATTTGTGATAATAATATTCTAAATTTTAAATTATTAAAAATAATTACATATGTGTCGTGAATTTACATTATTTGACACTTTATGACATTTTAGATTATGTAAATTTTAATTTATAATTTTTAAATTTTTTTGTGATTTTTAGACAATTTTATAATATGTTATTTTTATAAAATAACAATAGTGTCAATTTTGACACAGTTCATTTATTCAAATTTAAATAAAATATATAAAGAAGATATGTTTGAACTAAAAGTTTTAATAGATTTAAAAAAATTCATATGTATCTAGAAAATTAGTGGAGGACATTAAATAGTTCATATAATATTTATTTTAATATTTTTCAACCCATTTATTTGATAATTTAATTAATAAAATAATTTCAACATGACTATTGTGTCATAATTAATGATAATTATTTAATCCCTAAAAATTATAAATAAATTCATATGATATAGATAATTGTATTAGCGTTCTGGATACTATTCATGTTCCATGTTTCATTAAGTTTATCACTAAATTAAAATTATTATACTTATAAGATTTAAGAAAGTGACATGTTGTCACATTCTTTGGTTTTAATAATAATTAAATTATTTTCATGGAACAAATTACATTAAATGAATCTAATCCGACCTTTATGTGATATGGGTCGACTTTTAGTCATTCAATATGATTTTGGTAGGTGTTAGAGTAATTTTACAATCTTATATTTACCCTTAATTACCCGATTTACCTTTAACTAGGGCAAATAAAATTTACCGTAGTTACTATTCATAGTGCCCAAAAATAAAAAGTATCCTATTAACATAATATGGACCCACTGATTCCAAATATGGAATCCATTTTTCAATATTCATAACACATAAGATGCATTAATTAATTTAAAATTAATCCCATTGTTAATAAAACAAGTTTTAGAAGTTAAAACATTGCCAAAGATTGAAATGTTTTTACCTATGAATTCAATGTGAAATTAATGCTAATGACATACATTATATTAAATGGTAATAATATATTCTATTTATACTTTAAAACCATTCAATAATATAATTTAACCATATAAATTATTACAATGAAAAAAGTTGTTTCTAATTAAAATATATCATTTTTTACTATTCATTAAAATATGAAAGTTATCAGCAAAATATCAAAACATTATCCAATGTAAATTTTTATATCCTGATTCAAAATAAGAAGTTTATTTTGTGAATTTTAACTTATAAATATGTCAAAAACTATATTTAATGTAGGTGCGCCATCAAAAGGTGGAAAAACTCCATTTTTTAAAAAATACTTATTTTACACAAAAAATTTATTTTATTCTCATAACATGTTCTAGAAAATGATTAGGATGAATAATAATGTTATATAGTTCAAAATGTAGTTAATACTATTCATAATTTATAGTTTGTGATAATATTATAACCATATATCATTATTTAGTGAAACCAGGTATTGCGTACAACACACGCTATCGAGGAAGGTCGTGATTGCGTGTAATGCAAGCCAGGTCAGGGTTGCGTGTAGTGAAATCTCCCTTTGGTGTTGCATATAACAAAATTCAAAACTTATTTTATTTATAAATTAAAAAAATTCTATACTTAGTGTTGCGTAGAATAATTTCTACAAAATAAACTTGAAATTGTGTTTAACATGAGCCAAGAATAGTGTTGCGCATACTGTAAGCTAATACGGAGGTGCATATAGTAAAAACTAATCTTGGTGTAAAATAGAAAAATTAAAAAGAATATATCTCAAAAAATCTCGGAGTGTTACAATATTTATTCATTTTCTTATCTATCCTCTTACTCGGTTAATATATCACCCATTTCATTGATTTATATCCTCAGGTGATTACTTGTTCTAAGAAAAAAATGATGTGTAAATAGAATTTATAGAAGAAGTAATTAATCAAATATTTATGTTTTATTAAGAAAAAGTTATGTATGGTCTTAATTTTATCAAAACACTAAACCATTGGATCCTATATGTGTAATGATTTTATGTTATTTATCTTTAAAATGATATAAAAAGTTATGTAACAAAAGTTGGGTTGCTATAGTTTGTATCAGCCCACGGTTTAGTTAATTTGGGAGTTTTGATTAGAGAACCTTAGTGAAACCCCTTAGTAAGATACTATGCATAATCAACCACCCACGAATAATTGTTTTAGAAAATTATAAACATAGGGATCCCACATTATATGCCTTCATACTTAATTTCTAAATGTAATAAATTATTTATTCATTACTTGTTGACTAATGTTTTGTTCTAACTGATTATATTTTAGAAAATGGTGTGAACTAGTAGAAATAAGGCCAAAAATCTGTGTGAAGGACAATTCAATGATTGCCTAAATGACATCCCAAATGCCTTGGTAAGTGGAGTTCAAAATGTCATGGTGATTCTTAGAAAGTTGTCTAAAGTTATAAACAATAACCTGAATAATGTGGAACTTTCTCCTTTATCTAAGAGGGATAAACTCAGTATCATGTGTTTTATATGATAATGACCACATATGTTTTGTGGATATTTTGATCCAATAGTCAGGGAACAATGGGTCAAATCAATGGAGAATATCATTTTCTCTTCACTATTATGAGCTAGATAAGGTGAATCTAACTATTTATCATTTATATGGAGAGGTCAAACAGTGCTGGTCTTTGACTATGAACATCAAACCAAAGGAAAAAATATGAAGAGATGGATTGGGAAGACAATAATATAATGTTTCGTAATAATTATTTCCCAAAAACTCTTCGTACAAATATTGAGAGAGAATTCATAGAGTTGAATCAAAAAGTATGTGAATCTATCGCGTCCTGTGAAGAAAATTTCACAAGTCTTCCAAGGTATGATTCAGGATTTTTTTATCAAAAATGATAGAAAAATGATAGATTATTTAGTGGTTTAAAACTACAAATTTGAAATAAAATTTCAATTTGAGACTTTGGGAGTTATGAATAAGTTGTTCAATGTGCTCTCAAAGTGGAGATGGAGTATATAGAATGTTCCCATGGATATAGTGATAAGGTTCTATGTAATAAGACAACGTACCTGGTAAAAGTGTTGTGGTGGATCCATAAGTATGAAGATTCAACTAGGTAACCAGAGGAGGCGATGAAGGATAAATACCATCACCTATTTATGTTAAATGAAAATTTGGAAGGTGAAATTTCAAAAATGGGGGAAGAATGTAATGGCACAAAATTTTATCATTTTAATTTCTCCATTCTTACAGTAATGTAATATAGAATAAATAACATAAAATCACTTAGAGTCCATAATAAAAAACTTTATAACTGAAAAATTAATGAAATAATAAGTATTTATAGAAGTTAAGGAATCAATACCAATGAAATAGTAACTTGGCCTTAGGGATACCTAGTTATTTTGACCACATGCAGTGGTTTCATCATGGATATCAAGATTTGGGATCTCTCACCATTTTAATTTCCATTTTTTTCTTTTTGGGACATATTTTTGGTTGGGAATGTATTTTTTTCCCCTTTACATTTCAGTTTACAGTACCATACTCTTGTATTGTTTAGAGGTTTTACATTCATGGTTGTTTCCCTACTATTTTTCATCTTTTATATTCAACCCCCTGACACATCAGCATTCATATGGTTGTGTATTGGCGTACAAGTAATTAGTAAAAGGCAACCATATTTTAGTTATGCTTTCATCATTTATCTCTAGCACCTAGCCTATGGATGCAGGGTTAGGATATTTATGGCTCGAGCCCTAGCTTGGGTCAGGTTATGGCATTCATTCCCATAAAATGTTCTAACAAATCTATCATCTAATTATGTATTTCTTATATATAATATATTTATTCTAGAGAATATTCCATTTTCTTATCTTTAACCCCCGTTCATTTTTTATCTAAATATGTTAAAACCCACATATCTGATGCGACTATACTGTTTTGGCCACTTTTAGGCCATTAATGACAGATGTTCACTAAGTAGAGCTAATGATGATTTTTTTGTCAATGTTTGATAAAAATATAGGAAAATATTTGATCATTATTATTTAATATAGATTTAAATAAAAACAAATTTTTATTATGTCATACTTACACATGTTTCCCACAATATTTCTTTTTCT
Source organism: Viscum album (assembly GCA_963277665.1). Classification (NCBI taxonomy): domain Eukaryota; kingdom Viridiplantae; phylum Streptophyta; class Magnoliopsida; order Santalales; family Viscaceae; genus Viscum; species Viscum album. Next base: position 420,406,772 of record OY728128.1, read on the forward strand.
ATTAGTATCTCTTAATTATTTACATGTGGCTTCTTCCAAAACATGTGTTGTGGGATGGAAGTGGATTTGGATTTTGATTCATCAATATATATATATATATAATTGGACATAATTATGTTATTATTTCATATCACATAAAATTATTACAGTATATTTAAAATATGGTCCAATTTTTTTCAACAGAAGTGTACCTAATCCTAGCTTTATGGTAGGTTTATTTTGGTTTTTTTCCCATTTCTTATTTTCAGCACTCATTTATTGTTTTTTAAATTAACAATTATTAATCAAAGTTATTGATATATGTATTTTTAAAAAATGTATTACCAATCACAATACTTGAAAAGATGTCTCCTTATGATGACCAATAAATGCATCACACTCTTGTTGGTTTAATCAAGGGTTTATACATTTGTGGTTGATGTGGATTTATTTATCATTCAACATATTTGATATAAAATTTAATAATAATTGTTAGAAATAATATGTGAGAAATTATAGAAATAATTAATACAAAATTAATTTTGTGTTAATATACTGTAAATACACTCTGGAAGGGATAATTTAGAGTAAGTCAACATTTCATTATTTTATCTTTTAGTACAATAAAGAAAGTATTTCATAATTTGAACAAGTTATCTTCCTAAATTAGTGTCTTAGGTTCAAGAAAAACATTATTTCATGAGTCTAAATCAATAGACAGATGCATGTGAGCGGTGAGCCCAATGTAACTACTAAAAAAGAAAATGTTGGAGTTAACAAGATGGCCATATACATTTCATATGACCTCTAATGTATTTCCTTTATTAAACGCCTTAATAATTTTTTCTAACACCATCATGATATGGCTCTCCTTTTTTGTGACATCAATTGTTCACCTTCTTCCATTTCCTCATCTTCAACATTTTTAATATGTTGTTCTGATGTATCGATAGCATCTGCATGTGTAGAAGGTTGTTGTACCTTTGTATTGGGAGAACAAACATTTGAGAAACATATCGTTCCTCGCGATTCGGAGCGTTAAAATTTGTAGAAGTCATTATCTGTAGAAGTGGTTGAACATTTAATTTAGATTATGTAAATTTTTAAGTTAATAAATAATAATATGTGGTGACATAATGTATATTACAAAAAAATATAACCAGATTTGTGAACACTCTTTTTTTAAATCTTGAAGGGATTTTACCCCTCTATCAAGTATCCAAACCCGTTCATTATGGTCTCCTATGACATAAATTACCATGTCTATATTGGTACCACTATAAAATTATTACAATGTACAAATGATAGGTTCATCCTCAGTTGAATTGGAATCCGACCCTTCAGTGGTTTTGGTCGATAATAGAACATTTGACCACTTATAGTTGCGGGATCTGGAACATAAAATACATGTACTTCCTATGATTCCATTATAAACAATTCATCCTTATACCCTTCCATACTGAAATCCAATTTCACGAATCACAATTCATCTATTTTAATAGAACTTCTATTATCAACCCACTTTCTTGTAGAAATTGGTACTTTGAATATTTTTTAATCCAACTCCCATAATTTTTTATGATACCAAATTATGAAATATTCACATAAATTGGATTTCATTACTTGGTACCAGATACATTTATCGCTTCAGCCACAGGTGTAACCCCACTATTTTTCATGGTACTGTTTTCATCATGTTCTTTTGTATAAAATGAATAACTAATGGTGTAATTTTGGCATGAGTGGCCCAGCCCAAGCGGCCCAACCCAACAAAGCCTGAGTCGTGTCGGGCTCGGTCCATAGGATTGTTTGGTCAGGCCTGGGACTATTCAAGAAATATTGCGGGCCAAGGCGTCCAAAAAAGCCCATCCTATTGGCCCGTACAATGCCCGACTCATAAAATCCCATCCTCTATACAAAAAATAACTGGAAAACTGTTGGTAGGGAGATTTGAACCCCTTACCACAGGCTTCCAAGGGTACGCCTGGACTAACTGGTCCAGGCGGTGTTCCTATTTATGAATTACGAGACTATATAAATATATATATCAATGATTTATCATTATATATATATATATAACTTTATATTAATTATTTAACATAATATATATATATATAACAAATTATATATTAACAAAAAAATAACATTCACTCACTAATTTTCTCACAAGCCCCCCCCCAACTCATTAATTTTTTATGTATTCCCCCCATACTCATTAGTTTTTTAAGTCTAATTGTATATATTATATATACTTATATACATACTTCTAGAAAACCAAAAAATTAACCTACCAATTAATTGTTTTTTACAACTAGCACATAATATATATAGATTCACATGTATAAATCTAATTAGAAAAAATTAGCATATCCATCCATTTTTGTGCACCCCCCAACCCTTCATTAATTTTTTTCACAACTTTCACATGATATTATTATTGAAATTTATTTATACATGGAAAACATTGCAGATTCATTTTTTTAATCGAATGTTTTCAAATAAATTATTTTGGAATAGTTTTTTTTTCAAAATTAGTCTATATTTTAGATTTCAATTAAATAAAATTAAATATTATAATTATAATAGTCATGTGATGTTTGGGTTGAGGGTGATTATGGAACACATGAAGTAAGAAATTTAAAACATGTAAGATGATTGAAAATTAAATGAATAATGTTTCAACTGTAAAATGAAAATAAAAAAAGAAAAAGAAAACTAATGATTTAACATAATTATATATCAATGATTTAACATTATATATATATATATTAAAAAAATAACATTCTTTCACTAATGTTGGCACAATCCCTCCAAATTCATTATTTTATTTAATTATGTTTGATTATATTATATATATTACATATACATATATAAATATATAATCCTAATTAGAAAAAAAATTAACACACCCAGTACTATGAACACCCATCCCCTCATTAATTTTTTAAATTTTCACATTATATATATATATATATTCATATGTATAAATCTATTTATAAAAAATTAGTATATCCACCCACTATTGCGCACCACAACTGGTCATTAATTTTTTAAAAAATTTCAAAAATTATTATTAATGTTATTTAGTAAAATTATTGATCTTTAATTGGACATGAAAAATTCTACGGATTCATTTTTTAATCGAATATTTTTGCACAAATAATTTGGCCTTTAATAATTTTCAAAATTGGTCTATATTTTATATATTAATTAATTTAAATAAAAAATTATAATTATAATAGTTATGTGATATTGGGGTTGAGGGTTTATTATAAAATTCATGAATTGATAAATTTAAAAAATGTAATATGATTGAAAATTAAATTGATAACATTTCAATTCAATTGTAAAATTTAAATAAAAAAGAACATAAAAATGAAAATTTTTACAAAAAAAATTAAAAGTTTTTAAAAATGAATTTAAAAGAAATTCATTTTAAAAATATTAAAAAAATGCATATAAAAATTTTATTTACAAAAAATTTAAAAATTTAAAAATTCAAATAAAATGTTTCAAAATTTTATTAAAAAAATTGTTTTATAAAATCTTTTTAAAAAAAATAAAGAAAAATTCAAAGATTCATTTTAAAAAATCTTTTAAAATCAATGTATTTAAAAAATATTCTAAAAGAAACGTTTTAAAAAAATATTGGAAAAATTATTTAAAATAAACATGTAAAAAATCATTTTTAAAATAAGTTTAAAAAAATTAAAAAAAAATTAAATAAAATGTTAAAAGAATTACCTCCGCATATTATTTTATTTTAAAAATAATAAAATCCTGAAAGGGGTGGACCCTGGCCTGGCCGGACCCAATGTTCTTGGCCCAACCCGAGGCCAGGCTTGGGTCAGAACATGGAGCTGTTTCGGCTGGCCCAACCCAACCTAAATACTGGTTCGTGGCCAGTTTTTTGTTGGGTGGGCCCGACCTGGTCTGGGTCAGGCCAGGTGGAAATTTAAGGTCCCATGTTCAGCGGAAGATCATGGGTGGATGTGTCCACTTGGCTTTTTGTCTTTAGCAATGATCAATCCAGAATCAATACGATGTTAAACGCTAGACTCCAAAGATTGAATCACAAAAAAAGACAAAGAAGAAGAATAGTCCTTGAACCACAAAGGAGAATCATCACAGGTTGATTATAATTAATTTATTTAATTGACAAGAAATACCTTTTATGGCGTTCTTTCTTCGATGATATTTCTGATCACGTTCAGAAGTGATTCATCATTGTGTCACAGAAGCCAAGTGTAGACTTTCTCTCTTGGTGATCTACACGTGCACCATGTATCCCGGGACATCGCCAAAGGAATCTCTGGGTGCTAGCATGGAGAACCCTTTGCTTGAGTTGTCTACCTTACATCACCATGATCCGTTGGAGGAGGATCTCTCTCGTTCTTTACAGCGTTCATGGAGGAAGGAGTTGTTTTGGCCTTGACGGAATTCTCCATAATTGTTGTGAACAATGATTAGGGAATAGTGTTGGGGTTGTAAGGATATTTAAAATTGGTTTTGAGGTTATAGAGTTATGGTAATAAATAAACGTGTTACACATTTTATTTATTTCATAAACTCTTATTGAACACCCCCATGTCAAATCATTAATTCCTTGACATGCGCCCATGCTAATTATAAAAAATATCATTTAATAAAACAATATTATTTCATCAAAATTCCAACTGGAAAAACTACACGATGTGTAATCATTAATTCACGGTGTGTACTTATTTTTATTTTACTTTCCAAAATGAAAACTACACGACGTGTAATCATTAATACATGGAATGTAATTGTTTTTAATTTCCTTCTTCCTCCAACATTAAATTGATTTGGGCTTCCTTGAATATTTATTACACCACATATAGGAATAATATTTATTCTACTTGAGATACTTGGATACACATAGTGTGTGACCCTCTATGCTTCTTTCTCGTTGGCATTACGTGGGCTTTCCTAAAGTCCAAGATTACTGTCTATCAATAGGTCAAGGCACCCAAGAGAAAGAAATTGAAACCACATTGAACTGTCACCTTATACGAATGCATACCATGTAATTTAATCCCTTTGTCTCAATATCTCATCATTTAGGTTTCATGATGGTGTCATAAACCTATATGATTGATCTATTATTCTTTGACTTCAAGAAAGAATATTTTCAGATCCCATGGCCATGGAATTAGGGAGAACATTCTATTTCAATCAAAGGGCCCAAGATATCTACATCTATAAATATGGAAGGGGAATATCCTTGTCTTATCCATTAACTACATGACATTCGTGACACACCCAACATACCCTACTTCTCGCAAACTGTCTTCATGACGGTTTTCGTCAGCAAATCTCAGTGTGCAAGTCATGAAAAGAGTTAATGATAATATTCCAGTCTATGGACCTTTACACACACTTGTATATAGCATTGTCTGACGACACCAAGACATGAAGAATTACAATTGGTGGGTCTGTTCTCAAAATCTTCCATCTTGGAGATTACCAAGTGTGAACTCCATGAGAGAGAGTCTCGTCTTCTTACGAATACTCACACATGATGGTATATATACTATGTGTCCCGTCATAGTATGTCATCCAACCATAGAACTTTATTTAAGAATATTGTTATAGCATTTCATGGTTTTCATCATAGCAGAGATCTTCCATGACCTTTTTAATGCAACAAATATTCTATGACATTATTATATTATAGTCATGCAGAATAATGAACAGTATATTATAAGTGTACATTCACGTAATCAATGTATAAACAGTTGGTTCTCAGGACATGAACTCTAAAAAACTCCCACTTGGACTAGAGATAACTACCTATGACTTTTAGTCTACTACACCTCACATGATGATCATGTTTTTGCTGAGTCAAGGATTTAGTCAAGGGGTCCACAACGTTGTCTTCTGTGGAAATACTTCTCACTGCAACTTCACCTCTCTGAGAAAAATACCTCAAGATATGATACTTCTGAAGTATGTGCTTTTTCTGCTGATCTGACCTTGGATCTTTTGCAAGTTCCACTACTGTAGTATTTTTATAATAGAGTGTGATATGATCCTTACTGATAGGTAATACATCTAGCTCTTGGATGAAGCTTCACATCCATACGGATTCTTTAGATTCCTAAAAAGCAGCGATGTACTCTGAATCTACTGTAGAATATTAGACCACACCTTACTTTGTGCTCTTCTAGCTCACTGCACCTGCATTCAATAGGAATATGAATCCATTCTGTGACTTCATTCCATCTTGATCAATCTAGAAACCAGTATCTACATGTCCTCTTATGACTAGTTCATCATCTCCTACATAAACCAAGAACATATCCTTAGTACACCTCACATAATTAAGGATGTTCTTGACTACCATCCAATGGCGGTCTCCTGGATCAGCTTGATATCTTCCTACCTCACTTAATGTGTAATAAACATCAAGAATTGTACATAGCATAGCATACATGTATGACCCAATCATGGATGTGTAAGGGATCCTTGCCATTTTATTTCATTCCTCATGTGTCTGAGTACACATTTTCATGGAAAGATGAATTCCATGTGACACTGGAAACAATCCCCTCTTATAATATTCTATAATAAATTTCTTCAGTATCTTTTCAATGTATGTACATTGACTCAGGCCCATCATTATCTAGGATCTATCACGATGGGTCTTGATACCAAGAATATATTCAGCCCTTTCCAAGTTTTTCATTGAGAACCATTTATCCAACCATGACTTAACTGACTGTAAGACATGTACTTCGTTTCCAATTAGTAATATGTCATCAACATATACTATTAGGAAAACAACTACACTTCCACTAAACATTTTGTAGACACAAGTCTCACATTCATTCTTAACAAAGAAATATTTTGTTACGGCTTCATCAAAACAAATGTTCCATGACCTTGATGAATTATTTAATCCATAAATGGATTTCTGCAACTTGCATACCCTATTGGCATCCTTTGGAGTCACAAAGCCTTCATGTTGTTTCATGTAGACATATTCCTGAAGGTTCCCATTATAAAATGTTGTTTTGACATCCATTTACAATATTTCATAGTCATGGTAATCATCAATGTCCAATATTTCTTGATGTATTTCAGCATCGTAACCGATGAAAAGGTTTCATCATAGAAAATTCCATGATGCTTCTAAAACATTTTGCAACAAGTCGTGTCTTATAGGTTCTTACTTGTCCCTCCATGTCTAGTTTCTTGTTGAATATCCATTTATTACGAACAAGTTTTACATCAACTGGATGATCTAACAAAATCTAGACATGGTTTTGGTACATGGAATACATTTTAGAATTCATGGTTTCTTGCCACATGGAAACGTCTATGTCTTAAACTATTTCCTTGTAGGTAAGAGGATCATCATTCTCAACCAATATTGATTCACCATCCTCGGTGACAAGAAAACCATATTGTTCTAGTTATCTCACATCTCTCATGCTCCTACGCAGTTCATGTATCTCTAGAACAGATTGTTCTTCCACAAGGCTTTGTGGAATCTGTTCTTGTACCATCTGTTGTGTATCATGGGCCATGACTTAACTGAATTCTATCTCTCTCCCACTATCTCTTTTGGGGAGGTGAACCCTCTCTAGGAATATGGCATGTCTTGCCACTATAACCTTTTTATATGAGGGGTTATTTAGGTAATATCCCCTTGTTTCTTTGGGATATCCTATAAAGGTACACTTTGTTCCATAGGGAGCAAGTTTGTTACATGAAGAGGAGTTTACAAATGCTTCGCTACCCCACACATGTAAATTTGATAACCTAGATTTGGGTCCACTCTATAACTCATATGGAATACCATTTATCAATTTAGATGGTACATGGATTAGTATATGTGCTGATATTTGTAATGCATATCCCCAAAAATATAATGGAAGACTCACAAGACTCATCATTGATCTCACCATGTCCAACAGGGTGTGGTTCCACCTTCCACTTACACCATTCCGCTGAGGCATGTAAGGAGGAGTGAGTTGAGATAGAATCCCAAACTCCCGTAAGAAATCAGTGAATTCCTGATTAAGATATTCTACTCCTTTGTCTGAGAGGGGTTTCTTAATCTTCCTACCAAGATGGTTCTCAACTCTATTCTTGTATTCATTGAACCGATTAAAAGAATCTGACTAATACCACTTTATGTAAATATATCCTTATCTACTAAAATCATCAGTAAAAGTAATGATGTACAAGAACCCACCCCTTGCTTCAAATAGAAATGGTCCACACACATCTCTGTGAATTAATTCTAGAATCTCTTTAGCCCTTTCACCTATCCCACAAAATGGGGCTTCGGTCATTTTTCCTTCTAGAAACACATGAAATACACCATGTAGTTTTAGTTCGAAAGAATCTGAATACCCATATTGATGAAATTGTTTCAAACTTTTCTAATTGACTTGACCTATCCGGTGATTACAATGTTCGGTGTGGTATGAGTCATGTGAATTATCTTTGTCATCGTTTTCAATTACATGGTTTGTGTAGTATAACACATAAAGGACGTTATAAAAATTTTCCCTACCAAAACTAATGATATCTTTATAAAATTAGCAACATTAATTTCCAAACATGAAGATGAATCCATCAGTATCTAATCGGGACACTAAAATAATTTTTTTGGTTTAAGAGGGTATATAGTAACATAATTTTAATACCAAGACCATCCTAGTAGGAAATGTGAAGTGGTATTCTCCAATAGCTACATCAGTGAGTCTGGCTCCATTGGCTGCTCGCAGATCCACCTCACCATGGTCAATCTTTCTAAATCTACATGGTTCCTGTATTTGAAGGCATATGTGAGCACCAAGAGAAGTATCTAATATCCAATTGGTAGAAATAGATATATTACATTCGATAACAAACGCACCTGAAGCTACCCCTTGCTTCCTTGGCTGGGTGCAGTTTTTCATCCAATGGCCTTTCTTCCCACATGCGAAACAAACAACCTCTTGTTCTCCTTCCTCCCCTTTGATCATCCTTTTCTTGGAAGGCTGTGAAAAAGATTTGGGCATAAATCACTTTGACTTTCCTTACCTCTTATTCACCATAACGACAGAAGTCTTTTCGCGCTTTATATCATTGTCCACATTGAGAATTAGGGTAAGAAGGTCATATAGTGACTTCTCAATGTTGTTCATATTGAAATTGAAAACAAAGTTAGAGAATATCTGAGGGACTGATGTGAGAATGAGATCGGTGCCCAGTTCTTCAGAAAGATTAATCCATAGAACCACCAGGCACTCGATGTAGCCAATTAGCTTTACTACATGAGTCCCAGTTGGGGATCCTTCTCCAATATTACTCTGAAAGAGTGCCTCAGAGATCTCAAACCTTTCATGTATTTCTCTCTCCTGGTATAGGCCATGGAGGTGCTCGATCATGATATAAGCATCCATGTTTTCATGAGACTTCATGAGCTCACTAGACATTGATAATAGCATCAAACATTGAACATCTACCACATCGTTCATATGTTTCTCAAAGACCAGGAAATCCTCATCACTCGCCTACTTGGCAGAAGAATCACGTAACGATGACTCTAGCATGTAAGACTTCTGCTCTTGGTGTAGGATAACCCAAAGGCATCTAAACCATTCCTGGAAGTCAGTACTAGTGAGGATGTTGTCCTTATCCCGAATTTATCACATGGATTGTGTGGTTGAAAATTATGTCATTTTTATTATAAAATTAAAAGAGCATATCATTATTACTTTCTTGATTACATTTTATGAGAAATAAAAAATTTTATTAAGTCTCCCACTATTCTATCAAGTCCCAATGTCCCTCACCATTGAACTCAAAATGTCCAGTTTCCCTAACAATCTAGTGGTAAGGATCCATATTCCCCTACGCATAACCCCAATAAAGATTGGTCAAGCTATTTAATGGTATTTAGGTTGGACGTTTTTGCCAACTGTGAGCTTACAGTTCCTTGGTTTGTTGAGTGGACTCCCCAATCCTGAAATCAAGACTTGTATTTCCTCAACACTTGCCTCTATTTTACAATAATTATACCAAGGGATACTCATCTTGATGGAAAACTTTTAAGTCAACCTGAAACAGTCATAATATCTTTCTTTATAAAAGTATGTGCCCCAACAAGGGTTGGTCAAACACCTAGTTTTATTGAGTCTTTCCTTAATCAAGTAATGGAAGGCTTGGTCTGACATAATATGGTATTTGAGATATTTTAATTCTTTATGCATAGTTTTGGAATATCACATGCTTTTTTATATTAATTGATGCTTTCTTATGTGATTACCCATGTTCTGATAGTGTTTACGAATAGTCTGGTTTTTATTTTATTCCATCTTTGAATGCTTGTTTATTTCATTAACTATGTGATCACGGAATAACATACATAATAATTAAACAATGCAATCCAATAGAAATAAATTAACATAGCATGATCATGAGATTATATTGGTAAGATTATCTAGTAGTTTTGGTAATCTAACCCTGGCCTAGGGAAAAACACCTTGAACCTAATGGTTTGTGTTTTTCAGCTCCCACCTGTCCACTTTTGTATCTTCTTGGGTTGTTTTCACCTGAGCTTCATATTTTGAACCATCTCCTTTGGCATGGGAGATTCTCCAATACATGGGGCTTACATTAAAGTAACCATGGGCATGCATGCCCTGTATTTTATTGGAATAAGGATCACATGACAACAAATTTAAATTAAATAAATTATAATGAAACCATAAACACACAATGGGTCTTTGGTCTAGCTTAAGATCATCAATAGCATGCAACGTTATTTACACATATTTATTATTCAAATTTATTTAATCTTTCTTTTTTTCAATATAAATCGCACTTTAATTCAATTAATTTTGATCTTATAGTTAATCAATAGTTTATCTTAAATTAAATTCATAATTTCCTTGATATTCATATCATTCATATTCCTTGTACGGGACTTTTTAATTTGCAGGAAACCTGCTGAAATTCCATTTTTGGAAAGTAAATGATATGTAGGATTTATTACACGGCATGTATTTTTTTCACCCTTTATCCAAAGTACACGCCAGGGGAATTGGCGTGTTTTCTGTACTTTGGAAATTTTTTAGTACACAACGTGTAGATTAATCTAACACACTATTTAATTCCTTGTTACATGGTTACCATCCTGGCAATCCCATGTACACGGTACACATGTTCTCCTTGTACATGGTTTCACCAGGACCGGATCAGACTACACGACATGTCTATTCAACATACACACTGTGTATTCCATTTTCCATGAGCCGTTTAGTTCTGGTCAACATGGTTTATTAAAAACATAGCTATGCTCAATTCACACTGTGTGTTTTGGAGGACCAATACCAGTTCGTTGAACCTAAGCATATGGCGTGTATTTTTCACTACTTGTCGTGTATTATTATGTTGTACAGTAATAATGAGGGGATCCTCCGAATTAGTCCCTCATTTTTTATTTTAATAAAAATTCAAATTAATAGGTTTTTTTTATGTCAATCAATAAATGAAAGAGGAAGAACAGATCACATTAATTCAGTTTTATAAAATTATTTATCTGGAATTCAATCAAATATAAATGTGTAAATTATCAATGAAAATTAAATAACTATAATCAATGTTGTGACCACTCTGATACAACTTGAAGGTCTCTGGCACAGCAGAAGCTCATGGGTGGATGTCCTCACATAGTATTTTTTCATTAGCAATGATCGATCTTGGATCAATATAATGATAAACTCTAGACTCCATGGACCGAATCACAGAAATAGATAGTGAATAAGAATAGTCCTGTAAACACAATGGAGGATCATCACAATTTGATTATAATTAATTTAATTAATTTAAAAAAAGTGCCTTTTATGGTGTTGTTTATTCATTGATATTTCTGATCATGTTCTGATGTGATTATTTGTTTCTTCGTAGAAGCAAAGTGTAGAATTCCTCTAGCGGTGATCCACACATGCCACACGTATCTCTGGATGTCACCAAATAAATATCCGGGTGCTAGAGTGGATAAGCCTTTTCTTGCATTGTCCACCTTATATCACCTTGATCCTTTGGAAGAGGATCTCTCTCGGTCTTGAGAGTGATCTTGGAGGAAGGAGTTCTTTTGGCCTTGATAGAATTATCCAGAATTGTTGTTCACAACAATTTGGAAAGACTGTTGGGGTTGCAAGGATATTTATAATCGGGTTTGAGGTTATAGAGTTATGACAATAAATAAGCATGTTACACGTGTCATTTATTTCATTAACTCTTATTGAAGCCCCCCAAGTAACATCATTAATTCCTTGACATGCACCCACACTGATTATAATAAATATCATCTAATAAATCAATATTATTTCCTCAAAATCTCAACTAGAAAAACTGAATGGTGTGGAATCATTAATACATGGTGTGTACTTGTTTTTCATTTCCTTTTCAAAATGAAAACTACATGGCATGAAATCGTTAATACACAGTGTGTAATCATTAATACACGACGTGTACATGTTTTTCATTTCCTTCTCCATCTAGCATTAAAAAAAATTAGGATACCTTGAATAATTATTAAACCACATATGGGAATAATATTTATTCTACATGAGATACTTGGATACATTCAGTGTGTGACCCTCAAGGCCACTTTCATGTTGGCATTAGACGAGCTTGCCTAATGTCCAAGATTACTATCTAGCAATGGATCAAGGAACCCAAGAGAAATAATTTGATGCCGCATTGACCTACCACCTCATATGAACACTTACCGTGTAATTTAATCAAATTGTATTAATATCTCATCAAGAAGGTTTCATGACAGTTTCATAAACTTATATTCATGATCCTTCATTCTTTGACTTCTAGAAATAAACTCGTCGTGACACCATGGACATGAAATTTTGGAAAAATTTATATTTAAATAACAGGTCCGGAAATATATACTTCCATAAATATGGAAGGGACAAATCCATCCTCGACTAATCCATTAATAACATGACATTCATGATGCACCCAACATACCCTACTTCCCGCCAGATATCTTCGTTACGGGTTTCGTCAGCAAATCTATGAGTGCGAGTCATGAGACGAGTTAATGATATTATTCTAGTCTAAGGACCATTACACACTCTCATAGATAGTAAGGTCTGATGACACAAAGACATGCGGAATTGCTACTGGTGGGTATGTTCTCATAATCTACCATCTTGGAGATTACCAAGTGTGAACTCTAGGAGAGAGAGTCTCGTCTTCTTACGAGTACTCGCACATGACAGTCTGTGTACTATTTGTCCTATTATATTATTTCATCCAACCATAGAACTTTATTTAAGAATATTGTTATATAATTTCAAAGTTATCATCATAGATGAGATCTTCCGTGACCTTATTAATGCAACAAATATTCTAGGACATTATTATATTATAGTCATACCGAATAATGATCAATATATAATAAGTGTACATTCACATAGTCAAAGAATAAACAGTTGGCTCTTAGGACATCAAATCTTACAGAAATTACACCCTTATGTATAACCATTAATTATAAAACCCTTATCAGATAATGCAATAAAAATTGGTTCTCAATCTATCCATAGATGTCGTTCTAAAATTGAATCTAGATTTTTAGATTAATCGTTAAAAATATAGTCTTTAAACCATCCTATAAACTATTTATTATGTGTATTTGAAATGAAACCTTCATCCCTTGATGAATTCAAATGCCTAATAATTTCATTATGGGTTTCAACATATGGGTTGACCTCTAAAATATTATGAAAAACATAAAGGTGGGCTACTCCTAATCATTAATAGTGATTTTTACATCATCTATTTTAAAAATTCTATCACCCACAACCCTCCCAAAGTGAATATATTTCAAGATGACAATGATTTTTACATTATAATCATAGTCATTACATAATTCAATGGCTTACTCAACAAAATATCAAATCATAGTACAACCTTTTGTCCGAATTTGATTTTTGGCATACCATTTCAAAAAATTCTTATACCGTTCAATGGGGTACATCCATATATAATGTATGGGACCACATAGTTGAATCTATATTACCTAGTTAACCATCAATTGAACCATTAAATCAAATAAATCTTGTTGGAATAATATATCTAATTCACATAATATGATAGAAATTTCATTTTCCATAGTTGGAAATTTTGTTGGGTTTTTAACATTGCTAAATATAGATTTGGAAAAGAATCATAGATTTGTAAATGTATGATGGTCATTATTGGGGAAAATAAAATTCTACAATCATTAGATCTTAAATCAAAACAAGACCTTCATATGATTTGAAATGCTTTAAATTTAAATCAGTTATTGACATGATATTTGTGGTCTTTGAAGAACACCCCTATATAACATTTAAATCATTCAAGAAGTTGAAAATTTTGATATGTCTCCAATATAGAAGGAGATTAAGAAGTTGTAGGAAGAGAAGTGCTTTTTATCCCATTATTGGAGCCAACTCTTCATATATTCTAATGTCAATCATGTCTAATCTAGCCTTAATTTCATCCTTCATTTTTTACTTTGCATTTAGTAATGTTGAAATTACACTATAAAATACATTTTATCTCACAATAACAACATCAAAAATGTGTTTAACATACATACAATTCAAGTATAGTAATTCAAAGAAAAACTGATCACTTTTTTCATCCTTCTTTTGAAAGGTTTTTCTGAAAAAAGGCTTACCAAAAGATGTTTCTATATAATTTAATTTCTCAAAATTTTGATCGCTTGTCAGTGGAGATGGTTTAGTGTATTCTTATGAACTCAAATAGAATGATGACATACAAGATCAGTACTTATGTCATTAGGGTAGAATTATCCATTGTCCCAGAAAAACAGTATTCAGTGAATGCTTCCACTTAATTGACTATGTATCTTATTCACAAATGGGACACCCTTGAGTTCCTTTAAATATATATTCGAAAACAATTACATAAGAAGTAAATTCATTTATCATCTTCTAAAACATGTCTCTCAAAATGGAATAATAATTTCTATAAGCATCATGCAATTTAACATATGAATCCAACAATAGTTTCAAATGTTTGATCAATGGAGAAAAATATGCATCAATATCATTACCTGGTTTTTTTTGGTCCGGATATAAGAAGATATTATATATTGTATTTTCATTTCATGAATAAATATGGTCGAATGTTATAATTTATTAACATATTCAAATGTGACTATTTTGTTGAAAACCAAAATTATTCACTCGATCTATAGATATCCCATGACAATGGTATCTCGGCTTGTTTCCAAATTTAGCATACTTGTGCTCAATTCTCTTATACTGAGGAGAGTCTTTCGAGTGATAAAAATTCACATATTGTTTGTTATATATAAATGCCAAGTAAATTATATTAAATTCTCCTCACATACATATAGGTTCCTAAACCATGGAATGATTGGGTAGTACCATACGACTTTCGTAGGACTCGATTCATCAATATTGTATCGAGATGCAACACTATTTGGTAATTTTTTATGTGACCTGTGGTCCATATGAAATAGTATAAATACATTTGGATAGACATGTGTTATTTTTTAGATCAAACCCACTGAACATAGAATTATTTTATCACCACATGTTTGAAAAGTATGATCATTTTTTTGGGAATCATATCATTCAAGAGAGAAAGTAGTTCAGTAAAACTTGTGTGACCCCAACCGTTTCAATATTTTAAATTATACAGCTTCAGTATGAATGAAAATTATATATACATATTATAACCAGAATACAATGGAATCTTTACAAAACTCTTTAACTACCCAAATAATTTTTGACATTCGCAATGTTCATCTTCAACTATCAATGGAATTTCCTCAATATGATCTTCATCATCGTTCACACCTAGAATCACATCCTTGATGTGGGCATCATCATTTTCCACACTTGTAATCATATTAGTTCATCCATAAGACTCAATATTATCCTAGACACTACATACATTTAGTTTTTCTAATGTTTAGTCCAATATTTATGACTTTGACCTATTCTATGACAGATCAAGTGTTTCGTCCAACTCCTTTGGCTTAATTTGTCTTGAATGACAACTACATAAATACGGGCAATGGATTTAAGAAGGGTCATATGCAAGATCATTTCCAAAATTGATGAATTCTTTCATCCCATCCTCATACTCTTTTTTCAAACAATTGGAATCCATCCATTTTTTATTTATATCCATCCAATTGGATTTGGTAAAATTAATATTTAACAAAAAAAATAAAGCGTAAAAACCATTTTATAGAAAAAGTTCATCTTATGATTAAAATATTAGTGTAAGGTAAGATTATTAATGGTTATGACCTTAAAGACATAAATTGGTATATTAATGGTTATGATTTTATTAACTTGGGTTATCATTAATATATTCTATATTATAGGAATATAATATACCATCTCTTATACAGATTCAGGTCCAAAGGGACACTAATCCCCTACCAGAACCCATCATATAGGTGATCGAAACATGGCCTTTAAAAAAAAGATGTTACAGGGGCAGAAACAAATCATAAGTGATCACATACATCAATTTTAAAATATTATTAATTTCTCAAGACAAAATATAGATAAACTTTAAAATAAGAGAAATATATTTATAAATTTTTTAAAATTTAATAAATAGTTTTAACAAAAGTGATTTCACATATTTATTAAAATTATTTTCATGATCCATATTTTATTTACATGAAATATATGAATGTTTAAATATTTTTCACAATATATTACACATTATAAAACTATAAAATTAAAAAGAAGAATTTTAATAGTTATGTTTTTATATATTAACAATTTATAATATATATATATATTATTAATTTATAATTATAAATTTATAAAATGCATTGATTTAATATAAATAAATTGTTCATTAATAATTATAATTATAAATATTATTTTTAATTTAAATTAATAATTTTTTTTATTGTATATCATCAATTATATTAATCTGTAATAATATTGATAAATAATTCTATGTATACATAAAAATGATTTAAAATATACTTTTATTAATATATATTATTTATTAAATTAAATATTATAATAATATATATATTTTTTAAATTAAATTTCCAAAATTCTCAATATAAGTTCATTTTCAAAATTCATTTAAATATTTAAAGTTTCATTTTTTTCAATTACTAATTAATATATATGATCATCTTTATCCACGTATAGATGTGTGTGTGTGTGTGTGTCTAAAGAAACCAATGAAATGTGTGTGTTTGTGTGTGTGTGTGTGTGATAAATGAATTTTACACATAAATGTCTATATGATGTTATATACAATTAATGTAGTATTAATTTTATTGAAATTTCTATATAAAATAAGCTGAAATTAATTATTAATATCTAAAAAATCTTATACTGAAAAATATTGTTATATAAATTTAAATAATTACTAATTATATATTAATATATTTGATATTAGTTATAATATACTTAAAAATTGTTCAAATGTGTGTATTTCCACGTCTTAAGAACCAAAGGACATGGATGTCTACGTGTGTAATAAGTGAACTCAACGCATACATGTCTATAATATTGATTTTATTCTATTTTATATATAAAATAATCTAAAATTAACTTCTAATATATGAAAATTCATTTATCAATTAATATTTTTATTTTTAGGCTCCACATGGGATTTAATGAAAATATACCATAAGTGGGGGTGAATTAAGGTTTGGATCTTTCCCAACATAAACACTTTTTTGTTAAAATGTCATTGTACAAGATGATATTAAAAACATTATTAGTACCCTTCAGTTCTTTTTTAGATGGTGATTATTTTATCGTCTATATTATATATTATTTATACATTTAATAATCTATTTAATGATCCTTAACCCACACACACCAATTATGTCAGGCATGATATAATGAACAAGGAAAACATAATAAAATGACTTTTGTTTGGTTCACACGCACTAGGATAATTCAAAGAGAATACAATAAAAAATGTGATGATGTACCAAAATATAATAACAAAAATTTAAAATAACCATATAATAATATATTATAAAATTTGGTCACATCATATGTTCTGAGTAATTTTGTATGAGGAGTGGGAAATTTTGGGTGACCAACAATTATCAGCACCAAATTTTATGTATAGAAATTGTAAATCATGAAAATTTTCACACTCATTCCGAATGCATGATGTAAGTGAC
Source organism: Viscum album (assembly GCA_963277665.1). Classification (NCBI taxonomy): domain Eukaryota; kingdom Viridiplantae; phylum Streptophyta; class Magnoliopsida; order Santalales; family Viscaceae; genus Viscum; species Viscum album. The sequence continues at coordinate 420,424,959 of OY728128.1, forward strand.
ATGGTTGTCAAATACTTTGGAAAATATTAAAAACATCCAAATAAAACGATAAAATGTTAATTATATTAATATTTATTTGTCAATTTTTCTGAGAGGGAGCGAAGGAGAGAATGGGAGAGTGTGAGGCGGTGATAGAGAGTGGCCGGGTGCATGACAATATGGAAGAAGAGTGGTAGTGATGAATGTAGGGATGTAGATAGGTGGCGCTTTATAGAGGGAGATCAGTGATGGAGGGAGGAAGGAAGGTGATGTAGTGTGGTGGCAAGGAGGGAGAGCGGCGGAGGGAGATAGTGGTGGAAATGTTTCACTTCCGTAATAATTTGAAGGAATAGCTAAATCATGGTCAGTTGGTGTTAAATTTATAAAGCGGCGTATTGTATTTATCAGTGCATCCAAAAAAGCACTAATAAATAGGGAATTTAGCAACACTAAAATATAAAATTCATTGATTAAATCCCTCTTTATTAGTGATATGAAAGAACTAATAAATATTTAATATAATTAAAAAATTTAAATGCATATAATTATATTTAAATATAACTGTATATAATTTTTGAATTTGATATGGGTGAAATTCAGGATCTTTTCTATCTATCTCCTCATGGAGTCCAGATCTGAACCGCGATGGTCTTCTCTAGGGAGTGATATTTTGATCCGAGGGATGTGTTTGTTTGTAATCTGAAGAAGAAATAGGATTAAATTGACTTTAAAATGGAGGATCCAATTTTTCAAAAACCTAATATGAAATTCATTCACCTAAGATAGGAATCCCAAAGTGTGACTGGGAAAGCTGATAAGGGTGGATTCTTCTCTAAGGTTAAGAATTCCTCAAGAAAGGTTACCAAAAATGGAACCCTTTCCTTCGTCGAGCCTAGCCATGTGATTTTTCAAGATTTAATAAGGAAATATCAACACTTGATCAACTCTTAAGTTACATTATTTCTTCTTGAAATAACATGGAATATTTTGGGGGTTTGCAGTAATCACTCCAAAATATGGATTTTCAAATAATGGAGCATGAACTCTATAAGTAAGGAATTTTTTCATATTAGTTTCCCTTCATAAAATCTAAAATCCATGCCATGGGGTGCATAATTATGTCTCTCAGGAAACTACATCATCTTTAAAAAATATAATAGGAAACAAAGGTTTGTTCACTTTTTCAAGGTAATCGTTTAGGTTGATATTCTAGCTCCCATTATTGAAAGATTTATTTTGGTGGTAGGTGAATATAGAATTAAAATCACAGTTTTTCCATAGAAGCTTCCATAATTTTTTTCTAGGTGTGAAAACATTGGGCATATTTTTGACATTATCATAAGAATACCAAGTGAAAAAATTGTAAAAAGATTGGTCACTCGATTGACCATTATAAATTCCATATACCTCCCAACCAGTGGATAATGAGTTGAAGGATGGTAAATCAGACTTGGGATCCATGGATTATAGAAGTGCACCTTATAGAACTAGTCAGGTCCCTGGGGCTCATAGTGTTGGGATACAGACTTCCTTTGTTCCAATTGTAGTTAGAGGTTTGTCTAATATTTTTGCATCCCGTACTAACCATAGTCTTGTACAAGGTTTCAATCCAAGTACTAATTTGTACAAAGGCGGGTTCTCTCCAGCACATGGGTGATTCTCACTCTGATGACCAGGGTGTGGGTTTGAGTCCTTCTGCACATCATAGCATGTTGAATTCTAGATGGATTCCCCTTTAGCAGTCCCATTCCTGATATTGAGTGTGTATTATTTATGAGGAATTTAGTCCATTTGTAGGGAACATGATGCATCCTAAAAGAGACTTACTATTCAAGAAGATGTCCAAATCTAGGGGAGAAACCACATGCAATGAAGGACCGATTGCTGTTATAGGTTGTGATGAACATAACCTACATGTTTTTTATCCTTCCATGGAAGAACGACATGTGATAGTATAAAACTATGGGTAGTACTCTAATGATGATATAGATTAAGTTGATTTGTTAGATGATTCTTACTTCAATAATCATGGTAGAAATGTTGGAAAGTGATATGGTGGGGTGATCTTTTCTCTTCAGTTAAAAAAACAAAAAAGGAGTTGGGGTCATTTCAGGTTCTTTTTAGGCATTTTCAGAATCATTTATAACTAATGAGACTATGAATATAGATGAAAGGAAAGGGGTAGAATTTGGAAAATTTGTGGGAGAATCTAGAATATAATCCTCTGACCCCCCCCCCCCCAATCTACAAAGGGTGAGTCTTCCTTGATCCAAGACCAAAAAAAGGTTGATCATCCAACTACCATTCCCTCATGAAGGACCACTAATTGTTTTGAAAATGTGTAGTGGTCTTATCCACCCAATTTTATTGACCTAATGAAAAAATCATATGTATCATATGGAAATGCCTCATATATGGAATATGATATTTCATAGGAAAAAAACCCTTGTATCGTGCCACCGGCGAACCAGGAATGTGAAAGGCCAACTAACAACCTCAGAAAATAAGTGGGAGAATTATCTTTTCTTTTTCAACTTGATGTCATTTTTTCTATGATGGAGCTGCATGTATTTAGTTTCAATGAATATTTAACAGTTTCGATGTTGTTTTCAACAATGTTTGAAGATGAATTTTGATCCAATCCCCATATTGAATTTGAGTATCTAACTTAAAAATTCAAAATTTTCTCTACTCTGTTGTCCTTCAATTAATGGTCATTATATTAAGAATATGAGGCCCCAAAAAGGGCCAAAACATGGCGGATAGGTCTACATACAATGGGAAAAGGGATATATCCTTGGAATGTGGGATATAAAGTGACTTGTAGGGATTTAATTAAAATATTATTCTTATTTACATTGTATGTCACTAGTTTAAATATAGCCTTTATCAGAACTATTAAAAGAGATTTGTTAGTACTATAGAAGTGCATATAATGTGAGAGATGATAAATATTTTTCTTTAATAGTTATTGAAGAAATCACTAATAAAGTCCCCCTTTAACAACTCTAAAAACATTGATAAAGGGGCCTTTATCAATTCTTTTTCTTAGCACTGATAAAGGGAGCCTTTATTAGTGCTTTTTAGGGCTATTAATGGTGGCCTTTAATAGAACTAAAAAAAGTGTTGATAAATCCCTTGATAAAGGGGGATAATTTTTCTTGTTCAAACCCACCAAACCTTTTATCATCACTCCCCAACCCCTTTTATCAGTGCTTGTGGGAACTACCCCTCCCCCTTATCATCACTTTTGATAAAGCCAATCTCCCGCACATGGCCCTGCCTCCAGTGAGGTTTGAACCTAAGACCTCTAGCTCCTACGCCCACACCTTCTTCACTCCACTATTTTTTTCCATTTTATGATATATCTATATATATATAGTTAATTTTTTTTATCCATATATATATATATATTTATTTATTTATTTATTTATTTATTATATAAATATATATATATATATATATATATTTAAATAGATAATTATAATATGATTTTTTGTGTTTTTAAATATATACATATATATGTATATATATGTTCATCTATAAATAAAATTATACATATTTATATTTATTTACATATATAGTATATTAATATTTTTATCTATATATTAGAATATATATCTCTTTTCCAATACACACACACACACATATTTATATATGATCCATTAATTGTATTATTATATAAATATTCAAATTTTTTTAAAATTAAATATATATTAGTTTATGATGGTTTCAGGCGCAGAGGACGTGTGTGTTGTGTGGTGCCCAAATTTTCATTTTTCCATAATTGATGATCAATTTAAGAACTATATAATGATGAATTTTGTGGTCCTTATAATTAAATCAAAGAAATATATAATGGAAAATAATGCCAGAACTCCGGGAGAGGAGATCAATACATATTGTATATAATTATTTTAATTAGATAAATATTTACCCTTAAGGAATTTTTTCTTCATTGATGAATCTGGCGAAAGATCTGCAGTGCATCATCATTGTGTTATATAAACCAAGTGTATATTTCCTCTAGTGGTGATCCACACATGTTCTAGGAATCATCAGATGTCGCCAAAGGAGTCTCAGGGTGCTAGAAAGAAATATCCTTGGGCTTTTGTCACCCGCCTTTGATTGACTTGAGAAATGATACCAAAGCATTCTCCATGATCTAGTGGAGAAGGATTGCTCTCCATTCATGAGATCATTCATGGAGATGAGAGATCGATCTTTAAGATTGAGAGTATTTTCCAAGATTATTATGCACAACTAAATCAACTAATGAGGAAAATAACATAATTTAGTAATTATATTTCAAGGTTTAAAATAAAATAATTTCACTAGTTCCCTTAATTATTTATTTTATTTTATAAAAACTTCATTTCAAATAATAATAATATCATTTTTCAACATGTGCTAAACTTGAGAATTAAAATTAAAAATTATTTAATTGAATAATATTAAATATTTGTTATTTCTCACTAGACCATTTAACTTGGTTCGTCTTTCCTCCAAAATATTTATTGGGGCTTGAATAATGTCAATTTATTTATTAAATAAATATCAATTCATTATTTTATAATAAATAAATAAATATTATATTCACTAAAGAGAAAATAAATATTTATTAAATATTCCACTCACAATATGTTCTCTCGAATAACTAGTGAATAATAAAAGTGATCAATCATGCATGAATACTTAATAAACAATGTATGGGAATAATATTTATGCTACCTATTAAATAATAATATATTATTTAACACTAATTGTTGATACACTTAGTGTGTGACCATCTAGGCCTCTTTCTCAGCAGCATTAGCCGAAGCAGCCTAAAGTCCAAGGTTATCATCTAGAAACACACTAATTCACCCATAGAGAATGAATTTAGTTCCACAAGTACATGTCACCTCATACAGATTCTTACTATATAATATAATCCATATATCAAAATTTCTCAAATTGAATAGGTTGTATGATAATGCCATCAACGTATATGATCAATGTCTTTTTTATTGAATTTCTAGAAATAATTAATGCATATAGAACAATATGGATATGGATTTATTTTAAATATATCATTTTACATCAAAGGGCCTCAGATAATAACTTCTGTTAATTAATATATGGGAAAAATCCTCTCTCACATTATTCACTATTCCAATATTACTCCTGACACACCCAGCATATCCTACCTCACCGTGAACATCTATCATCACGGTTTTCATCAATACATTAAAGTACATGACTCATAATATTCACTAATAATAATCTTAAAGTCTGAGGACCAATACACACATCTTTATATATGAACATTCAATGACACGTATAAATGTGTATTTCCTTTTTGTGGGTCCCACTATCATAATATCCTATTAGATATTATCAAGGGTATATAGCATGAGAAGGAACCTCAATGTCCTATAATAATCCACCCCTGATATCCTATATCATTTGTATCCTTCAAATGATTTCATCCAGCTATAGAAAATTTATTCAAAAATAGTGTCATAGCACTTCTGGGTTCTCATCATAGTGGGGAACTATTATGAACTTTTACTGTGACAATGAATCTTAGGAAAATATAACATACTATGTCATATATAATTATAATCATTATGTGATATGTATTTATTAATATTAAAAATAACGAATACATGCTTATCATAATGTACAAAGAATATGGTTCTAGGGAACCAACTCCAACATTATCCCTCTTATACTAGAGACAACTACTAACAACCTTCAGTCTTCTAGCTCTCTCATGAATCTCATGCTTCTACTAAGTTATATTTTTATTCATGGTGTCTACCACGTTCTCTTTTGTGGCTACCTTTCTCACTACAAATTCAACCATTTGATAAAAATCCCACAATAGGTGATACTTCCAAATTATTTTCTTTGTCCATTGTTGTGAACTTGGATCTTTTCAAGAGATATCACTATAGTATTATCACAATAAAATGTGATAGGTCCTTTGCTACAATGTAACACATAAAACCCATAGAAATTTATGAATCCATATGGATCCCTTGGCAGCATCAGAAGTGTCTATATACATAGGATCTAATATAGAATCAACGAAAACTAGATGCTTTGAAATCATATAGCTCATAGCTCCTCCAGTAAGATAGATAAATATCCTGATTACCACTTCAGATCATTCTGATTTGTCTAAAAACTAGCATCAGTATAACCACTGATCCTCTATGTATCATATATACAATTGGAACATGTCCTTACTTTTTTCCAGATACTTATGTATAGCTTTAATAGTAGTCCAACGTTGTTCTCCTAGATATACTTGATATCTTTTTACCATGATCAACAAATAGGCAACATCAATTCTATTATATAACATGGAATTAATGATTGGTTATATCATTGAAGCGTATGGGATCTTACTCATTCTCTCTTTATGTTGTTGTCTCTTGGGACACATTTTCTTATAAATCTATAAACAATGTGACATAAGAACCAATCCCCTCTTGTATTATTCCATAATAAATCTATTTATCTTCTTGTAAATATATTTACATTGAATTATTTCATTGAGCCTCTTGGATATCTCATGAATGATCTTGATCACCATAATTTATGCTTCTTCACCTAAGTCCTTCACAGAAAAAAACATGTTTAACTACTCCCCAACATACAATCAGACTGGTATGTCGTTTCCAATAAGTAATACGCCATAAACATATACTACATGGATAAAGACCTCATTTCTACTAAACATCTAGTAAACACAAGACTCACATTTATTCTTAATGATAACAAATTCATTTATGGATTCATCAAATTGAATATTCCATGACCTAGATTCTTACATTAATCCATAAATGGATCTTTGTATCTTCGAAATATTTTTTGGCATCACCTGGAGCCAAAAACCCTTAATGTTGTGTTATATAGACATATTCCCAATGGTTCCCATTAAAGAATGTTGTTTTGACATCAATATAACAAATCTCATAGTCATGGTAATCTTCTATGTCAAGTATTTCTGATGGATTTAAACATGGAAACTGGTGAAAATGTTTCATCATAGTCAATTCATGGATGAAATTTAAACCCTTTAGAAACTAGAATTTCTTTATAGGTACTTACATTACATTCCATGTCCAGTTTCCTCTTATATAATCATTTTCATCTGATATGATTGACATCAACTAGTGCATCAAATAGATCCTAAACATGGTTCTGATACATGGAATCCATTTCAAAATTAATAGGTTATTTACATCTCAAATCTTCTGTTCTCTCTACTACCTCCTTATAAGAGATAGGTTCATTATCATCAACCAATATTTTTTCACCATCCTCGATGAATAGAAAACTGTATCACTCTGGCTCTCTTACCTCTCTTGAGATCCTACATAGTACATGAGTTTTAGGAACTATTTCTTCCTAGGGGACCTGTGGAATATTTTCCTATAGCAACTCCTATGTATCTTGATCATCAAATTCATAAAATTCAATGTTTCTACCAATATCGTTTTTTATGATCTTCTCCCTCCCAAAAAAATCTTGTCTAGTGAGAGTCACTTTCTTATCTGCGGTGGGTAGAGGTATTATCCCATTGATTGCTTGGGATACCCTATAAAGATACATATTGTACCATGGGGTTCTATTTTGTTGACTAAGAATTTCATAAAAACACATCATAACCCCATACACATTTATACGATAAAATGGGCCTCTTTCAACTCCATATATCAAAGGGAATTACATTTTGTCAATTTATGTGGTAATCGATTTAATATGTATATTGCAGTTTATAATGCATATCCCTAAAAGGATAATGGAATATTTTCATGAATCATCATCAACCTTACCATGTCCAATAAGTTAAGATTCTTCCTTTCACTAACACCATACCACTATAGTTTATAAGGTGTATTGAGTTGTGATATAATCCCAAACTCCCATAGAAAGTCAATGAACTCTTGGTTAAGATATTCACTGCATCAATCTGATCGTAGCTTCATTATTTTATTACCAAGATGATTCTATACATCATTTATAAGGACTCTGACGTATACCAAATCATGTAAATATATCCCTATATACTCAAGTCATTAGTAAAAGTTATGAAGTAATAGTACCAAACTCTATAATCTAATATAAATGGTCCACACACATCAGTGTATATGAATCCTATAAATTTGTATCCCTTTCAACCTATCCACCAAATGGTGGTTTGTTCTTTTTCCCTTGTAAACAAACATGCCATCTATCAAAAGGTTTTAGCTCAGAAGAGTATAAATAAACATCTTCAAAAACCATTGTCAAGAGCTTCTTATTTACATGAACAAGGTGGCGATTCTATAGCATGGTGTTATATGAGTCATTTTAACTTCATTCACAATTGATTGCTAACACTTGGTTTTATTAATTTAATATATAAAGACTGTTATTTTAATGTTCCATACCATAACATTTGTTGTACTTATAGATGAAACAAATTTTATTTCCAAATTTGAAAATAAACACATCTACATCTAGTAATGATATATAAATTATTTTCTTTGTAACTGTAGGTACATAATAACAATCTCATAAAACCAAAATCATTCTCATTGGCAATGGAAGGTGGTAGTCACCAATGGCTAGGGAAGCCATCCTTGGTCCATTGTCCACTCTCAGATCCACCTATCCTCTTGAAATATTTATAAATATACTTAGTTCCTATATTTACATACAAATTTGAGAACCAAAAGTTTTATCTAATACCCAATGTGTTGATATGGAAAGATTTCACTCAATAATGAATTCACCTTTAGCTTCCCTTTTCATCTAGGAGAAGTTCTTTTTCTAGTGGCCTTACATTCCACATGAAAAAAACTACCCCATTATCCTTTCCCTATATCTGGATCTTCATATTCCTGGTAGGATAGTGCTCTGAAGATTTATACTATTTATAAGTCATGGACCCCTTTTCCTTGTACATCCTTTTCTTATCCACCAAACGAACTGCGGGTTTATCATGCCCCATGACCTTATCTAATTGGAAAATTAATGTATGATGTTCTAGAAGAATCTTCTCAATATTGATCATATTTTAATTAATAATAAAGTTAGAGAAGGACTTGTTCAGTGATGAAAGTATGAGATTTGTATACAACTCAACTAATAATTTAATCCATAATTTGTCTAGGCAGTCAGTGCAGTCAATAATCATGAGTAGATGAGTCCTAGATGGAACAGAATCTCTGAGATTATTTGTGAAAAAATCAATCGCGATCTCATACCTATCTTATCTCACCTTCTCTTGATAGAAATATCTATGGTTATATATCATGATATAGGAATCCATATCCTCATGTTTCTTTAAAATAAAATTGGATATGAATGATAGCATAAAGCACTAAGCATATGTAGAATTGTTTTGATATTTCTAATAGTGATATAGCTCTTCATCACTTTCCTTATTTCCAAGAACAACTAGTAAAGGTTCTTCTAGAACATACCATTTCATTTCATGGTGCAGGATGACACGTATAGATCTTTTCCACTCTTGTAAATTATTTCTAGTGAGAAGGTTTTCCTTATCGGTAATGGATCACAATCATAGGTCTGATTTCATTTTATTTTTATTTCAAGGAAATAGGATGAGCAAAGTTTTAGTACTTTATCTGATAAATTTAGACAAATAAATAAATTTTATATTTATTAGTCTCCCACTATTTTATCAAAACCAAGTAGCCCTTACAATTGAATTTAGAATATCATATTTTTTTAACATTCTATTGGTAAGGATCCATACTCTAGTTCTCATTACCCCAACATTGGAAGGTCAAGAAACATGAATTTTTTAGGTAGGAATTCCAAATTCCAATTGCATTAACTCACAATTCTGGGATCTGTTGAGTGGACTCCCCAATCTTGAAATAATAAAATTGGATTTCGTCAAACATTTTCTCTTAGTGAAACTAATTCCTTCTTTTCAAGTCAATATTTGATGTCAACTAAGTTAATTCAACAAAATTACTCAATTTGGAATTCCTCTAAAATTTAAATCAACCCAACTTTGGTTGGCCAAGTACTTTGAACAGTTGTTCGATTCTAGCCAAAGTAATGGAAGGATATACTGAATTAATATTTTATTGATGGATTTTATCCATTTATGCATGAATTTAAAATTATAATATTTATCACATTATTTTTAATATTAAGTGGGATTTGCATAAGTAAATCACCATGTATTAGATATTATTTACACTTAATTTGCTTTATTTTAGATCTATCTTGCATTCTTGTTAATTCATTAATTGTGGGATCAGGACAAGACATCCCTATTGAAATAACCATGCAACTGAAAGAAATAAAATAATGAAGTGTTATGACCATGAGCTGTTACTAGTGGTTAGTTTATCTAGAGTTTGATAAACTAACCGTTGACCTTTGGGAAAAAACACCTTAAACCAATTAAGGTTCATGTTGTAGCATTCCACTTGACCATCTATGTATCACCTTATATTGTTTTTCCTCAACTCCAAACTTGAACTTCCTCGACTAGCTTGGGAGCTTTATCCATTACATTTTCCGTTTACTCACACACAGGTGAGGGGGAATGTGGTTTACATAAATGAAACCATGGGAACGTAGTCCCTAATTAATGAAAGGAGAGAAGGCACATAGGCCAATAATTAAATTTAATAATAAATTAAAAGAAACCAGTCACATACGAAATGTTTTTTCTAGATCATGATCATCCACTTGAATGATACTATTTACACATTTAATAAAACCAGCATTTAATAATTAATTGTTCTTATAAAAAATATCATGCTCCAAATGATTAATTTTTATCTTTGATTAATAAATATTTTTATCTTAATCCTTATCTAAATTTCATTGAGATTATATGATATTATTATTTTAAACAAATTAAATAATTTCATTTAAAATTAACCTTGTACATAAATTTACTTTGGAGGAAGCATGGTGAATACACACCCAAATTTACCCAAAATGTATTATAATCGTATACAATTTTTTCTCTATTACATTTAGCAAACATGACTTATCACATACTTTCATGATGTTTAGTATCAACTTAATGATTACATGAATTACATGAATTTTATATAACCTGTCATGCTTTAATGCACATAGAGAAACAACTGTAATTCAACTCATACATGATATTCAGATCCATAACATTACAAAAATATTAATTAAACATTCATATATATAAAAATATTAAATCCTATCACATGGCATGTCCTATCAACTTAATGACCACAAAAAAACATATATCAAGGTTTACATAATATAAAAAATAAATTTTAAATCTGTATAATTGGTATAAGTACGCGACTTCTAGATCCAATCTACAGGGAATGTACATCTCTAACCATATATCTGAGGTACACACCTAGGGACTGGATGTGTGAATCATACCTCCGAAAATTTACAGTACACAGTGTATCCAATTGGCCACACATTGTGTGAACTCTGAGTTACATAGTCACTAGTCAGGTAGTTCGTGTATGGAATATATGGACCGTCTATGACACAAAGGGATTATATGATGTGTATATGTTAGATAAAGCTTGTAGTCTGGTGGACCATGTTCCATTAAATTCTACTCAACACGTGGTGCAATTTACTGCATGTATTCAATTCATACGACAAGAATTAATTTCCAAACTAATTCCTAACGCATTGAACATGACTAAAAAACTTGTAACTCTAATTACATGGTGTGTAGTCCTATGTTGTCCAGCAATAAACCTTGGCACCACCGTATGAATTCTTCTATTTTATTTTAAACATAAAATTAATCGTCTCAATTAGATCTATGAAAAATGATGGTGGAGTAAATAGATATGGAAATTCAAATTAATAGAACAATCAAACTTGAATTGAAAAATTACATTTCAAATGAATAAATCACCAATGATTTTTAAAAATTGTAAACAATTATGTGCCCACTCTGATACCACTTGATGGTTCTAGGCGTAGTGGAAGAATGCATTGTTGGTGCCCAACTTTGTTTTTTTCCATAATCAATGCTCAATCTGAGGTCTATACGATGATAAACATCCTGATCCATGAAATTGAATCAAATAAATAGAGAATGGATAATAACACCAGAACTAATAGGGAGGTGATCAACACATATTTTTTATAATTAATTTAATTCGATAAATAATTCCATATAAGGAATTCATTCTTCGTTGATTATTCTTGTGACAGATCTGCGGTGAACCATCATATCATTATAGAAACAAAGTGTATATTTCCTCTAGAGGTGTTCCATATATGTATTGAGAATCTCCAGACGTTGCCAAAAGAGCCTTCAGGTGCAATAGGAGAAGATCCTTGTTCATGCATTGTCTTGCATTGATCGCCTTGAGAACAACTTCAAAAGCATTCACATTGATCCGGTAGAAGAGGATTTCTCTCCATTCTTGAGATAATTCTTAGAGATGAGATATCTCTATGATTGATAGGATTCTGCAACATTTTTGTGCACAATTGAATTGGCTAATGAGGAAAATTACAATATTGTGTATATATATTGATAGGTTTAAAATAAAATAATTTCACAAGTTCCATTAAGTATTTATTTAATAAATGAAAAACACCATATCAAATACTAATAATATTATTATTATTTCTCAAATGTTCTTAACTTGTGCACTAAAATTATTTAATATTTAATTAAATAATATTCAATATTTTTTATTTCTCACCAGACCATTAAACTCATTCTGCCTTTCCTCCACAATATTTATTTGTCCTTGAATAATGTCTATGTATTTATTAAATAAATATTACTACATTATTCAATAATAAATAAATATATATTTTTACTCACTAAATAGAAAATAAATATTTATTAAATATTCTGCTCAAAATATATTCTCTCGAATAACTAATTTTGGAATAAATATGAAAAGGCATACATGAATAATTATTAAACCATGTGAGATAATAATTTGTATTCAAACAATTTTATAATAAATAATAATACATTATTTTACTCAGATTCTGGATACACATAGTGTGTTGCCCTCTAGGCCACTTTCTCAGTTCCATTAGGTGAAGCCGCCTAAAGTCCAAGGTTAGCATCTAAAAACATGTCAGGGAAATCATAGAGAATAAAGTTAAGGCTACACTGACATGTCACGTCATACAGATACTATGTAATATAATCCCTTTTTCAAGGTTTCTCTAATCGAGTAGGTTTCATGCCGGTTCCATCAACCTATATGCTCAATGTCTTTTCCTTTGACTTTTCAGAAATAGAACATGCCTATATAATTCTATGTCTATAGATTAATTTAGACTATTTCGTTTCTAGCAGAGGGCCTGAGATATTAACTTCCATTAATGAACAGAAGGGATAAATCCATTCTCACTTTATTCATTAATACACTATTTCTCGTGATGCATCCAACATGTCCTACCTCACCGTGAAGAGTTTTCATCGTGGTTTTTGTCAATACAGCAAATTGCATGACTCATAATATTCATTAATAATAATTTTAAAGTCTACGGACCAATACACACATCCTCATGTAGGAACATTTAATGACACGTATAAATGTGGATTTCCTACTGGTGGGTCTTGTTCTCATAATATCCTATTGGATATTACCAAGGTCGTACACCATAAGAAGGTTCCTCAAAGTCCTATGAGTCTATACCCCTGACAACCAATATCATTTCTTTCCCTCAAATGATATCATTCGGCTATATTACATTTATTCTAGAATTGTGTTGTAGTACATTCAAGTTCTCATCATAGAGGGGAACTACTATGTCTTTTTAGTCTGATAGCTACTCTTAGAACATTATCACATTATATTACACATAGAAGAATAATCAGGATGTGATAAGTAGTTTTTTCATTTTCAAAACAATGAATACAATTTTATCATAATGTATGACGAAGTTGGTTATAGGGCACTAACTTCTACAGTTTTTATTTATATATGGTTTATATATTCATAAATATATTTTATATGTAAATATTTATAAATATTTATTTATAAAAATAGTTTTTTGCCAGAATATAAAATAATTATGAATCATTCTATATATATTTGATTATTAATAATATTATAATATGATATACTATAAAAAATCAAAACCATCATATCAATATGAATGTAATACATAAGAATAAATTCAATTTTTTGTAAAAAAAGGAAATAATGTCCCCCTAAATAAGGTTTGAAACCCATAAAATGTTAAATAATTAGGGTACCCCACGTAAAATCTATGTTTTGAAGGCCTTTTGGCCTTTTGGCTCAAAAAGTGAAAATGTGGTTCCTACAGGTTAATAGTGCATAGATCACTTTGCAATATTAGATTTGATATGTGATAGAGCCCAAACGGATAGTCAGATGAAAAGTCTTTGTCATTTGAAATTTGAGTTACATTTTCAACTTATTTTTGATGTTTTATTGATTTATTGATTTTTTTATGTTCGCATTTTTATTAAATGATTATTATTTGACAATAATTAGCAAATTATTAATTATTATTATTTTTTAAATAATTTTTAAACCATTTTCACTAAATAAGTTATATAAAAAGTGTATATGGCTATTTAGCCTTATCTAATTCATATTTAAATAAATACTATATTTATATCGATAAAAATATATTTATAATATTTATATTTCATTATTAATGAAATATAATATTTTTTTCTGAAATATCCCCTTTATCAACACTTTTTTACTAATTATGATAAATGGCCTCCTTTCTCATCACTTTTTTAATAGTGATGATAAGGGGGCTTTATCAGAGATTTTTTACAAACACATATATAGGGCCACATTTATTAGCACTTCATTTAGAACAATTAAAGACTCCCTTTAACTATGCTAAAAAGTGTCATTAAAGACCCCCGTTAATAGAGTTTTTCCTTGCACTTACAAAGGGGGTCTTTAATAGTGCCTTTAAATCCATAGCACTGGATAAACCGAGTTTTTAGTAGTGTATAGACATTTTATGCCTTGCTTGACCTGGTTCATTCCTTATACACATTCCATTTATTAATACATTTGGGGTCATGCTTTGGGTTTCCAAATCTATGACTCATCCATCTTGTTATATATAATTTTAAATAAATATATTTAAAAATATTTGAATATAATTATAAGTTTTTATATAATTATATATATATGTATAACAATATATATTTATAAATATATATAATTATAAATATAATAAAAATATTTTTTTATAATTTTATAATTATTAGAATATATATATAAAAATATTTTTATATAATTATAAATTTATTTATGTAATTATAAGTATTTTTATAATAATATATATTTATATAACAAATTTATTTATTTTTTGGATGATAATTGTAAATCTATTTTGATTGTTAATCATTGCCAAAGACAGGATGGGAAGAATATAGGGAATGATTATTGGTAACTTGATGAGGCACTGAATGATCCTACAAATGAGGTTCATTTCTATTGTGTCACAACAGAGGACTCTCTTTCAAAGCCTGAAGGGCGTGGTTGCATTTTGCAGCCACTGATAATGGAATTCTAAAGACATGTTCTATAGGAGGATGGGTCCAGGCAACCAGATGATCAATAGAAAATGAATTATTATCAATATGTTTAGAAATATTTCACGTCTTCAAGAGTTTCTATTAAATGGAGTAATATATCAGATGTTGTTAGTGATAATGAGAAACAAATAGTTTTAATTGAAACCACTCATATTAGGCCTCCAAACAGTGGTGGTGACGTTTCTTTTAAGGATATTGTCAGAAATGGAAACAAAAAGTTGATCAACAGTGAAGGTCTAACTCTATTCCCCCCCCCAAAAAAAATATTGTCATAGAAGGATTATTTCAATCTACCAAGGAATGTATCTACAAAAACATCTTCAAGGCATAAAAGATCAAGCTCACTTCGGGGAAGGAAATTTCCAATGTAGTGATCCTTAATATTCTCAAAAAAGAAATTCCAAATTGGAGTGGGAAACTACAAATTAATTTTACTATAACTATTAATATTATACTTCATCTTATGGTCATTAATCTGCTTTATTGGATAAGGTAATGTCCCTTTGTTTAACCTCATCTGTTCTCTTGTTATATTTTTCATTCATATTTTTTTTAAAGGTCAAGATAATTACTTCTAGGTATGAATTTTTATAAATTTATTATTTACATATTCTTATTATAATATTATAATTATGTATATATTTTTATATTTATTATTATTATTATAAATATTTATATTAATAAATATGTATATTTTTTTACTAGAAGGTCAAGGTAAAATACTCTTAATTAAAAGAGAAGGAAAAAAATAGTAGCATCGAGAGGATGAGGAAGATTTAGTATAACGAACCAAGATTGACATACATGGACATTATATTAATTTTTCAGAAAACATAATACATGACACAAAAAAGATGCCCAATGACCATATTAGTTTACTGTATTTTGAAACTCGAAACAAAATCTTCTAATCATGGTGAAATATCTTCAACATCTCCCATAAAGATATTACCCTTTTTTTTCTTACCTAAAACCTTTCTCTATATCTCGGTAAAAAGAAGGTGAGCTCAAATTCTCTTTAAGGGTAATCATGGAGAACATAAAACAATCTATAAACATTGGAACATAAAAACATGAACATAAAACATCAAAATCTAGAGCAATGACATAAATACTTGTAGTACATAAGGCATAAATCATAAAGGAACATTAATCATGATGAAATATCCTGGGAATAAAAATGTAATTGTGGAAAACCATTAAGAACATGATCTAATTTACATAGTATCCAAGGCATTGCTTCCAAGACTATCATAGTGGATAATACCATTATTGAACTGGGATTACTTGAAGTTCCAGACCTGTATTACTAAACCAGATTTACTTATCATTCTAGATATGTCTTTCTCATGAGATATAAATCATTGTCCAATGCATTGGAGGGAGATATAGGTCCCAACAATCTCATAATGAAATCATTAATACGTTTTCCATAAAATAAACATAAATCATTCATCATAACATAATGAATAAAATGGGTTTCATAAACATCATTCCATTGTAACATAATCCATATAAAACAATGGATATAATTTGATCATAATCAAAATAAAAACATGTAAATAATAGAGACATTATACATCATACATAAACATATATAATAATGTCATCATATATGGGAAAATACTTTTGATAAAACACTTGGAATGAATTCTTTAGGAAAATATCCTTTCTTCTTTCAAATGCTTTTCTTTTCTCAAAATGACGTCAAATTTTAAAAGAAAATAATTTTTTTGAAAATAATCCTGAAATATTGTAGAGGCATATTTAGGTAAACAAGGCGTTATGAAATCATAAAAATACATTCACGCCATATAAGTTAAAAAACACTCTCATCGTACTTTTTCTGAAAAAGTCAAAAAGTACCTCATATGGTTAACAAAATGAAGATTCCTTCAATGCCACATAGTAAAATTAAAAAATAGATAAACATGCCTTTGAACATACATGGAATTATAGTAAAAACGTTATGAAAGAATTTTTTTAAAAACATGGGCATGGATGTAAAATATAACCCCAGTAAATACTTACAAATAAACTATCTCGGATAAGAATGAGATTGGAATAATTATCCCATACATTAAGTCCAATTTCATCCATATGTGTCTGAAACTCCAATATAGTATGTTTAACCATATTATAAACTTATAACAGAACCATAATAATCTTTATGCTATCATATATGATTCACTATGACTTTATATTTCCCCTTCATTTGTCAATTCCATGTTAAAGCAATTTTTTCGGTAACATCGTTTCATTTATCATTTGTGTTTTGACTAGTAATTTGTCATATGATTACTTATATAATGATAAATTAATTATATAATCTAAAACATTATTTATATATCATATATATTCAATATATTAATATATATAATCTATCGATAAATGGAATGAAATACACCGTTCATGGAGATGGTAGGTTGTACGTACGCATGAACGATGTTTTCGTTTCCTTATTAAATTGAATGAAAGTAGATGAAATATATATATATATATACAGTAGAATTAATATGTCATATATATCATTATTATTTATTATATATACTTTATAATCCGTCTTTAATGGTTAACATGGAGAATGAATCTCATCGCATCGTGGAGACGGTAAGCCGTACGTACGCACGAGCGATAATATCATTCCAATGATTGTGAAATTGTATTGAATTGAATGGTGTATAATATTTCAGAATAAATATCACTTCATAATAATAATATATTATTATTTCTTCCATTATTATACCCATAAATGTAGGTTGGTTATGAAAAACAGATTACACCATGGCGTGGATACAGTAGGCAGTACGTACGCATGTGTGGTGACTAAATTTTTTCATATGATGGATAGAAGATAGAATATGGTTGTTTCATATTCATAATAAAATATCAGTATACAAGTGATACATGAGTTATTACTTAATAATGAAACAACTCATATAAAGGAAGTAGAAGAAGAGATAAGTTTGAAAGAATCAGTAAAGGATATTACCTCTTCTTCAACTTGCCTCTTCTAAACCTCTACTTAGGGCACTAAAGATTTTCTTTAAAAAATACCAGGAACTATAGAATGTTTCTAGCTAAGTTTGTAAGGTAAATGGTCAGGGTTTTTCCGAGTTTGAAAGCACAAAATAGAGTAAAAAGAAGAGGGATTAGGTTCCCTTTTAAAAGAGAGGAGTGGGGAACTTTTGGAAAATTCAAAAATATTAATTTATAATAAACTCAAAACCCACCTAAAAACATCCAAAAATAACTAAAAATAGAATATTAGATTATATAGGGTTGTCATATCATTAACAAAAAAAATTTAGACATGTTTTGATTTGATTTTAAACTTTATCCTTTTGATTTATCCTTATTTAATCTATTTAATTTTATTTGTCGAAATAAAATTCAAAATTTTAAATTGATATAAATACTTACATATGTGGTTTGAATTTTACATAATTAGATATATTATTAAATTTTTGAACATATAATTTTCAATTTGTAATTTTTTAATATTTTTGTGATTTTCAAACAATTTATTAATTGGATATTTTTATGAAATATAAATAGTGTCAATTTTGACACTATTCAATTATTTGATTTTAAATAAAATCCACACTGAATATATATTCCAACCAAAATATTTAATAGATTTATAACATGTTATATTCATCTAAAAAAACCGTGGAGCACATTAATTAGTCCATATAATATTTATTTTTATATTTTTATATCTATTTATTTGATATTTCTATTAATAAAATAATTACTACCGCACTTGTTGTATAATTATTTCATATACTTATTTATTTCATAAAAATTAATAATAATATACTATTATGAAGATAAAACTAATAGATTTCATTATAATATTTTTACTCGAATTTTTTATCTTAAAATCACAACATTTAAATTTTTATATTTATTAAATTATTAATGTGACATCTTTGACATCATTTAAAATAATAAAATTTAAGTTTAATAATCCATTTTATAAAGCTCCAAATGATCGGCAAGTAGAATATTGGAATATTATGGTTTACATGTACTCTACCAATATGGTTTGATCATGTTTTTGGGCTTTTATGGGTTTAATTATTTTAATAAAAACTGTATTATTGATTTTTCACTAAATAAATAATTTTTGCATCATTAATTCTTAAGATATTAAGGTAAATTTTTATTTCATAAAAATACCATGATAAAGAAAAAAAATTATATTTCAAATTATAATTTATAATCGAATTTATATTTTGTATAACCTTACATTAAAAAAATTATTTATTAATGTTTGAGTGGGACATATTTCACTTCTTTTAAATAAAATATCTTAATCTCATCCAAGTGGGTTCCAATAGAATCCATTTCGACCCCGGTATGATTTAGGGAGAAATATAATCATCCATTTATATTAATACATGTGTTATGGTAATTTTATAATATTATTTTTACCCTTAATTACTTGATTTACCTTTAACTGTGGTAAATAAAATTAACCGTAGTTACTATTCATGATGTATAAAATATAAAAGTTACCTATATACAAAATTTGGACCTCCTGATTCCAAATATGGAATCCATTTTTTCTAAATGAAAAATATAGAAGATGCAGTAATTAATTTAATATTAATCTTATTGTCAAAAAAATGGGGTTTTGTTTAAAACATTGCAAAAGATTGAAATGTGTTTACAAATGAATTCAATGTCAAATTAATGATAATGACATACATTATATTAAAGGGTAAAAATATATTTTATTTATACATTAAAAAAATTCAATATTTTAATTTAACCATATAAGTTATCTCAATGTAAAAAGTTTATATTAAGTAAAATTTAGGGTATTTTTTACTATTAATAAAAATGTTGAAGTTATCATAAAAACATGAAACATTTATCAAAAGTAAATTTTTATATCTTAATTCAAAATAATTATTTTATTTAGTCAAATTGAACTTATAAACATGTCAAAAACTTGATTTAAAATGGGTGTGTCATCAAAATGTGGCAAAATTACATTTTTTTTAAAAATAATTCTTTTATACGTAACATTGAGTTTGTTCTCATACCGTGTTCTAGAAAATGTGTATGATTAATTATAATGAAATAAAATTAAAACTGTGGTTAATAATATTCATAATGTCTAGTTCATAATAATATTATAATATATCATTGTTTAGTGAATCTCGGTATTGCGTACCACGCAAACTATCAAGGAAGGTCTCTCTTGCATGTAACACAATCCAAGTATATTATTGCGTATACTGCAAGATAATCATGGTGTAGCTTACAACAGAATATATCAAAGAAATTAAAAATAATGTATCTCATAATATCTTCGGGTGTTATATTCTACCCACCTTAAAAGGAATTTCTCCCTCAAAATTTTTTGGGTTTGTAATTTGTTTACTACATGAATGTTTCCCTCAAAGAAACCCACATCGTAAAAAGGAATACTATAATTAATTTTAAAAATAAAAGTGTAAAACATAATGGTTACCCAAATTAACTCGTCACTGGGTTTCCACATAGAAGGAAATAGGTGAAAACATGGATATGTAAGAGAAATCTAACCATCAAGTTCTGAGGGTGAGTGGTAGAGTACATGGCTTTGAAAAATCCAACAATCATAAAGCCATAAATTTGTGATGATCTAAGGTACCATCAAATTTATCGGATATTAGGGTACTAGGACAACCTTTTTTGTTTTCAAGATCATTTCCATAAACATAAAAATTTGAATTTGAAGAAATACTTACTTGATTTTGGTATAATCTCATCCTTGGTCGTTCCTTGAACAATTTGAACTTCATATCTTAAGGAAATGAAGTTGAATTTTTCATTCGTGAAGTGTTAGCAGATCATGTGATAGAATTGTGGGTCATTCCATCTGTCTCAAACAAAATGTTATCAAAAGTTATTAAATATACATAAGTCCATATATGGTGATATTAATCATATATGGTCCCAAAAATGGACTTATACTCCATCTATCAAACCACTTAATAAAATAAAAATAATTTCTACTAACCAGGGATTTCCTGTAGGCCAGTGGTAGGCAATAAAGTCTAGTCGCACTTCTGTTGTGGGTTCGATTCCAGCATCCTTGTCTGACAAGATGTGTTTTCAGTAATCCTATAGGTTGTCCTTTTTTTAAAACTACACCATTATAACTTTCCAAAAATAATATCAAAAAAAAGTTCTAGACTTACACAATACTATCTGATGTCCATCTTAATCCATTCCAATCTTTAGGCTTATCCAAAATTCTTCAGTCCAATCTCATAGTATAATGAAAACGATTACTTTAAAGTCATCTACCAAGCATTGAATACCATCATTTATCCCCCATATATCTTAATATATATCTTGTAGGTCACATTCAAAACATGCCATTACCTTAATCATGTATTATCTTTAAACAAGAATTACCATAGAATCTTAATGAATTCTGTCAAAAATCAACTCTTTCCACACACACAAAATACCAAACAAAAACTATATACTCAAACCATGATATCACTTTCTCCATTTATCAGTCATGAACTCATTAATACTATCAAAAATATTATTTTCTCTTTAACTCTTCATTATGCACATATCATCTTATTTCTAATAAATTATTTCTATCACTTTTCATAGTTACGGGTACAATATATTTATTTAAAACAACAATTAACCAATACATAGATATTTAAATATTCCACGATACTATAAATGAGATTACACAACACTATTTTGGAATCCAGTTACATAAACACTTAATCATTCCACCACTTTGTTGTCGTATTCAACATCGCCAATAGTGATCGCATGTTAATTCCCTTTGTCCATTGCCTTAAGAGGTTTTTGATGTCGATCATCATTAACCCTTAGATAGGTCATTAGTTAGCATAATTCCCTATTTCCATGCACTTGTAGCATTGAAGTGTTGGTGGTGCGTTCTCTGTAGTATTTTCTCTATTCACATCATTAGATAACGTTTTCCCATTAATGCAGCACTCAGCTACTAGATGACTTTGTTTCCAACACTTAAAACAATTTCTAGTCCATTTAATACAATTTTCACCAAGCATTCCCACAAATTGAGCCTAATGAAACATTCATATTCTTTTCACCATTGTTTTGAGATTTTTCTTTAAACTCCATCTTTCTTTTCTTTTCAAAACCATGTGATGGATATGTAACACCAACTTCCATTTCCACCTTGATAGCACAAAAATCAATCTCTTCATTGATATTGAAGTCTCTTATAGCTAATTCCCTTTGAAGACTTGGTTTTAAGCCACTGAAGAATCGATCAACTTTACTTTCAGGTTGGATGATAAAGCCACATGCATACCTTGAAAGCCTTGTAAAATTCCCCTCATATATAACAATAGATTCATTATCATTTTTCTTAAGATCAAGGAACTTCTTTTTCCATATTCATTCCATGAATACAAGGAATGTACTTATTGAAAAATAAGTTCTTGATCTCATCCCATTCCATGGATTCAATTTCATCTTCGGGTATTTTATTCTTAATTATAGTCCACTACTAGTCTGCTTCACCTTCTCAACAGTAAACATCCAGAATGAATTTTCCATGTTCTGAATAGAGAAGTATGGGAAATATCTTTTCCATGTTGATGAACCATTGTTCAGCAACAAGTGGATCAGAAGTCCCATGTATAGAAGGTAGACATTGCCTCATGAATGACTCAATATAATATTGTTCCCTTCTCTGCTCATTTGGAAGTCCAGAATGATTCATAGCTTTTGTAAGTATAGAAATAAGATTTTTCAGCCCATTTCCCATAAAATATGGTTGTTTAGGCGGACAATCATTTCATTTCCTAGTGCATTGAACAATAACACAATTCCTTTGGGTTCTATCCATTATCTAAATCCCAAAAATAATAGTGTCAGAGGCAAAAATCATACAAGGAAAACAACATAATCAAGGAAGATTATGTTCACTATCAAACGTCTTAGGGTTAATCCAAGGGAATTCATGATCGTTACGATACTTCTAGGATTTTAGGCTATACTTTTACATAACCTTACAAATATACCTAGAAATACCATAGAAATATCTATTGATATCTCAACTAAGTGTTCACATCCTAGTTTTCAAAGGTTGACTAAACCTTCACTCTGATTCCAACTATAATGATACAAGCTTCACATACATGGAAATTACATTAATTTTGTAGAAAACATAATACATGAAAGGAACATACACCCAATGATCGTATTATTTTAGTGTCTTTGAAAAATCGAAACATCATCTTCTAATCATGGTAAAAGATCTTCAACATCTCCCATAAAGTTCGTCCCCTTTTGTTTCCTTACGTAAAACCTTTCTTTATATCCTGGTAAAAAACATAAAAAGGGGGAGCTCAAATGCTCAGTAATGTTAAACATAGAAAACATAACACAATCTATAAACATTGGAAAGTAAAAACATGAATATAAAACATCAAAATCTTGAGAAATGACCTAAATCATAGCAGTACATATGGAATAGATCATAAAGGAACATTAATAATGATAAAATATAGTTTAAATTAAACATGGAATTGTGGAAAACCATTAAGCACATGATATTATTTCCATAATAGTCAAGGCATTTCTTCCAAGACCATCATAGTGGATAGAGTCCATTACTGAACCGAGTTTACTTTCCGTTCCAGCCCTATATTACTGAACCGAATTTACTTGTTGTTACATCCATGTCTATCAGGTGAGATATAAATCATTATCCAATGTATTTTATGGAGATATAGGTCTCACTCATCTCTTAATGAAGTAATTCTTATGTGTTCTACAAAATAAACATAAATCATTCATCATAACCCAACGAATAAAATGGGTTTCAAAAACATCATTCCATGATTACATAATCCATGTAAAACAATGGATATAATTTCATCATAAAAAAATCAAACCATGTAAATAATATTGACATAATACTGGAAACATAACCATATTAAAGAATGTCATCATATATGGGAAAATAGTTTCGATAAAACACTTGAAATTAATTCTTGAGGATATTATCCTTTCTTCATTCAAATCACTTTCTTTTCTCAAAATGACATGAAATTTTAGAAGAATTTTTTTTTTTAAATAATAATGAAAACTTGTAGATGAAGAATTTTTTTTAAATAAGGCGTTATGAAATCGTAAAAATCTGTTCACACCATATAAGTTAAAACAACATTCTGCACGTACTTTTGCTAGAAATGTCAAAAAGTACCTTGTATGGAAAACAAAGAAAGATTCCTTCCATACCACATAGTAAAAGTCAAAAAGAGGTAAACATGACTTTAAAAATACATGGAAGAATAGTAAAAACTTTTCGAAAACATTTTTTTATAAAACATGGACATGGATGATAAATATAACCCATGTAATTACTTATGAATAAACAATCTCAGATAAGAATGAGATTGGAATAATTATCCCTTGCCTTAGGTCAAATTTCTTCCATATGTGTCTGAAAATTATTTATAAGGGGGTTTAAACATATTATAAAATTTTAACAAAATCATAATAATATTTATGATATCATATATGATTCACTATGACTTTCATATTTCCCTTTTATTTGTCAATTCTATGTTAAAATAGCGTTTTGGGTAAAATCGTTTCATTTATCATAAGTGTTTTGACTTGTAATTTTTTATATGATTACATAGATCATGTTTAATTAATTACAGAATGTAAAACATGATTTATATGTCATATATATTTAATATATTATTATATATAATTGATCGATTAATGGAATGAAATACCCCATTCATGGAGATGGTAGGTTGTACGTACGCATGAACGCTATTTTAGTTTACTTATGAAATTGAATGGATGTAAAAGATATATATATATATATATACAATACCATTATTATTTCATATATCTCATCATTATTTATTAGATATACTTTATAACCATTCATGAATGGTTAAATGGAGAATGAATCGCATCGCATCGTGGAGACGGTAAGTTGTACGTAAGCACGAGCGACAATATCATTCCCATGATTGTGGAATTGTATTGAAATGTATGGTGTATAATATTTCAGAATTAATATCATATTAAAATAATAATTTTTAGTTATTTCATTTATTATTATACCCATCAAAATAGATTTCTAATGAAAAACAGATTACACCATGGCATGGAGACGGTATGTTGTACGTATGCATGCGTGGTGACTTCATTTTTCATAGGATGGATAGAAGATGTAATATGGTTGATTAATATTCATAATAAAATATCATTATTCAAGTGATATGGAGTTATAAATTAATAATTAAAAACCACAAATAGAGGAAGTAGAAGAAGAAATAATTTTGAAAGATTCGGTATAGGATATTACCTCTTATTCGACGTGCCTCTTCTAAACCTCCTCTTTGGGCACTAAAGTTGGTCTTTGAAAAAGACCAGGACCACTTGTATGTTTCTAGGGAAGTTGATAAGGTAAATGGGTAGGGTTTGGCAGAATTTTAAAGCTCAAAATGGAGTGAATAGGAGAGGGAGGAGGTTCCCTTTTATAAGAGAGGAGAGGGGCACTTTTGGAAACCTCCAAAATATTAATATATAATAAACTCAAAACCCTCATAAAAAACACTAAAAATGACTCAAATTCTAAAATTAGATTATATAGGGTTTTAATATCATCAAAAATTAAAATTATGACAAGTTTTTATTTTATTATAAACCTTATCATTTTGATTTATCCTTATTTAATCTATTTAATTGTATTTGTGGTAATAATATTCTAATTTTTAAATTGTTATAGATACTTAATTATGGGTTTTGAACTTTCAATAATTAGATAAATTATTACATTTTATAATATATAATTTAAAATTTAAAATTTTTAAATATGTTTTTGATTTTTAATCAATTTAATAATATGTTATTTTTATAAAATATACATAGTGTCAATTTTTACACTATTACATTTTTCGATTTCAAATAAAATCCACACTGAAGATATCTTCCAACCAAAATATTTAATAGATTCCTAAAATTTCATATTAATTTAAAAAAATTCGTGGATAACATTAATTAATTAGTATAATATTTATCTTAATATTTTTAAAACCATTTTTTTGATATTTCTATTAATAAAATAATTACTACAACATTTGTTGTATAATTATTTAATATAATTATATGAATCATAATAATTACAAATAAAACAATTTGATGAATATACATCGAATATATTTCATAATAATACTTTTACTAGAGTTTATGATCTTAAAATAACAACATTTAAATTTTTATATTTATTAAATTGTGAAGGGGAAAACTTTGACATCACTTAAAATAAAATAATATTAGTGTCATAATACCTTTAATAAGGCTAAAAATTATCAACAAGTTGACCCTTGGATGATTTTATTTTAGATATACTTGACCAATAAGGTTTGATCAAGTGTTTGGGCCTTTTATGGGTATTATTATTTAAATAAAAACTATATTATTGTTTTTTCACTAAATAAATAATTTCTACCTCATTAATGTTAAAGCTGTTAAGGTAAAAATATATTTCTTAAAAATTACAAATAAATTACCATGATAAAGAAAAAAAATTTATCTTTCAAATGAGTATTTATAATCTAATTTATATTCTATATAACTTTACATTAATAATAATTAAATTATTAATGTTTTAGTGAGACATATTTCAATTTCCTTTAAATAAAATAAATTATGTGTCTTAATCTATTCCAAGGGGGTTCCAATAGATTCCATTTCGACCCAATTATGTTTTAGGTAGAAATATAATCATCCAATTATTTTAATACAAGTGGTAGGGTAATTTTATAATATTATTTTTACCCTTAATTACCTTTTTACCTTTAACCGTGGTAAATAAAATTAACCGTTGTTACTATTCATAATGTCTATAAAAAAAGATACCTGTTAACACAATTTTTACCTCCTTATTCCAAATATAGAATCCATTTTTTCTAAATTAAAAAAATAATATATGCCGTAATTAATTTAAAATTTATCATGTTGTAGAAAAAACGGGTTTTTGTTTAAAACATTGCAAAAGATTGAAATTTTTTTACCTATGCATTCAATGTAAAATTAATTATAATGACATAAATTGTATTAAATAGTAAATAAATATTTTATTTATACTTTAAAACCATTCAGTATTATAATTTAACCCTATAAATTATCTCGATGAAAATATTTTCTTTTAAGTAAAATTTTGCATATTTTTTACTATTCACCAAAATATAAAAGTTATCAAAAAAATAAGAAAAATTTATCCAAAGTAAATTTATAATTCCTGAAACAAAATATTTAGTTTATTTTGTCAAATTGAATGTATAAATATGTCAAATATTATATTCAAAATGGGTGCGCAATCAAAAGGAAACAAAACAGATTTTAAAAAAAATACTTCCTTTAAATGAAAAATTGATTTTGTTCTCATACCATGTTCTAAAAAATGTGTAAGATGAATTATAATGTTATAAAATTAAAAATTTTGTAAATAAAATTCATAACGACTAGTTCATAATAATAATAATAATATAATATATCATTGTTTACTGAAACTAGGTTTTGCGTACCACGCAAGCTATCGAGGAAGGTAACTGTTGTGTGTAACCCAATCTAAGTATATTGTTGCGAATACTAGAAGATAATCTTTGTGTAGAGTATATTAGAAGATATCAATGAAATTTAAAAGTCTATAGCTCAGAAAATATTGGGGTGTTACAGTCAGGCATGAAAACTATTCCCACATTCAAATAGAAAAAATATAGAGAAAACATCAAAGATTATATTCCAAACGATTACAATATTCAATGTCCACTTCACTATCATAGTAATCTACCAATTAACAGATGTAGCAATCTAGAGGATTCTACCCATCTAAAGGATATGTTCATCTGGTTCTCATGGCGGGTTTAAGATGGGAGTAATCATTCCATGGTCTTGATTTTTTCATTTCGGCTGATGAGAATCCTTCATCCTCCTTCACATTAACTTTAATAATAATCTCTCTTAAGAATATCTTTAGAGATGGGTTTTCTTTCTTGAGACTCAATTTTTTTCTTCTATGAATTTAAAATATTTTTATATACATTTTCCAGAGCTAGGTGTTGAGACGAATGTGATTCTGAGGCCTGGTGTGCACAAAATTATTTTTATAAAAAATATTGAATATGTTTTATATTATGTGGGTGGTTAATTAAAGAAAACATGATAAATCTTAAACAGTTTATTGGATCAGACATTTGAGACCGCAGTTAGGTTTGGAACATGATTTTTACCCTATATATGATACAAAATGGGTAGGCGTGAGGATTTCGGACCCATCACTCATTTGCAGTGTGTTTAAGCGGATTAATTAATTAATTAATTAATTAATTAATTTCACATAAATTAAACCAAATTTCTAGAAATATGTCATTATGGAGAATTCACCATGATTGGCTCATAATTCTCCAACCACTGGAAAAGCTCCCCTCCTCCTTTTTGTTGCCGAATCAAATAGAACGATAAAGAAACTCCAGGATCAAGCGGATCATGACGTAGAATATGCAAAGACTCCTCAAAAATCATTAGAGAAAGCTTTATTCATCAGTGATCAATCCAAAATAGATTTAGGACTCATTATATGAGATTTTTCACCCTTATAATTAAAATATTGAGCATGATCAATTCTCTCTCATTGATCTGTGTAAATTTGAGCCTTTTCATGAGATCATGTGTCGAAATAAATTATCCTTTCAATTTATTTCTTGTTATTTCCAGGTTCTCACCAAAATTTCTCAGCTAAAAAATAATATGACAAGAAACTTTGGCCAATTATGCTTATCACATTTTTTATTGGTGTCTTATGCACACCATTATTTGTGTTCTTCATCATTAGACCATAGGGTCAAAATTTGACATTGATGGGGTAGGTTCAAGTGTAATCAAACCCCCAGATTCATTTTTATTGCATGAATGACATGTTGATCAATAGTTTGGGGGAAAATTGATAAATGGTCTGGATAATTTTTGGTGAATGGGTCTATGATTGTGATCATAGGTGGTTTGGGATTGATTCGATAACCCTCGTTTTCTTGGTTGGTGTGCAGCAATGATGTTGGCTGTGGTAGGGAAGGCTTCAAAATGAGGTAGTGTACATGATGTCATGGTGGATGTTGTTTGGTGAAGACATGATAATGGCTAGACTAAGACCTCGATGAGGTGGTCAGAATGATCAATGTAGAAAGCATAAATAATAATAATAATAATAATAATAATGGTGATGAGTTAATAAAATTAAAGGCAGATTTG
The DNA here is from genome assembly GCA_963277665.1 of Viscum album. NCBI lineage: Eukaryota > Viridiplantae > Streptophyta > Magnoliopsida > Santalales > Viscaceae > Viscum > Viscum album. Next base: position 420,454,795 of record OY728128.1, read on the forward strand.
TTATTATTATTATATTAAATAATAATAATAGTTGTATAAAATGTTTGTGGTTAAATAAGTTAAATTGTATTGGAGGTTATGTTTAATTATCATTATTATAATTCATAATAATTGTTATGAAACATTTTTATTTTATGTCTTAATATGACAATAATAACAAATCCTCATTTCCCAATTCATTCCCCTCTAAATGCCCAACCTTCGATATTCTCACTATTCGATCAGATCTAATATACTATATAATTATAGTGATATGTTAAGGACATTTTGTGGACTTTTTTATCAACATTGTGTTATCTACTTCATCTATTTATCTTTTATTTGTATTTCCATTTGTCGTTGTCATCATCATACAAAAATTTTGTGCTCTCTTTGTCAACAATGTGCTTCACCAATGATTGGTCTTACATTTATGGTTTTGAAATTATTCATTGTTTCAATCAGTTTTTGATCAATTTCACAACACATTATCAGCATGATCATCTTCTTCACATTTCTCATCATGAAAGCAGTGTCATCATCCAAATTAGATAAGTATCATGGGAAAAAATTATGTTATATTTTTTTATTAAAATTATTCTTTTGACATAATATTTCACGTGTCCACCGACTCCACTCATTCAAAGGGCTAAATCAAAATGTGAGTCTTATTTTATATGCAAGATATTGTCATGTTTATTTTTTCCCACATGATAAATCTAATAATTATATATGATTTTCTTAATCTTTTACTGCAGGAAAAATATTGAGGTGTTGAAGAGTTGTAATGACTTATGAATGGAAAATTTCACTCCATAACCTCAATAGAATGTGATTTTTAACCAAAGTGGTCAATTTCATGACAAACATCATTCATCAAATAAACCAATGAAACAGTACAACCATAAGTGGTTGACTGATTTACATTTCTTAACCATCGTACATCAAGTTAAAGTTTGATGATCACTGATTGACATCTTGTACATGTCGTGCGTTGAGATGAAGTTCGCTAATAATGTCATGTACCATGAAATTTCATCTCACTTATTTATTTTATCACCCTAAAGGTATCAAGTTTTATTATGATCTATAAAGGCTCATAATAAAGATGAAATTTACTTTGAATATTTGTAAATAACATATTTTTTTATTTATTTTCCCATTATTTTAGTTATTATAAATTTATTTAGATAAATTAAATGTTCTAGATAAACAAGAGTAAAAATATTTTATATATATTAATCCCCCAATGGGGATGAAATTGATGAGATTTCTAAATTGAATATTCATGCAATTTTCTTGAAGACGCCATAAAACATGAAAAAAAACAATTTTATTATATTCCCTGGGGTGAATGATAATATTTATTTGAAATGATTTATTTCATTCCCTCAAGTGAATGAAAATATACATGATTTTATTATAAATTATGTTAAATGTGAATATGATGTTTTGTGAATGATAATTGTGTTTGGTTTTTTTATAAATAATAGTAATAATATAACCGCAAGAAGTGGTTTGATGATAGTAAATATTTATAGAGAACAATGAATTATATTAAAATTTATAATATAATGCATCTAGGAAGGATTATATTAATATAATTTCCTTTTAAAATATGTTAAAGAATATCATTATTCATCATTTATTGTTCTTGCAATCGTAATATCAAGGGAAAATTATTATTTATCATATTCTTATTGATTATCGATATCATCGCATGTAATTCATTTATCCACTAAAGTGGATTCTTCTATTCATATGGTTAATAAGTAAAATGATTGAATTACATTGTTTTGATAAAATGATATATTTTATGAAAATGATTTTACGAACTAGAGTTTTTAAAATAATGATCATCATAATCAATAAAATTTATATTTTAGGAAAGATAATCATTATTGAATAATAATGAATTATCATTTCTATATCATGAAATTTGATGTATGAATTAATTTCATGATGTGAATGTGGATTTAATTACTATATCTCATTCCATGTGTCACGACCCGCCCTCGGGGCCCGTGCCGTGACTACCCCAAGCCCGCCTTCCATAGGCCAGGGGCTGGCGACTAGCACCAAGGCGTAAAATCCCAGTAAAAAGGGAAGGCATTGCCTTAATAAAGTAAACAAGCACCTCAGAGTAACAAGCGGAAGTAAAGCAGTACACAAAACTAGAACAACTGTGCTGAAGTAAAGGGTCGGAAATACAAGCCCAACTGTAAAGTAAAGTACAACTCGAAAGGGAAAACAGCAACTGAAAGTACAAGCGGCTCCTGGGACGTCCTCCTCGATTCCTACCTGAAGGGTAGGTACAGATGGCTCAGCTCCTGGATCGTCCACCACGGATCCTACCTGAAGGGTAGGTGCAGATAGCTCCACAACTCCTCGGGTCCAACTGTCCGCTCCGAGCACGTCCCGCTCAGTGGTCCTCCTCCGGGTACCGACCTACTCCGTAAGCCTCAACCGCAGTCAGCGCTGTCCGTCGTCTGCAACCAACACAACGAAGTGCGGGCATAGCCCGTGCAGGGGTGAGTATAAGATACTCAGTAGGGACCCCGAGACCCTCGAAGGTCTCCCGAAATCCACAAAGGATAAACCACAAGAAGGATACAATCACGAAGTAACATCAAGTAATGATTAGGTATATGCTCATACATATACCTATGTCACCAATTTCCGTTCGGCTCCAACACCGAGCCCAAGAACAACCCAATCCACAAGAAGAGTAAACAGTAAATCCACACAGGATAACAGTACAAGTTCACACAGTTTATAACAAGTTATGAAATCAACGGATAACTATTACCCAGGTATATGCCCATACATATACCTAAGTTATCAAGCGACCCATCTCAATCATGAGGAAACACAAAGATCAATGACTCAGCTCAAACCAGGATTTTTATTATCGAAACCGTAGCTATTGAAGAGCCCCGTCTCTGAAGTGTGCAGTAGTCCTGTCACGACTCCGAGGTACTGCTCACTAACCTATGACTGCTGAGGTACTCCTCCTGTCGAGTACTGCGGGTTTGCGGCTAACTACCGGGCGCTCCGTCTGCTGAGGGTCTGTCGCCAAATACCGGGCGCTCACCCAGATAGCCTACTGAGGTACTCCTCCTGACGAGTACCGCGGGTTTGCTGCCAACTACTAGGCGCTCCGTCCGCCGTGGGTCTGCCGCCAAATACCGGGCGCTCCGTCCACTGGGCTAGTCGACTCACTCCAAGTCGAGTCGGTCAAGCAGTCATCAGGTCTCAGTCGGCTACACGGTCTCCGTACTCCGCACGCACGTCTCCACCGTCGCGGGTCTGTCGCTACAACCAAGCGCACACACTCCGTAGAGTATCGCGGGTCCGCCGCTACAACCAAGCGCTCCACCGCCAAGGGTCTGCTGCTGCATCCAAGCGCACCACCACTATCAAGTACCACGGGTCCGCCGCTACACCCAAGCGCTCCACCGCCCAAGGTAAATAGAAGATTCAGCTCACACAGGTTCGGTAGCACTGTTCCACGTAGGATCGCTGAGTGCTGTAGTCGTCGTCGTCGAATCCACACAGGATCTCTGTACTGTCGTCGTCGCAGTCACAGTAGCTGTCGTAGCAGTCGTCACAGTAACAGTCGCAGCCAGCACTAGGGTTCCCGCAGACAGTAAGCTCGTTCAGAGGATCCGCTCCACGAGCCGAGAGGCTGATACATCAACTGTCACAAAGACCAGAGTTGATGTATCCAAAAGTTCCGTATCGTCAACAGGAACTCAACGCAACAGACGGCGCGTCGATCGGACGTCCGGTCTGAGAGTTATTGGCATTTTCGTTCCCGGGGCCCGGTTAGTTTTTAAGGTAAAACCAACCCGACCGTACTCCACCTGAGTCCAAACCTCGGGCGGAGTATGCCAAAAGATCAGTCTCACATAGATGATTCCATCAAAGTCGACGGCACGTCAATTGGACGTCCGGAACTCAAGATATGAGCGTTTTCGCTCCGAGGGCCCGGTTGGTTTCATGAACGAACCAACCCGGCCGTACTCCACCTGTGTCCAAACCTCGGGCGGAGTATGCCAAAAGATCCGTCTCACTAAGAGGAACACAACGCGACTGGCGGCGCGTCAATCGGACGTTCGTAGCTCAAGATATGAGTGTTTCCGCTCCGAAGGCCCGGTTGGTTTCGTGAACGAACCAACCCGGCCGAACTCAAAGTAAACTGAAACCTTGAGTGCGATATACCGAAACGACCGTCTCGATCCAAGGATCGCGTTGCCGTAGACGGTTCGTCATTCGGAGGTCCGAGGCTCAAGTTATGGGCCAAAAACCAAATCTGGTTCGAAACGGGGGGTCCGGGTCCGGGCCGACCCGGCCCGACCCCCCCCCCCTGGGCGGCGCGGTGGCCGGCGGCGGGCGGCGGCGCGGCGGCGCGGGGTGCCGTGGCGGCTCGGGGTGCCGCGAGGGGCCGCGCACGGTCGGCACGCGGGGGCTAAGCCCCGCGGTTTTTGTGGGGCGGCGTGGCACAAAGGGCCGCGCCCTTTGTGTTTTTTTTTTAAAGAAGCCCCTCCCACGTGGGGGGCCTGCTGGTGCGGAACCGAGGGGGCCGGCTGCCCCCCTCCTTCAAAGAACCCCCCCCCCCCTCTTTATGAGGGGGGTTTTAATGGGTTGGCCGGGGGATTAATTCCCCCGGTTTTAAGACATCCGGCCGGCCAGCTGGCCGGCCGGTTTTCTCAAACGGGACCGGAAATTCCGGTCCCCCCCTTCGGCTTCCGATGCCGGCGGCGCGGCCGCCGGTCTTCTCTTCCGCCGCGGCCCGGAACCGGCCGCGGTCTCCTCGTCCCGCCGCGGCCCGGAACCGGCCGCGGTGTTCGTCGTCCGGCGCGGTGCAACGGCACCGCGAGCCTTCGCCGCGGCCCCGCTCCGGCCGCGGCGCCTTTGTTTTCTCCTCCGATGCGGCGCGGCGGCGTTGCATCCAACGGTCGCACTTCCTTTACTCTGCCTCAGCCAACGGGCCGCGCCTCATTGCTCCGGCGGCTTGGTCAATCCGGCCGTGGGAGACCACCACGGCCCTCGACGTCCGGAGTGACGCGTCAATCTTGCGCACTCCCATGAACCCCTTGCATCCAAGCGCGGTGTCACGGCACCGCTCCGCCTCTTCTTCGAACCACGAGTAAAAATCCAACAACAAGGTTTGGGAGGAGGATCGACCGTGTTTGTGCGGTCCGATCCCCTCCCATGTTAATGATAACAAGCGGTCCAATAATTTATTTATGAAGGCGTAAATTAAATCATGAAATAAGGTACAACCCCTACCTCAATTAACAATTCGGCGTTCGTCAACGGCCGCGGGAGATGAGTGTCGCGGAAGTCGGACGTCACGGAGGAAGACGTCGTCGGCATCGCGGTTATGGCGTCGCGGTAGACGGACGTGGGTTCGCCCCGAGAGGCACGTCGCGGAAAGGATGTGTTGCGGCGTCGTGGAGGAAATCCAACGCGTTGCAGTCCGACGTCGTGGAAGAAGGTCGCCGCGTTCTTCGTTGTGGAGGAAGAACTCACAAGAAGCCTCCCTCTTTTCCTCTCCGCACAGCAAAACCCAAAAACCAAACCAAAGGAAACTAAACCATGAATTAAATAGAAGGGTTTGGAATTTCAAAGGTTTGAAATCCAAACCACTTCATTTAATTCTCCTCATTTAAATCTTAAGTTATAACTTAAGTTTATTGAGTTTCCAACCTTAACTCCACATGACTCTTGAATTCCAAGAGTTTGAAAATAAAACTAACTCATGTAATAAATTACACAAGTTGTCAAAATAATAAAGTGGAGTTTAATGAGGAGTTAGGAAATTTGAAAAGGTGGGGGCTCGTGTGGGCCCCACCTCCCTCATAACCACAAATGGGAAGTTGGGTGGTTGTGGGCCCCACCAACAACTTCCCATGAGAGAGTCTAACAACCATGAATAAAATAAAATTCACACACAAAATTTTATTTTACTTATCTTTTAATCCCCAAAACTAACTTTCAACCCGCAACAAACGCAACTTCCGAAAAGGTCTCTTTAAGCGAATATCGGCGCTACGAGTTCATCGGTGTCCTCGGATTTCAATTCCAAGCACCGGATCAAAAGTTAGGAAATCCCGCTCGTTCGTTCACTGAACGTACCCGAGCCAAACTTCGGAAATTAATTCCGGGCACTCCGGGCCTCGGAATCAGGTGCCGTCTGAAACAGCGCTCTTGTAAAATTCCAAAGAAAATTAAGAAAAAATTTCCCTTGAATTTTACGGGTCTTTACATTACTCCCACCTCAGGGCTTTACGTCCCCGTAAAGCTTCAACTCACACTTAAGGGAAACAAGGTAGTACTGAGCACGCAACTGAGCTTTACGCTCCCATATGCTCACCTGAAGATCTCGTGCTACCCGAGAAGCACCCCAGAGGAAGAAACCGTTCACGTAGATCCTGCTCCTGTCGATCCTCGATCTCTACTAGAACCTCTGAGCTTGACACCCTGTCATCGACGTCCAACTCCCCGAGGTCGATGACGTGTGAAGAAACATACACTGATCTCCACAGCTGAGACACGTGGTGGACATTATGCACCCGGTGCGACTGAGGTGGTAGGGTCAAGCGGTAAACCTACTCGCCTACCCTGCTGAAGATCAAAAGGGTCCATCGAACTTCGGAGATAACATGCCGCCTCGGCCACATCTCTGAAACCTCATCGGGTTGAGACCGTATAAGAATGTGTTCGTCACCCTCGAATTCAAGAGGTTTCCCTTTTTAGGTTAGAACTGAAACTCAAAACTCCTGCTGCCACAAGGTTAGGGTTGACCAACTCAAGAGTGATCGGCCACACCCTCTTATGCCTGAGTTTAACATGTGCTGCCCAGGGTTTCCTTTTCGCCGACCAAGGAAAACCCATTCCGACGTTTGCCTAAAACAGTCAACCGGGGTATGATTTTTGAATCATACCCAGATCAACGTCGTAAGGCCTCTACGCTGCCACCAAGAGATTCCAACTGAAACTCTCGCCTCGAGGTCAAATCACACCGTCGGCGTAAGTGTGATTATCGAGTCTCCTCCCAAAGGTATCTCCAGACGTGAGGGTCAAGTCTACGGCTTACCCGGAACCTCTAGGTCTGGGACATGATTCGTGGAAGGGTAGAATGATTGGTTCCTATGTCTATAGATATGGCAGCTCGTAGTAGACATAATTCGTACCCCGAATCATTCTTAGAGCTTCTGGGTCACACTCCTTGACCGCAATGCAGCTACTCTCCTCCCCAGCCCTCCTGCTCCCTGAGCCTGGCGGGGACTACTAAGTCGGGTGGTCGTAACATGTCGAAATGTACACCACCACATGCTGCTCTCCAAGCTCCGCTTCCACATCTGCTACCCTGCAGATTCATCTGTCCTTAGCACTTCCTCCTCCTAAAACATTTTACACGCCCGAGTCTCTGAGACTGGCGTTAGTTTCCTGCCTTTCACTGCTAACGTTCACAACCACAAAGGTTCTCTCTAGCATCCTAGCATAGGTAGAAATGCATAGAGGAAAAGTAATGGTTCGGATGTCCTTTAGACACACTTCGCTCAGAAGTTCGAGTCTAAAGATCTGATCACAACGTAACCAACGAGTACCAAGATTGATTGGTAAGCCACGTTGAGTGCTCTACTTCCGACATGTCGTACTGTCGAAGCTGTATTAGCTCCAGAAAACTCACAACCACCTCCTCAAGCCAGTCCTCAGCTGCCTACGAGTCAGGCTCACCTCGAAACTTGAGGGATATCTGGTGCTAAAACATATGTAAGGCACTAAGCCTGTGAGTCTCTGCTACCGGTACCGCCGGTAGTGTCTGCTGACCAACAGGTAGTGACATAGCTGGCGTATTACCCGTAGGTACTATCCCAGGTATCGGTTCGCGTACCGAAGCCTCATTACTATAAGGACCAACCTCATGGTCACTCACTGGAAACAAGAGGAGCTAAGATCATCATCCGCTCTACTAGTATCCAAGCTAGGCGTAGAACTCTAGCAACCGCCTCCATCCAGTTCACTGCTGCTTGGGAAATCTGTCTCGCCTCGTATCCTCAGAGGCCTCTACTGCTGGAACTCGTGCATCGCGCTCTGCTCGCGTGCACCGTCAGCTAGTGGCATCCTCTGCCTAACGGGTGGTGGTGCTGCTGGTACACCACCCGAAGGTGCCAACACTGAAAAAGGGCCCTGCACCGGAGTCTCGCTGCTCGGTGGCCATCATCGAGAACTCTCTCGGAACTCCAGCTAACTATCTGCATGGTGACATCCTGAACAGATGTGTCACGGTCAACGATTTATTCTTGGTGAGCTGACCTAGTTTGAGCTGACTTTAAACCTTTTGGGAAACACACACGCAATCAGTGTTTTCGTGCATTAAGTCGGAAATCAGAAGTCAGGGTCCTGGTGTACGGATATGTCGGCCGCCGCACCAACACTGGACTCCCTGGACTGATAACCACACTCAATACACTAAACACTATTGCTTCACATAGAAAAAAGATCAGAGTCTACGGTAGAACCAACCCCTCTGATACCAATTTGTCACGACCCGCCCTCGGGGCCCGTGCCATGACTACCCCAAGCCCGCCTTCCATAGGCCAGGGGCTGGCGACTAGCACCAAGGCGTAAAATCTCAGTAAAAAGGGAAGGCATTGCCTTAATAAAGTAAACAAGCACCTCAGAGTAACAAGAGGAAGTAAAGCAGTACACAAAACTAGAACAACTGTGCTGAAGTAAAGGGCCGGAAATACAAGCCCAACTGTAAAGTAAAGTACAACTCGAAAGGGAAAACAGCAACTGAAAGTACAAGCGGCTCCTGGGACGTCCTCCTCGATTCCTACCTGAAGGGTAGGTACAGATGGATCAGCTCCTGGATCGTCCACCACGGATCCTACCTGAAGGGTAGGTGCAGATAGCTCCACAACTCCTCGGGTCCAACTGTCCGCTCCGAGCACGTCCCGCTCAGTGGTCCTCCTCCGGGTACCGACCTACTCCGTAAGCCTCAACTGCAGTCAGCGCTGTCCGTCGTCTGCAACCAACACAACGAAGTGCGGGCATAGCCCGTGCAGGGGTGAGTATAAGATACTCAGTAGGGACCCCGAGACCCTCGAAGGTCTCCCGAAATCCACAAAGGATAAACCACAAGAAGGATACAATCACGAAGTAACATCCAGTAATGATTAGGTATATGCTCATACATATACCTATGTCACCAATTTCCGTTCGGCTCCAACATCGAGCCCAAGAACAACCCAATCCACAAGAAGAGTAAACAGTAAATCCACACAGGATAACAGTACAAGTTCACACAGTTTATAACAAGTTATGAAATCAACGGATAACTATTACCCAGGTATATGCCCATACATATACCTAAGTTATCAAGCGACCCATCTCAATCATGAGGAAACACAAAGATCAATGACTCAGCTCAAACCAGGATTTTTATTATCGAAACCGTAGCTGTTGAAGAGCCCCGTCTCTGAAGTGTGCAGTAGTCCTGTCACGACTCCGAGGTACTGCTCACTAACCTATGACTGCTGAGGTACTCCTCCTGTCGAGTACTGCGGGTTTGCGGCCAACTATCGGGCGCTCCGTACGCTGAGGGTCTGTCGCCAAATACCGGGCGCTCACCCAGATAGCCTACTGAGGTACTCCTCCTGACGAGTACCGCGGGTTTGCTGCCAACTACTAGGCGCTCCGTCCGCCGTGGGTCTGCCGCCAAATATCGGGTGCTCCGTCCACTGGGCTAGTCGACTCACTCCAAGTCGAGTCGGTCAAGCAGTCATCAGGTCTCAGTCGGCTACACGGTCTTCGTACTCCGCACGCACGTCTCCACCGTCGCGGGTCTGTCGCTACAACCAAGCGCACACACTCCGTAGAGTATCGCGGGTCCGCCGCTACAACCAAGCGCAGCACCGCCAAGGGTCTGCTGCTGCATCCAAGCGCACCACCACTATCAAGTACCACGGGTCCGCCGCTACACCCAAGCGCTCCACCGCCCAAGGTAAACAGAAGATTCAGCTCACACAGGTTCGGTAGCACTGTTCCACGTAGGATCGCTGAGTGCTGTAGTCATCGTCGTCGAATCCACACAGGATCTCTGTACTGTCGTCGTCGCAGTCACAGTAGCTGTCGTAGCAGTCGTCACAGTAACAGTCGCAGCCAGCACTAGGGTTCCCGCACACAGTAAGCTCGTTCGGAGGATCCGCTCCACGAGCCGAGAGGCTGATACATCAACTGTCACAAAGACCAGAGTTGATGTATCCAAAAGTTCCGTATCGTCAACAGGAACTCAACGCAACAGACGGCGCGTCGATCAGACGTCCGGTCTGAGAGTTATTGGCATTTTCGTTCCCGGGGCCCGGTTGGTTTTTAAGGCAAAACCAACCCGACCGTACTCCACCTGCGTCCAAACCTCGGGCGGAGTATGCCAAAAGATCCGTCTCACTTAGATGATTCCATCAAAGTCGACGGCACGTCAATCGGACGTCCGGAACTCAAGATATGAGCGTTTCCGCTCCGAGGGCCCGGTTGGTTTCGTGAACGAACCAACCCGGCCGTACTCCACCTGTGTCCAAACCTCGGGCAGAGTATGCCAAAAGATCCGTCTCACTAAGAGGAACACAACGCGACTGATGGCGCGTCAATCGGACGTTCGTAGCTCAAGATATGAGCGTTTCCGCTCCGAAGGCCCGGTTGGTTTCGTGAACGAACCAACCCGGCCGAACTCAAAGTAAACCGAAACCTTGAGTGCGATATACCGAAACGACCGTCTCGATCCAAGGATCGCGTTGCCGTAGACGGTTCGTCATTCGGAGGTCCGAGGCTCATGTTATGGGCCAAAAACCAAATCTGGTTCGAAACGGGGGGTCCGGGTCCGGGCCGACCCGGCCCGACCCCCCCTGGGCGGCGCGGCGGCGCGGGGTGCCGTGGCGGCTCGTGGTGCCGCGAGGGGCCGTGCACGGTCGGCACGCGGGGGCTAAGCCCCGCGGTTTTTGAGGGGCGGCGCGGCACAAAGGGCCGCGCCCTTTGTGTTTTTTTTTAAAGAAGCCCCTCCCATGTGGGGGGCCTGCTGGTGCGGAACCGAGGGGGCCGGCTGCCCCCCTCCTTCAAAGAACCCCCCCCCCCTCTTTAAGAGGGGGGTTTTAATGGGTTGGCCGGGGGATTAATTCCCCCGGTTTTTAAGACATCCGGCCGGCCAGCTGGCCGGCCGGTTTTCTCAAACGGGACCGGAAATTCCGGTCCCCACCTTCGGCTTCCGATGCCGGCGGCGCGGCCGCCGGTTTTCTCTTCCGCCGCGGCCCGGAACCGGCCGTGGTCTCCTCGTCCCGCCGCGGCCCGGAACCGGCCGCGGTGTTCGTCGTCCGGCGCGGTGCGACGACACCGCGCGCCTTCGCCGCGGCCCCGGTCCGGCCGCGGCGCCTTTGTTTTCTCCTCCGATGCGGCGCGGCGGCGTTGCATCCAACGGTCGCACTTCCTTTACTCTGCCGCAGCCAACGGGCCGCGCCTCATTGCTCTGGCGGCTTGGTCAATCCGGCCGTGGGAGACCACCACGGCCCTCGACGTCCGGAGTGACGCGTCAATCTTGCGCACTCCCATGAACCCCTTGCGTCCAAGCGCGGTGTCACGGCACCGCTCCGCCTCTTCTTCGAACCACGAGTAAAAATCCAACAACAAGGTTTGGGAGGAGGATCGACCGTGTTTGTGCGGTCCGATCCCCTCCCATGTTAATGATAACAAGCGGTCCAATAATTTATTTACGAAGGCGTAAATTAAATCATGAAATAAGGTACAACCCCTACCTCAATTAACAATTCGGTGTTCGTCAACGGCCGCGGGAGATGAGTGTCGCGGAAGTCAGACGTCACGGAGGAAGACGTCGTCGGCATCGCGGTTATGGCGTCGCGGTAGACGGACGTGGGTTCGCCGCGAGAGGCACGTCGCGGAAAGGATGCGTTGCGGCGTCGTGGAGGAAATCCAACGCGTTGCAGTCCGACGTCGTGGAAGAAGGTCGCCGCGTTCTTCGTCGTGGAGGAAGAACTCACAAGAAGCCTCCCTCTTTTCCTCTCCGCACAGCAAAACCCAAAAACCAAAACAAAGGAAACTAAACCATGAATTAAATAGAAGGGTTTGGAATTTCAAAGGTTTGAAATCCAAACCACTTCATTTAATTCTCCTCATTTAAATCTTAAGTTATAACTTATGTTTATTGAGTTTCCAACCTTAACTCCACATGACTCTTGAATTCCAAGAGTTTGAAAATAAAACTAACTCATGTAATAAATTACACAAGTTGTCAAAATAATAAAGTGGAGTTTAATGAGGAGTTAGGAAATTTGAAAAGGTGGGGGCTCGTGTGGGCCCCACCTCCCTCATAACCACACAAGGGAAGTTGGGTGGTTGTGGGCCCCACCAACAACTTCCCATGAGAGAGTCTAACAACCATGAATAAAATAAAATTCACACACAAAATTTTATTTTACTTATCTTTTAATCCCCAAAACTAACTTTCAACCTGCAACAAACGCAACTTCCGAAAAGGTCTCTTTAAGCGAATATCGGCGCTACGAGTTCATCGGTGTCCTCGGATTTCAATTCCGAGCACCGGATCAAAAGTTAGGAAATCCCGCTCGTTCGTTCACTGAACGTACCCGAGCCAAACATCGGAAATTAATTCCGGGCACTCCGGGCCTCGGAATCAGGTGCCGTCTGAAACAGCGCTCTTGTAAAATTCCAATGAAAATTAAGAAAAAATTTACCTTGAATTTTACGGGTCTTTACACCATGAATTAAATTGAATTATTCATTAATATTTTGAAATGATTTGTGCTGTCAGGGATATTTGGGAGTATATGATGTTTGATCGAATGATTTCTCCTTTATTTGATAAAGTAAATGTTGTTTAGGAATTATTATTTTCGATAGTGATAAGGTGTGTGTTGTGAAACCAGAATGTTCTCACGCATTGATTCATTCTACCACATTCACCAACTTCAAAATAAATGGTGGATCCAATCCCCAAGTAAATTTATTGTAAAATAATATTTGGGCTCATAGTTCAAAAATATTATTTAAGTTATAAAATATCCAATAATCCACTTGGTGATGGGCCTAACATGTTTTCATTATATTATTAATTCATCAAACACCATTAGTGGATATTATAATGACAAAGATGAGTTTTAAAAATGAAATATCCTAGATATCATATTTGAGTTGATCTTGATGAAAATTAAAAATAAATATTATTTTGATCCAATGATTCAGAAGAACTCATATATGAGTTTTTATATGAACATATAAGTACATTTTCTCATATAGAAAATTAATGAATGACTCGAGAAGAGTGAATATATTCCAACCTATTAGTACAAATTCCTAATGTTTTGTTATATCTAAAGACTCGATGAGATATATGAATGGTATTCTTGAAAATGAATATCATATCGATACACTAGATAAAAGTGGTACCTTGATATGTAACAAGAATTCATAAAAATTAATTATAAAGAATTTGTTATGTCAAATTGAATCAATAATGGTAAACCATAAGTTCAAAAATACTCACACGTAAAATATATTACATGATGGTTTAGTCTATCTAGGATAATTTATAATGAAAATTTTTTATTCATGTATACAAAAGCATCTATTTTTTGATAACATAGTAGAAATCCATCAGGGAGAGAATGATGAATTTATTTAATGGATTCAGGTCTACTAAATTATCAATGAATTCATTCCCATTAATTTATTATGAATGCACCCTATATAATAATTTTCCCTGAGGTATCCATTTTGGAGGTAAATTATTTATATAATTAGCAACTATTATGGAAATAAATTTCCCATGTACTTATGAGGAATTATATATGGTAATGCCCACCTACCATATAATCCATATATATATGAAACATGCATCCACTAAATGATCATCTATGTTATTTACTGATGGTGAGTATACATTACATTTTATGCATGATGATTACAATATATTTTAAAAATCACATGAAATATACAATATGGTCCTCAAAAACCATTTACAAGAATCTCACAACATGTACATGAATGAAAAGTGTTGGAAATCAATAATCTGATTATATACACATGAAGTGTTGTTGAAATGACTATATAAAATAATTTTTCATCATGGGTAGAAAGAAATTAGTATATTCTCCCTTGATGAGGAAAATGAATATATGAACAACATTATATGTTTTTAGATATTTTCCCTGAAGTGACAGCAATATCAGAAAAATTATGATATCTTAATCAAATGTTTTTGATGATATATTTTATTTGAATTCTCTTAAAACTCTTCTATGATAATTGATTTTGACAGATGTCAGCATCATATCAATGGAAAAAAATTATTAATGGAATTTATGATATGTTCAGTATATAATTTTTTCATTGCTAATCCAAACTATTAATAATTTTGAATTCTGATGATCTTATTATAAGAAATATTATTCCTTGTATATTTGGATAATTATATGAATCTCAGAAAGGTTTGAAATTCCAGATGCATGATAAAAATTATGATAGTTTCACCCAATTTGATAAATAATGGGGTGAACTGAATAAGATACATTTCATTTATCCATATTATGTTAAGGAAAAATATAGATTGAACTTATCATCCCATGGTTTGTGTGAATCATTATATTCATTAAATTATTAAAATGTTTTGAAAAAATATAAAATTTTGACGTGTTTTTCTAAATCAATGAATTACATGGAATGTCCTTGTATTTTGAATTAAGCATCACGAATATGAAATATTTAATTTTATTATGTTTTTAACCTTTATAAAAAATTAATTTACTTGTTTGCAAGAGTGATATATAAAGGGTTGATGAAGAAAATACTTATACTAGAAGTATTAAATATAAATGCACATTCTATTTATCCATGAAGGATATACATGTAAATGTTCATATATACCATTAAAATAACAATAAATCATATTATGATGCTCATTAATGTTCTTCCCTATTTAGTGAAAGGGTTTGGATTATTCTTATTCCAAAATTCAAAACTAAATGTTTTAGTTAAGAATTATTCATGGGAGTTCTATGAGTTAAATGATGATCATTACCAATGGATGATGTAACTATTGTACTTTTTCCCCTTAGTCATGTTTTTTCCAGTGGGTTTTCATGATATGGTTTTTAACAAGACAACACTCTGGGGATTTATTTTTATTGTACTCCTTTTCACTAATCAAGAGTTTTCCCCTGAAGGGGTTTTCGCTGATGATGTTTTTAATGAGGCAATCATACCTCATAACAGATATCCAAGGGAATGATATAAATTATGATGGATATCTATTATTAATGTAAATTGTTGGTCTTCCCCATGAGTTGTAATTTTTAATGATCCCATTCATTATTACCTATTGTATTCCTCCCATGTCTTGAAGACATAATTAAATAATAATATTAATTAATGTCTTGGAGACACAATTAAATGATATAATTAGGGGGAGTTGGAAATGTTGCACTCTTTTTTCATTCATCAGGTTTTCCCATTTGGTTTTTCTGATAATTTTTTTAATGAGGTAGCATGACATGGAATTCAATTACATTGGATTTACTTATTTTTCCCACAGGGTATTTTTTTGTGAAGATTATATAAGATTCCATGAAATTTTAACATCCATGGGGGGTTTTATGAAACATAATTAATGGATGCCATAATTATAATAATAATAATGAATTTTCAATTCCCAATTAATATCCCTCTTAGTGGCCAACCTTCCATATTATCAACATCGGGTCAAATATCATGTACTCTATAAGTATGGTGATATGTTAATGAAAATTTGTGGAATTTTGGATCCACATTGTGTTATCTACTTCTTGTATTTCTCTTGTATATATATTTTCATTTTTTGTCATCATTGTCATATACAAATTAAATGCATGCTTCATCAAATATGTGCTTTTCCAATGACCGGTATTACTTTTCCAGTTTTGAAATTATTCGCAGTTTCAATCGGAGTTCGATCAATTTCACAACGAAAATAAGTTTTTTACAAAGAGAGGGTTTTGAGTATTAAATGAAAAAGAGTTGAATATGTAAATTAAATCAAATTTTGTTTTTTCATTTAGTTTAATTAATTTAAATGTTAAATCCATGCGTGAAAAGGGTTGAAGGTTTTCCAGTGTGGAAATAATAATTCCATGCACTACTTTTATCCATTTGAATATAATAATAATAGTAGTATATCTTGAAGAGAGGTGGTGGAGGTGAGGTCATAGCCTCGTACACCAAATTCAAAGGAGTAAAATCCTTTTAGGGATGACTTTGAATAAAAAAGGGTTTTAGAAAATAATATTAATATATTATTATTATTTGTGGTTGTAAAACCCTAAATCCACCATCAACATTTTTATAAATCATCGGATTGATGAACCGTCTGTGGAAATGTGATCTTGTCATTGAGATGGTCATTTTAAGACCAGCGTTGGATTCTTTTTTTGTACTCAAGCCTTGGGTCAACAAAACATTCAATATTAATAAATTTATTATTATTTGGCGATCTTTTATCTAACATATCACCCCTCATGCAGTATCGTAATGAAGAACTATATATAATGCTACGATCCAAAAATATAAGGTGGATGTTTCAAGATTAATTTTGGGTATTGAATTCGGACTTGTGGCCCAGGTCCACGAAGTGTTGTCCATGTGTGATGTGGTGAAATTTGACTATTTCATCAGATGTATGATTAAGGAAAGTGAATTGTCTATCTGGAGTTATTTTTCATGAGGATCACAAAAAAGTGATTTGATTGGCCATTTGGGATCATTTGAAGAGGCATATTAGTGAAGTTAAATATTTTCCCTTGGACTGGTGATGAGACTCTTGCATTCATCAGGACATTAACCGAGACACATCATGTAGTATGCTTACTAGACATGTAGTGCAACATGGTCAGAAAGTCATGTTCTAGAGAGGTCACATCCAGACAGTACAGCGGGACGACATGTCATGTGGGTCCACGACATTCCTTGTCCCTCTTTTTTAGGAATCTTCAAATTTTCTCGTATCCTTCATTTGAACTCACATTTTGGCCAATGAGTAGCTGATCCATAGTGATTTTCTTTTTAGAATGTGATGGTTCCCTCATTTTTGGATTTCAATAAACAATCTAGAATATTCCAAATAAGGCGCATAGAGGTGAAACATAATGATGTCATTGATTATACAAAATCACCATATCTTTTTAAGAATAACCATCCAGTAGGGCGGGGTAGTGAAGTTCCCTAATGAAATTATTGGGCTTACCCTCTATCAGGGTTGATTAGTGAAAATAGGCAATAGACTTTTCGAGTTACCCTCTAGTAGAAAGGTAGTGAATTTCCTTGACATTCCAGGCTTACCCTCCAGTAGGTCATGGCAGTGGAGTTCCTCGATGACAGTACAAGTCTTACCCTCCAACAGGTCTCGACAATAGTGTTCCATGACAACCTCACCAAGAATACCCTCTAGCATGGCTGGGAAATGGAGTTCCCTAATTACATATTCCAAGAAAACCCTCTAGCATGGCTGGGCAGTGGAGTTCCCTGCTGACCTTACTAGTTTTACCCTTCAGTGGTACTGGGTAGTGGCATTCTCTGATAAAATTCCCGAGCATACCACTCCATATTGGATGAGAAATGGAGTTTCTTAGTGACTATCAGATTAGGACCCTCTTATCGTACCAGGGCCTTGAATCCTTACCTAGAATATTTGGTCTCGTGACTGTGTGGCACAGTAATGAGATGTGGTTTGATGGAGCATTGGATTCATGAGGAAGTGGGATGATTTCCCAACCAAGTCATGTTTTTGTTAAATTACGTCAAACCGTGTGGGTGAGTCAGTGCCTCCCAAATTGGATAATATTAAGGTGTAGTGATTCAGTTCATTAGACTTCTCTGTTCATGGAAAATGCATGAGATGCTGGGAATAATTGATGGACTTCTTCTAGAACTATTGGATACTCTTCTTCCTAGCATGATATGTGAGATGGATATCCCTATACTCTCCCATTTGGGATTATTTTATTGAGCATATATATATATATATATATCCATATTCAGTATCCACCCCTTGTGTTTTGGTTACATCTTTATAGGAAAGGAAATGACACATGGATTATGTAACATGCTTTATGAGTCTAGCTTCTCGTGGTTGGATGAATATACTCTCCTTCTATAGGTAGTGAAGACTCGACAAGAATTTTATCTTCTCACCATGTTTAGATCCTTATGTTTGGACATTTTTACATTTACTCACTTGTTGGGTTGATCTATATTTTTCATTTTACAATATTCTATCTTTGGTTGTCCTCTCCAGGTGTATCTCTAACTACCCCCCACCCATTCATCATTTTGTGGCGTTTTACTGGGACTGTTTATACTCACCCCTAAATGGTCCTTGCCAACATGTTTCATGTTTTATGTATACAACAGGAAGGTTGATTATGAATTCCGAGGAACTTAGGGATATGGTGTTTGGACCGCGTACGGTGGTTGTAGTTTGGGATCCATGAGCTAGGCCCTCTCATCTATTTCAATATTCTAGTTTTCTATCAGGTTGGAACACATTTCATGTTTGGTGTGTATTTTTTCCCTTTTATTTTTAGTTTAAACTACCTTACTTTGTACTATTTAGATTTCCATTCATGTTTTTTTATATCAGCGTTTTATATTTTATTTATTTCCCTCTTCACTTTTTCATTGAGTTGGTTTTGTGTGTGTACTGGTACATAGGAAAAGGTTTACATTAGTTTATTTCTTCCTTTGGCACTTGTCACCACCCCTTGGTTTATAGAGGTGATCTTAGGGTAGTTGTGGCTTGAGCCTTGGCTTGGGTCATGTAGTGAAAATTTGTAACAGAGCAAGTTCATTCCGTGGGATGTTGTTCAGACATTTCCTATTAAAGAAGATTGGTTGAGTTTAGGGAAACAATGTAAAAGTGTCTCAAGTGAGACTCATAATATAGGGATTATAGTGATGGTATGGGAGATAAACATGTCCATTAACTAGGACCTTGACTACCTTCTTGTCAACTCGGTATGTCGATACATTATTTGCAGGGATTAATGGTACACACATTATATAGGATTGAGTATTTAACAATCCTTATTGAGTTATCTCCACATTGTTTTTGTAATATATATATATATATATATATATATATATATATATATATATATTTGTGTGTGTGTGCTCATATGATCCTGATAGTCCTTGATAACATTCAAGATGTCTATACGATGACCGTCGTCAAAGATACAAGCTGTAGATCATGACGACAACCCTATGATCAGTGACGCCTCAGTTTAGGATTCATCCTGCAATCCCCTACCCCAATGTGGGCAGGTAGCTATACCACCCCTATGAAATAGTAGACCATTCCAGTAGAGTATTTTGAGGACACACACAGGCTTAGCATGCTCTGTGAGTTCCAGCATTAGAGACCACTAAGGTTATGAAGCAATCCAGATCCTTGGGCAGGAGTGTATTGGGTAGATTCAGTGTTCTGTATCTTTAGAATTATTCCGACTTTGATGGATCAGATGGTGGAACTGGAATCCAACCTTTTCCATGGAGAAGCTAGGTGTTTTTGGATCTTAGTTATGCAGATGCACAATGAGTTGACACTCTTGTGGGATGACTTCCAACGACTGTTCTGTGAGAGGTACCACCCCTCTTTATTACAATTAGTCTTGATCCCTAAGCTTATGGAGATTCATAGGGGAGGGATGATAGTGGAAAAGTATTTATCTAGGTTCACAGACCTTATGTGGTTCTTTCTCAATAAGATCTCGGAAGGTTACATTTGAGTAGATAACTTTGAGCATTGACTCTGTAGGGAGACCTGAACCTGAGACATCAACACTAATTGGAGTTCTTGTCAGACTACAACTTCAAGATAATCTATAATATAGGTAATGAAAATGTTGTTGTATATTCCCTTAGCTAGATTTATTAGGTTCTACTAGTTTAGGAAACTTTAGAGTAGTTAGATTCCCTAAATCTAACCCAAGAAGATTAGGAGGGTACAAAGTTTCTTTAGATTATGGTGTTGACTCATTCTCTTCATGAGTTTGTGAGAGATTTCCAATTATAAAACATAAAATTTTAGTTTTTTCATGATCTCATATCTACATTTCATGCACCAGATGGATATTATGAATGATGGAATCAAAATATCATGTTCAGGAGGTGAACAATGGTTCTAATGATGATGCAGGAGGGCGTGATGCCAAATTTCCACAGTTCTCCCCTAAATGTACATCCCAATGTGGAAAAGATGTAAAGGGATCTATAGTAGTATTTTTGGGGGTTTGGTATGGAATTAAGCATAATTGAGTTCACCTCATGATGCCTCACCTGTCAGTAGGTGAAAGATGAGCACCAAGATACGATTAGTTTGTTGCAGCCTCTTGAGATCCCAGAGTAAAAATGGGACGGCATATCCAAGGACATCATCACAGGGCTTCTGTGCACAGCAAAGGTCCATGACTCCATCTTCGTGATAATAGAATAACTCAAAAAGTCATTTCACATCCTAACAATGAGGTAGCAGATTTAGGTGGAGATTTTAGGTATGTTGTATGTACTAGAGATCATCCTCCTTCACGGGGTACCCTCAACGATTGTCTCTGATCATGATGAACGATTTATGTCATGGTTGAGGAGGGGCATGTAGGAGGGAATTAGTGGACATATAAGGATGAGAACAACCTTTCACCCCAAGAACAATGGTCTGACCGAGTGCACAATCTAGTTGTTGGAGGATATGTTGAGGGCTTTAATGTTCTATTTTGGCCGGATCTGGGAGGATCACATTCCATTGGTAGAGTTTTCATACAACAACAGTGATCAATCTATCCTCAGAATTTACCCTTTTTAGGCCCTATATTGGGGACCCAATAGGTCACCGTTATGTTGGAAAAAGATTGACGAGTCATCAATTGTGGGACTAGAGTTAGTGAAGGTGGCAATGGAGAATGTGTCAGTCATATGTGAATGGATGAAGATGGCCAAGAGTAGATAGAGATCATACACAAATTTCCATCGTCGGCCCTTGGAGTTCGAGGAGGGAGACCATGTATTATTATGAGTCTCCCAACAATGAGGAATTCAAAGTTTCAGTCATGGAGGAAAGCTATCCCCGTGGTTTATTAGGTCGTTCGAAATTCTGTAGAGGGTTGGAGAACTTTCCTATTACCTTGCATTACCCCCACAGCAGGAGCATGCGCACTATGTCTTCCACGTGTCGCAACTCAGATGATATGTGCATGGACCTAATCACGTCATCGACTAAGAAAAGTTGGACCATGAGGATAGAAACACCTTTGTAGAGCACCCAGTGGTGATTGAGGACCGACATGAACTGACATTGTGTGGCTCGACCATCCCTTTTGATCATGTGTTTTGGAAGCACAGAAATGTGTTGGATAGTTCCTATGAGTGGGAGAGTCATATAAGGGATTAGTATCTCGAGTTTTTTCCAAGTTTTTCTACTTAGGGAATATAATCACAAAAGAGGTAATTATGTAGAAACTTATTTTATTCATGGAAATACTTTGAAATATTTCTATTTATATTTTTTGAGGTATGAATTGAGACGATGTGTGTTTATGAAGACCTATGTTCCTAGAATTAATTTTTTAATAAATATAAAAATGATTTATATGTTGTGTGTGCGGTTAATTAAATAAAACATGATAACTATTAAACGGTTGATCGAATCAAAAATTCAAGACCATGGTTGGGTTTGGAAAGTAGTGCTTACCATATGTGAGACATAAATCAAGTCGCTGCAGGACGTTACGACCCCTTTCTCCTTAGCAGTATTTTTAAGTGGATTAATTAATTAGTTACTTAATTAATTAAATTAATTTCACATAAAAAAATTTGATATAAATATTTCACTATGGAGAATTCACCAGGGCTGGCTCATAGTTCTCAAAAGTCTGATGAGGCTCCCCTCCTCCTCACTGTTGTTGAATCTAATCGAATGAAAACAAAACTCCAGGATCGAGCGGATCAAGATGTAGTGAATACAGCAGATCCCTCCAAATAATTGGTGAATATATTCTTCATCGGTATTGGATCAAAAACCAAGGTAGGACCCTTTATATGTAGTTTCCTACCCCTATAATTTAAATATTGAGAATTATCAATTATCTATATATGATATGCGTTAATTTGAGCCTTTGTATGAGTCCATGTATCCAAAGAAATTATCCTTTTAGTTTATTGTTTGTTATGTCATGCTTCTCACCTCGATCCCACCACTATTAAATTTTTGTTCAATGAAGTTTTGTCAACGATGCTTGTAACCTTCGTTATTGATGCTTTTTGCCAACGGTTCTTTGTGTTCTTCATCGTCAAACCATCGGATCACGATTCATCATTGACAGGGTGGGATTGAGTGAGATCGAACCCCCAAATTTGTTGTGGTAGTACGAATGACATGTGGATCAATGGTTCTGGACCGATTGATAAACGAGCGGGATGATATTTGGTGAATGGATCATATTGGCACCACGGGTGCATGATGGAAATCAGAGGTGGTTCTTGATGAGGTCGATAATACATGTTTTTCTGATTGGTGTGCGGTGCCGAAATGCATTGTGACGAAGATGGTTTAATGAAAAGGGCGTGTGTGGGATCTCATAACAGAGGTTGTTTGACATGGACGTGATGATGGCCAGACTCAGACCTATGATGAGTTGGTTGGTTGTGGTCAATGCAGTGATAAAAAATATTATTATTATTAATCATAATAATGGTAATGATTAAATAAAATTAAAGACGTATTTGTTATTATGATTATATTAAATAATTATAGTAATGGTGCCATAAAATTTTAATGGTTAATTAAATTAAATTTTAGGGGGAGTTATGTATAATTACCATAATTATTATTGATAATAATAAGTTGATTAGATGGAGAAGGTTTATGAGTAATATAAATGAAAAGGATTTGAATGCGTAAATTAAATTAAAAAAAATGTTAGAAAATTTTATTTAACTTTATGATTAATTATCATAATCACTATCATTGGTTTGTTGTAACGAGATTGATAACATTATTCTTATTTTTATATAATGTTTTGTTATTTTGAGTTGTTGTGGTCACCTATATTTTTTTTCTTCTAGTAATTTTTCGGTTGTGCTCACTGGTTATTTTTATATTCCATTGGTTGGTCACTAGATGGATGTGCTCATTGGTTGGTCACTGGATGGATAATAATTAGGTTTTTGTGGTCTCTTGTCAGATAATATTATGTTTGTTGTTTCCACTAGTTATAAGGGATCATATATCAATATAAAAATAGAAAAGGAAAAAATAAAAAACATATCGGGCCATTTGATTTCTATAAACATTATGAATCTGGAGGTTGGGGGAGGTGAGAAGCTCTGGGAAAGTCCTTGAATAGATTTTGTTGTTACAAAAAATAAAGTGTATTTAGCAGTTGAGTTGAACAGACTAATTAATCTGCTGACTGATTTTTCTGGAACACATTATAAACTGTGATAAATTGAAGACTCATGGAGGTTCATGTTTTCATGGGTTAGATAATCCTCTTGTTATAGTGGTTGATATTTTTATAGAATGCCATTTCATTTTTATATCATGCATTTAAATGAAAACTATTTTTTATTTGTTGTATTTCTGTGATATGATGTTTCATGTGATGGTGCAAGTATAAAGTGGATAGGCGGTTCTTGTGATCAAAGTTGGTACATGTTCCACATCAAACATAGATGGGTGTTCTATTGAAATCAATGGAATGATAGTGAAGTTTTCCATTTTCAGATCCACTACTGTAGAAACCCTATGGCACCACCCATTACCATGTACGTTTTCCATCACCAGCCACCCCTTCGGTTCGTCGATGTATTTCCTTCTCCGCCTTTTGTGAATTTCATTGCATTTGTTAGGAAGTATTTATTTCTACAATAATTGTCTTCCACTACAAAAAATATTGATTAAACAAGGTAAAATTTAAATTTCAGGAAAAAATTGAATGAATTAAGTTGTGAATAGCTCGATGGAGGGAAATAATTGAAATTTATATCACTCTTTCCAAATTTATGGCTCTAAATTATGAGTGAATGCATCTTGTATATATCATTATTCATATATTAAAGCACTGCCTTAGACATCATAAAAGTGATGAAAACCTTATAAAAAGTAGTTAACAAGGAGTGAATTTAATCTATTTATTTCTATTACAGTGGTTACATTTATAAGAACATAACTCTTTACACTTCAAAGTTACTTTCTACACTTCGTATTTGATTTTGAACAAGGAAAGGGGGCCCATGATGTTAAGTGGGATCTATTTTTGAAATATAGATTGAACAAACCCCCTTTCAAGTCTCATTTTAGCTATAGGTGTCATTTTAAATGAACTAAAATATTTTTATTCTATGGATTGTAGTAAAATATACAATCCACATAAAATGTTTACACATTAAATTGGTGGAATTGAATGTTTTTCATATGAATACACCCCAAATTATGTATAGTAAATGTACATAATCTCACATTAGTCATGGATTGAACACATGGCTTGTCATTAAGCCATAGCTTATACAGAACTATACATCATGGCATGTAGAGAACAATTCATGGCTTCTCACAAATATATGACCTATACAGAACATTCATGGCTTCTCACTAATCATGGGCAGTATATTTGCCTATCATGGATTGTCACTAAGCCATGGCCGATCATGGCTTGTCACTATGCCAATTCTTTACAAAACAATTCTGTACAAGCCATGTACATCATATACAGAACTATCATGGCTTGTCACTAAGCCATGTACACCTTGTTCAAAACTATCATTGGTTGTCACTAAACCAATTCTGTACAAACCATGTACATTATGTATAAAAATATCATATCTTGTAACTATGCTATGGAACATACATAACTATCATGGCTTGTCACTAAGCTACGGCCTATACAAAACTATACATCATGACCTATCATAGGGTCTATACATGTCTATACATCATGTCACATTACTCAAGGCCATGTGATCAATTCTGTACAGGCCATGTTTTCAAGTACTCAAGGCTTGAACACATAGCCTGTTCAATTCTATTCAATTCCAAACATGAATATACATCATGTCCTATACAGTCTGTGTGATCAAGACCAGTGTACAATTCTTCACTCACCCATGTTTCATAGAACTCATCATCAAATTTTACTCGAACCCATTTGCTCATAACTAATTAACCATGATTACAATGCATTAACATATTTCTAGAAGAAAAATTCAAACCAATTCTCCTTGATTTTTAGTGTTTCTAGGATTTGTCGAACTTGGTATAAATCCCTTGTTTCTACAATGGTGTTTGGAACCTATGGATATTTTTCTCCTGATTACACATGGGTTGGGTATTTTCCTACCAAATTAGATGGCATAGATTTGGTTTCATGTTCTTGGAGATGATTACTGTATATTAGGCTATTGATTATGTTAATCCCAATAACTATAAGAATCTAATATAATGGGTAATTTCTACAAGTTATTATTTTAAACCTAATTCCATGTATAAAATTTTTATAAATAAAAGGCTATCATTGAATGCTTATTTACCTATTGTGGAGGTAAAACCACTATTGATAGTCAAATGAAGTTCACATGTACCTTTTTCGAAAGGAAAAAAGGTGGTCCACCATAATGGTTTATCCATTTCTTGAAAACAAGTATCCAATGAATGGTGTCTACCAAGCACTTATAGTTGGATTGATGAGTCTAAAATAATAATTTTAAAGAAATTGATATATTCCTTAGTCTATTTATTTTTCATGAATTTTCATGCTATGAAATTTGAAGTAGTTCTATTGATTGAACTGGTTGTGTTTTTTTATCCCAAGTCCCTGAATGAGAAGGTTTGAGCTAGAAAACCTTTTTTGGAATTACTTGAAGCTATCTAGGAAGGAGGTGTCATTTCGATACCTTATTAATGAGGCTTGACTCAACCTACATTTATTCCTTCATTGTGAATGTTGTGTTTTTCAATCATTTCAATACTTTTTTTATTTACTGCAAATTGGTAGGACCCACCTTCAGTGATTTTTTATTTTTCCTACATGTCTAAATTTAGAGTCTGGTTTTTTTCCATTGTCATATTTTTGATACCTTGGTTTTTTATTTATGTTGTTGTGGTTGAAATGAATTATAGAAAACACCATCATCACAAGTTAAAATCTTGTGTTTTGATTCATTTGAAATTATCTGTGGAAAAATATTTCTCCACTATTAATATGAAAATGCATAGTAAAAATGATCTTTGTAAAAACATGTATTCACATCCTATGGTTTTCAAAAGTTCTTGGAGAACTCTTAAAAATGGAAAATGTTACTTATCATGTAATCAGTCTAGAAGAATCCAGCAGCTGAAGCCTTTGATGTTTAGGAATATAACTCCCACATTTAACAATCTTAAAAATATTTTGATACAAGTAACTTTGGTCATTACTCAACTAATGTATATTTAAAAGGTTTTTTTTATTCATTTTTGTTCAATTCTTCAATTTTTTATTCATACATAACCCATGGCTAAGGGGTTTTGTTCTATTCCACTTTACATGGATCGCTGATATAGATGGGTTGATCGCATGGATGGATGGGTCATTGGTGCTCGCTGACATGGATGGGATGGTGCTGGAGAGATGGATTGTCTAGGGAAAGAGACAACTTTCTAGCTTGGATGAGCTGCTGTTGCTCTAGAATAGCATTGATGAGTCATTGGTGGTACTCATTGGTCACTAGTGCGGGAGCTGGTTCGTTGGCATGGATGGGTTACTGTTGCGCAGGCATGGATAGGTCAGGGTGTCTCAGTGTTGTGTGATCAATCCTGATGTATTAAATTTCAATATTATTATTATTATTATTATTATTATTATTATTATATAGAACATGTGTTAAAATCATCTGTTTAATAATTAAGGAAGTATTTTATATGAAATATTAATTAATTCATATAATATGATATTTTAATTAAATTTTATTAAAATTTATTTTATAAAAATATTTAATATATTGATAATATTTTTACCAATAGAAAAATGTGTCATTAGAATCGATTTCAAAACAATTTAAACAACATATATATTATCTGTTGTTATTATTATAATTGTAACAGAACAATTTTATCTGTCGCAAAAACATTTAACAACAGTGTTTTTACCAACAGTTTAGTGATAGGGACATATATGTTGGTAAAATATTTTACCTATATAAAATGTACGTTTACCAATAGATATTCTCCTGTTGGTAAAAGTGAAATATATTTTAGTCAGGAAAGAAACTGCACTGAAGCATTGAAGGCCATATCAATCGGAGTCCTGGTAGTTTTCTTGATACTGGAGCTCATCACCACACAGATCGCTTTCTCCCTAGCCTCCTATTGTGCCTCCTACTCCTCCTATACAGGGTTTTCCATACACATTTTCTGGAAGGGGTTCTTCAGTTAAAGTATCATGGGCATATGGTGTCCCCTTTCAACTTCCACCCCAATACTAGGAATCTCCTCCTCTCTATTTTATCCTGATTCATGCCCTACATCTTTCAATATTTATTACCATGTTTCCCCATCTACATTGGAGCCCGGAACATTACTCCTCCCCCTTTTCATTCACATCCCTGGGAAATTTGGGGTGTTTCAATTGTATTAAAAAAACAAAAAAACATTAATATGAATGGTTCATTTGTTTGCCGTTAA
Source organism: Viscum album (assembly GCA_963277665.1). NCBI lineage: Eukaryota > Viridiplantae > Streptophyta > Magnoliopsida > Santalales > Viscaceae > Viscum > Viscum album. Next base: position 420,482,555 of record OY728128.1, read on the forward strand.
TATACACCATAAAGACAAAGAATAATTCAATAAAACTAATGTGGGTGAAAAAAACATTTATTTGAAAAAAAGACATAAAAAATAGTGGTGCTATTTATAGTGGCCTTTCGGTGTGTTACACATTTTTAAAAAAATGTAAAACCACTGTATTTAATATTTACCTTTATAAGTCAAAAAAAATAAAAAATATGATGGGAATGAAAAAAGGGAAAAAAGGAAAAATAAATGTATATATGAAAAAATTTGGGAAAGAAATCATTGATGGGAATAGGTAAAACTTATAATGAATGGAAAAAAATTCAAAAGAAATATAAGGTATACATTTGAAAATATATATATATAAGGGATAATTAAATAAATAAATTTGTTTAGATATTAGGATAGTTAAATTTTTAAAATAAATGAAATTTATAAATAATAATAATAAAACATTATATAATTAATACGGTTGCAAGGTCTACTTTATTTCCATGAATTTTCGATTCATCGTTTCAATCATGTCAGGCATTCCATGAATTGTTGTTTCATGTTGTAGTCATTTGTGTATCCCATATGACATGTAATTCACAATAAGAAAAAATAGGTTTAACAACATTTTTTAGTGGCGATTTAAATCACTGATAAATGTTGTGTGGTGATTTATATTAGTGTAAAATATTTGGGTGTTGTGAATCTTTATGAAAATGGTATTTAACAACTGTTTAAAGCACCACAAAATATTTAGTGATAGTTTTTTATTATTTTAAATTTATTAAAAAAAATTGAGACAGGACCCGGGTGAACCATGACCAAAAATATATTAGTAAAAATAAAACAATATAGGAAAACAAACAAAAAAACTTCCATTGCAGCCCCATGAATGTCTAGGAAGAACAATTCCTTTAGGAGAAAATAGATCAAAATAGCACCAAGCATGTCCAAGAAATATCCAACACACCACTCAAGCTAGACATCAAGTCATTCCCTTGATCTAGACCCATCATAGTACGAAAAATTATAGTATGAAAGACTATCCCCATGCATGTCCAGGCATAATAATAAAGAGCAAAAAGAAACTCATGCCAGAAAACCCAGCAACATGCCTCCATCCCTACAAAATAACAGCTTACACGAGTCTAAAAATGGGATATTTCTCACAATCCCATTTAAGAAAAAGATTAAGATCATCAGAGACAGATCAACCAAAGATAATTAAACTCTACTAATTCCATTATTTTCAAGACCATCAGTTACCGAATTAGCTTCCCTCTAAATTTGAGTGATGATATGATTCCTGGAGAAAAGTATATCCAAGCATTTGCACCAACAATTAGTGAGCTTCCAAACCAAATGAGAGAGACCCATCCTAATGGAAGAGACGGCCACGGTAGGTTCACTCTCAAACCATAATTTATTCTAAATACAATCATTGGATTTCTCCACTTCAACAATGATGCCAAGCATTTCGGCCTTAAGAGAATTAGAAAGACCACATGAACAATGAAAACATCCATGTACATCCCCTTTATGATTCATTAAAATATAACCACATCAATAAGGCCCTGGATTATGTATAGAATCTCCATCAGAATTGACTTTTATCCATCCAAAAAATAGCTCCTTCCACAATACTTCAAAGGTTACATGCGGATGCTAAAATTTCCCCTTGACATCATTCTAGTTCAAAATGAAAAATTCATGCACCGAGTTTAAGAAGTAATGATTATTTGGTGTTCTTCCCTCACGCATAACAACAAGTAGGTAGGAAATGGCACCACTAATGGAAAAAGAGCAGCTGTCATAAATTGACTTATTCTGAGTAGATAAAATGATGTGAAGAAGCTCTAGAGTATCCACATAAAAGAGATCCAACAGTTGTAGAGAAATCAAAATTAAATTATAGCCTTGGATAAAATCCTAGATAGAAGACACACAAGGTAGAGAGATTTCAAAGATATCAAAAACAACCTTCCACATGGATGAAGCAGTAACGCAGCAAAAAAACAAATGGACAATATCTTCCCTACGTTGATAATAAAGCACACATGAAGAACAAAGAGTGATACAACAATATTTATGGAAATAATCTGTAAGAATCTTCTTGTGAGCCAGTATCTAGGCCAAAACAGACCGAGAAGGTCTTATAAAGTTCATGTGAAACTCACTCACCGACTTAGAATCTGTGTTGCATGATAAAGAATTTCTGGAAATTTTTTAGAAGATAAAAAACAATTAACAACAATTTTCTAGACCCAGAAATATGCTCTGTTGGAGAAATAGTAGACTCGAACAGTATTGAAAATATGAATTGGGAGATTACCTATACTGTCCATTTGTTCACTAATTGTGGCATCCAAGTCCACATTAATTTCATCACTCATTAGATCCTCTACTATGGGAAAACCAGTTTAGTTTTCCTTCCAAATGTATAAAGAAGATTTCATTGAAACAAGCCACCTGGAATGAGCATCAATAGAAGAGAATGTGGATTTAAAACAGTCCAAACAGATGAATCCATGTGATTAAAAGAACCCTTTCTGAGTATATCCTCAAATTTATTTCTGAGGAAGTCAAGAGGCTCAAAATTACTATTGAACAATCTCCAAATAAATGATACATGCAAGGAATCATTGAGCAGAACATGGTTTTTGATACCAATACCCCCTATATCACAAGGATTATAGTAATAATTTCATGAAACTGTGGCTAATTTCCACTCCAGAATGTTACCACTCCAAATGAAAGTTGTGATTGAAACATTAATGCTCTTGATGAGAGCGAAAAACCAATTATAGACCATGAAGGAATAAAAAAACATATAAATAATCATAACTTTGACCAATCATACACGACATGCCAAGGAGAGAGATTTTCCCTCCCATGTTTCAAGATGCCTTTAGATTTTACTAAGAATATCAGAAAAATAACATGCTTTTGGCCTCCCCCAAAACATTGGAATATAAAAATATGTAAAGTTAAGTGATCCCTCATAAATATATGTATATATATATATATTAGTGTATATAAATATTCATAAATATGTATCAATATCCATAAGTATATACTTACATAAACAAACATTAATTAAATATATAACATATACATATATCTCTATATATATTATTAAATATAACAATATATATATACCTACATAATATATATAAATAAATATAATAAATAATAACATAAATAACTACATATAATTATCTATAAATATAATAAAATATAAATACATTAACATAAATATATATAAAGACATATATATATTAATAATGAAAAATAAATATACCCAAATTTATATAATGAAAATAACACACACAAATATATATATATATAAAGATAATTATATATAAATATAAATAAAAAAATAAATAAAAATCTATATAATGATACATAAATACACACACACAAAAAGATATATATGTATTTGCACATAATATATATAAATATATACAAATAAATAATAAATAATATATGATATATAATATATAATATATAAATATGCACACACACACATTTATATATAATTATATATATACCAGCATAACATATATAAATATATATAACCAAATGATGGCCCGAAGGCCTTCATTTTTTATTTATTTTGATAATCCACCATTCAAGGGGTGAGGTGGAACCCTTACAATGCATGTAGTTGTAAGTATTACATGCCCCATAGGCCTTAGAGGAATTTATTGGCTGTAGACTTTAATCATTACATACAACCCAAACTAACTACTCAGAACTGCTCCTCCCCACCATCATCATCGTGAAATCAGCTATCCACCTTCGCATGGCTATTCGACTTGGCTTTCCCGTGCATGCACAGGCTTTTCCCGATGGCAGGTTTCATACCCTCTCATTCCTGCAACCCATTTTAGATTCTACTATGGTGAAAGATCATTTATCATCCTCCTTTTGAAGCTTGATCCTTGTAGGTTTTTTGGTTTGCATCTGCACTTATGGTGGCGCGAAGGCCTTGAGGTGGCCTAAAGGCCTTACTGACCCGAAGGTCTAGGTTTCCTGAAGGCCTTGAACTGGAGAACATACATATATAAAAAATTCATAATACATATTCATAGTAAAGTATCCAAACTAGTCACAATGTTGAACTTCAAAGAAAACCAAGTACAGAAGAAAACTGATAAACTCCGACAACATCGCAAGCCCCAACATGGTCCCATGGTCTCCAGCTCCACAACATCAAGTACCTGAAGTAGAAGGGTTCTTTATCTTATCTATACCTTTATAAATACAATCTATTTGATCCCAAAAGCATGACCCAAATAGGGTGTGAGGCTAAATCCCAGTAGGCAACCACCCAAATATTTTTGCCTAATAGTCAGTGAATATATATTGAAGCCAATATGTAAAGAGAAGCAGTAAACAAGGGAGAACTCAATAGAAACCATTCCTAAAGTTCAATTTTCATTCAATATCACATAGTGATTAAACAACTAATCATATAAATAAAACCTCTAGGATGTACACAGAGCCTATCCCCTCTAGTTCAGTTCATAAGGGGAAAAAAAAGACTCCCTGGGGAAGCACTCTTAGTCAATTCCCCTTATAGTCAAAAGTGATTAGAGACTCTCTAAGGAAGATCACATGGTCAATTCCCCTTATACTCTATAGTGATTAAAGACTCTCTGAGGAAGATCACAGGGTCAATTCCCCTTACATTCTACTACACCAGGATCTCACTACCCTGTTTAAGTCAAACGAGCATAGAAATAAAATACGGCCAAAGTAAACCTCAATAACTACTTGGCTAAATATTCTATGCATATCATGAATGTCAGACAAAATATTCACTCAATCCTACTTTACTTGGCTTGGGAAAAACATCAAGGAAGCCTAACATGCTAAACGTGACCAAAAGATCGTAACCATAACATGAATGGGAAAACACCTCCAATGAATTGTAATCAACATTATTCAGATTCAATTCACCTCTACTCAAGTATACAATCATGGAAGGAAATTAACAGGGTTTAAATGGTAAACACTTAATACCCCGTTCAAGGGACTTGGGCTAAAATGCACATAAAACTCAAAGAATTTCTAAAGAAAGGCACAACCCACCTACCTTGGTGTTGTAGTATCTCTATACGTGAACCCCAAGCCTGGAATCACCCAAAAACACTTTAGATCTAAAAAATTTCAAAACGTTCAACTGATGATAACTTGATAAACAAGGGGAATAAGTAAAGGATGCTCTAGAAGAAGGAAGAGCTTACCGAGGTGATCTCAACGCAATTGACGGCGGTAGAATTGGAGGTCAGATGATCGATCGGGTGCTCGGGGAAGGAACGCGGCCGTATGGGCACTCTCGAATGAACCAGGTCAAGGAGGGAATTCTTCCAATTAGACACGACCCCAGTATGGCTAATGAAAAAAAAAAGAAAAATACATGGAATGTAGTTTTGAAGTACACAGTGTGTACTTTCCCTTACCGAGCCGCACTGTAGGCGGCCTCTTGGTCACACACACACAACCGTTTGCATGGCCGTTACACTGGCAGCACAGGCTACCCATGGTAACCGAGTACACAACGTGTACCCATAAAGTACATGCCATGTACTTATAAAATTTCTAGAAAAACCCCTTTTTCTTAAAAACACCAGAAAAGAAAAAATATACCTCAAAAGAAGATCCATGTTCTTACAAACATCCCCCTTAAAGAAATGTGTCCTCTAATTTTCCTAATAAGGTGTCATAGAAGAAGAAACCTCAAAAAGCTCTGGCCACTATGATCATACATCGGCCTCCCTCTCCCAAGTCTCGTCCTATACTCGTCTGTGCTGCCATAGCACTCATACCAGAGGATTAGACCATCCATGGAGAACCTTCTAACCTTGATCAACAATTCAGATAGGATGCTCCAAGAAATGATGCATCCACCTCAACTCAACTTCCTTAGTTTGGGATGCATGAGACGGGTCTAAGAAGTAACGTCGAAGATGAGAAATGTGGAAGACATCATGCATATCCCGGTACCTATAGGTAACTGCAACTGATAGGAAACTGACCCAACTTTCTCCAACACCTCTAAGAGCCCGACATACCTCGAAGAATGATTACCCCCTCTCTTAATCCTTCTGTGTCCCAACCTCAGTGAGACACATAAGAAAACATGTTCCCTATCCTAAAACTCGAGAGGTTGTCTTCATCGATTAGTATAAGACATCTTTCGAGACTGTTCAGTAGCCATCCTCTTCCAAATCAAATCTATCTTCTATGTGGTCTCCTAGTCAAGATGAGGTCCTATCATAGGTACCACTACTACCTCTAGCCAACATAAGGGTGATTGGAATGGTCTACCGTACAAATCCTCATAAGGTTCCATCTGAATAATTACTTGAAAACTATTATTTTAGGAAAAATCCACAAGAGGCATGTGCTTCTACCAAGAACATACAAAATATAGTATGCATACTCATAAAAAGTCCCCATGAACCCAAATTTAACGCTTGGACTGGCCATATTTCTGGGGATGCTAAGTTTTACTCAAAAGTACTTGTGTACCCAAAGCCCTCTAAATCCCCTGCCAGACCCGAGAAGCAAAACATGCATCCATGTCTGAAATAATGGAGTGTGGAACCCTATGTTGACGTAAAATCTCTCAGTTGTACAACCTTCCCATCTCATCCGCACTGAAGGTATCCTTCATTGGCATGAAGTGAGAAACCTTCGTTAGTCTTTCAATGACAACCCAAACTGCATCATTCCCTCGAGGAGATCTCGGTAAACCTATCACAAAATACATCGCAACAAAGTTCCACTTCCACTCAAAAAGTTTTAACTTCATAAAAAGCCCTACTGGTCATGGTTGCTCTGCCTTCACCTGCTGACATGTGGAAAACCTCGTGACAAAACCCTCAATATCTCTCTTCATACTTGGATACCCATATTGATGGTGCAGATCCCAATACATCTTCGTGAAACCAGGATAAACTTCCCAAACGAAGGAATGAAAGTCTTGCATCAGCTTCTCGTGTATGTCTACTGACACACATACACGCCCCAGGAAACACAAATCTCATTCTCGCCTATGGTCCTTCTAGAAATAGGTTCTACTCCTGACATGATTTCTCGTAGGACTAGGGCTTCAGAATCTGATAGCTTCCTCATTCACACTCTATCAAGAAGAGTGAATTTTACAGCTATAGAATAATAAAATTTCTGCCCCTATCTTCCATGCACATCCAAATGCATCTCATAGAACAGAGTCATAATATTTCAGTCAAATATGGCCTCCTTAACTGCCTATATTTTATTCCTCCTTCTCAATGCATCAGCCACTGTGTTGTCTTTCCTAGGCGTATAGGAATGTTCAAAGTCAAAAGACTGAAGTTACTCAACCCACCTTCTCTGTATCAAATTCTGGTCACGCTAAGTGAATATGTACTTTATATTTTTGTAGTCGGTGAAAACCACACAATTTTATCCTAGAAGATAATGTCTCCAACAACTTAAAGCAAGAATAGTATCTGCCAACTCAAGATCATGTGTCGGGTAGTTCCCCTTATGTGGCCTCAAGTGCCGAGGCCCGTACGCAATAACTCCTTCTCCCTACATATGGAATGCTCCTAGCCCTATACCGAAAGCATCGTAGTAAAAATTATAGCCCTTTCTTATCCCTTTCAATGCTTGTATCAGCGCTGAATTCAACCTCTCCTTCGGCTCCTGAAAGGATGACTCACAAAAAATTGAACACAAGAACCTTTCACCCTTCTTATTCAGGCACGTCAGTGGTGCTGCTAAGCATGAAAATTCCTAAATAAAACATATGTATTATCGAGCTAGCCCTATAAAACATCACATCTCAAAGTCGTTCTTTGGCTGCTCCCTGGAAACTACTGCTCTCACTTATTCTGGGTCTACTGACATTCTTGTATCTGAGATAACATGACCCAAGAAGTGAATATGGTCCATCCAAAAATGGAATTTTGAGAGTTTAGCATATAACTGATGCTCCCTCAGTGTACTTAGAACAATATATAGATTTGTAGCATGGTCATGTCGAGTGTGATAGTACACCAAAATATCATCCATGAAGACAACCATGAATGAATCCAAGTATGTATGGAACACTCAACTCATCGTGTCCATGAAGACTACAGGCGCATTCATGAGACTGAATGTCATAACCACATACTCGTACAGACTGTACCTGCTTCAAAAGGATAGTGGAGCTATATAAGATTTTCTAACACACAATTGATGATAACCAGATCTCAAATCAATCTTCAAGAACACATGGGATCCACAATTATGATCAAAGAGGTCGTCAGTACTCAGCTAGGCATATTGGTTCTTGACCATCAACTGGTTCATCTTCTGATAATCCACACAATGAATGAGGGTATCTACCACCTTCTTCGCAAACAGGATATGCAAACCCCATGGAGAAGTATTGGGTCAGATGAAACCATTTTCCTGCAACTCCTCCAACTGCTTCTTGAGCTCCTGTAACTCTAGTGTTGCCATTCTATAAGGATGAATGGACACTAGTGCTACTCCCGGGCCATGACTAATCAAAAACTCTACATATCTCTCTAGAGGAAAACCTGAGAAGTCATCTAGAAAGAAATTCCAAAAACAATCCACCACTAGAAGAAATTCCATCTATTAAGTCCCCTAGTCACCCTAATATAGACTAGGAATTTGGGTTGTAACTCCTCTTATCCCATGAAGCTCTGGTCCTTCTCTGCTCTCCTGGACATCTCATTCACCCTTATGAAAAATGATCCACCCTCTGGTGATGTGAAACTCTCCCTACGACGATAGCAATCAACAACCTCCTGAAAGGTAACTAACATGTCCATTCCAGGAATGACTTCATAGCCTGTCATCTATAAGATATTGAGGTCACATAAGAAGTGGCACCCACTAACCTCAACAGGGAACACCTTGTACCGACGTACACTAACCGTCTAGTCCCTAAATGAGTGTCTACCATCAAGATATTAGCAGAAGAAAAGATAAATAGCAATGGATCTCCATAATAGCAACAGATGCTAAGATATGGGAATCCCCTATATCAAAAAGAGTAGAAGATAAAAATGACGTGATTAGGATCGATCCTCAAAAAGTAGAGGGTTCGAGATCCTGCTCTTTCTGGGTCTACGCCATTACAAATGTTTTTCCTATACTGCGGCCCTCTGACCCAGCCAAACCACCCCGATCTGATCCACCATATTGTCGTTGAAAGCATGGAAACTGGATACTACAGCCACAACCACTACATCGGTATAAACGACAGGAATAACTCCAATTCCCCGACTAGTGAGAAACTAGTGGTGTTTTCCCTGAACCCAAAATCATTGACGAACCCGTGTCACCAGCTACTGGTTGGAAGATCTGATAGAAACTCTAAAGATACCCAATCTTTCTGCAATATCGTCACTCCACTGGATATCTCGGGTAATGTGGCCCCGTATTCCTACTCTTCCCGCACTGGTATCACACCACCTAGCTTCCAGAACATGCATCCCACCTACTCGGATCTCCTCGTGCAGTCTCCCTGCGGTGCTTCCTCCAATCGGTCAGCGAATCACTAACCTTTGATGTCGAACCACCCTAGCCCAAAGTTCCAGAATCCCTCATATTACGCTCTGTGATTAGATTATGGTTGAATATATAGGATATCAAATTCAACCTGAAGATGTTCACCTAGGATCAGATATCCTACCTGAGACTATCCTCAAACTTCTATAAAATGATCAACTCATCTCCCCCTAGAAAGGTTGTAAAGCACTACTGCTCGGTGAAATGAGAAGAATGCTCCATAATAGAATGATTACTCAGCTCTATACTCATGAACTCTCGGGCACGATCAGCCCTCAAGGTCTCTGGATATAAGTAATCGTAGAAGGTGCGCTGAAACTCGTTTAAAGCCATATTCTGCTGGCGTCTTGCCTGTGAGATCACATCCCACCATCTCTTGGTGGAATATTGTAGCATCAAAGTAGTGAGCTTGACGCTCCTCTCTGGAGGTGTCTTCATATGCTCGAAGATCGTAACCATGGCTTCTAACCATCACTCTGTAGCTCGGGGTCCTCTATCCCCTGAGAAAGTGGGAGGATGCTGCTACTAAAAGACCCATGTCAACTCGGTCATAGACTGGACAGGTTGCACTACTCCCTAAAAGGTCTGCATAATCCTCATAAATCTCTCCCTGAAGTGTGCATCAGCACTTGTGTCATGTATAATTGCTGGTGCCAAGACTGGCACAATTGGAGGATCTGCAGGAAGTCACTGATCAGCCACATCCGACATCTGATCACTACCCTATAACTGGTGGACAACCGGAGGACGTCTCGGTGGCATGAATCTGCATGGTCAAATTCACACTAAGATCATGATTAACAGGGACTAACACTTAGAAGTATAATAAGGAAATATAATAAATAAAGCTTTAATTATTTGAAAAACATTGATATACGACTTGTAAAAATTCATACACATAGTGTTCCCTTCAAGTCTTCTCATGGGTGTGTACTCCTGCCGCAACTAGTCGTGCAACACCCCAAACACACGGCGTGTTTTCCTAACACACGGAGTGTACTTGAATACTTTTCCCCTACCCGAGTCCCCTTAAATGGCTAACCCACATGGTTCTTCTAAAACAAAGCTATCAGGTGTGTTTGTGCCAAACATGGCGTGTATTAGATGAGCTTCACCAACCCGTGTTTTTAGTGACATGTCTGGTTTCACGTCTTACACTACACAGTGTGTTACATATGGACATGGAATGTATAATAAAAGACTCCACTGACCAATGTTTGTTAGCTACACAACAGGTTGCGCGGTTTACACTACAGGATGTGTTCAATCTTGACACGACGTGTATAACCTAAGTTTCACCCATCCGTCTTGTTAGTCACACAGGTGCACACAAGGACTCTACACATGTCATGTATGTCTAGCACACAACATTTACTACCATGAAATTCCCAGCCCCGTGTCTCTACCCACACTACATGTGACACAGTTAGGGAATACACGACGTGTGCAAACTGTACACGACTTGTACATAAGAAAAACGGTTCCTTCCTGAACAGAAGGACACACGGCGTGTGTTCATAATTACACATTGTGTATTCTATGTTTTTCTAGAGAGTAATCCTTATAAACTTCTCCAGAACCAAGAAATACACTGAAAAGAACATTAAAGTTCCAAATTCCAATCTGTGAGGGCCCATACTCCCTGTAAATCAAATATTGGCATCTTACACATGTCATATACAAGGAAAACAAGTAAATGATCCACCAAATTCCAATTCATGAGGGCCCATAACTCCTCAAGAACCAAATCATGGTGTTCATTCAAACAATACCTTAAACAATGAAATACCCTATCAAAAGTAGGTATTTTTTCTAGGAATCTATCACAACAGCATGCATATCTAGCACAACATCTATCACAACAATATGCAATCGATAATGCACCCTAAATAAAAAATATTTAGTCGACGTTTTAATCGCTGCGAAATGAACAACCACTAAATAAAAAATATCACGAATTAGATATGGTTTTCTAAAAATTCTTGTAAATAAATACAAACTAAAAAATTAACATTTTTTTTGAAAACCACTGCTAAATAAAATGCCGCTAATCATTGTTTCTTTTTGTAGTGTCCTTCCAGTATACTCACAAGAATTTTTGATCTCAGACACATCACCTTATAACCTGTTTGACTGACTACCAACTCTTTTCCTTGGACCAAAAATCCAAACACTTCTAACTTGTTTTTCAAGAATTATACCCACATCTTTACAACATATTTATGCACATTAAGAACTAATTTTTATCAATACTAAAATAAAATCAATGATAAATTTTTTACTTTTATCAGAACTAATTAAAAGAACTGATAAACGAGGACTTCATGAATTCTTTAAAAGTGTTGATAAAAGTTTATTTTTTTAGCATTGATAACGATGGACCTTATAATTTTTTTCTTAGCCTTTATCTGTGCTTTTTTTATCGCTAATAAAGGATCCCTTTATCATCTTTTTTCATTGAACTTTTAAAATGTGACCTTCGTAGAAAATTTAAATTATAGAAAATCACATATTAGTATATAAATATATCTTATTGATAGGTATGAAATATATTATTATAAATATGATTTATATGGTATGAAATATGTATTTCCACTTAATATATAATTTAATTGGTGAAAATTGTTTAAAAATAATTAATAATTAATATTAATTATTGATTTGTCAATTCAATTTAAGTAATAGTTATTTAATAACAATTTGGTAAGATAAGTTTAAAATGTGACTTGAACTTCAAAAAACAATAACTTTTTATCCATATTTCCACTTAAGATCCATGAGATATTAAATCGAATCAATGGAAGATATATCCAATTTCAAGACCCATGGGAACCCCAATCTATGTATTTTCTAAGTAAAAAAGGCATTGAAGGCCTCTAAAACTGATTTTTTTGTTTGGATAACCATATTTTTCAACATTAGATGTAATTTATTATTTTTTTAAGAGGGACTTATATTCCTTTTTCTATGGAGACATAATTTTTAACTAGGTATTAGTTTTATATAGATATTATGGTTTTCAAATATTAAAATGTTTCATATTTTAGTACATCAAACCAGGGTTTTATTAGTACTAAAAACATATTTTATAAGCACTGATAATCGAGGAGATATTAAAATGGGATCCCTTTTATCAGTGGTCAAAAAAGCATTGATAAATTCTCCTTTTATAAGTGCTAAAAATAACTTATAAAAGGGTCATTTTATCAATCCTAAAAATGATGATAAAAGGCCTGTGAGGCCTCTTATGGATCCTAAATAGACATATGGATCAAAAGTTTTGTTTTTTTTATGTTCAAGTAATGTTTTCATCTTATCCTAAAACATTAATTTATTCTTTGATACATATGTCCGTTTAGGATTCATGATATATGAAATCTAATATGTGGAAGATCTCATCATTTTCAAGACCCAAGGGAACCCCAATCTCTAAATTTTCTAAGTAAAAAAGGATTGGAAGGCCTCCAAAACCAAGTCTTTTGTTGGGATACCAAAATTTTTCAACATTAGATGATAATTATTCTTTTTTTAAGAGGATCATCTTGTACTTTTTGTATTGAGATATAATTTATATACAGTGATAGGGTTCATATAGATATTATGGTTTTAAATATTAATATTTTTTATATCTCACTACTACAAAACATGGTTTTATCAGCGCTAAAAATCATTTACCATCCCTCAAAAGCGGTGATAATCAAGGTGCTATTAAAAGGGGATCCCTTTTATTAGCGCTCAAAATAACACAGATAACATTTAAAAAAATTCTTTAAATCGTTGGGTAGACCCATCGCCTTTTAACAATGCTTGACCCCCTTACAATAGTGCTAGGAAGCCTCGCTCACACGCACCACCACCACCACCCATTTAACAGCGCTAGGCACACCTCCAACCCATTAACAGTGATAACACCCCCATGAAACCACCTGCACACCCCTACCTCTGCTTGGATTTGGATACATATTAGCACATTATCAATTAATAATATTTTTTAAAATATTTTACAATCCATATTCAAAAAATATCATATATTTTACATGTAAATCTCTATTTATACTTATCTAAAACATATTTAAAAAAACATATTTTATATTTATATCAATATAAATATATCGATATATTTATGTATTAATATATTATTTTTATTTATTTTTTTTGAATTATACCCTTTATCATCACTAGTAAAAAAAGCACTGAAAATCCCCCCCTATCAGTGCTTCTGAAAAAGCATTGATCAACGGAGACCCTTTAAAAGTGATAAAAAACCCTTGATAAAGGGGGTGCCTTTATTAGTACTAAAAACCACTAATAAATGAATACGTTTAACAGTGCTTTTTAGCACTACTAAAGGGTGGCGCTTTAAAAACCCATTTTTTTGGTACAATTTATTGGTTATATTAAATTAAATATATACATATATATTATGGGAAACATATGATAGTAAAATTATCATTAATGCTTTAGATTGAGGTGAATGGGATCTTTATGTTTTTGGATATATTATGGAAAACCCATACACATGGCATCTAATCTATAATATTGTGAATTTCCCTCTATTAGTAATGAAGGTAATCACATTACCAATTTTATTACCTCTTTATGGGGTGGTTGGGATACCTTTTACTACTTTTCTTGTTTTTCCTCCTGACTTGTATAATGTTTCCTTGGGTAATATTTTAATATATGGCCTACCTTTCCTTAATCTATATATATTCATATATATACAAACAATTTTATAGAATTTTATATATAAATTTAATTGTATAAATAAATATTTAATCATATTTGTATATAAAATTTATTTTTAAATATATATATATATATTTATTTATTTATTATATGTAAATGAATATTAACTATCCATTTTATTTAAAATAAAAAATTATCCATTTTATTTACCATATGAAAGAATATAAATATCTATATAACTACAAAAATCCATATACGTGTGTTTTAGTATTGATTCTCATTAAATTTACATGAAAAAAGTAAATTTAAATAGTTATTTTAATGATTTTTGATTGATTTAACCAAATGATGAATGGTTGTATCAAATTGTGGTTAATTTAAATATGAAGAGTTAATATTGATAAAAATAATGAAAATGTTAAATTTAAAGGTTTGATTTTGTATATGAATTTTTGGTTGAAAATTTATTATGTGGACAGTACCTGGATAGTCCTCAACCCTGACATAAAGTCCTATATCTTTTCTGAGTGCCAAGAGAGGAGATCCATCTTAGGAAGGGTCTAAGAGAGAAATCCCACACACGGAGCATGATGAGGTAATAAAAGACCACTTCAATGTGCATGCTACCATGACACATCACTGTGAAGTGTTGTGTGGAAAAGACACCATGATGTTCTGGAATTTCCACGAGTTGTGTCCTACCATCAAGCTCTTCCACAACCGACCGTCACTATCACATAAAACCATTGTACCTTACTGTCGAGTGCTATGATGGAGTTTTTTCTTTCCAACTACTTCCCACCATTTCTATCAAAGGTCGATGGTGCACCAACCCCACCTAATAGCATGATAGGTGGCACCCATAAGAGAAGTCCATGGTAGGTGGCATCCATAAGAGAAATCAATATGTGGGTGGGGGATTAGTGGGAGTTGTGTCAAACGTTACACCTCCCATCATGCCTATTTAAGGTGGCACAGGGGAGCTTCCTTCATCATCAGTTGAGACAAGAGTGATCTTCCATCCCAGAGTGCCCTGAGAGCTCCATGTGTGAGGAAGAAATGTAGGTATTGGAGGGGTACATTGTAACCTTTATTTTTGTGAAATAAAATACATGTTTTATCCCTCCATTCATCTCTCTTAGTGGTCAGTGGACCACAACAAGTGGAATCAGAGGAATTTCAAGTGAAATGGTTGAGCAGATGATTTTTTTTAGAGACGTGAAAATTCATGTTGCTCATATTCCTATTTTGAAGGAATATTTTTAATGTTAGTGGCGAGCCAATTTCAAAAGTATAAACAGTGTCACAAATAGATCTAAAACAAGCTTCCTAGGGTTAGTCAAACTTCAGGTGTTACATTACCCCCTTTCCGAAGAATAATGTACTATTTCAACACCTGAAAAATTTCAGGTGAAGTTTCTGCGAAATTCTAACAGCTTCTCTAGAATGCCACATCAACACCACATCATCACCATGTCATCAGACAATCTCTATTGTTGATACCATTTTGATAATATCCTGATCAATCGGTGTCCCATTTCGATGATCGCGGAGTCGATTCCACCATTTTCAATAGTTTCAAATGCAACAGTGATCTCTTATTTTACAGAGTCTGCACTAAATTTTTGTAGAATTAAAATTTCATGGAGGGAACATCCATGGGACGTGGTCGAGGTGATGGAAATAGATGCCAAATCCAAAGAACGTCTATATATGTCAGGATACCATCATAAAAATGCAATTATTGTGGCATGATGGATCACATGAAAAACAAATTTCTATGGTTTCTATAAGAAAATTATAAATGTTTCAATTGAAATAAATAAAATAGAGATGTCCATGTGGCAGTCTCTGGAGAAATCGAGCTTTTCTACAAATATGAAGAAGAGACATGCCTTCCTACATTAGGCCAAGACACATAATGGGTGGTCGATACTGCAACATCATTCTATGTCACTCTGCATTCTGAGTATTTATTGAATTATCAAGATGGTGACTTTGGTGTAGTTGAGATGGGAAATACCAGTTTTGCGGAGATTTTTGGCATGATCGATATCCAATTAAAGATGAACATTGTATACACAATCACCCTAAAGGATGTTCATTGTGTTCCAAGACTTTGACTCAACATTTTTTCCGGTACATCCTATAATCGACAATTGTATTACAATATATTCAGCAATGGAGCACAAAATATGTTAAAAGGATCCATCATCATTGGTCGAGGAAACATATCTAATTCATTCTACAAAACTCATATGAAGATATGTGCAGATAGCCTCAACATGGTGAAAGGAGGGATGTCATCCAATATGTGGCCTAGGAGACTCAATCACATGAGTGAAAGATGGATATATACCCGGATAAAGAATAAGTACATTAGCATTGACAAACATGAATCACTTTATCCATGTAAATATTACTTTTATGGGAAGCATCATAGAGTCTCATTCAATACTACTTCGTCAAGAAAATCAGAGTTTTTGGATCTTGATCACTCTGATGTACTCATACCCATAGAAGTGGATTCACTAGGAGGTAACAAATATTTCATATCCTTTATTGATGATGCATCTCTAAGGGTGTGGTTATTCTTCATGTGGACAAAGTAAAAAGTACCGGACTACTTCAAGATGTTACATGCTATGGTGGAGCATGAAACTAGAAGGAAGATGAAGTACCATCATTTAGATAATGGAGGATATTACGCATCTAGGGAATTTGAATCCTATTATAGGATTCAGGGAATCCAATATGAGAGGATTGTCCCATGCACCCCACAACACAACAGAGATGTAAGAAGTATGAATAGAACCATCATGGAGAAGGTTAGAATCATGATGATTTTGGCTATGATCCTTAATACATTCTGGGGAGAAGCTATTCAGGTTGCATGCAACCTCATAAACAGATTACCATCAGTCCTGTTGAATTTTGAGATCAAACATAAGAGATGGTCTGGTAAACATCACTCTTACTATCATCTGTGAGTATTGGGATGTTTGACATTTTCACATGTATCCAAGGAGATAAAGAAGAATATAGATGATAGACCTACTCCATGCATCTTCATCGACTATAAAGATAAGGATTTCGGAAAGAAAACTTTTGGACTCGAAGGAGTAGAAGGTGATCAGAAGCAGGGATGTAGTGTTCCTTGAAAACCAGACGATCAAAGACATTCAAAATTATATAATGTCTCGTAGGGAAATATTTGAGGACTCAATTCATGATCAACACCAATATAAGCACCAAATATCAATGAAGAGGAGGAGCTGCAAGAAGTATCATCGACATAAAATCGAGAGTCAGTGAAAGAGGACATTGAAAAGGGGAGACTCAATCCCCTTTATAAGAAGTTACAGAACCAGCACAAGAGCTTGGTGATTATGTGCCTCTCGATCCTAACATTTCACAGGTTCTAAGAACTTCATGAGAAAGGATTCCATAAAAAATATAATCCGAGTCAAATTACCTATTTCTAACTTATAAGGGGGTCTAATAGGATACTAGGAAGTAGTTTCTCATCCTAAAAAACTCATGTGGCTACATGAAAAGGAGGATGAGATGGAGTCTTCGATAAAGAACCAAACATACGATTTGGTGCAATTTCCCCAATGTAATAGTGCACTAATGAACAAATTGTTGTTCAAGATGAAGAAGGATGGTAGATAAAAGGTGGTTAAGCATAAATATTGGTTAGTTGTCAAGAGATTCATTAAGAAGAAAGTAGTTAAATTTGATGAGATCTTAAACATTATCTGAAAATTGAACATGTGCTTGTATGGATTGAAACAGGATCCCAAATAGTGTTAAATAAAGTTTGACTAATTCATTGTGAGTCATGGATACAATAGGACACATGCAACCTAGTGTGTTTAAATCCGTAGATATCATGATGGTAACTTCGTTGCACTTCTACTTTATGTTGATGACATGTTGGTCATTGGGAAGGATGTAGTAAAGATTAGCATGTCGAAGAAAGAGTTTTATAAGTACTTTTGATATAAAGTACTTGGGAGAAGCTCAATATATTTTTGGGATGAAAATTATTCATCACATAAAGAGGTTGTTTTTATGGTTATCTTAGAAGAAGTATGTTGAATGTGTTCTAAAACGTATCAACATGGACAAACCCAAACCTGTGAGAATTTCTCTTCAAGACCATTTGAAGTTGAGTAAGAGTTGATGCCCGTCATCCAAGGAAGAAATAGAGGCGATGTAGATGATACCATAATCCTCAGTAGTTGGAAGCTTGATGTATACTATGGTGATTACGAGACTTGACATTTCCCTTGCAGTGGAAATCGTGAGCCGGTTTTTCTCCATCCCCAAGAAGCAGCCCTGGGATGCAGTCAAATTGATTCTAAGGTATCTTTATGGTACTTTAAATCTATGTTTGTGCTATGGAGGAGCTGAACATATCTTAGAGGGATATAAAGATATGGATTTGTAAGGATATTTTAATAGAAGTAATTCTACATCAAGATACATCTATACTTTTGTAGGAGGATTTGTATCCCGAAAGTCAAGGTTGCAGAAGTGCATTGCTTTATCCAAGATAGAAGAAGAGTACATTGCTGCTTTAGAATCTTGGAAGGAGATTTTCTCGCTAAAGAAGTTTCTCAATGATCATGGATTCATCTATAAGGATTACATGGTTCATCATGATAGTGAAATTGCTTTGGACATGATCAAGAACTCCGTCTACCATTTCCAGATGAAGCGCATTGTCATTCCCTATGATTGGATACATGAGGTGATGGATCAACAACTGGTACGACTTGTGAAGATCCAAAAAAAGGAGAACCCGAAGGATATTTTGAAAAATGTGGTTTCTTGATAGAACCTATAACTTCTCAGATTCATTATAAGATTATAGATGGAGGGGGAGAATTGATGGAGATATTTTTCCAGCTTTTATACATCATTGCTATCAAATGTGGATGGTGCACCAACCCCACTTAATAGCATGGTTGGTGTCAGCCATGGGAGAATATCGTGGTGGGTGGAACCTATGGGAGAATTACTTTGGAAGGTGGGATATTGGAGGGAGTTGGGTCAAAATTGACACCTCCCACCTTGCCTATTTAAGGATGACTAGGGGAGCTTCCTACATCATCAGTTGAGACAAGAATTCTCTTCCATACAAGAGATTTTTTCCACCAAATAGAGCCTTGAGAGCTCCATGTATGAGTAATAAAGGGATGTGTAGGAGGGGTACATTATAAAATTTTATTTTGTGAAATAAATGGCATGTTTTCTCCCTCTACTCATCTCTCTTAATGGTCAGAGAATCACAACATTCTATTTGTCTTTCTATGTTCAGGGGTGTACTGATGTCTTTAGATATAACCAAGTTGTACTGCCATGTTCCACCATCACTTGTGATCATTTATCCCTCCCATCATTGCATGATACCGCTTGTGGTGGATCCCCACTCTTTGGTAACACTAGACACAACTAATTTCTGAAACCATTGCATACCTCTATTATCGCTAGTCACTGTTCCCCGCTACTATTGGAGTCAGTACCAACAACTGCAACTATCACCTTCTACTTTCAGTTGATACCATTCTATCATACTACAAAATATATATCTATTACATTGTGGAATGTTTATACCCCCACTATCTCCCTTACCACCACCTGAAAGGCTCAAAGAATGCATGAATCATCACTACATCTTAGGATCCTCTAAAACTCAATACTATTCATCGACGGGGCTCGATCAAACCAATGTGAAGACCTGATAATGATAACATTGGAACCCACCGCTGAAATCACCATGGAAAAATGAGTTTAAATTTAAACATTTTGAACCCCATGTTAATATCCCATAAACTAAATTAATGCATAAAAATGTGAGATCAAATGAGAAAATACCAATCCCTATGCATGGTTGGAATAAGGATTCCAAAACGTAAAACAACAGAAGAATTCATACACAAAAGTGGAATAAAATATGATATGATTATTATTACATAGGATGTAATAGTTTTGAATTTAATATGAATATAATGTATATTAAATTGGTGGAACCTTTAAAGAGATCCCCATAAATACTACATGTGATTTTTCATCCAAAGAGACCGTTCTCAAGACCTCAGTCATCCAACTGGGTAGGTCATGCTGAAGATGGGTGACTCTAGGTTATCTTGTATAAGGAAGGAAAATAATGAGTTACTCTGGATTATTGTATGGGTGTGTTGTGATAAAGTTGGGTGTTACTGTTAGATATGAAATATATATATATTATAATATTATATAGAAAATGTATATTGAATTACATGTATTTGATGCATGTAATTAATGTATTAAGTATATGTGATAGTATATAAATATATATATATGTGTGTGTGTGTGTGTGTGTGTGTGTGTGTGATATATGTTTATTTCTCCCAAATGGTTTAATTATCGGTTATAATCCATTATGAACTGATTAATTGGCATGTCTGATCATTGAATAGGGTTAAATAAATTATGAGAATAAATGTATATGGATACATTAATATGGAAAAAAGTTTTCATTTAATGAAATGTTTCATGGATGGATACATAAAGGGATGTGATCCATCCTGTTACTATAAACAATTGCAAGCAAGCCTCACATTTCCCTCTTCTTTTCACAATGATGTTAATTTTCCCATAAGAAGGTGCTAAAACACCTTCAACATTTGGGTATTCTCGTGATGCAATCATGAATCCATTGGTGTATATACCTCCCCTATAGGTAGGGTTCTTTTTATACTACTAAATGATCTTCATCAAGCATTCTCCCCTACTGATAATAGAGAAAACTGCAGTCGTTGATGTTTTCAAGGTAAACTATTTATACAGTTTCTTTACGTATTCATTATCAAAGATAAATCGTCGTTTTGTTGGGTTGTCTTCTGCTGAACATGGAAATGTGATGATCATACAAAACCCAAATACTACTATCAGAGGCACATAATTCGTAAAAAAGTCTATATGTTTTTTAATTTATGAAAAATAAGTTTTACTAGAAAAATGATTTTTTCTGAAACATGGAAATTAAATTGAAATGTTCATATATATTACTCGTTTTTATATGAAAACAAATGAAATATATATTATAATCAAGAGGATTTTATTTTTAATTGAATTATGTTATTTATAAATATTTTATAAATAATGAAAAAGGTATCACGAAATATTTATATATAAATTTATAAATGTGTTATATGCATTAATTAACAATAAAATTTTTATGGTTAATTGTAAAATATTTCTTTTATAAATTTACCTTTTGAACAAATAAATGGAACTATTTATAATATATAAATAAATTTTTTATCTATAAATCATAAAATATCATTTATAAATATTCTATAAATTCCATCATGTATGATATTTTGATTATATAAAAATGATTATATAATAGATATTGAATTATAAAATTTTTATAATTCATGAAATATCATAAAAATTACATTATATATAAAATGTGAAGGGATAATATTGATTACAATATTAAATTTTTATATTCTTTTTAATTTATAAAATGTTTATAATTACCATCTATTTATGAATATTTCATGAATGTCGTATATTTTGAAAAATACATAATTTTTTAATTTATTAAATTTCCTTAATATTCATGTTTAGTTCATAATTAATTAATTTGAAATTGTTCAAACTAAAGGGGATTTATTTGGGTATAATTTTTTTCCACGTCAAAGGGTGTTCAGATAATTAATACGATCAAAGTTTAAACAATATTTCAGTATATGATATTAAGTTTATATAAAAGGTTTATATTTTATAAATTGAATTAAAAATAGTTTGTAATTAATATAATATTTTATATTTAAAAAGGAAATGACTTATTATAAAAATATGAAATAATTTATATTGTAAAGAATATAAAGAGTTTATATTAGAAATTATGGTATTTCAAAAATGTCAAAGGTGAAATTATAAAGTTTTTTATAATTATATTGTATTTATGAAATTTTCCATATATTTTTATCTCATTATTAAATATTTGAATTGTTAATTTATTTAAATATTATTCCTTATTTTATTCATAGTAATAAATAATTTATATTATGAATAACTTTATGCCAAAATTTATATGATTAATTTCTTTAAGGATAGATCCTTTCATTTCATGCTAGGTTTGATATAATAAAATTTAGTTTTCATATACCTAGAACTCAGTTTTTAATTTTATTTAATTTCTTGATAGTTGTTGTTTGGAATATTATGTTCATATTAGGTGTCCAAGTTTTCAGGAATTCAATTCTATCTAGTGCAATGTATCCCCATGTAGAGGGACTTGAGGTCAGACTGCGTACTTTCCTGGAGGTTCACCATGTTTAAGAATGTGACTAAGGTTGGCTATCTATCGCTCCGGGGTTACTCATGGGATGTTTTATAATCTCATATAACATTATGACTTTATATAAAGTTTTCATGTACCTTATTCATATGATGAATATGTATAAGTATGAATATAATTAACATTTATTTTTTTCTAATGAACACAAACTTGTGGGCTGTGTAAAGTGTTACACATTAATGTACTGTGAACAAATTAATTTGGTTGTTGGAGTAGAGTTTACAAAACTAAATCACCTGAATCATACATACAAAGAAAGGGAATGAGACATGATAACATTATGATTACATATGATGTAGTAGTTTTGAATTTAATATACATTTGATGTATTATAAATTTCTAAGACCTAAAAATAAGAACCCCCACAAATAATAAGTGTTAGATTCCTTCCAAACAGACAATTGTATGGACCTAAATCATCCAACTATGTAGGTCATACTAAACTTGGGTGCCTTTGTGTTTTCATGTGTAAGGAAATAATGTAATGCATGACTATGGATTATTCGGTATGTTTGTCATTCTAAAGCCGGGTTCCCTTGGATCGTCCATTTTTAGCATATTTTGGGAATTTTATTTGGGTTACACTAGCTGGGAGACCCTAATAAGATTATGTTACTGGAGGAATAGAATTAATTGAATCCATGGATGGATTTGGATAAAAGGGTTATCCACTCAACTATTTAAGATTCATAATTGTTTCGATTATGGTGATGACTATCCTAAATATCTATGTAATGGGAGAAATGAAAAATCAACCTAGAGTTTAGTGAAATATGGATCATGGATCACTAAATGGATATGATGTATGGAGTCATCAATTTGAGTGGAAAAACTATCATTAAAATCCCTTAATTAAAAGAAAGAAGACATGATTTTCATCTGATTAAAAGTTCTATTATAGATAAATACTTTATTATAATAAAATTAAACATCATATTATTCCATGAAATAAAGAGTTTAATATAAGAAACTCCTAAGACTTGTATCCTGAGAAAAGTTATAGATAAAGAGAGATATTCTTTATGTCCGAAAAAATAATTCCTGAGTAACCAAGTGTTGAATTTGTTCAATAACTGAATTTATTTTCTTAAGGAATCATTAAATAATGATTCTAATGTTTAAAAATAATTTAATACATAATTGTACTAAGGAATTATATTCTCCTACACTCAATATGATTTGTTATGTCCATGATATTTAATAAGATAGAAAATGTATGCAATGAATAATGAATTCCTAAAATATATTTTTGGCTATGGAATTCATTGTATTTTCAGTTATGTAAATGTTTTGACAATGTGAATGAATTCAAGAAAAGTTTACCAAATATTCTCAATGTTTTGAGAATGGGTGGACTGGGGATATTTTGTTTGGATTCTAGTACTGTATAGATTTTATAATAGGGTAAATGTTCAAACTGGAAGAGAAAAAGTTAGTTGAAAAGTTTAGCAAGGTTTCTTCAAGAATAAAGTCATGTTTACTTAAACATAGGTATTTCAAGAAGGAATAGTTATAAATCAATACTACTGAATTATCCAAAATATAACTGAAGAATAATGGGAACTCCAGGGAATATTCATGATAGGTACGAATATTATATAAATTAAATCCTTGATTTGGAATGGTATTTGATACCAAGTATATGTTTTATTAGTGTTTTAAATATACATGAATTTAAAATCAATGGAATAATCGATTGAGCTTGTAGATTGTATTCAAATGATGAAGTAAACAATTACTACATTGAGAATTTGAATGTAAAGGAATATCAAACTTGTATGAATCAAAATATTAGATTTTTATCTTCATCTCACTTCAATTATAGGATAATAGAGTGTGTTTAATAACAAATAGTTTTTAGGAGGTGATTAAATGTATGCACAAGGTTTATGATTCATCAATTTATATAAAATGTTTTTAGAAGATGATTTGGATTAATGAGCCTATCCAGGATAAAATTATTATCAAAATATTTGTTAAAATATATGGCAATGTGTTCCTTCCACTCATTGAGGGGTATTTTCATAAAGTCCTCTCTTTATAAAAGAATTTTATAAACACATAATATACCATATATGATATGGAAACAATAATTTATTTGATTAATATTTCTACGAAAAAAAATTAAATTTTATGTCATAAAAAAAAATTAGTTTCTATTGTCTTAAAAATATTTTCTTAAAAGAATATAGTATCTAAGATGTTAGTGGGAATATGTTTGAACTTAGAGAACATCAAAATTAACAAATAAAATATTAGACCACATTTATTTTAAGTGGTTATTTACATTATATCCTAATGAGTTCGGATATTTGACAATGATGAAATTTTTAAATTTTTTCCTTTAGTTACTATGATAATGTGAATATTACTGTTAACTAAAATATTATACCAGTATAAGATTATAGTGATTATTCAATAAATGTTCTAAAAAATTTAGGATACATGAAAATAAAAAATGTAAAGAGTTACATTTAGTTCCCATTACAAGTGAACACCAATATTCCATATATGATTATACCATATAATAATCAAAGTATTACACATTTTATCCCAAAAGATATTAGAGAATAAAGTTAAAAAAATACAAATAATTATATTATTTACCATAAAAAAGTTGATATAACATTATCCTAAAAAGAGTTTAAGATGTGCTGGAAAAGTGATAGAGTAAAGAGTTAAATTATTTATTAAATATTTCAAGTAAAAGTTTTTATGAAAAGGTTTCCTAAGATGATGATGGGGTATTCAAATATTGTTATAAATAGAAAAATAAATATGACATTATAAAATTTTATGTTTTGAAGTTAGGATGGTTCAATTAATGTTAAAAGAGTTGAAATTAAGGAATATAATTCCTACATATCACCATTATTCAAACTCGCTTGCTTCCTAAACGATTATCACTGAGAGTTTAGTGGGATTACTTTATTAAATGGTTACATAATGAAGGGACATGAATTACATTTGGATGTAATTTTTAAAATTCATTACTACAACTACTACATGAGAGTCATTTTATATATCTATGTGTTTAGAAATTAAGATATTGGTTGTAATGGTTGTAAATTTATCATTTTAATATAATAAATGAAATATCCATTTGTCATTCATTCGTGTGTGATACAATTTATTTTACTTGAATGGTCAGATGATAGATATCCCCTCAAATTAAAAAATTTATATGTCCCTAACAGATGGTCATTTTGGAGTTTAATGGGCTTTGATGAAATGTAATGTTTAGCATACAATGATTATTATTTCAGTTATAAAGGGTTTTATATGATATATTTAATAATATATTCTTGATGTAATAAGTAGATATTTATTACTTGTCCTGATCCCTGAAATTATATCTCATGGAATTTCATACGATCATAGATATACATAGGGGTGTATTCTTATTATCAATCCTTAATACTAGAGGCTGGTGAGATACATATCATGAGAACATTCATACTTTGATTCCCTACTTATGAATGTCGCTATATGAACATAGCTAATCAAGGGGTGGTTGGGTATGTTGTCGATCATGTCGTCAGCTATAGTGAAACCAATCAGGGATTTATCAACTTGTATAATAAAGAATGGAATGTAGCCCTTGATTGAATTGGTATGAGGAAATTATTGTCCATTCTTAGTTGTTTCACAAATTATTATCTTATTTACTTGGATATGTGACATGTGATAGGATTATCTTATAAATGAATTACATGTGATGTATTCATCCACCTAGTTATTCATTTTCATAGAATAATGAAAATGATGAGAGGCCATTACTAGTTTGGCATCTTCCATCTCTAGTGGTCACTCGTTTTCATAAACAAATGGATTATATAATATACATAAGGTTTATATGACTAATCTTGGGGTGGTAATGTTCATATAGACATATGATTATGTTTGATGGAGATCACACCCAACCCCTTAGTAGATTTAGTAACACGGATGATTAGCTAGAGATCACTCTTTTCTTACATCTATAAAACAGAGATTTCATCATTTTTGTCAATGTTTCTACGGCTAGTAGGGTAACACAATTAGGGCCTTGGATAGGGATAAAATTTTGGAAAAATTATTTTTTCAAAATGAAGGGACTTTGATGAAAAACTGTATCCAAAATATTTTGGATGGATTCACTAAGTGTTGTGATGTTATGAATAAATTACTTATGAGATTTTAGTTCAAGTGGGACATTATTAAATATGCACTAAAAAATATATATAGTATATGATATTATATATATATCATCTATATTTAATTACATGCATTTGAATAATGTAATGAATGTATTAAATACATGAGATAATATTTATTTATTTATTTATTTATTTATTTCTCCAAAATGGTTTAATTACAAGTTAAAATTCATTGTAAACATATTAATTTGATTGACTGCTCATTGAATAAGATTAAATGAATTATATGAAAAAATATATTTATGGATAGAATAATATGGCAGAAACTTTTTCATTTAAGGAAATGCTTCATGGATGGATACTAAATGGATGTGATACCTTTAAATATAATCAATCATGAGTAATCCTCCCATTTATATATTCTTCCCACAATACTTTTAAACGTATAATATAAAGGTGTTATCACCCCTTTAGAATTGGAGTATCCCAATTATATGATCACTGATTCATTGGTCAGTGTACCCCCTTGGAGGTAGGGTGATGTTTTTAATACTACGTGATCTTAATCAAGGATTTCACCATGAAAGGAGAAAACTGATGACTTTAATGATTTCTAGGTACATTATTTATTTAATTTATTTACATGGTGATTCTGAATGATAGATATTCCATATATTTTGGTTGTCTTCCACTGCGCATGGTCATGTGATGGTCACACAAAACCCAACAAAAAGAACCATGGAAAAATGAGATGAAATCAAATCATCATGAACCCTATGTTGATATCCCATGGCTAACATGAATATGTGAAAAAGGAAGAGATAAAATAAGAAACTAAAAGTCACTCTATGTTGTAATGATCATGTTGTACACACATGAATCAGGAAGAAAATAGAAGTGTTCACTACAATATTTTTTAGGGATATTTGGACTATTAGTGAAAGAATAATAAGAAACATGAATGCCTTTCATTATTGTTGACTTTGGAAACCCAATATCAAAGAACCCACTAGAATAAATTTTTATTCCATGTTTAAGCCCCAACATATGAAGATGTTTTGTTGAGGAACCTCATCCATTTCACTTGTGATATAGCGTTTAAAAACCGAGTATGCTTTCATAAAGACACCTCATTCCATGAACATGTGATATGAGGATAATGATGAGTCAAATGCCACTTGGAAAAGTGAATTTATCTAAAATGGGGGATGATGTAGAATTAAATATTGATATGGACAGGGATAAATATAAGGAAATATGGGAAATTCAAAGCCATCTTATCGCTATCATGGATAATTAAAGGATCATTTAATAGTGATATTTTAATTGAATTAAAAGAGGAAATATTTACCAAAATCAAAGAGAAACAATGTTTGGGAATTTTCTGAGGGTATTTTTAGATTCGAAGACCAAATCGTTGAGGTTTTGATTCCTATAAATATAGTTGTTCAATGCAACAGAAGGTTGATCAAAAACATCACTATGAAATTTGGATGAAGCTATTGTTTTCTTTAATTTGTAGTTTTTATTTTTAATTATTTTTCATAAAACCACATGTGCGTATTTGAATAATGTGTTCCTCTATTATCTATATCTCTCTATCTCTTCAATTACCCACTGTAAACACTCATACTCATGATTATGATTATGTGACCTGAGGAATATCCTAGGGGAGTAATCCAGTGTTAAACTCAATTCTATGATTTAAATTCTATTTATGGTAATCCAAGGATAATTTTTGGTGGGTTTAATCATCACTGATTTCATATAAGGCTTATCTTCGTATTCTATACCCATTATCCATCGAATGAAGATGTGGATTTATGATGTGCGTGGTGATTGTTATGTGCACTATACATTTCAAACTAGGGTATAAGGTGTTCAAAAATATGAAATACTATGTTAATTAAGTGTATATATATATATCAAGATGATAAAGGTTCTACCTGGATGAATCTCATGAGAGAATTTCCTTTATACTCTAACATTATTCATTCTGTTTTCCATGGAATTTTCATCTTATTTTTAGTTTTTCATTATATTATCCTTCCCTCCATTTTAATTTTTTTTCTTCATCAAATAAAAACAACATAAAAAAGGAAATATGTGAACTAGGAATCGGTGAGTGATCGACTGTGAAACTACTCAAGTGGGAAAACCCTTGTCACCCACTATGTTACACTTAGAAAATAATTGTCGCTTTTTGGACACCCTACGACAGGTGTTTCATGTAATAATAAAACACAAACACAGAAACACACACACATATATATATATATATATATTAATATATGAATATAAATATATATATATATATATATATATATATTTAAACAAGTATATATATTTAAAAATATACAAATATATATATATCAATATATGGAAATAAAAAAAATTAGTCTAGTGTTAACTGTGATTGTTGGTGTTTCAATAAATTTATTTATCATAATATATTGCAACAAATATATATTAAAATAAATATACAATCATATATGTGGACACACACACATGTAAAAATTCAGAAGAAAACACATTCACACACACACACACACAAACATTAATTTTTTTCCAATTAAAAAATATATATAAGTTATAAGTGCCTTCTCTTTGAAGGAGCGGGTTACATGATCAACTCTAGGTGTGTGTGGCTAAATAGGGGTTGGAAGGCATGCTTATAGGAGGGGTATCAAGCACTGATAAACGGTTGAATGTGTTGAAATCACATGTAAATAGAATGATGGGCTTAGGGGCTTGACCATTGAGAAAAGTGGGGCAAGATCCCTGATAATGGGGGGTAGAGTAGTGAAAGAAGAAATTTTTTATTTTATTTAGTTTTTTTAGTGTTAAAGAAGGGTTGATAAATTAATCCTTTATCATCATTAAAAATTTTACCGGTAAAAGGATTCCATTATCAATTCTAGAAAAATAACTGATAAAAGGGTTCCTTTATCAACGATTTCATTAGCATTGATATAGGGTTCCTTTGTTAGCACTTTTTTAGCAATGATAAATGTGACCCCATTTTATCAGTTCATTGAACATAAATAATTTTTTAGAATTGATAGATTTAATTTCTATTACTGATAAATTCTAAATCTGTCATTGTTCACTTCATTCATATTAATACCAATAGTTTTTTTCATATATTTTAAAATTAAAGGATGATTTATTTGTGTTATATTTTCTTGTAAATATATAAATCCATTAAGAATGATGAGTTTTATTTATAAAGATTTTGAAAAAATTATACCAAATTGAGAAAACTGGGATAAATGGACTATGGTGGCTTGAGGAAGTAGATCAAACTGGGAATATCGTTTGGAGGAGAGAACCAAATGTTTGTTCTAAAGAATTCATTTTTTTCACTGAATTGAGTAATTCCAGAAAAACTAAATCACTCTCTGACCATTAGACATATTACACATGAAAAAGAATAGTTCTGGGTTCCTCAGACCAAGGAACGATTGTATGTTCAACAAACAAATGAATTTTTTAGAAAATGTTCACCAGATGAAGAATGAGAACATAGAGATAAGAAATAGGTTTTAGAGTAAGTTCACCAGGAATCTAAAAATATGTGAGTCCATTTTATGATCATATTAAATTCCCTTAGATAGTGGGTTACAAGAAAATGAATTAAAAGATATTTCTAAGCTATGTCTATTGGGAATATTAATTGGTAGTCTTCTGATAAAAGAATCAAATAGAGAACTGAAGTATGGTGAAGTTCCAAGTGGTGTATCAAACAGAACATTCCTAGATAGAGAAGGTCCTATAGAGGAGTTTTGGATAATGGATTACAGGTATTTACAATGTATTTGTAACGATATTATTAGTGATGATGCTTAGATGGACGTTCAGTGACTCAATAATCATGAAAAGAAGAGCATGATAGCTTCCATGAATCAAGGAGGTTTGAAGAATGATTAAAGCCTAGATTAGAGAAAAGTATTAATGAATTTGGTTAACCCCAATATTTTTTATTGTTTTTGTGAATTCAAATGAATAATTTTTCATAGGTATATTCAATGAATGAGAAATAATTTTGATTTTGAAGTTCATGCTCCACCATTAATTCTTAGACATATGATGCCTGCATAAAGGGAAGCAAGTTCACTGTGAAGAAGTTTGTTAAGTTGTTTCATCCAGGCTAGTTTTTGAAGATGTGATGTGTCAAAATAAAATTGTGAGATATATCTTTTATAAAATAATAATATAAATTAGAAATAGATGAATTTTTATACAAAATATGATACCATACAAATAGTTACCTTACTAAGGATACCAGATTAAGAACCTATCAGAAGATGTGGTATCATATTGACGATACAAAAAGAACTGGCACTGTTATGAGGAAACCTGATAAAGAAGATATATGATGAATAGGGTATCATATAGAAGCTTCCAAATTAATTTTACCAATTAGATAAGTTTTCATACAGATAGGTTTAGGAAAATATGTTCAATTAGCCAGTTCTCACTTAGTGTTGTGAAAGTAATGGATGAGGACGAAGAAGAACATTCTATTGGATTTGGTGTTATATAACTAATTATTTATGGTTTATATTACAAATAAAATCAAATAAGTGAATATTAATTTAAATATCTTCTTAAATGTCATTAATATTTTTTTGTGACTTTATTGTAATGTTGTTCTAGAGTATCTATCACATTAAAAAGGGAATAGCAGTTCCCTGCTATGATGAAAACCTTGAAATTCCATGATGATATTTTTAAAACCATTCTTAAATGGTTGGATATAATTCAATGATAGGGCACATAGTATATTGAAAATAAATTCTGAGTACTATTTATAATATGAGGCTTTATCTCATGAAGTTTATACATATTAGTCTCTAATGTGGGAGATTATGAGAATATGTATTCCAATAAGAATCCACATGTTTGCATGTCATTGGATATTCTTGTATGTAAGAATGTGTAATGGTACTTAATAATTATGATTAACATTAAAACATGTGTTGGAACCACAATGGACATTAGAGAGATATTCCCTAGGAGGGTGAATCATGTTATAAAACTCATTCTCATTTCTCCATGTATATGTGAAACTATCATGGTCCAAACCAATATTGACCTCACTTATTATAAGGGTAACACATTTGTTCCCCTATTACATGATGATCTGATTAATTTTAGAACTTATCAAATCCTTGTCTACATAATATTTAAGATTTCTCAATCCACATTCACTAATTATCATTGTGTAGAATATAATAAATGAAATAACATAATATAGAACATTTTCACATGGTTTACCCATAGTGGGCTATGTTATAGGATCCCACACTGACATTGTTTTGATGTGATGAAATCCAAAAATGATTACTAGTCATGTGGATATAATGTTTCTACATTGGAAACATTACACAAGGCACACTACCTTTACTAGATTTAGCATTTTGTTCACTACCACCCATGGCTCACCCCCATTTGTCCTCTCCCTTTACTCACTACTTTAGTTGAGAATGATTTATAGATCATAGGAAAATTCATGAATTCAATGTCAGATAGTTGATGAACTAATTAGTTCACATTGAACTTCACTCTAATCTATCACAAACTGGTTTTCAACAATACCAATGAAATAGATTCCACTTCCTTGATGAACTATAATTCATAGAATATATATTTTTTATGGTTTTCAATAAGTTCCAATCACTTTGTGTATCATGAAACTTAATTATTTTGAAAAAAAATTGTACCTCTTTTTCTGAAACTTTCTTCATGATCCTGAAACTTCTGACCTTCACAATAATACAAGACATTCATGGAACTTACAACCATTCCTGATTCTTTAGAAACATTTGTGAAACCCCTTGGTTAGACCAGCACAATTCCTTTATTCATGGAACATATGCTCTTATGAATCCTTTTTGGAAGAAATAGAGGGATTTGAAATAAAGATTATGACATGAGTTTATTGTAACATCTCTAAGATCTTGAAAAATGTAAGAGAATGTTACTGAAGGTGTTTCTTATGAACAATTAAATATGTTTATTTATATTAACATAGATTCATATCCTAAGGTAATTTCATATATTATAGTATTTTAATAATATAAACACAATAATAATATAATTTTTATTAGTGTTTCTATTTCCTTTGGGAATATTTAATAAAAATACTGGGAATAATGAAAATCAAGTCATTCCTCATATTGAGGGGTCTTAGAGTGTTTTTAGAAAAAGAAAAATCTTCATCTTACTTTATCTATTATTATTAATTTTATTTTTTTATACATTAATGTTTTTTAATATTATATAAATATATTTTTTATAAAATAAAATTAACTAGGTCACTCTGTTTGTCAGATAGAGAAGTGACTTAACATTCATAGAAATATCGGCAAATTTTTTGCAAATAAACCTACCAAAGACGTTGGGGTAAGTGATTTTCATCACCATTCACTATTATTTAATTTCTATAAAAACATAATATTGATTTTTTTAAAAATTTAATTAAACCTAGTCAAATGGGGTTGAATACAATGATCAAATAGTTTAAATTACATCTATTAGTTAATTTGATCAATTTAGTCAGCCATAATTAATTCTGTTTATGTATTGTTTTTTCTTAAAATATTTTTTATTTTTATGTATTTATTGTAATGAAAAATCCTTAAACAGAAACAAAAAAATTATAAATAGAAAATATCACGAATTTTAGATAAATTTAGGAATCATAGTTAATATAATTGTTCTAATATATTATAATTGAAGAGTCCTGGGATGTGAACCCTTCACAATAATCATCAGTGTCTTAAAATGATACAATTGCTATCATTTTAGGGAAGGAGAATCTACAGATTGTATGGAGGATGGCTTCTGAGATTACTCCATTAGTTTTATTTGGTAGGGAATGGTCATTATTTTTTTACACCCTGGGGGTTTTAGCAATTACATTGGTTGGGAATCACAAAGACAAATTTTAACGTAGAAAGTAAAATTGAAAGAACATGACTCTTATAGGAAAAAACAAGATCAGTGGTATTCAAAATTGGAAAATTATTTAGTATCTATATTTCAAAGATTTATAAGAGTGATCTCAAATGAAATTTCTCGTCTTATATATCATTCTTCAATGTGAATTATAAACTCTATATATAATTAACATATTTAAAAAACACATAAATTAGCCTAGAACTATAAATTATTATTTATTTTAGTTCTCATCTCAATGATCATCCCTTAAAAATAATTTTGACAGGGTACTTCAGTCAAGAATATTTAATAATTGAAGGATTCTATTAATAAAATAAAACATTTAGAATTATATGTATAGAAACCATATGATTTTACCATCTGACATACAGTGTGCCTAGAATGACTAAATAAATAGTTTTAAAATATACCGAATACTTTAAAAACCAATGTTATGGGGTCAAACTCAATGAAAAAAGGTTAAATGGATTTTAAATCATTGTAAAAAAATATTTTGATTTTTGAAATGTAGGAACTGAATCCAAGTCTATCTGAGATACAGTTTTTTGATGATTCTCATAAACATGTTTTTAGTGTTTCAAAACACTAAAACATGCATGTAACGGTCAAAAACAAAGAAAAATATCTCATGTTATTGTGAAATAATTAGCTAAAAACATTAGAATTATTTTCGATGTGTATGATTAGACACCATGTGCATCTGACATGTGGTGTGCTTGGAATGACTCAATATGCAGTTTTAAAATATACCAATTCCTTAACAAATATGTGTGAGAGGATCAAAACAAATAAAAAGATGTAATATTGCCATTAAATCATAATTCAATTATGGTTTATTGATTTTCGAATTGTGGGAACAAGATCCACATAAAACCAAGTAATGATTTGTCTATGATACTTTTAAACACGTTTTTAGTGTTTTGAAACACTAAAATGTGTCTGTAATGGTCCAAATCATATACAACAATGTCATTTTGATTTTCAATCAAGGGAAAATGACCATTTAATTATCGAGTATTTTTAAAACTATACATCCTTTTGGGCCGACATGCGGTGTGCATGGAAAGACTCAATAAGTAGTTTTAAAAGATATAAAAGCCTTTAGAAACATGTTTGAGGGGGTCAAAACCAACCAAATAGTGTCAAATGGCTATGAAATCCAATGAAATAACTATATATTTATTTTTGAATCGTAGGTACAAAATCCATTTAAAATAATGTTATGGGTTGGGTTATATACCTTGAAATGCAATTTTTCTATTTTAAAACACTAAAACATGGGTGTAATAGTCAAAACCATATAAAACGACATCATATGAATATAAAATCATGGTAAAATCACATTTTAATTATTTTGGAAGTGTAATAGTAGAAGAAACATCTATATAATGTGTGGTGTTCTTGGAATGACTCAATAAGATGTTTTAAAAGACACCAAAGCCTTTAAAAACATGTGCCATGAGGAGGGGGTAAAAACAAAGGAAACTACATCAAATGGTCGTAAAATAATAGAAAATTTTTTATAGATTAATTTATGAAATGTATAATGAATTTCACATAAATTTGAGTTACTATTTTTCTAGGATTCCCATAAACGTGTTTTTAGTGTTTCAAAACACAAAAATGTATGTGTAATGCTGAAAACCATAAAAATCCTCAAATTAACAAGAAAATATGGGGAATCCACAGTTGAATTATTTGTGATGTGTCAGGTCTCAAACACATCTATATGACATGATGTGTGCTCTGAATGTCTCAATAAGTAGTTTTAAATGATACCAAAGCCTTTAAAATTATATATTAGTGGATCAAAACCAATTAAAATGTGTCATATGGATGTAAAATAATAGTACAACAACCATTGATTGATTTTTGAAATCTAGGAAACGATTCCATGTCAATCTAAATTACTTTTTCATGATATTCTTATAAATGTGTTTTAGTGTTTTAAACACTAAAAAATGAATGTAATTTTCAAAAACACAACTAGGATCTTAGTATTGGCATGAAATCTTATGAAAAACGCCATTAAATAATTTTTTATGTTTATGAGTAGAAAAACTGTTCTTCCAATGTGTGGTGTTCTAAAAATGACACAATAAGAATTTTGAAATTTTACTAATGGCTTATAAAACATATGTCAGGGGGTCAAACCATACAAAAAATGTTAGAAGGCTATGAAATCATATTAAAAAAACCATAGATTAATTTTTAAATTGTATGAAATGACTTCATGTCAATTCAAGTTACAATTTGGATGGGATTCTCGCAAACACATTTTTAGTGTTATAAAACACTTAAATTTGTGTATAACTATCAAAACCATATAAAACAACCTCATATTAAGATGAAATCATGGGAAAACGGCCATTTAAATGTTTTTTACATGTACGAGTATACAGCACACTAATTGAACATGTGGTTTTGTCAAAATGAACAAATAATCTCTTTTAAAAGTTAATAAATTATTTACAAACATGTGACAATGGGAAAAATCCAAGAAAAAAATAATAGGACCATTAAATATTATGAAAATGAATTTAGATTGGTTTTTGAATTATAAGAACCAACACCAAGTCAAAATGAGTAGCGATTTGGTCAAGATGCTCATAAACATGTTTTTACTGTTTAAAACTCTAAAACACGGTTGTAATAGTCATATCTAGAGAAAAAACCTCATAATGACATAAAATCAAGGTAAAACAACAATTGAATTATTTATGATGTGTATGGATAGAAAAAGCATCCATCTGATGTGCGGTGTGCTCATAATGAATAATTAAACATATTTAAACAATACCAAAGCCTTTAAAAACATGTTTGATGGGGCCAAAATGAAGGTAACGACATTCGATGACCTTGAAATCATTGGTAAATCACCATATATTTATTTTTTTGATGTAGTAACTAACTCTATATCAGTCTATGTTATGGTTGGGATGAGATTCCAATAAAAGTGTTTTTAGTGTTTTCAAAAACTAAAACATGAGTGTAATGATAAAAACCCTATAAAATTAGCTCATGTTGATGTAAAGTCATGATAAAACCACCAATGAGTTATTTTTGAGATGTAAGAGGATGCAATATTTCCATTAGATGAGATGTGTGCTCGAATAGACTCAATAAGTTGTTTTAAAAGATACTGATGCTTTTAATAACATGTGTGAGGGGGCTAATACTGAAGAAATGACATCAGATTATTGTGAAATCATTGGACAATGAATGTAGAATAATTTATCAAACATAAGAACCAAATCCATTTTAATCCAAGTTACCGTTTTCCTAGGATGTTTTTATATACATTTTCAGTGTTTTAATATACTAAAACATGTGTGAAATGGTCATAACCCTAGAAAATGACCTCAGATTAATGTGAAATCATGATACAAATGTCATTGAATTATTTATGAAATATCGAAAAAAAATTCATATAAAAGCCATTAAAATATTATTATTTAGCAATTTTAGGTACATCACAAGTCAGTTTAAAAGTTAATTAGATTTTTATATGTTTATCCCTTTTTAGTTCAAAATGATGAATAATATATTAAATTTGTATGTTTATGTTTTTAAAGTGTTAGTAATTATATATTTTATAATTTTTAAATTTATTATGTTTTATTAACAATATTACCACTATTTTGTGAAAAATTCTAAATATATTTTTTGTATGTTCTCTTGCATATTTATTTTCTAAAATGTTATGTTTGTATTGTAGGTGATAGATTCTAGTAATAGAAATGAGGTTTACCATTCTGATCTACATGGTTTTTCAAAAAGTAGTCATGATGGTTATTTGTTTCTATGGTATGGATAAATATTATCAACGATTATACTATAATTCATATTTATTATGTTCAGTCATGATTTCTATTTTCCCTTTGTTCCAATTGATGACATTATGTGGTCAGTTTTTGCTATGATTATCATGGATATGGAGGTATATGGATGTGGTGTAGGTCATGGGATTGATGTATTGGGCATGGGTTTCTGTTCATAGTATCACTAGGTTCTCATTATAGTTGTGAAATTCTATAACCTATTGATATGGTAAATAATATAAGGATGTTACAATGCAAATTGTGAATGCAGAATTGTTGAAAATATTATGGAAAGTATTCATTATGCATAACACTATATATATGATCTGGTATTTAAACATTAATTTTCATGTTTGGTCAAAGGAACCAACTTTGAAAACACTCCCACATTCATTAGATACAACTTATTATTGTTTAAATTGTTACTTATCACATGATAAGATCATGATTATGCTGACTTATGTATTTAGTCATTGGGCCTATTATATTTTCCTACATAGTTACTCTGTTATCTATGAATTCAGGTCCTTTAGTGAATCATCCCATGATTTGATACCATAGAGTTTAAGCTTTTTATCCTATGTTATAATTTTTGCATCTTGGATAGTTCCAAAGTAAAATCCCATGAATTAGAATAAATCATTAAATATCTTATACTTCTTAGTAATATTAGAAGCCAAAACATACTTGATATTTGTATATATGGATACCACTATCTTGAATAATCTTCTCTTTCTCATTACATTAGAATATCTATGATATTAGATCATTTTTTTGACAGCCCATATGTCACTTTTTTGGTTTTTTGTACTATTTTATGATGTTGAGTTTTAATTAGACATTCCAAGGGGTTTTTCCTCAAAACTATAAAATTATTATAGGTTAACTTCTATACAACGTTAAAGTGAATGATTAGAGGGAAACTATGCAGCCTCCATTCATGAGAATACACATCAATTAATTTTGAACTTTTCATGACTTCTCAGTATGGATATACAAGATTATGCCTAAAATGTGTGATCCATAATGAGAAATCGTGCACGTTTCCTCGTGTGTCTGAAGTGTGTTGTATGGCTTGCTTATAGTTTGGTAA
The DNA here is from genome assembly GCA_963277665.1 of Viscum album. Taxonomy (NCBI): domain Eukaryota; kingdom Viridiplantae; phylum Streptophyta; class Magnoliopsida; order Santalales; family Viscaceae; genus Viscum; species Viscum album. The sequence continues at coordinate 420,521,180 of OY728128.1, forward strand.
ATTGTACAAAATAATGAAAAGTGTATTTATTTTTTGTTAGTGGTAAATGTCATGGTTAGAGAATTTCGTTCCAACTTTTGGTACCCGAGTTGGACCATGCGAGGAGTGTCTATCCTTGGTAGTGTCCAAAAAATAGTTAGCACGTAGTTTGGAAATCTGTGAAGGAAAAATGTTCTACATGACTCATTGTTTAATTTTTTGTAATTTTCTATTTTCCCTCTTGTAATTAATAGTTGATTCACCCTTCTTATCCCCCATTCTTGTCATCCAACTATTTAGAGCCCTTTTAGGAGCTCCAACCTACTCTGCCTTTGATCTTTTCCTTGTATTTGCTAATTTCTATGAGATTTTATAGTATTTATTCCTCACATTATCTCTTCTTCCCTTCCACATCCACACTATAGTTTATTTGGATTCCTCTATTAATTCTAAACATATCATGGATTTTTTAATTGTTTTGAACGGATATAATGTTTTGTTTTTTAGTGTCTTGGGTTTACAGACTCTATTCATATCCATGTGGGTGTGCTCTTTGTTTAAGGTGACATGTTTTTGCTTGGTTTTCACTTCTTCCTAGTAGGTGTTTCCATGGAATTGTTTCATTTTATAAGTAATTGTGTTCTTGTTATTTATAAATGTATTTTTATTGAATGTATGATTAGATTTAATACCCTTATGATGTTTTAAAAACCTTTTTTTTGTTTTGAGCTTGGCATAATAGGTTTCTCTTTTAAATTAAATTTTCCCATGTTCGAGGGCCGATGCTTCCTCTGTGCCGGCTGGGGGCGAGTGCGACAGTTCGATGAGGTCTCCGAGGGAGATTGCGAAGGCGGCGACTGGATCTGTTCGGATTTGCGGCGGAGCTTTGCGTCCGTCGTCGTGGATTTCTTTTCTCTTCGTGTTTCTTTTCCCTTTTTGATTTGTCTAGTGTATGGTTGAATCCTGCTTTGGCGTATGGTGATTCTGGTTATGATTTTCGGTTCGATCTGATTCGGACGACGGTGTGGACACAGCGTCACTGGGTGGTGGTGCCTTGCCCGCGGTGATGACTACGTTGGTGTGTGGTAAACGTTTTGTGGTTCCAGTTTTAGGGGTTTTATTTTGAATTTGGTTTCGAATTTTCTGGTTCCTGGTTTGTTTGGTGACTCTTCCTGATGACGGCGATGATTTCATTCATTTGCATCACTTGTCGAGGTGGTGGTATGAATTTGTTCGCTTTGTGGTGGTTCCGAGTTCATTGGTGTGTTTACATTTTTGTGTAATTTTCTGTTCGGTGATGGTGGTTCCGGCGTCGGTGGTTCCGGCGTGGTGGTCGATGGATGATACCGCTGGGGGAAGGTGATAGTCAGGGTGCACGGCTCTAGGTGGTGTGCAGGCTGAGGCATTGACATTTTCCTAATACCTATGAGATGGTTGTTTCTTCTACTGTGTGGGAATGTAAGTTATTGTACCATGGTTCCATTTTTTATATATGGTTATTCATTTTTGGGTGTTACGGGTGAGGGTAAGACATGGTTATTTCTTTTGTGTTAGACATGACATTCATTTTCTTATGCCTCACTTCCTTTCTGGTAAGGGAAACATGGGTAATAAGTGGTTTATCTAGTCTATTATTCTAGTTGCTTCACAAACCACTAGTTTCCCTTTTTTATTCTAGTTACAAGGGCTAGGACAGATTTTTTATCACAATTATGATCATGTGTTCTAGTTAGAAGAATTCTGGTTTGAACAATAGTACATGTTGGTTTCTAGTTGGTGATTTGTTATACTGATATATGGTTAGGTAATTCATATTATAATAATCCAAATGGTAGATCCCATGTAATACTCAATTACTTAGTCAGTTACTAATTGAGGGAATTTTGATCTAGTGTTTATTTGTATAATTTTCCCTACAATCATTATATGTAAACTATTATAATTGATATATTCCTTGTTCCATGGATGGTTCCTATTTTATTATTCGTTACCCATTTTTAGTGTTTGGTCATTCAATTTGGCAAAATGAAATTTGAAGGACGTTTGGAAAACCTATTTTGAAATTAATGACTCTTGTTTGGTTCATAAAAAAGATTTCAAAGTGGTTATTTTGTTTTTGAGTTGAAATTAACAGATTTAATTGTTTTAATTAACCATTTTCATTTAAATAAATAAAATTATACATTTTATTTATAAATATGAATGATTTTGTGGATTTCAAATTCCATAGGATAGTGGGAAAATTTTCAATGAAGTGTATTCAGTTTTGGAAAACTGTGAGAATTTTTTTTTAAGATAAATATGGAATTGTTTTTATTTCCATAAAAATTATATATGAAAAATTTACATTCTATTTTATTTTCAAACTAGAATTTTTTAATTTTATTATTATAAATATTTCATAGATTCATTGGGTTTTGGTCACCTAGGGATAATTTTAGCTTACACATAAACATTTCATGTTCTAGGGTCCTAGTTTGATTCGTTATTCATTATTTGATTCCAATGTGGGGTGAGTTGGGTGGTAGTTATCATATGGTTGTTTCATAGATATTTTATTAGGATTGTCTTTAGTTGGTTTATTGTTTTTTATTTTTGTCCCATTTTTTATCAATTATTCATTGTTGTATCCTCCAGTTTATGGATAGTGTTTTTATTTAATTTTATGAAAATTGGTTGGATAAGTTCTTCTTATTATGAACTATTTGGAATGCTTACTTATTTTTTATATTTATTTATTCTATACTATTTTATATCTAGTTTGGGAGAAATAATTTCCATAGGGACTACCATGATTCCTAGGAGCTAGTTTCCATTCCATGGGGATGAGGAATTCCCTTTCAAGCTTTGTGGCGGGCTGAAATGGGTGTCAAGTTGGATGGCAGATCATTTTGGGTTGTTACAAAATGGTATCTGAGATAGTTTTGGGTTTCCATTATAATTTTCTTAATATTATTGAGTTTCCCTAGTTATTTTGTGATTTCATGATAAATAAGTGACTAAATTTGTCAAATCATTAGAGGTAAGGGTGTGGATAGTCTACCTTGGTCTTTCTCATCCTGAGCCTCAATATTCCATGAGATGTTTCTTCTTAGAATTAATTATTAGAGTTTACTTTTATTTGTGATGATGGATTTAAATTATAATTGATTTTTTATCCCCATTGAGTATGTAATTTATATTGGTGGTCATTACATAGTTTTTGGATTGAAATGGAGGGTCATCTGAGCTGCACGGTTAGCATGAAAGACTTGGGAAAATATTTGATGCCCATGCAGTTAGGTATACCTCTTTTATAGAGTTTGTTAAATTTTTGGATATCAGTTTCCCAATTTGTGTGACCATACTGTGAAAATTTTGTTTTATTCCCATGTTTATTATTTTTTACTCCTAATTATTTTGGATTTCTCATAATGTTGTTTTTTACTTGTAGGAGGTGGATGGAGGATTGTATTGTTTCTATTTTTTGATGTGATTTCTATGAAACCTATTTAAAGGGTTTTGTGGTGCCTTTAGTGAGAATGGTTTTAAAACCTCATTTTGGAAAATGAAGGGTTTTTGTGAAATATTTATTTTCAAAAAGATGCTTTGTAAATAAATGGTATCAGTGAATACCCTTAGTCTTATGAAATTTTTAGTAAATCAGTTTTTTCTTTTGGATATTTGAAAATATGATGTTTCAAACTTGATTACTCTGGTATTGCTGAAATAAAATAATTTCAAAAAGGTGTTTTAAATGGTTTTTGTGATCAAAAATAGATTTTTTAAACAAATTTTGAATGTTTTTTGAAAAATGGAAATGAATTTTGATGATCATTCTCCAAAGCTCATCATCAATAATTTAGATTAATATCATTTATTTTAATATTTAATTTTCTAAATTCAAGGTTAAGCTATACTTCCATCAGATTTGACATCATTTTAAAAGGTTTTCAATGAGACCACTCTAATTGAAGTTGATCAGAATATGAATCCAGTGGTGGGTGATACCCTAGTTCTATCCAATGGGTGTAAGGATAAACTATAAATTAAAGAGAAAAAGTAGGACGATCAAGATATAAAAGTAAGGGTTCCTTATCAGAAGAATTGGTGATCCCTCATGTTCATCAAATGTGGTAATCCAGGGAATAATAATACCTATTATCAAATGTATCATATGGTTTTCCTCTATCATGGTCATTTGGGACATATTTAAAATTAATGTAAGATGGGTTCTTGGAAGTGGTATCATGTTTAACCCTTTGAGGATGGCTTTTTTGTACTGAGACTGTTGCATTGATATTGTGATCATGGTTTTCAATATTTTGATATTGATGTTAGAATATTATGGATGGTTCTTATTTTGATATGTTTTTTATTCATGGTCTTGATTGGTTTTTATTGAATTATGTGTTCCATTTGTGGAATGTTCCCACCTTCCTCAATTATGGATGTCATTGTTAGTTATTCTCTGGTTTGCGTTGATTTTTTTTGGGTTGGTTGTGGGTTATATTTCAATGAGTCTTTTTATTTGGGTGAACCAATATTATGTTTAGTGGTTTTTTACCATTATTTGGTTGGGCCTTTGAGGTTATCATAGTTTGTATATGAGAAAGGTCTTGAGAACATGATTAGGTAACTATATATATTATTATACCAGTTGAGTTGGTATACTAAATGGTTTTTGGCCTATGAAATTTTGTTATGCCCCTTGTGATTGTGATCTAGTTCCTGGCCCCAGGTTATCTATGTGTATCGTGACCCAATATGAGATCGTATGTCATTCTTTTGAGGCAATTTGTTATTTCTTTTTCATCAATGGGTTTTTAGTGATTTCAGTTTCAGATTGAGGTTCTCCCATGGTTTCGTGGTTGTTTTAGGATGAATTTTCTGTTATATATTCCTTAGTTCCACCATGTTAGTGATATTATAAATGTTGGGGATACCTTGTTTGGTCTCCAATGCTTCATTGGAATTCATGTTTGAATTTATTTTTTATGTTTTTCGTATAGATGTTGGGTAACCTTGTGGTTGGTCAGTTAGCTAATTATTGAAGATATTGGTTGTTGGTTTTGATTTTAACTATATTGAGTGGTTCTTTTGGTTAGTTATTCTTGGGGTATTCTGTTTTCTCTTTCCTTTATTCTCAAATGTAGAATTTTAGGGATAAAATATTGCATGGTGGTGATTTTTTGACACCCCTAGTGTCACTGCATTGTTTATTTGGTATTAGTTTATGAATATGGGGTTCAGTTTGATTTTCCAAGCAGTTTTGGATCAAAATATGGAAGTCATCATAGTTTTCCTTCTATATACAGTTAAATTACATGGTTATATATAAATAGTGTGGACTCCATTCATGAGGATCCTCAATATTTCATTTTTAACAACACATGGATTGTCATCATGGGTTTTTCATGGTTAAGTACATTTCATGTAATCCCCTAGGAGAAACTATGTGGGTTCCTTGATGTGTTTGGGGTGTGACACATAACTTACACGTTGTTTGGTAAATTCTGAGGCAAGCATGTAGTGTTGGTATTGTTTTTTTACTTTGTCTAATGGTACGTATGGGGAACTATTTCTATAACAATGTAGTGCCCAAGGTGAACTATACAAGGGGTTTCTGGCCGAGGCAGTGGCCATCACATGGGTTGAACATTGTTTTGTCTAATGGTATGTATGGGGAACTATTTCCATTCAAGTCGAATGACTCTTGGGATCATGTGGAGGAGCTCCAACCACCTCCACCATTGTTCATTCCCTTCACATTGAAGATTTATAAGTGATTTTGATGCATTTATTCCTATCTTTCCTTGTTCTTCATTTCCCTCTCTATCCTCTCTTGGATCTTGTTTCTTTAAGGACCCCTTTAAATATTTTGGATAATTTTAGTGTTCTATGTGAATATAATGTTGGTTTTTTATTATGGCGTCTGTAGATTCCATTTCTACCCTCATGGGTGTTCTCATCATTGAAGGTGATGCGTTTTGACATGGTTTTCACTTATTAGAGTAGGCATCACTACGAAACTATTTCATTTTGGGATTCAAATTGTGATAGATTATTCTAAATTCCTTTGTTTTAAATTATGATTCTATGTGATACCCTTATGATTTTTGAAAAACTATTTAATTTTTTTTTCATTTTATTATAAATGGGTTCTCTTTGAAATTACAATTTTTTCATGTTTGAAACAGAATATTTAGATGTGCTAAGATTTTTTGGAATGATGGAGGGTGTTTTTTAAATTTATTTAATGATTTGTTTCATATGGTGATCCATTTAATGTTTTCCATGTGCTAAAAATACATTTTAATGCCATTTTTGACTTAAAGTATAAGGCCTCGGCCTTAAACCTTACTTAATCATGAATTAAATGAATAATTCACATAGAGGATCGTTTTAGGTTTAGAGTTTTAGAGAATTAGGTCATAACTATTACATCTCAAAATATTAAATAGTAGACACTTCTACTAAGTTTCCATAAAATTAAAAAAAAACACTTAAAATGAAACATGTCTAGTTCCATGTTTTAGATAACATGTCTTTCCTTGAACCAATCCTTGATCCTATTCATCTTTAAGTCCTGTGGAAAACATTTCAAGAACTTGGGATGATCATAAAAAGCCCAGTAAAGGATACAAAAAGAAGGAAAACTGTTAGTTTTTTCAAAACAATAGGTAAACCATTAATACTTTACCAAATTAATACTTTTCACATTTATGAAGTAGTAAAAACTATTCATGGAATAAAAGACCATTACTTACCCTTTTGTAACCAAAAGATTACCATAAAACCCATATAAAGAACACATAACATTTAAAGGTAACTTGGGACATAAACATACTTAAATAGAATAACCATACGGTCGACTTCCACACATACTCAATGGAATAGCCATACGGCCAACTTCCATACCCAATGCATTGGAGGTTATAACGTAACCACCCGTCCTGGTATTCACGTCACCACCCATCATATGGTTTATCATGTAACCACCCGTAAAATGTCTATGTACCATCATTACACATAAAATATTGAAAATATAAACATTTTAATAACAACATTTCATTTTCAATCACAATATGTAATTCCAAGATATTGAATTAATCAATCCATTTTCAAAAACCATTTAAAAGAGATTTTTGAATCAAAGTGTCCCATACCACTTTGAAGATTTTAATGGAATTATAATTTTAAAACATTAATTTCCATATAAATAAATACGGAAAACCATTTTTAAAACAAGGACATTAAAGATAAATATTTATAATAATGAATATTTAAAATATTTAAAATGATATTTTTGTTAAAGAGTTTTTAACAAAATGAGAGACACTTGATTACAAATAATTGTGGAATAACATTTAATCCGAGCTTTATAATATCATGATAATAAATGGATTCATGATATAATATGTCAAAGGACAGTATACACACCATATAAGAGTGAATTGGTGCATAACAACAATGAAGTCTCAATGGAAATGTAACTTGAGATGAAATCCATTATAAAGATTGTATCCTTAAATTAAGGATAAATATTTCACATAATTATGTGTCAGAAATATAAATACACCCAATATAAGTGTATATTAAGTGTGAAAAAATCATAGTTCATTCACACATAATCATGTAAAAACAAAACCAATGACATAGGTATTTAACTCAATGAAATGAGATTGGGTTATTATTTCCCATACAAGTTCGTAAAAATTTATCAATGAGATGATTATGTGTAGAAATAGTATATCTACACAAAGTTATGTGTAAATTACAACATAGATATTTCACACATAATCTTTTCATAATAAAATCAAGACTTAGAGGTTTAACCCAAAGAATTGAAAGTGGGTTAAGAAGTTCCCTTATAGAAATCCGATAGCCTAACGGCGTCACTTTAAAATTCAGAAAATGAGTTGATGATAGAGAAAATGGTATCTAATCACTTGGACATAAAATTTACATAAAAAAGGATATAGAAGAACATATCCTAACATAATATTATGTGAATTAAAAGACATAACAAAATAAGCCTTTTAAAAAGATGAGGGTGAAAGGTCCTCTTACCGTGTTGGGTAACTTTCGAAACGTACAACCCATGGAAGAAGGTTCATACAATTAAGATGTATATACCTATAAATGAAATTATATTACACAAAGTGTATAATAATGGGCATTACATACCCCACTCAAAGTAAATAGTGTAAAAATAGCATAAATGTCACGGGAATAAAAGTGAGATGAAAAATCCCTTACGAAAACTCGGCAGCCAAACGGCGCCACATAAAACTTCCAAAAATGGATTTATGAGATCAAATAGGGTCTCTCATAATATTAACATAAAAATTACAGTATGATTAATATAAAATAACATCCCCAAACATATGAATGATGAGCTTAAAATAAATGGCATAAAAGAGAGTACTTAAAAAGAAAGAGAGAGGTTGGATCCCTTACCTCGTGTCCGACATGACTCGATCGTTCCTTAATCTCCTGAATAATAAAATTTGGTCACTTTATAATTTCTTAAGGACCTCTTTTAAATATTATTATTCAGTTCATATCACATATTATAATTTTATAATAATTGGTCAATAAAGTGAGTTCATATCAGACGTTTTTGTCGATGTTCGGTACATGAGTGAAAATTGAACTTGTTGGAAAAGAATTTTCCATGTAGTTATAGGTACATCATATCCAGAATAGTATTGATGTTATAAATATCATATATATCCAGTATATATTCATTTTATACTATTCCATAGCATTTGGAAAAAAAATTAAAAGCACCGTTCATGGAGACGGTAGGCCGTACGTACGCATGAACACTACTTTCATTTTTTGTCATATTAATATAATTAAAACAAAATGAGATATATATATATATATATTATAATTATAGAATGATATATATCATTTAGATGTAATATATTACATATATATCCATTATATATATGTACTTATAATAGTACATAACATTTTGAGATAAGAAATGAAATGTACCGTTCATGGAGATGGTAAGTCGTACGTACGCATTAACACTACTTTCATATCTTTTTTTTGTATTAAATGGAATGAAATAATAATGATATTAGGTATATTATAATTAAATTTGGATATCATATGTAATACCATTAATTCCATCCTTTATATGTCCCACATATGGCATTAACGAATCAAATCACTTTGAGGGGGAGGTAGTCCGCACTTCCTAAAATGAAGATATCGCGTTTACCCATAATGGAAACTATAAAGGTATTCCATAAATGGAAAATACATAAGCTTAAGGAAAACATAAACATATTATATATCATATATAAATATAGTTACATCTTAATGGCCACCTTTGAAGGTGTTAAAAGAATATTGAATAACCATCGTTTCATGAGGCAGTAACTCACCATCCACAGAAACAGTATATTCTTTAACAATTAGACAAAGGTGTGTGAAATTGTAGATTGAATCCTTCTTATAACAACATCCTAGTATATTTAAGATACTGTTGTTTTTACAAAAAAGTAATAAAAAGAGTTTAGGGGTTTGGAGAAGCAAAATAATACAAAAGAACACAAGGGAAGACATTACCATTAAATTGGGTAACTCTCTTTGATTTGAGCTCAAAGGCTTCCTTGGTAAGGATTATGCCCAAAGTGAGGCTTCAATGATGAATAGAGGGATGTGGATAGATTAAATGGGAAGGGGTTGGCCGATCCAAAGGCTTGAGAGGTGTGTGTAAGGTGGTAGATGTGGGGGCCTTTTATAAGAGGAGAGGAGGGGCACACTTGGAATGTTATAAAATATTACTTTATTATAAAATGTTTTTTGGATTTAAAAGGTCCCAAAATGATATATTTCGAGGATAAGGTGATAAGGTTTCTAAATCCACCCATCCAATAGGTTTGTGACAAGTTTAAGACTTATATTTCACCCGATGTTCTCATTTTATTTAAATCTTTCATTTATGAGGTAATCACTACATCATCACGGTGTCATAAATAAATAAATTTATTTAATTTCTAAAAATTATAAAACAAATATCATGATATAGGAAATATTTTTATCTTTCTAATGAATATTTATAGTAAAATATATGACTTGTAGAACCCCATTTAAAAAAAATAGTAGAACAACTCATGTTTGTGACATTTTTATTTTAACTTTAAATAAAACGTTATTTATGTCATTTTCCTACCAAAGTGGTTCCATGGGGTCCCCAAGTTGACCCATGGATTTCCATGGTCGGCCATGACACATACAATGTGGGTAGGACATGTGTCTAGTTCATTTCATATTATTAAAACATTATTTTTACCTTAAATTATACTAATTACCTTTAATCGCGATTAATAAAACATAAAAGTTAGGATTCACCAAAAATTATTTTAATCTCATTGAACAACATTTTACTTCATAATTAAAAAAATGTATGTCAGATTTTTGAAAATCAAATCACAGAATTGGCAAAGTTTTATTTAAATGAAAAATCAGTTTCTTTAACTACCACATAGTGGTTTCACTATTCATCTAAAATTGAAGTTTTTCAGAAAAATACCAAACATTCCCCCTAATCTATATTTAATATTCCAAATTCAAAAATGATGTCTATTTTACAAAATTCAAAAAATATAAGTTACATTAATTAATTTAATAATTAATTCCCACTGTCAGAGCAAATAGCGTGTTTTTATGAAACAATAAGTATCAAAAGATTGACACTTGTTTAAGTCCAATTTCAAGATGAAATTAATTCCAACGACCACTAATATATTAAATGGTAAAAATATATTCTAATTTCACTTTTAAACCAATTCATAAGATGATCTAATCATATAAATAAATTAGATTAAAAAGAGTTTTTGAATTAAAATACAACATTTTTCACTATTCATTAAAAAATGAGCTTTATCGGAAAAATACCAAAACATTTACACAAAATTTTCTTTTTATGTCCCGATTCTAAAGAAGAATTATATTTTGTCAAATATACCACATAAAAGTTTCAAAAAGTGGATTTAAAAGAGATTCTTCATCAAAAGGCGGTTAATCGACCTTTTAAAGAATATTAGAATGTTTAAGCTTAAAATTGGATTCATTCACATTTTTAATCCTCCAACATTTATTGTAAAAAGTAAAAATATTTGAAAAACATATATAATCATTTTTTAGTTAGTTCTGTTCATTCCCGCCATTAAATGGCTAGGCGTTAACTACAATTTAAAATAATATTATTTTATTATTAGAGTGCAACGTAAGATTCCCAAGAAACTCGTTGTTGCGTATTGGGTACGCCATCGAGAATAGCATCTCCTTTAAAGTTATATTAATATTTTATTCACAAATATGAATAAATGTGAAAATTTAATATTCTTTATTTACCTGGGGTGTTTCATAAAGTGTGGTGTTGACCTCAAAGTGATTTATAAAGGGGTTCTTTAATAGACTTCAATTTGTTATTTGAAATGTATGTGTGTTTTAACCCTTTTAAAAAATACCTTAATTGACCTTTTTAAATATATTTAATCAAAATTGAGGTCTTCAAACAACATTTGTATTTCAAAGAAGAAGACCCATGTGGGAGGGTGTCTTTGAAATTTTTTTAAATGGGGTGTTATTTTTATCATTTTACAATGAGTGTTTAGAATTTAATTTTATGAAATGGAATATGAATTGGAATACAAATCCATGATTTGGTGTAAAATTACTCAATGGAACATTGGTTTTAAAATTGTTATTGTGAATGTAACCTTTTGATTTCCCCTTGATTTGATTACCCATTGTGTGGGTTATTTATCACTATTAGATGCTTGTAATTTCCCTTGTGTGGGTTATCGATTTCTTTTAGATTCTTATTTCTAACCTTGTGTGGGAATTTATTTTATTATTCCATGGGGGAATACATTATATGGTGATATTCATTGTTATGTATTTATGATCATGGTTATATATGGTTATGCCTTATGTCGTAGACTTGGATTCCATATTCCAATTCCTTACATCCTTTTTTGCCATGGGAACCCTGGTAATAAGTTGGAGATGTATCTAGTATGTATGTTGGTTCACATGCCACTATTGGGCCTCAATTCATGTTATTTATAAGGGATAGGAGGTATTTTTCATTACAAAAACTCTTGTGTGGGACAATTAGATGGAATTATTTTGATATTTAGTGTGAATCAGTAGCTAGTTTATGAGTTGGTATAATGTTTTATGTCTAGTTTAATTTAATGTTAGGAATCTATAATATGTATACCATGATACATTCAATTTCAATATTGTTTATTATTTTATGGTAGTTTTATATTGTTCTCATTTGTATAATTTTCCACATATTCATTGATATGGAACATATTCTTGTTTATATAGGATATATGTCTTCTACCATGAATGGTAATAGTATTTTTTTGATTGACCCATGTTTTTGTTGGGTCATTTCCATTGGATAATGAGTTTTAAAATATGTTCAAGAATTTTTTTGAAATTTATGACTATTGTTTAGTTCTTAATGTGGATTTCAAAATGAATGTTTTGGTTTTTTGATGGAAATAACTTGTTATATGTTTTAAAGTGACGGTATTTATTAAAAAATGAGTTTTTTAGAAACATGAATGGATGTGGGGATTTAAAATAACTTAGTATTCTAGGAGTGTTTTCAAACCAATGAAAATATTTTTGGAAAATAATGAGAAATGTTTTAAAAGAGAGTTATGAAAAAAAATTCTATAAAAGTTATATGTGAAAAGGTAAAATTTATAGTTTACATTAAAACTACAATTTATGAATTTACTTATGAAACATATTTTATATATTCATTTAGTTTTCGTAACCAATAGATAATTTTACCTCATGTCTATATATTTTAGGTTATAGGTTCCCAGTTGGATCCATTCGTTATTCTTTGATGATGACAAAGGGTGGGTTAGGTGGTGGTGAGAACTCAATGGTAGCATAGAGATGGTATCATGTATAGCTTGACAATTTTTATAGTTGTTTTATTTTTTTAGTTTTGTATCTTTTCTGATATATTTTATCCTCTTGTTTGTGGACAGTGTTTGTGATTAATTGTGTGAAAATGGGTTGCTTTAGTTTAGTTGGTTATGGCCTGTTTGGCATGCTTCTGTATTTTGGATCATTATTTATTACACTATCATTTATCACCAATTTGGAAAAAAATATTCATAAAGGTATTCTTATGATTCCTAGACACTAGTTTATAGCTAGTTTGGGATAGGAATTACCTTCATGCCTGGGGTGGGCCAGGGTGAATTTCAGGACGGATGGAAGCCCAGTTTGGTTTGTTAAAAAATGTTATCAAAGCTGATAATTGGTTTTCTTTAGTAGGATCTCAAGCTTATTGAGTTTCCTTTGTAATTTTGGGGATTTCCTGGTAGATAGGAGACTACAATTTTTTATTCTTGAGAGGTAAGGGTAGGGAGAGTCTAGATAGCTCTTAATCATCATGAGCCTTATGATACCATGGGATGTTTTTGTTTTGAATTGAAAATTTGAATTTTTCTTAGTTATTTCAATGGATATTTATCCAAATTGATTTTTTATCTTATTTGTGTATGTAAGTGATAACTATGGTTTTTCATTGGTCTTGGGATGTAAATATAAGAGCACGTGAGTTTCATTGTTAATAATAAATTATTGGGAAACCATGTGGTGCCTATGTGGTTAGTTATACCTCTTTTAAAGAGTTTGTTTAATTGTTGGATGTTGGTTTACCAATCCATGAGTTCAAATTTACAGATCATATTTTCTTCCCTGATTGAGTTTTTTAGACTCCTTATGAATCCTGATATCAACTAAAGTTATTTTCACTAGTTAGTTTTGAATCAAGTAGTGTTTTAATACCCTTTTTGGATGTGAATTTTGTGAACCCTGTTTGAAGGGTTGTGTTGTTCCTTGATTTCTCTTGGTTTTAAGACTATATTTTCAAAAATAAATGGGTTTTTTAATTTTTTTATTATCAAAATTTGGTTTTATGAATAAATGGGATGATTTAATTCCATTAGTTTTATGAAATTTTATATAATGTGCTTATTTTTTATGGTATTTGAAATATGATATATATCAAAATTTCTTCCTTGGGTATTCCTGAAAGAAATTTATTAAAAATAGAGGATTTTAAAGTATATCTAGATCAAAATAGTTTTTTTTGAAACAAATATATAATGTGTTTTTAAAAATGGAAATAAACTTTAATGATACTTAATTTGAACCATGGTTTTTTTAAAAATTAGTATTCTGAAAGGAATTTTGTGTAACAATATTTTTTGGTGAAATGTGTGTGTGTTCCACCAAGTCTCTTTTGTGTTGAAATTTTTTCCACTTGGATTTTGAGAGACACCATTCATGAAAAAGATTTTATTATTCATTTTTAAAAATGGTTTTTTCAAAAGAAAATTTCTTTAGGTGTTAATACTTGTGCCGCATTTTAGGGTTTGTTGTTTCCCCTTAATTACTATGGTATAGTAATATTTTTCGGTTTTTTATTGAGGAATGAATTGATATCATTAATGTTCTAATTATTTTTATCTCAAAAAATATATGAAATGATTCTCCAATTCTTATGTCTACCCAGAATCATAGTTGATTTTTGGATATAGAACCTTACTTGATCCCAAACCCCATCTTGGACTTCATGAATCGGTATTTTCCTTTTTAAGTAGTAATTAAGGGTTAGTTGAAGTAGTGTGGTTATTGGAAGAGATTGATTTGATCATAAATTTTATCTTAATTCCTAATGATTCAAGGTTGATATACATCAATTTATTTATTTTTTAGTTTCAATTAAGTTTGGATGGAGTTGTTGGTACCTCCTTAGATTCCTGATGGTATTTAAAGGGGGATTTTTAGAGGGGAATTCATCGAGAGGTTCTTTCAAAATATTTCTAAAGGGGAGAAATATTTTTATCTATTGGGTATTCTTTATGGTTACCGACAAGTGAGGGAGGACTTTGATCACTTTTTGAATTTGGTACCATTATCTCCAAATCTAGTCCTTTGTTATTCTAATAATTCTCATTTGGTTTATATGTTCTCTTCAAATAGATCTTGGTTCAACGGATCTCCCCCCACTATGCGCTCTCCCAATGATTCCCTAGGCATTGATGGATGACAACTCATCTCCCCCTCTTCTATAGTGGGGGTAGGTTCCATCCATCTATCCAGCTCATTGGAACACCTTCATTCATTTCTCCATTTTTTGAATTCAGGTTTTCTTCCAACTTTTTAAGAGATCTCAGTTTTCCCAAAAGTCCTTGATCTCTATGAAGTTGAGCCTCAGCATTCAATCTAGATGTCTAAGTCCAAAATAGATTTAAATCTCTTCATCCTGACCTTAGTGGATCAATTTAGTCATCACCAACCTTCATTATATGTGTTTGAATGGTTTTTTTGGATCATATGGTTTATAAGAGCGAGTAGTGGTGGGGCTTCTAAACAAGAGGCATATTGTGACCATATTTGTGTCGATGGATGATGTGATTATTTCTTGATCCAAATATCCTCACAAATGAAATGAATTTTCTTCAACATTCTATTATGGATATTATATTTTAACATGAAGCGAGAGGTTCTGATGACATTGATTTGGGTATGCTTCCCTAAGCTCCCAATTCCCATTCAAAACCCTTCCATCTTAAGATTACTCAAAAATATATATGGTCATTTTTTGTGCCCATATAGTTGAATAGATGTGGTGATAGATCTAGTTTCCCCATGAATTTATAAGTACGTTGATTTCTAAAAGTATTTGGTGGACTAGTTTTGGATAATAGTTGAAGAGGAATTCTAGTAGAAACAAACTATTGTCTTTCAATCGTAGACAGATCACTGTGCATTCGATGGTTAGCTAGGTCTTCTCACTTCAATATACCATAGTAGACATAGAAATAAATAGGTGTAGGACCTAAAAGAAATGGATTTTTCAATTTGTAATGGAGTTTAAGTTATATAGTTGAGGCATGTAACATCCTTGTTTTGGGTGCCGCCAAACGGTTCCTTGTACCCAGTTGGTCACATGGCCTCAAGCGCATTTTCCTGAACACCACATGTTGCCGACTTGCAGTGAGGTCCTTGTGTGTGATAGTGTGGAAACAATGACATCATAGTTAGAGTATCCACAGTGGAATAACAAAAAATAAACATTAGTGGAAGCAATAATACCATACAACAAGTAAACAGCGGAAGACTAATCGTATGTAAACAACAGAAACACATATATAAATGATGAATGTAACATATGTCTAGGAAAGAATCCAAAAAAGTCAAAATGATGGGAATAAATTACTAAACCAAAGTAGAAAAGGAAAGAAAATAAACTACAGAAGTATCACAAGCCTCAACTTGGTCCCATGCTCTCCAACTGCACAGTAAACAAGTTCTTGAGGAAGAAGGTCTCTTTACCTTATCTACACCAACAATCGTATAATCTGTTTGGGTCCAAAGGATGAACCAAAAAGGGTGTGAGACGAATCTCAGTAGGCTACCACCAAAATATCTGTTCTTAACTTCCAATGAGTATATATAGCAGTTAATAATGGAAATTCATCAAAGAAACTAGGAGTACACAAAGGTAACCAAATCCTATAGTTTCCATTTACAATCATTAGCATTTAATGTTCATAATTTAATCAAGAATCAAAAAATAGGTATCTCAAAAGACTAACAAACCCGACCGAATCCAATCTTGTAATTTCTCTTGGGAGACATGTCACAAACATTTAATATATATATTTACCCTATGTGAAGCTCACACAGTCTAAACCCTCTAGCGAATTAATGCAATAAAAAGGAAAAGACGCTCTGAGGAACCACTCACGGTCAATTCCCCCTATGGTCTTTCCTAAAAACTATAGACTCTATGGGGAAGCACTCAACGTCAATTCCCCCTGATTTCTTATAATTTATACTATAGAAACTATGAGGGATCACTCATCGTCAGTCCCCCATGTGGTCTTGTAGTGTGAAATATAGCAGACCCTTTGAAGAAGCACTCAACATCAATTCCCCCTTTGGTCTAACTACACTAGGTTCTCACAATCCTTTTCAATTCAATTGTGCATATATGATATCATGAAACCCAAATTAATCTCAACCACTACATGGATAAACAATTCCAATTCATTTCCCAAGCATTTAACATGTAGAAAAAGGCAATTTGTTCCATCCTATCAATCAAGGAAATGAAACAAGGTATGCCTCATAGGTAACTTGGACCAAACAGCCCTAATCATTCAAAGAAGAAAAATCACCCAAGGGGTGCTCAATAGACATGAAAGTACACATCATATCACATCAATTAACCCTTAATCCAAAAATCAATCTATGACAGATAAAACGGGGTTCAATTTACTTAACACAAAATACCTCAAACATGGGTAATCTGCACTTTGGCATATAAAACTCAAAGACAAACAACGAAAGGCAACAAAAACCCTACAACGAAGATGAACGATCGATATACTCTGATGTCATCCCATGAATAATCCTAGAATGATTTAGATCTATGAGAAAATTAAAAATGATCAACCTCAAATATCTCAAAAGAGGGAATAAATATGAAGGAGAGGCTCTAGAAGAAGGAAGAACTAACTGAGGCGATTCCAATGAACCCGAATGATTTTGATTTCGAGAAAAAATGAGGTATCAGTAGCTCGGAGAAGAATCATCACTCTTGGTCACTCATATAAGAAACGAGGCTGGAAGATGACATTTCTAGGGATTAAACTCGACCCCGATCCACTTAATCAATTGAAAATAAAAAATAAATGGCATGTTATTTAATGATACACTGTGTGTATAGGCCTTTACCTATTCCCACCTTAAGCATCCCTACCACATCATCACACAACCATGTATCGACTATTACACACCCAAGACGTGGCTGTATGTGGTAAGAGGGTACATGGAGTGTACTCCTAAGTTCATGGAATGTACTTGTAATACAATCAAATTCTCCTTTTTTTCCTCAAAAACACCTAAAAACAAGATCCAAACCTGAGAAAAATATCCGGGTTCTTCCAAACATCCCCCCACCCCTTAAAGAAATTTATCCCCAAATTTTAATAATAAGGTGGAAAAGAAGAATACTTGAACATATCTAGCCACTGAGATCACTCATAAGTCTCCCTCTCCCAAGTATCATCATGTAATCTCATGTGCTACCACAACACCCATACTAGGGGAACAGACTAGCCATAGAGAACCTTCGCGCTTCGATCAACAACATAAATGTTATGCTCCTCGAATTATGAATCTACCTCAAAATAAACCTATACAGGGTGAAAAACATGAGATGGTTCTGAGAAGTAACGTCATAGCTGAGAATCGTGGAAGTCTTCATGCATAGCCCAATACCTCTGAGATAACTACAACCGATATTCAACCAGCTCAACTCTCTCCAAAACATCAAATGGCCAGTCATTTCTCATTGAACGATTTCCTTGTCTGCTTATCGTATTGTGTCCTAACCTTGGTGTGACAGTTATAAAAACCTGATCTCTAACCTCTAACACCAGAGGTCATCTCTATCGATTAGCATAAGACTTCTGCTAAGACTGTACAGTAGCCATCCTCTTCCAAATCAACTCCACCTTCTCTGTGGTCTCTTGGAAAAGACGAGGTCCAAGCATAGATTCCTCTCCTGCCTCTAGCTAACATATCGGTGATCTTCATGGCCTACTGTAAAAATCCTTATAAGGTTCCATCTAAATCATCACCTAAAAACTTTTATTTTAGGAAAAATTTACTGTAGGTATGTGCTTCTCCCAAGAGCCTCCAAAATTTAAGATACATGCTGAAAGCATGTCCTCTGGCACCTGAATCGTGCACTCTAACTAGCCATCTATTTTTGGATGGTAAGATGTACTCATAAGTACTTGTAAACCCAAATTCCTCTAGAGTCATTTCCAGACACGAGAAGTAAAGAGGGCGTCTCTGTCTGAAATGATGGAGCCTGGGACCCCATGCAATCGTACAATCATTTTGATGTATAACCTTCCAAACTCATCCACACTAAAGGTCTACTTGATCAGTAAAAAGCGTGAATATTTTTTGAGATTATCTATAACTACCTAGACCAATTCATTTCCTTGATGTAATCTCAGTAACCCTATCCCAAAATCCGTCAGGACATCATTCCACTTCCACTCGAGAATGGGTATCTATTTTAATATTATTGATAGCAATTGATGCTCCACCTTCACCTGCATATAGGTGGAATATCTCATAAAATAGCCAGCAACATCCCTCTTCACAGATGTCCACCAATACTGACGGTGTAAATCTCGATACATCTTGGTGACACTGGGATGAACTGACCAAACTGAGGAATATAAATCCCACATCATCTCCTCAGGTATATCTACTGAAACCCATATGCACCCATTAAAATTCAAGTCATCATCATTTCCAATGGTCCACCTAGGAGTAGGTTCTTCTCCTAAAACACTCTTCTATAGGATCAAGACTTCATAATCTGATAGCTGCCTCATTCAAACTCTATCCAAAAGAGTCGAGGTAACTGCTATAGTAGAAAGAAAAGTATTCCCCTATCTATTGTGCACCTCCAAATTAGTCTCAGAGAACGTAGCCATAAGCTGACACTCACTATTGGCCTCCTTAAATACATGTATTTGATTCTTCTTTCTCAATGCATCATCCACTACATTTCCTTTCCCAGGCATATAAGAAAGCTCAATTTCAAAAGGCTGATGGTACATGACCCACCTTCACTGTCTCAATTTCAAATCACGATGACTAAAGATATACACAAGACTTTTGTGGTTATTTAAAACCATAAATTTCTCTCCTAAAAGTTAATGTCTTCAATAGCATAAAGTGTGAACAACTTTAGCCATCTCAGGATCTTGCGTCGGGAAATTCCTCTCATGTGTCCTCAACTGTCGAGCCTCGTACGCAACGACTCATTCTCCTTGTATAAGAACTTCTCCCAGATTGATACCTGATGCATCATAGTAAACAATGTAAATCTTGTCTGTAATTGGAAAAATTAGTATCAGTGCTGAAATAAACCTCCCTTTCATCACTTGAAGGGCTGAATCACAAGAATCAGTCCACAAGTACTTTTTACCCTTCTTAGTTTGGCCCGTAAGTAGCATTGATAAGCATGAAAAGTCCTGTATAAAACATTTGTAGTATTTATCCAGCCCTAGGAAACTTCGTTCCTGAAAAACATTCTTCAACTACACCCAATAAACTACTACTCTCACTTTCTCTAGGTCTGCTGATACACTTTTATATGAGATAAGATGACCCAAAAAGTTAATCTTTTCCATCCAAAATTGGCATTTTGATAGATTAGAATATATCTTATTCTCTCTCAGTGTACTCAAAATGTTCTCAAGATGGACGACATGGTCATGTCAAGTGTGATAGTAAACCAAGATATCGTCCATGGAAACCAACAAAATATGTACATGTTTGGATAGAACACTCGTTTCATCACTTCCATGAAAATTGTAGTCACGTTTGTGAGACCGAACGGCATAACCACATACTCATATAAACCATTCCTTCTCCAAAAGGCTATAAGAGGTACATCTGATGGTCTAACATGAAACTAATGATAACCGGATCACATGTCAATCTTTGAGAACACTTGTGCTCCATGAAGATGATCAATGATATAATCAATCCTTGGTATGGGATATTGGTTCTTGACCATCAACTATTCCAACATCCGATAATCCACACAATGTCTGAGGGTACCATCCACCTTCTTTGTATAGAGAACATGAGAACCCCAAGGATAAGTACAGGGTCAGATGAATCACTTTTCCTGCAACTCCTCCAACTTCTTATTGATCTCATGAAACTCTGGTGTAGCCATTCTATAAGGAGTATTGGGCACCAGTGCTTCCCTTGGCACATGCTCAATAGAAATTTTACCTCTCCCTCTGAAGGCAAACCTAAAAATTCATCTAGAAAAACATACTGAATTTGATCGACCACTGGAGGAAATTCTGTCTGCGAAGTCCCATAGTCATTCAGATAAAAACTAGAAATCCGATTTGTAATGCCTCTAATACCATAATTCACAGGTCCAACTCTTCATGCTTAAACATCCCATTCGCCCTTATATAAAAACAATCCACCCTTTGGTGATGTGGAACTCACCCTACGGTGATAGTAATCAAAAACTTCCAAGAAAGGAACTAACCAATTCATTCCAAGAATGGAATCATAACCTATCATCTCTAATACATAATGGTCTTAGAAGAAGTGACCCCTACCAACCGTAAGAGAGAACTCCTTGCACTGACATAAAATGACCATTCTAATCCCCAACAATGTGTCGAGTGTCATGATATCAGCAGAAGTAAAGATATAGAGCCCAAGGATCTCCACAAAAAGTGCAGATATAGAGCTATGGAAAGCCCCAGTATCAAAGAGAGAAGAATCTAAAACTGTTGAAACCAGAATCATACATCTAACCGTTGAGGGTCTGATATCCTTCTCCAACTAGATCTACTCCAGCGCAGATGCCTGACCTACATCGTGGCCCTGTGAAGCTGTATGAGATCCCTGAGCTGATCCACCCTACGTCTAGAAAAAAAACCTATGTCTGAACACTGTTTCCTTGATAACCACCTCATCCCGAATGCTGTAAAAAACTCCAACTCTCAGTCTGATGATGGAATGGTGGTCCTACTTCAGTATGAGGTGTTGAAACAGGTTCCCCCTCACTAGCTACTAGAAATAGGGAGTTGTAGAAAAGATGAAGATATACCATCTTCCCACAATATTAGCACTTAACTAGGTCACCTGGGAATAGAGGTTTCATATATTTACGCTTTGCACATTGTTAGAACACAGCCTGGATACTTGAATGAATATCCCACCTACTTGGATATCCATGGGTAGACTCTCTATGGCGCTTCCTACTATCAGTCTGAAGGGACCAACTCTGTATACTGAACATCCCTAGGACATAGCTCCATAATCCATCAGGTTGCACAATGTGATTCATGCCTGGTTGACTATTGAATATATAGAAGTAACCCTAAAGATGTTCACCTAGGATCAAGAGTCATGTCGGAGACCATCCTCAAACTTCCTTGCCAGAAATAACTCATCACCCCACAGAATGTGTGTGATGCGTTACAACACCGTGAAGCGAGAAGAATACTCCATGTTTGAGAGAGTACCATTCTCCAAACTCATGAACTCTCGGTCTTGGTTGAACATCAAATTATACAGGTAGAAGTATTCATAGAAGGTCCAATAGAACTCATCCCAAGCCAAAACCCACTGGCGTCCCACTTACAATATCACATCCCACTATATCTAGGCGGAATCACAAGGAATGTTTGTAACAACCTTCACCCTAATATCTGAAGGCATCTCGAGATGGTCGAAGATAGATAGCATGACTTCTAAACATGACTCTATAACCCGAGGTCCTCCATCCCTAGAAAAGGAGGAAAGATGATGTTTCTCAAAAACCTGCGTCAACTATGCCATATACAGGGCAAGATATGGTTCTCCTTGGAAGGTCTGCATCATTCTCATGAAGCCTTCTCAAAGCTGTGCATCAACACCTGTGCCTAGTATAATCACTAGTACCAAGATTGAAACAACGAGAGGATGGGCTAGTAGTACCTGATCTACCTTTTTCTTTGTCTGGACATTGCCCTGTATCTTTCATACAACCAGAGGAATTATTGGTGGCATGAATCTACAACGTCATGTGCACACCTCAGTTTCAGAGTAGCAATGACTGAAACTATGATGTTCAAGAAAAAAACATGATAAAGAGATCATTAATGTTCTTAAAAACAAGTATACATTGTGTGTATTACCCCTAGATGGCGTGTCCCCCAGGGTTTCAACATGGTCATGTACTTCTTCCAAAACTAGTCGTATAACACCCCTACATACCACATGTTTATCTTAAGACACGACTTGTACCTGAATCATTTACCACCATCCCTAGTTCCTCTACACTTCTAAACACATGGTTCATTCTTGGGTAACACTACATGGCATGTGCTCCCTAAACATGGCATGTACCCCTTATGTTATAACCATCTGTTCCATTAATCACATGGTCGGTGACATAGTAAACTCTACACGACATGAAAGAACAAAACACAATGTGTACAACCTAAATTTCATCCATCTGTGTCTTTGGTCACATAGTTGGATACACGACTCTTACAACATGGCATGTACTGTAGGTGGGTACCCGGCCCACGAATTCCTAGAGCCGGTTCCCATGAGACATGATGTACAAAAAATTATTACATTACATTACAATTCATTCACATATATCACATCATGTCCCATGCTATAGAGGATCGTGAGGTTCAGGTTTTCGGAAAACCATTAGCATTCTGAAACTTCATTGAATACATGACTGATACCTGAAAATTTTTCATTTAAAATGTAGGGTGAGCATTGAAATACTCAGTAAGGGGTTTTGAAAGTACTTAAATACAGTTGTTGATAACTACCATTGAAATTTCCTTCCCATACGTAAAATAATTCCTTGAAAGAAAAAACATCATGGCATTTCAAAGGTTGATATAATATAGTTAAAGAACTTCATACACAAGTATCTGAACACTTAGCTGAAATTCACTTAATAAAAAAAGTAGGAATACTTTCATGGAAGTACATGAACTCTCCTAAGTAAAATAGAAATAACATGTAAGGTATGCCAATACCACTAGACAAGAATATTATCAGATTTTCGCATAAATAATCTCACTAAAACTTATATAAATTCACATGATTACTTGATAAATTTATTACTAACATTTTCATTAAAAATCTGGGGAGGAAAACTGATCATGAATCATATTTCTTGTGTACTTAATCTCATACTCATAGGTAATGGTTCTTAACAAAGGATATTCTGCTAACCGGATAATCACTTGGTTGTTCATAGTCTAAAACATAGTGAGGAAACGTATAATTTCGGAGTCATGTCTTAATGGCAGGGCATCGTTCCATGACCTAACGTCAAATACCCACATAATATGTCTCAGGAAGCTTTCAATGCATCTAGGAGCTTACGTTATCCGGTCTTTAACCCGAAGGGCTTACTTTTACCAGTCCCTAACCTGGAGGGATTACATTAACCAGACCCTAACCTAGAGGGATTTATTTTAACCGGTCCCCAACCAGGTAGTCCAATACATTCTTCATTTGTAAATAAGGTATGATATTCAAGGTGTCCCATACCACTTTTAATATTTAATTTTTATTTGATTTTACCCAAGGTGTATCATACCACTTTGGTTAATTTAATTTCATTTTATGTTACCCAAGGTGTCCCATACCACTTTGGGTAACTTGTTTCTTTGTTCATTATTATGATATGTCATATTCATTCATAGTAAGTAATAATAAATAAAATGAATAATGTAAATATTAAACATGTAACCTACAATTATATAATGTACAGAGGACCTTGAAACTATGGACATAAATAATTAAATGATTACACAAGACAAGTCATACATGACTACTAAATGATAACGGTCGTAAGCATACATGACTACTAAATAAACATGGCAGTAAGTCATACAAGACTACTAAATAAAAATTGTAGTAAGGTATATATGACTACTAAATAAACATGGCAGTAAGGCATACACGTTTTATAAATTTAACTTTTAAAACGTATATACATAACCATATATAGAAAAAGTGTATATATGGGTTTTCATATAAATTAATCAAGGACCATTAAATTCCTTATGATTAAAATACCTCTATCCTAAAACCATTTATTTGGTGGATACCAAACCATATAGGGTTTATTATATATATGAATCCACAAATTCATAAATTTATAAAAAATGTGGTTTTAAACTATAACATAATTACACATAAACCAAAAGCCTAATTCACATCTAAAATATTATTTTAGGGTTATTATTCATGTCTTAAAAAATCATAATTACATGTATTGGAAAACTTATATGTATAATTACATAGTTATACATATATATATACAAAGTTTACAAAAAGGGATTTCCATGTTAAAAGTAAATTTCAAAACAACCCTTACAAGTATATAATTCTTTGTGCAACATAATTATTTATTTACAAACCATTAAAATAGATTTGGGTTGGGAAAATATATGTATATTTATGTATATGAACCCTGATTATACACATGGTATAATTTGGGTTTTGCTTAATGAAAAGGCTTCCATGATAAACTCCTAAATACCATATACCCATATGTATCTTAATTAATATTTCAATGAATTATTTGAAAATCATAAAATTGAGAAGAGGTTGTTATGTACATATATATATATATATATCGTATATATAGAACCTCTTATTTTAGGTTTTGTAAAACTAAAAACCTTCTAAAATAAAAACCATACATGAATTTCTATAAAACATGTCCAACCCCCATGGATGCCTTTAAACAGGGAGAGTTTCAGGGGTATAAAAATACATATTATAAAATTATATTTAAATATACAGAATGTATCATATGGTTTTTATAATAAAGACTGAACAGAAACAAAACCCTTATACCATTTAGGTGATACCATTTCAAATCCATACACCCTGTTTTGAAAGAGTAAGAGAAACAATTCTAAATACTGAATATATATATATACATATTATTTAATTGAATATACATAGTGTGTGCATATTTGGTTTTGCATTTTTAATCAAAATGGAAGTAATCCCCTTACCGAGATGGAGGAGGAGGTTCAAAAGAGGGAGGAGCTCACTGGAGGTCTTCAGAAGCTTGAGAGAGAGGGGGTGGAGGGGGGCAAGAGATGAACCTGTATGGTTCAGTTGCATGGGAGAGGGATTTTAAAATGTTCAACAGGGCTCGGCTCCAACAATAGGGTACCCTACCTCTTGACGAGCCTTTGAGTTGACAGGGGCTCCACGATACAATAATGAATATATATATTTTAACCTTACCAAAGGAGGATCTTGGGAGGATAAGTGATGAGGAATTAGGGGGAGTAGGTCCATGGAAAGGTGAGGCTAAGGAGGACCTCAGAGTGTCACGTGACAAAGAGGTGAAGTGGAGAGGGAGAGGTGGTGAGGGAAATGGCCGCTGGCTTGGCTTGCGGAGGAAGAAGACAATGTTGGAGGGAGATGAGATGGGGCGGACGACCGTGATCATCCGTCGCTAGATCGGATAGCCGTGGGTGGAGCGGGAGATGGGAAGCATGTTTAAAAATGATGGATGGCTAGGATTAGGTTTTTCGGGAGATTAATCGTCACAAGAGACACGGGGCACTCGCGCGGCTACGATCGTGTGGGCGGCTCGGATTGATCGCGAGATGCGATGGATGGCCCCGATCATGCGTCACCAAAATTTTGGTGTCCAACATCGAAACGAAACGGAGTTTGGGTGTGCCTTATAAGCTGGGGCTCTCTCGCCTCATCCCGATAACATGAACACACACACCATGGGGCCTTATACACAGGCACCATGCGGGCCTTGGGACACCCTCATGCACCGCGCTCCATGGGCCCTACACTTGGGCCCGTGCGCAAACTAGCTCAGACTATACTTGACTCAGACTTGATTGGGAACCCACTTGCACGCCCAGACACTCGGGGTACCCCGATGGTTGCTACCTCGAGTCTCTCTGGAGCTTGGTCATTGCCATGGGGGCTTGGACCTTAGGGCTGCCCTCGGCTGGCTGGGTCTCTAAAAAAAATTTATTAAAAATTTGATTAACAACATATAATTCAATTAATATGTATTTAAACACAACTTAAGACACTGAATGAGAATATTTACAACACATTTGAGATAATTGCAACATGTTTTTGAATTAATTATTATTTTTCTAAAAACATAAATGCAACTCGAAGATTTATATCGAAGTTGAAGTTTTATCTTATAATTTTTAAATTCATATTGTGAAGTTGTACCTAATTGTTCTTTAGTTAAAACCTTATAGGACTAATGGATATAATTATATCTGTTGAGTTTCCAATAGCTAGACGAGGTAACAGTCGGATTGGTGCCCTATAAAACCAACACATGGGGTGTCTTAAGATTAAGGTGATAGAAGAAGACGAAGAAGTGGAAGATGGTTCATGTCATCCCATTAGTGCTTAGTGTGGTTGCGGTGGATTTGTCCATTCTCATGCTCATTATGATGGATTCTAAGTACCCCTATTATCTTCTCGAGGTATTCGCTTTTTTGTGTGGGCTTCCTTTAATATTAATATGGTTTTTAAGTTGTATCTTTGGTTAGATTAATTTCCAGTTTGTTCTCAGTGTATTGTAATTACTATGGTGTTCCCATTTGAATAAAGAGCCTTTCGTTCATTTTTTGTGTTTACTCTATTTCATAATAAATTAAAATTTTATTATTAATTTTCCATAAGAAACCAGTTTGATCAATTAATTGGTAACATAAAATATAAAATTTACCATTACATGAAACACGGATTCTTGTGATGTTACATTGTAAGTACACGGCATGTGTCACCCAATATTTCCCAACCTTGTGTCTCTACCTACAGATTCAGTCACACAGATAAGGACTACAAAGATTGTACATACAGTACATACTGTGTACTTAAGAAAAAAAATTTCTTCCCAGAAATAAATATACATGGCATGTATTTATCATCACACGCCATTTATTTGATGTTTTTCTCGACAGTAAGACTCAAAAACTACTCTATAACCCCATAAAAGCACAAAAATAAGCATTAAAGTTCCAAATTCCAATCTGTTGAGGCCCATACTCCCCACGAATCAATGCATGACATCATAATCATATATATCACAAAGTATAACAGTGAAATCATTCACATGATCCACCAAATTCTGATCCATGAGGGCCCCTAACAACTCAGGCACAAAAGTCTAATGCCCAATCAAATGACACTTTACATTTTCAAATACACTATCAAAATTGTAGGTATTATATCAAGGAATCTATCATAACAACATGAATATTTATCACAATAACTATCTTAATATAATGAAATCAGTAATTCACCCTAAATGGCATGATAAAAATTCATGACATGTGATCCCTATCAAATGCCTTTATGATTCATGAGATGGAATACCCCTATCTTATCAGGTAGAAAAAGAAATAGGACATCAATGATATAAATGATAATAGCACAAACATGTGTATCACCCAATGGTGAAATCAAATCAACTGTAATAAATAAAAAAACCATAAAAATTGCAATAATCAAGGTAAATTGGATTTTCCCTGTACACGGGTTATCTACTCCCAGGCACAACATATTACAAACTAAAAATTCCTTCATATACCTATCCATATGATCCAAACAGTAAGAAAAATTAGAAAAGAACCTCAGTTGATAAAACTTTGCAACATCCTAGTTCTGGGTTCAGCCCAAAGGTGCCCCGTACCCAGTTGGTCAAAAGGCCTCAAGTGCATTTCCCTAGATTCCAAAGGCTACCGACTAGTAGCGAGGGCCTTGGGTGTGATAGTGGGGAAACTATTACCTCATTGGAAGAGTATGAATAGTGGAATAAAAATAATAAACAGTAGAAGAAGCAATAATACCATACAACAAGTAAATAGAGGAAGAATGAAAGTAAGTAAACAACTGAAGCACATAAATAAATTATTCATGTAACATATGTCTAGGAAAGCAGCCAAAAAATTCACAATGCTTGGAATATAGTACTGAACCAAAGTAAAACAAATAAACACCAACATCATTGTAAGCCTCATCTTGGTCCCATGCTCTCTAGCTCTACAATAATCAAGTACATGAGGAAGAAGGGTGATTTACCTTATCTTCACCTGCAACTATATAATCTATTTGGGTCTAAAGCATGATCCAAACAGGGTGTGAGATGAATCCCAGTAGGCATCCTCCACAAGATCTATTCATAACTGTTAGTGAGTATATATAATAGGTAATAATTGAAATGTAGTAATGAAACAGGGATTACAAAAAATTAACCAAATCCTGTAGTTTTCATTTACATTAATTAGAATTTAATGTTCATCTTTTAATCAAGTATCACAAATTGGTATCTCAGAAGACTAACTAATCGTACCGCATCCAAGATTGTTCTTTAGTTTGGTAGACACTTCATAAACATTCAATATTTATATTAGCTCTCTTGTAATCTCACATAGTATAACCCATATGTCCAAGTAATGTAATAAAAATTTAAAGACACTCTGAGTAACCACTCGCCGTTAATTCCCCCTATGTTATTTCTGAGAACAATAGACTCTCTGGGGATGCACTCAACATCAATTACCCATGTGGCCTTATAATTTAATCTACAAACACTCTGATGGAGAGATCACCATCACCCCCCCTCGTGGTCTCATAGCATGAAATATAATAGACACTCTGAGGAAGCACTCAATGTCAATTCCCCCTTGTAGTATAACCACACCAGGTTCTCACAACCATGTGCAATTTAATTTTGCGTAAATGATATCAAGAATCCCAAAGAAATATCAAATACTACATGGTTAATCAATTACAATGCATATCAAAAGAATTTAACTAGAAGAGAAAGGCAATCAGTTCCATCCTATCAGGAATGGAAACAAAACAAGGTCTTCCTCATAGGTAACCTGGAACAAATGACCCTAATCATTCAAAAATGGAAAAGAACCCATGGGGTGTTCTTTAAACATTAAATTCTAAATCATATCACATAAATCAACCCTTAATCCAATAATGAATCTAAGGAAGATAAAACAAGGTTCAATTTCCTTGACCTGAAATACCCAAAACATGGGTAATCATAACTTTGGCACATAAAACACAAAGACAAACAACTAAAGGAAACAAACCACCTACCTCGATGATGTACGATCAATATAATCTGACTTCAGCCCTTGAATTGGACTATAATGACAAATATCTAAAAAAATTAAAATGTTAAACCTCAAATAACTCAAGAAAGGGAAGAAATCATGAGGACAAGCTCTAAAATAAGTAAGAACTCACCGAGGAAAATCCAGCTTCTCATTAGAGTTTGATTCAGAGAATGGATGATAGATTGGTTGATTAGTGAAGAATCATCAATCTAGGTCACTCCTGGATGAAAATATGTTAGAAGAATATGTTTCTAGTGATTAGACGTGACCCCAGTCCACTTTATCAATTAAACATAAAAAAACAAGGTGTGTTCTTTAAATATACACTTTGTGTATCTATCTTTACTATATCCCGCCTTAAGTTCCCATGCCATGTCATTACACGACCATGTCTCAGCTACTACATGCCCAAGATATGACTGTATGCGATAACAGGGTACATGACGTGTACTTCTAAATTATCCAAATTCTCCCCTTTTACTCAAAAACACCAAAAAACAAGATCCGTACATGAAATGAACATCCGGGTTCTGACAAGGACTTAGTAGAAGAAGCATTCTGATGTCATACCAAAAGAGGCAAGAATGGGTATTGAGGACCCCTCGGAGATATAGGATGGTCTAGCACAAGATTAATCCAATCATTATGAGGCCAGCACGGAGGTTCATAATCCTAATGTGGTGAATTTTTTTTCAAATCTAAAATAGGACCTGGGTTCTAGTTGGTCAATTCATGACAAATCTGAATTATGAGAAGTTGATGAGCGTTGTGCATCAGCTTCTGTGGAACCTGACTCAAAGGCTATATTTTTTGATAATGGATTCACTCATAAGGATAATGTTTTTGAGGTTTCTAAATGTTCTTCACAAGGTGATAAGAGACATGAGAGAGTCCTTCAGACTTCGTAGGGGGGAAGGAGAGTCCACTTAGTAGAATCCCTGGTATATATCTGATCAACTATTTTGCAGGGCTAGTTGAGGAAGATCCGGGTTTGTAGGATAGAGATTTAGCTCGAGCTAAATCCTTATTCCTGAATTAGGATTTTTATAATGGTGTGGGTATGCACTCAACTTCACCAGTTGAAAATCCTAGAGGAGATCAAGATATTTCTGAGGTTGATTATGATGAATAGATATCTGGTCAACTCATAGTTGACAGTTTGGATGGAATATGTGATAAAGGAAAATATAGCGTAAGGAATAATAATGGGAGGAAAGGGAATAAATATTTTAGGGGATGCATTTTTGTAAAATGGAAAATAACTAAATTTCAGAATGATTACTCTCAGCTACTAAAGCTGATGGAAATAGGGCTTGCTCAATGATCTAAGGTGAAGAATGGTGATTTTTCAGTCCATGTTTTGGAAAGAAAGAAGAGCATGCCCCCGTAAAATGGAAAGGTTGATGATCATATAATATGGAATGGTGGTATAGATGGAATGGTGGAGGGGACTAAAGAAGTAGGGGATGGAAAAGGAAACAGAAAACATCCAGTTCTTATATTACATTCTATTGTTGAATTGCAATGCAATCCAATCCAGATCAAGGCCTCTAAGTATGATGTGGATAGAATCCTGGAAAGATAACTATGTGTTAAATCTAACGAGGTACAATGGGAATTGATCAATAATCATGAAAAAAATATTAGCGTATGGATTCAATGAGAAAATGATTAATGCAGAAGAATACATTCAAACATGGGACATGCTGGATACCTATATTGAATATTTACTTCAAGATGACCTAGACATAAAAGTAAATTATCTTTACTCGATGCTATATAATGAAAGATACTATAATAATTTCAGTCTTTTTTTAACAATTTCATCATTTTTTACTGTGTTTAACATAACTTGACTATACTTTTATGGTTTTCCACATTTTTAAAAAAGAAATTGATTAAAAAAATTAATTTTTAGTTAGTCTGACATGTTTTCAAGAGGATATAAATAATGCCATTCAACTAGAATATTATCAATATTGGTATTCACTAGATGTTGATGCCTTATTTCTAGCCAATGGGTGAACGGATAACCCAGAAAGTAAAGATAAAATATAGAATGATCTAGAACTAGAAATAGATGGTCCTTCTCATCAGAAGAGGAGTTATCTAATGCACTTCCAGTGTCGGGGTTCTAGGGAACACTAAGCCCTTATTTTTTATGTCTCCTAGGGATTTCTTCTATTTCAGTCATTTTTTCCATCTATATAAGTTTTGTATGATCATATTTTATAAGAATTCTTATGTTTAATACTCTAAGTATGAGTTATTTGTATTGGTAAATTTCATTAAATGGTATTTATCTTGGGTTTGGAGCTTTGGATATTGTTATATGAATATTTTGTATGGTTACCCATTGGATATGTTTCTTATAAATTGTTTTTAATTTCATTTTATTACGTGTTTTGTTTAATTGGTGGAATAATCCCCCTCCCCCTCCCCTTCTGGATGGATTTTAAGGTTGTTCTCTAGGTTTCTTCTCTTGTTTTGGTTAGTTGTGGGTGTTATTTAATTAAGTCCTATTGTTTGGGGAACATTTATCAATAGTAGTGGGTTTTTCTAAATCTTCTATTGATCTACTATGGAGCTCATTTGTTGGACATGAGAAAGGGATTGGTTGAATGATTGGGAAAAAAGGGTGTTTGATCTACCAGATGAGTTGATATACTAACCGGTATAAGGATTATACCATTTTGGGATGTACCTTATGAGTGGGAAACAATTCTTGACCATATGTGTTCCATGTGTATTGTGACACAAAATGAGATATCATGTCATTATTTTGTGGTTGGTTTTGGTTGGTTTTCATTCCATGGGTTTGACAGTGATTTTTTTTAGTATGATTTTCCCTCATGGTATCTCAGTTGTTTGATAATGCATTTCTTTATATTTATTCAACGGTAATTCTCTTTCCCTATCCATTTGAACCCTTTATTAGAAGATAAGATTATGATTTATTTTCTTATCCACAAAATACCTCAATCAAACCATATCAAACACAATTATTACAAAATAAAAACGATCTAATGATTTTACAATCATCACTCACATTCCTTATAATTAATACTCTTTAATGATTTAAAATGATCTTGTAATAAGATGTTTCAATTTTTTAAACATCATATAGATTGACATAAAATACTGTCGAATTCCTTCTACTTTAATGCACCTCCTCGTATAGGAAATGCTCTAGTGGTCATGTTTTTTGATTCTTGGTGTTCATTGAAATGGCTGGGATAAACTCTTTCTTCAAATGGATGTTCAGTACATATTTTATCTCATGGTCATTATGAAAAAAGCATCATAATGATGTTAAGTTATCAATTTGTTACAAAAAACATAGTTCATCCATTTATAAATATTGTAATAATCTAATTATAAATTGTTTATCATTCATTTATAAAGTTTCAATCATCCAATTAGAAAAATTTTATCTTCCTATTAGAATGTTTTTAAATCTAATTAAAAATATATTTCAAAATTAAAAAAGGTCTCAACATCTAGTAAATATATGTATTCTACATAAATATTCTAAAACCATGAAAATTCATAAAGGTAGTAAAACATTTGATTTGAGAAAGTACGTTCTAATTATCAAAATAATGATTAGAATGTGTTGAAAGTAGAACGATCATCTCAACAATTTCTTATTTCGTCTATTATTGTATACTTTTTATAACCTTATGGTTAATCATTTTAATTGTTACTACGGATATTAGTTTATGGATTTGAGGATTAATGGTGTTGACTGGTACATTTAATTAGGTCCTCTTGGGATCTTCCAATTTATCCTGACGATATTTTTGAGTGTGAATTTTTGGGGGGAGTTTAATTGAGGGGTGTTTTTGACACCCCCTTGTCATTATGTTGTTTATTTGATATTATTTTATGTGGACGAGGTTTTGTTTGAGTTTCCATGGATTTTTGTCTTGGAAATTGGAAATTATCAGAGGTTTCCTTCTATGCATAGTTAAGATTCATGGTTAGAGGGAATGTGTGTTGCCTCCCTTTGGGAGGATCCTCTTAATTCCATTTTGAATTATTCACGTCTTTTTAGTACAGACTTCACATGGTTAAGTCCAAATTGTGTGAACCCTTGGAGAAATTGATCATGTTCTTTGTTGTGACTGGTGTGTCGAACACAACATTCTCACTGTTTGGAAGACTATTTGGGAATCCTGTGATGTGGCTCTAACTTTTGATTATACCAAATTTCACAGTTATAAAATGATTTTTCAAAATTTTCAGTTTACAAGGTGAACCATGAAAGATGTTTCTATCCGAGTTAGTTTCCAACGCACAATTGGCACATAGTTTGGAAAACCATATGGCTTTCCAAAGTGTTTAATTTTTTGGAATTTTATATTTTTACCACTTCGCCCCCATCAACATTAGCTAACTCTTGAGATACCCTAGAGAAGATCCAAAGTCCTCCATCTCTAATACTTTCATTCTATTTGGTGATTTCCAAGTGGTTTTGTTGCATTTATTCCTCTCTTTCCATCTTCTTCCATTACATATCTCTCTTCTAGTGTATTTGGTTTTCCCCATGAACTATAAAAATATTATGGCCAATTTTAGGGGTAGGACTAGATCTATTGTTGGGATTTTTGGTGTATAGGGTTTTTATACAGTGTTAATATCCCCATGGTTATGATCTCTATTGAAGGAAACAAGTTTTATATAGATTTAGGCTCTATCTAAGTAGTTGTTTCTATTTAATTGTATCATTTTGGAATTAAAATCTTTCTTATTCTTTCTAATTTTCTTTTTATTAAAAAATGATTATAAGTGAAACCCTTATGAAGTTTTAAAAACAATTTCATTATGTATTGATCTTAGAAGAAATTTATTCTCATTGAAGTTCCATGTTTTCATGTTTAAAATAGAGTATATTGATGTGCTAAGATTTTTTGAAATGCATATTGGGATAATTGAAATGGTTTTCATGATTTGCAATTAGAATATTTATAGTTGTTTTTTTCAATGAGTGGAAAATATATTTTAAATGGGTATATTATGTAATGTGAGATGGTGACCTCAAATTGACTTATAAATGTGTCGTTTAATGTAAATAAAATTGTGATTCAAAATGTGAGTGTTTATACCCCTTCTAAAAAATGCCTTAATTGAGCTTTTGAAATATGTTTGATGTAACTAAAGGTCCTAGTCCTTGTTTTGTATTTCAATGAAGAAAACCCATGTAAGATGGTGTTTTCAAAATGTTTTTAATTGGTGTGTTATTTCCATTATTTTCCAAAAGAGTGTTTGGAAAGACATTTTATTAAAACTTAAAGGGATTGGATTCTTGATCTTTTTTTCAGTGTTAATGACCCATTTTATTAATTTTTTTTAAAAATGGGTAATGTGATAGGACCCCTATGATTTCCCCTTTATTTTATTACCCATTTCATGGGGTTTTTATCACCATGTGATTCTTTACGTTTACCTTTTGTGGGTTATCAATCCCTAATATATTCTTGATTCCCCTCATGTCAGGGAATGTGATTTATTATGTTGTGGTTTCATTTTTTATATGGTCATATTCATTGTTGGGTTTCATAGTTGAGGGTCATGAATAGTTAAACCTTGTGTGCTACACTTGGATTGCATGTTTTGTTGTGTCACTACCTTTTTTCTCATGCGAACCCAAATACTAAGTGGGTGATCTTGAATATTATGAATGTTGGTACGCATGCCAATAGTGGCCCACCATTCATGCTAGGAATAATGCATGGGAGGTTTTTTATTATAATGATGTTTTTTGGGCTATTTAGATTACTTGGGTTAATTATCAGTGCATGATGGTGGCTGGATCATAGGTTGGTATTCCCTTATATATCTAAGTTATTTTCATGTTAGTATACCCAATGGTAGTTACCATGAAAAATTCAATTAACTGGTTTGTTATTGATCGTGGTTATTTTTATATAGTGTTCATTTGTGTCATTTCCCCTGCATTAATTGATATTGAACTCATTCTTGTTTATATTTGATATATGCCTTATGCCAGGGATGGTGGTTGTTTTATTGTGGTTGAACTGTGTGTGTGATGAGTCATTTAAATTAGAAAAAAGAGTTTTCATGTTCTTTATTAATTTTTTTTAATTAAATACTCATATTTATTTCAGAAATTGGATTTTAAAATCGTAGTTTTGGTTTTGAGATAGAATCAGTCAGTTAGAGATTTATAGTAACCATTATCAATTTAAATAATTGGTTTTTTAGAAATGTAAAGGGGTGTGTTGATTTGAAAAAGATTAGGCTAATAAGGATTTTTTCAAATCAATATATTCGGTTTTGGGAAATAAGGAAAAAATATAAATAAAATTATTATATTTTTTTATTCAATAAATATATTATATATGAAAAAGTATACCTTCTAGTTTATTTCCAAACTAGAATTTATTAATTTCCTTAAGAAACATGTTGTATATATTTGGTGGGTTATGGTGATCTATTTGGATTTTTAGATTATGACTATATGTTCTAGGATTTAGGTTTCCAATTCGACCTGTTATTCATTATTTGTGGCTGATGTGGGGTGAGTTGGGTGGTGGTGAGCAAATAATGGTTTCATGTATATAGTCTCAAGCTCTTCTTGACATAGTTTTTAGTTGTATTATATTTGGTTGGTGTCGTATCTATTATTCATTTTTTGTATCCTCTAATTTATGGATAGTGTTTTTATTTATATTTATTCAAGTGGTTTGAATTAGTTTAGTTTTTTATGACCTTTTTAGAATGCTTCATTAGTTTATCTCTGTATTTATTCTTCTACCTATAATCTCTTTTTGGGTAAAAGTCATTCCCAAACGGGTTTGTATGATAACAAGGTGGTAGCTCCCAGCCCATGGGGTTCAGGAATTCCCTTTGGGGCTTGTGGCTAGTCGTGTTGGGTGCTTGGTCAGATGGAAGCCTAGTTTAGTTCATTAAAAAGGGTATCATAGCAGGTTTTGGATTTCCTTAATTAAAAGCAATTATTCTTGACATACCCTTGTTATTTTTGGTTGTCATGGTGTAGTGGAGACTATGGTATTCAAAGCATGATAGGTAATGAAGAGGAGAGTCTAGCTATCTCTTTTCCTTCCTGATCCTCAAGCATCAAGGAAAAGATTAGGTTTTGAATTAGTAATTTGATATTTTTTTAGTTGTTGCAATGTATTTTTATTTGAATTGATTTTTTTAATCCCCATCAAGTGTGTAAGTTTTATTGGGGGTTGTTCTTTGGTTTTGGGATATAAATGAAAGACAAACTGAGTTGAACAGTTAGAATGCAGGGCTTGGGAAAATAGGTTGTACCTTTATGGTTGGGTCTGCCTCTTTTACAGAGTGTGTTTCACGGTTCGAGCATGTTTTCCCAATCCACGTGGAAAATAGATTTGAACATAACTTTTTCTTCATTGGATATTTTTTTGGACTCCTCATGATTCCATAATTTTTCCAAATTCATTTTTACAAATATGAGGATCATTTATGAGTGATTTAAAGCAGAATATTTATATTATTTTTGTGAAGGTTATTTGAAGGGTTATGTGGTGCATTGAGTGAGCATGGTTTTAAAACACATTTTTGTAAAATGATGGGTTTTGTAAAAAAATTATTATAAATAAATTATTCTATGAATAAATATGTAGAGTGAATTCCCTTAGTTATACAAATTATTTTATAAAATAGTTTTTTTTCTCATAGTATATGGAAAATTGGATGTTTCAAACTTTCTTCCTTCAGAATTATATAAAGTAATTTATTTAAAAATGGGGTGTTTTAAGAGGGATTTGATATCAAAATGATATTTTCTTTTGAAAATTTTTTTAAAGTTTTTTCAAATATGGAAATTAATTTTAATGAGGACTCTTTTTATGATTTGTTTTTAAATGAGGTGGGATTTTCAAAATAATTTTATTATGAATTTTCTTATTGGTGGAATGTGTTTGTGTTCTAATGTAGTTGTTTGATTTTAGAAGTTTTGTTTTATTGGTATTTTTTTGATAAATTTTTATAATATTATATAAAAATTATTTGGTGGAAATGGTTGTTTCAAAAGAAATATACGTTTATTGAAAAATTCTGTTCCTTATTTGAGGTTTTGTGGTTTTTTCTGAGATTCCTCGAAATTGGGGAATTTATTTTTTTTTTATTTCTTGAGGAATGAATTTATGTTGTTCATGTATTTTTTTATTTTTTTCTCCCAAAATGATTGAAAAGGTTTCTCCAATTCCGGTGGACCTAGACTCCATGTGAAGTGGTGATGTGGAAACATCTGTGAGATCAAACCCCATTTTAGACTTATTGAATATGTATATTCCATGTTTCAGTGATTATTAGGGGAAATTATAAGTGGTGAGGTTGTTTTAATAGATTTATATGACCATAAATTCTTTCATAACTCATAGAACATCATGGATGAGAGATATTGAGATTTTTCTTATAAGATTAAATTAATTTTGGTGGGTGTCTATGGTACATCCCCAACTCCATGAAAGTATTTCTTAAAATATTTTAAAGATTGAGTTTTTTATAATAGTTCTTTTTTGAGGTATAGAAAGGTGAGAAATGTCTTGGTCTCATGGGTTTTCATTTGGGTGACTGCTTAGTGAGGAACTACATTAATCAATTTTTTAGATTGGTCTTCTTTTCTCCAAATATGGTTATTAACAATTCTGATAAAGTTCATTTCTTCACGGTTCCCCTTCACAGTGATATTGGTTTAGCTACACTTGTGTCGGGTAAATCTTATTTTCAAGAGGTTTTAAATGAGGCTATTCTAATAGAAATTGAATAGTCTAGGCAGCTAGTGTGGGTGATGCCTTAGTTCCATCAAATGGGAAATAAGTATAAACCAAAATGTGTGGAGAAGAAATACTATTATCTAGACCTATTACCAGAGGATTCTTCTAGTTGTAATAGAAGATCTCTCATGTTATTCTATGGTGGGTAAAAAGGGTATAATAATCCCTCCACTCTTAAATATCATAGTTTATTCATCTATTTTGGATGTTTGGTTCATCATCAGAAGTTTTGTAAGATGGGTTATTAGAATAGGTATTAGGTTTAAAACGTTGAGTATGGGTTTTTTGTTTTGGTACCTTTCCTTTGATTTTTGTGATCTTTGATTTGGAACTTTAATTGTTTTTTTCAGAATCTTATGGATGTTTCCTCATTATAGATGTTTCTTATGGAAATTTTTAATGCCTTTTGTGGAATGATTTGATTTTTTTATGGAATGATCCCCCACCCTTGTGAGTGGATATTGAGGTTTTTCACTATGTTGCCTATGTTTTAATGGTTTTATGTGGGTTATTTTCATTTAGAATTATTATTATTTTGATATTTTATTGAGAGTAGTGAGTTTCACCCATTTCTATGTTGAGACTTTGTGGTTATCATCATTTGTACATGAGAATGTTATTGAGTTCATGATTTGGTTACTAGGGTGTTTTTTCTACTACTTTAGTAGGTATACTAAATGGTTTTTGGATTATGACATTTTGGGATATTCCATGATAGGTTATCTAGTAATTGACTATAGGTTATACATATGGATCATGAATTGAGATGAGATCTCATTTCATTATTTTGAGGATATTTGTGGGCTCTCTGTATTTGTATGTTATTTTAGTTTGATAGTGAGTTTCTCCATTAGTTTCGTGATTGTATGAGGACACATTTCATAGTAGTTATTCATTGGTATCACCATGTTATAGTAATTATAAATGTTAGGGATACCATTTTAGGTCTCTTGTTTTTAATATGAATACTTTTTTGATGTTTTTGTTTCAGTTGTACTTGGAGATGTTTGGTATGCTTTTGGTTGATAAATTTAATAGTTTTTTAAGATATATTTTTTTTGTTAGATTGTGTTGAATAGTTCTTTTGGTTAGGTCCTATTGAGATCTTCCATCTTCTCTTTCCCTTTTTGTATGTGGAATTTCTGGGAAAAAATGTAGCATGGTGGGTAGTTTTTGACACCCCCAATTCACTATTTTGTTTGTTTTCAATTATTTTATATGGTTGAGGTTTGGTTTTATTTTTCATGGGCTGTCATCTTGGAATATAGAAATTATAATTGGCGTCCTTATATACATGGTTAAGGGATGCAGTTAGAGGGAAACCATGTGACCTCCCATAATGAGGATCCTCTTCAGTTCATTTTGAACTATGAACAACTTGTCTGCATGAGAAATGAAATTTTATTTTCAAACCATTTGATCCCATAGGAGAATCCATGAGTGTTTCATCATGTGTCTGGGGAGCGATGCATGACTTACACAATATTTGTTAAATTGTGTGGAAAGCATACAAGAAGGATCTAGTTTTTGAATGTGCCTAATGGCATGGTTGGTGGATGGTTTTTCTAACTATGTAGTTCCCAGGTTGAACCGTGTGAGGGGTGTTTGGACTAGGTATTGGCCAACATAAGTTTTTTTCATGGTTTCACAGACCATGTAACCAAATCATTGATATTTCCCAAGTGTTTAAATTTTTTTAAATTACCATTTTACTCTTTAAATTAATAGGGGTTTCACACCTCTTCTCCCTTATTATTATCAAATGACTCATGGGATCCCTTGGAGGAGCCCTAAACTCATACACCTTTGATATTTACCTTATCCTTAGAAATTTCCAAGAGATATTTTTCTATCTCTTCTAGTCTTTACCTTCCATCATTTACCTATCTCTCCTCTCTTGGATTTGCATTCCCTCATGAACCTTAAACATTTTTTGGAATATTTTAGTGTTCTAGGATTCAATAAAGGTGATATTTTTTGGTTTCTAGGGTTTGTATATGTGTTTTCTATCCTCGTGGGTGTGCTAATCGGGGAAGGTGACAAATTATGTCATGGTTTTCACTTCTTCCATCTAGGTGTTTCAAAGAAATTGTTTCATTTTGGAATTTAATGATTCCATATCTTTTATAAATTACATTTTATTAAACTTATGATTATATGTTATACCATTTTGATTCCTTAAAACCCATTTCATTGTGTTTTGAGCTTGGCATTATTGGTTTCTCATTTAAATTCCATGTTGTGATGTTTAAAATTGATTATTCAGAAGTACTATGATTTTCTGAAATGCCTGAGGGTATTTTTGAAACTTTTTTCATGATTTGTTTTGGTTCTTGATCTGATATTGGTTTTCAATGAGTAAAAATTATATTTTTAATGTCATATTTTACATTAAGTGAGTTGTTGACGTCAAAGTGATTTATAAAGGGATTCTTTAATATATTTCAAACAGTTATTTGGAGTGTGGGTGTGGTTTAACCCATATGAAAAATGACTCAATGGATCTATAGAAATGGGTTTGATGGAAATAAAGGTTGTGTGCCTTATTTTTCATTACAAAGAATAAGAACATTGTGGGAGGGTGGCTTTGAATTTTTTTAAATATTGTATGATTTCCATTATTTTACAAAATCTGCTTGGAATATAATTATAAGAAATATGAAACATATTGCAATCTTGATCCATGTTTTGATGTTAATTTTTTTTTGGAACTTTTGTTTTAAAATGGTTAATGATAAAGGTACCACTTGATTTACCATGGATTTGATTACCCCTTGTGTAGGTTATTTATCACTATGTGATGCTTGTTATTTCCATTGTGTTAGTTATTAATCATTATGAGATTCATATTTCTTCCCTTATGTGGGAATGTGCTTGATTATTCCATAAGTGCATTTTTTATTAGGGGTTTTTCATTGTTGACTATTGGGGGTGAGGTTTAGCTATTGTTATTCCTTGTGTGTTTGACATGACATATGTCACTCATGTCTGATCATCATGCTAATCACTTCCAAAAGGATTGTTCATGAATCACTATAATTTAGACGGTTGGGGGAAGAGGATCTCTATCCATTTCAGGGAGTGTGTTTAGAGAGATTCTCTCTAGGTCTTGATATAGTTATCCATGATTCATTTCCCAGAGATACAAAATGAATAAACATGTTGGTTTAGTAATAAAATAATTTGTTTTAAATAATGTTGGGGTTATAAAATAATAATCTCACTAGTTCCCTTATTATAAATTTAATACCTATAGTGCTACTTATCTACAATAAAAATAATAATAATATTTATTAACTTGTGAAAACCCATTTATTTAAATAAATATTATTTCTCGAATATTGTTTTCAAATTTTACTCAAACAGTAATTAATATGTATTATTTTTCACTAGACCATTAATATCAGTATGTAATTTCTCCACAATATTTATCAGGCCTTCAATAATTACTTTTTGTTTAATAAATAAATATAACTTCTTTATTTTATAATAAATAAATAAATATTATATTCACTTAATATAAATTTAATATTTTTTTAATATTTTTTTCACAAAATATTCTCTCGACTAACTAGTGATGGAATACAAGTGATTAAGAAAAAGATAAATAATTATTAAACCATATTATAGAATAATATTTATTCAACATATTAAATAATAAATTTTATTATTAATATACTATTGTTTTAGATACACATAGCATGTGACCCTTTTGGCCTCTTTATATGTGGCATTAGGTTGTACCACCAAAAATCCAAGGTTATTATCTAGTATCATGTCAAGGTAACCATAATTTCAAAATGAAATACATCCTCATAACAAAACAAAATGTGTAATATAATCCTCTTATCATGATATCTCTAATAAGGAATGTTTCATGTTAGTATCATCAACCTATTTACTTGATGTATCATTATTTTACATTCCGCAATTGAACCTTCCCACATAACACCAAAACCATGGATTTATTTGGGCTGTATAATTTACATTTATAGTCCTGAGATATAAACATCTATTAAATAAAAGAATAAGAAAATGATTTCTTTTTTTATTAATTAAATATTACTCATGATGTATCCCATTGTATCCTACCTCACCGCAAACATATTTCATCACGGTTTCTATCAACACTTCAAATTATGAAACAAGTGATATTCGTTAATAATAATATTATTATATTTTATAGATCAATAAATATGTTCTTAGATAGTAACATCCATTTAAACATAAAAATATATATTTTCTACTAGTGGGTTAGGTTCTCATAATCATCTACAGCAGAAATTACCAAGGGTGAACACAATGAGAAATTGCTTCAATGTTCTATGAGTCTCCATCCTTGATAGCCTATATAATTTGTGTCTGGTAAAATGATACCATCTAAATATTGAATAAATATTTTAGAATACTATCATGGAACCCTTAGACTCTCAACATAGTAGGGGAAAATTATAACCTTTTACTATGGAAACTTCTCTTAAGACATTATGATATACTATGTCAAGATGAAGAATAATCATGATGTGAGAAAAGGATTATTAATATTCAAAAAAATTAATAAAGGTAACCATAATGTACACAGAAGTTGGTTCTAGGGATAAAACTCCAACAAAGTCCCACTTTATCTATATCTTACTATAATAACCTACAATCTAATAGCTCACATATGACTCATGAATCAATTGAGATATGGTTTTAGGTAAGGGGACCACCGTGATTTCTTCCAAGGAAACTCTTATTACAAGAACAGTATCCATCTAAAAGAATATCTCAAGTGGTGTTACATATGTAATTTGTGATTTTTTTTAATTGATATTCCCTTAATTCTTTTTCGAGAGAAACTACTAGATTACTATCACAATATAATGTGTTAGGGAATTTACTGTTTGGTACCACATCAAGATCATAGACAATGATGAGTATCCAATTAGATTCATTAGCAACATCAAAAGCCTATATATATTAGTAATCTATTTTAG
Source organism: Viscum album (assembly GCA_963277665.1). Taxonomy (NCBI): domain Eukaryota; kingdom Viridiplantae; phylum Streptophyta; class Magnoliopsida; order Santalales; family Viscaceae; genus Viscum; species Viscum album. Next base: position 420,564,737 of record OY728128.1, read on the forward strand.
AATCAATGAAAATCACTATTTTGAAATATTAAATCTCAAAAACCCTCCATTAAGACTAAATAATAAACTCGACTACCAATTATATTGTTCTCATATGTTTGAAATCTTGCATGAGTATAACCACTTATAAATAGATCCTCATCTCCTAGATAGAACAAGATCATATCCATAGTTTTGCTTATATACTTAAGGACAAATATAATATAAAACTAATGGTGTTCACACTGTTTATCTTGAAATATTCCTAAAATTTTCAATTCATAGGAAACATCAATCTGAATATATAACATGGAATGCATGATTAACCATATCTTAGAATATTATGATATTATACTCATTCTATATTTCTCCGCTTTCTTATAAGGACACATTTTCTTGGATATATTTATACAATGTGACACTAGAACCAATCCAATATTTGATTACTTTATTCTAAATCACTTTATAATCTATTCAATGTTTGTACCCCTAACATATTCTAAGAAGCCTCTCAGATCTATCACAAATGATAATGATCCCTAGAATATTGGCTACTTCACCTAAGTCTATCATTGAGAATCATATATTTAACCACTCTGTAATTGAATATATGACTTGTATGTCCTTTTCAATAATTAATATGTCATAAATGTATAATAATGACAGCACTACCACTAAACCTCTTATAAACACAATAATCACATTTTCATTAATGAAACCAAATTCTTTTACATCTTCATAAAAATGAATATTCCATGACCTGGATACCTTTTTCAATCCATAAATGAATATCTACAAATTGAAAACATTTTTTGTATTTGTTGGAGTCAAAAAGTTGTTCAATATTAAATCTTCTTTAAGATTCCTATTATGGAATAAAATTTTGATAATCATCTTTCAAATTTCATAGTCATGGTAAGAAGAAACATCATGTATAATTATAATTCATTTAAACATGGAAACTATGGAATAGTTTTCATCATTGTTAATTCCTTGACACTATTTAAATCGTATAGAAACTAGTCTTTCATTATATGTACATTAACTTCAATGATCAGTTTTATCATGAATACCACTTTATATCTAATAGGATTTACATCAGCTGGTAGATTGACCAAAACAAAAACATGGTAATGATACTTAGAATCCAGAAATAAATGGTTTCCTTCCATTTTTCATCTTTTGATCTCTCTACTAACTAATTTTAGGAGAGAGGTTAAATATTATCAACTAATAATCAGTCACTATATTTCGTGACTATAAAACAATATATATTAGGAATAAAATAATATATGGGGACATATTTCATTTTTTCCAATACCGAATATTGTGTCTCTTGATCATCAACTTCATCAAAGTGAATCATGCTCAAATTATCTTTCTCTAATGATAGTGTTCAACACAAGGATATTCGTTGATTATAATGCAGTATGGTTTGTGTTTGTTTTAAATCCATACATGGAAGACCGTTTATTTGTAATGGAATGTGGTCTTACAATTGAGGCTGAAATCAGTATTGAAGGTGGTGTAGTTTCTGAGTGTTTTCTAAATTTTTGGGCCACAAAATATGTAGTTTGTTTTTGGAAAATGAAGGTTTTCTATGCAAGAGTATATAGTATATGAACCACAAAGATAGTGAATAGAATGCATTTTCTAGAAATAGTTCATGGATCAGGAACATTGTTATGTGGAATGGCATAAAAAATCATCAAAGGAAGTGAACTACAAACCACGTAGCGAGAACTGTTCGTGGAATAGAAAACAGTTTCCGGTGAAGACTAGCTATTTGCCGGTGGAAAATGGTTCACAAAAGTTTTGATATATGCAGGAGAGATCGTTTTTAGTGGATATTAGTTGGTGATATGAGCCTCCATAATAGATGATTGGTTTTACGTGGATTGTAAAGGGAAAATGTTTTTTGAGTGAAGCGGTACCCTGTGAGGCTGAACCAAATCAATGATTTGGGAAATCTCGAATCAGTTAGATTTTCAGATCTATTTTCCTATATAAAAAGTGATAATCAATTATTAAGGGTTAGTTATTATGATTATAAATTTTAGAAGTATTTGGAAAATCCTAGAGTGGTTTATGGGAATAAAACTCTTTGAAGGAATAAAGTGGTTTGTGGAAGAAGAAAATAGTCCATTTAAAGAGTGGTGGTCCAGAGAGGAGAATACAATCTGAAAAAGAGAGTGTGGTTCGAGGAGGAATCTCTAATAGTACATTGATCACATCATTATGAAGTATATAAGGGAATTATAAAGAGTAATATATCTTAGTATTCATAATAGGGAAGTACGTGGAGGAAGCACTCACGGTCTGTGGTGCAGTGTAGTTCGCAGAGGAAGGAGGTCAGTTCATCGAGGAAAAATATACAAACTAAACAATGCATGAAAAAGTGGATTATATATATAGGGGAAAAATGAATTCAATAGATAATACATTTACAGTTTAGGATTCATTATTTAATTCCAATCCATTGAAGAAACATTCATGTTGATAAGCTAAGTCTAGATCCATCCTACTGTAGTGAGCAAGGGGGGTCAATTGAAGTGTTCTGAGGGACGCAGTGCGCTATCCATGAATTCTTGTAAGGACAGGGTGCCTTGAATAGAGTGACCATTTTTAAACTTTTGTACTATAAAAATAGTAAATAATAATGTATTTTGGTATGACTGACACACCATCAGCATATGCTACTTGGATTTAACCCTTAGTGGTGAACCATGTAAATTTTTTGTGTGTAATCTCCTTTCATGTGGATTTATGATTTCTAATCATATACCTTGTATAGTTTCAATGATTTACTTACAATGTGGAAACAAGATCTATCATATTAAAAAAAATTACACTCGGATTCATCCATCCCCTCTCAGGGTGTCCTGCGATCCTTTAGATGGGCTCCCACTAAAGAAATATGGCTTGTCTAATGATATTCACTTTCATTCCTAAGGGGTTATACATTAAATATAACTTGGTTTCCTTGGTATATCTTATAAATAAACTTTTATTTCCTTAGGGTTCTAGTTTGTATCCAAACATGGCCTTAAAAAATGTCTCACATCCCTATACATGTGTATGTAACCGAACAAGTTTCTTTACACTCATTCACTTGATGGGAATTCTATTTTATACTTTATTTGGTACTAGATTTAGTGTGTATGTCATATTTTTTATTAGATGTACCTAAAAATGTAATGGACAATCTATATGATTCACCATTAACCTTATCATGTCTATCATGTTATGATTCCTTCTTTCACTAACATTATTCAACCAAGGTGTATATGGTGTAATGAGCTAGATGGAATCCAAAACATCCAAAGAAAATTGTTAAACCCTTGGTTAAGTTATTCACCTCCTTGATTAGATCTAAAGTTTATTATCTTCTTACCAATTTTATTCCTTACTTAATTATTAAATTATTTGAATTTATCAAAGGCCTAGAAATTATACCACATCAAGTATACATATCCATAACCTTTCATGAAATCTGTAAAAGTTGTGAAGTAAGAAGATCCACCTTTTTCTTCCACTAGAAAAGGTTCACACAAATAAATGTGTAACAATCCTAGAATCATAGTGTCCCTTTCACCCTATCCTCCAAATGGTGGTTTGTTTATTTCTTCTTCAAAAAATGCATGAAATATATTATTTGGGTTTATCTCATATGAGTATAAATATATCTCTTGATATAACATTTTTAAATCCATATTTTTTATTTGAACATTATGGTGATACCACAGCTGAGTGTTATATGATTCATGTGAACTTGATTCATTGTCAATTTCAAATACTTGTTAATCTCAATTTAATATATAAATTCCTTAATTTTGTTGTGTTATACAATAACAAATGTTGTCTTTGTAAAATAAGTGTTCCTTATTTCCAAATTTGAAAATCAATCCATACATGCCATGGAATGAAACATAGATGAATTTTTTAGTAAAAATTGGCATAAAATAACAATTCTATAAAACCAAAATCATTTTGGTTGGAAATATAATGTGTTAGTATCCCATATCCATGTTCTAAAGTTGTTCACAATTGGCTACTTGAAGATCCACCTCTCCCCTAGAAATATATTGGAATCTACTTGGTTCTTGCATTTGGATACAGATGTGATCACCACAATCTATATCTAATACCCTGTGTGTAGATGTTGAAACATTACACTCGATAATGAACACACCATTAGCTTCCCCTTGATTTTTTTGTATATCCTCTTCCAGTGGCCCAACCTACCACCTAAATAAAATATTTTATTTTCCTTCTCAGGACTTTTGATAATATTCTTCATGGAAAAATGATGCTCAAGAGGTTTATACTTATAGTGAGTTTTGGGACCATTTTCATTATTATTACTTTTCTTATTCACCATAAAGACTGTATATTTTTCATTACCTATTCCCTTGTCAACATAGAAAATGAAAATAAAATGTGTTGAAAGAGTCCTCTCACTAATCTTCATGTTGTAATCCATAATGAAACTGACGAAGGATTTCAGTACTATAGAATGTATGAGATCTGTATATAGATCATAATGGGATTTAAATCCCATGATGTATAAGAATAATTGATATCCACTCATCTTGACTACATAAGGCCTAACTGGCACTCATCATCCAAGTTTTCATGTGAATAGTACATTATAGATCTCATATCTCTCTTATCTTGATTTCTCTTGAGAGAGATCATGAAGGTGATATATCATGATATACACACCCATATCTTAATATTTATATATATTATCCTTGTAAATGGAAGATATAATGAAATATTGGATATATGTGGCATCATACAAATATTTTCCATAGAGATAAAAATCTTCATAACTTCCCTCTTTTCTAGGTTCTTCAGGAATTGGGTTTTCAAGAACATATAATTTATTTTCATGGTGTACAATAATTATTGGAAATTATTTCTAGAGGGAATGAAATCCCTCTCATGTAAAAATCACAGTAATATGTTTGAATTCATGTTAATTATCATTTCTATAACTAAAATATGAATGATCTCAATACTTAATATCATAAAATTAGATACAAAATATTAAATCTATTAATCTCCCACTATTTTATTGCAATCTATTAGCTCTCACCATTGGTCCCTAACATCCCATATCATGGAAATTCTAATATCAAGGGACCATATTCCACATATCATAATATATAAATTATAATAAGAATTTTGTTGAAGGGTTTAATGTTTTCATAAAATTTCTAACTTCATTAACATGAAATTCCTTGATCTATTAATTAGACTCTCCAATCCTCATATCCCCAAATTTAGATTTCTTCATCCCTTGCCTCACAGTACTACTTTGAAAATCAATTGCTCATGTGAACTAATTTATGTTCTCTCAAAACCAAAGTTATATTTCCCCAATTACTAAAAGCACCCCATCATTTTTTCATTAAATAACTTTGAACTATTACTCGATTCTAACTTAAGTAGTGGAGGACTACACTGAATTACTATATATAATTGAGGTATTTTTTATCTTTATTCATAAATTTAATAATTTTTATATTTTTTACTTAATTTTTAATTTTGGGGGGATTTTCATAACTGATTAATAATGTATTAGATTAATTTTATGCATAATCTAATTTATTTTAGTTCTAACTTTCATTCTTGTTAATTCCTTAATTGACGTGATCACAACAAAATATCCATAATGAAAATAACCATGAAACATGACATAATTAAAATAATAAGAGTTTTATAATAATTATCTTTTCCTAATGGTTATTTTTTCTGGAGGATAGTAAACTAATCATTAACCTAGGGTAAAAACCTTGAACCATGGCTTGGTTCATGTTGCAACTTTCCACATGTCTACCCTTGTATCTCTTGGGATCATTTATTCTCATTTCCAAAAAAAAGATCCACCTACACTCTCCTATGAGCTCTATCAATTACATAATATATTACTCACTCGAAGGTGAGGGGATCCAAATGATTAGTTAATGGAAATTAAATAAAAGGAAACCATGGGAACATAGGTCATTCCATAATGAGATGAGGGATGATCTATATTCTATCAGTATAATTTAATAACAAATTTAAACGAAACTATCACATAAAATGTTTTGGTATATTTTCATGATCAACCACATACATACAATGGAATACATATTTATTAAATATAATTTATTCCCAATCATTTTAAATTAATATAGATAATGCCCAAATCAATTAATTCTATCCTTCAATAATCGACTATTTTATCCTAATTCTCATCTAAACATTCTTGATATACTCGTCCATAATGAAGTTATAAATTTTAAATATATTTATTTAAAATTGACTATGTACAAAACATATACCTCATTAGAAACATAGCTAGTACCCATCTGAATTCCCAATCATTTGTTATTTTCATATACCTTTTACTCATGTGACATGTAGTATACAAAAATTATCACATAATATTATGGAATTTATGAGTAAATATAATGAAAAATTAAACACATGTTATTGACATTGTGTTTTATGTTTTAATACACATTAATGTAATCATTTTACTACAACTTGTACATTATATACAATTCAAAATATTAAACTGAATATAATTATACATTTAATTTATATAAAAACCCTTACATAACATATTGTATTTGACTTAATGTCAAATTCAACACATATTAAAATGTTTTAAATTATATAATATATTAATTTTAAATTTTACATAAGTAGGTAATATACATGGTGTGTAATAGCCTACTAAATTTCATGTATAGATCCTCTTTTTCTATCCACGACACATGCACAGGGACTCGGAATGTGCTCCTTACATTGAAATTAATGTATTTCACAACATGTACATGGGATACACAACATTTGGTCTTCGAGTTTTATAATTACTAGTAATGTTGGTCATGTAAGAAAATATATGGTACATTTGGGACTAATGGACTATATTTCATGGACCCCAGTTACACATCATGTAGTCTGGTTAGCTATGTGCCATGATGTACTAGTAAATATATAGAGTATTAAATACACACCACGTTTATTAAATTCAGACACTCTAAATTAATTCCGATTTAATTTTTGAGTTTCCTTGGTGAATTAGAAATAATACATGATGCGTACCAATGGGTTTGACACCATGTACTCTTGTTCCATCTGGCCTGAATCATTAACACCAATGAATCATTTCTTCTAAAAAATTTCATTTGTAATTAATCTATTTATTGATTTTGTTAGTGGGAATGAAGGGGAGGAATAGAATACATCATGATTTTGATTAAAGAAAAATTAAACCATGATTTAATACTAACAGTAAATGCATTAATCAATCAACAATCTCTAAATAATTATAAATAATTATGTGACCCCATTAATACCACTTGATATCATAAGTTTAGTGAGGCCATGCCCAACTCATATTTTAGTCATAATCAATAATTAATCCATTATTTACATAGATGAATAATGTTGTGACCAATGGAATTATATCAAAGATTAATTAACTTGAAAATAATTGAACATAACATGGGATCATCTTATAATTATTTACAACTAATTTAAGAAGTTTACGAATTACCTTGTAATGGATTATTTATTATATGATGAATCTAAAACAATTTCTACATAGTATCTTCATTTCATGCTAGGAATCCAGTAATATTTACTTTATAGGGGTTCTACAAGAAATCGATGAAAATTCAATAATATCCATAAGAATTTTTGAGTGCTCATGTGGAAGATCCTAACACTTGTGTTATTCATCCATGATCATAATGTGAATTTATTCTTAAAAGGATTCTTCTTGAACTCATTATAGTCATGAGGGATGGGGGTGGTTGGTCAATCTACATTATTGAGAAAATTCATGGAGATGTTATTTCAAGGGATTGAGAGAATTCTCCTTGAGTTGATGTGAAAAACATCAAAAAAACTGCAACTGTTAAGATTGGAAATTTTATAGTTGGGTTTAAATAGTGATAGGGATAGAAAATAATAATTTCACATGAATCAATAATATTTTTTTAATCACTATAGAAACCCATTTAAATAATAAAAATAATCAAATTATTTCTATATATTTGAAAAATAATTAAAATAATTAAATATTATTTCTTGATTAAATTGTTTAAAATTAATTCATATAATATTTAATATATATTATTTATCACTGTACCATTAAACTATGTCATTCATTCCAAGAAAATATTTCTCAGGACTTAAATAATGACTATTTATTTAATAAATAAATATCACCACATTATTTTCCAATAAATAAATAAATATTATATTCACTGCATAAAGAATAAATATTTATTAAATGTTCATCTCATAGAATATTCTATTGAAAAACTTCTGAAGAAAGAAATGAAATAAACTGAAAAATGAAAAATTATTAAACCAATAATGGGAATAATATTCATTCAATTTGTTAAATAATGAATCATATTATTATTTAACTAAGATACACTCAGTGTGTGACACTCTGCTTCTTTCTCATTGACATTTGGCGGCGTCACCCGAATTCCAAGGTTAACGTCTAAAAACACTCCATGAAATATATAGATAATGAAGTTAACATCCCAATGACATAAAACCTCACATGAACACTTACCATGTAATATAATCCTGTTATCATGATACCTCTAATCAACTAGGTTTCATGCTGGTGTCATTAACCTATGTACTTAATGTCACTTTCTTTGAAATTAGAAAAATGAACTCTACTAGAGAACTCTAAGGACATAGATTTTTTTGGACTGCAGAATATCTATAAAATGTCATGAGATATTAAATTCCATTAAGAACATAACACAAAAATCCTATCTCACATTATTCATTAAGGAAATATTACTCATGATGCACGCAACATATCCTAACTCACCACAAACATTTGTTGTCAGAGTTTTCAAGAATAAATCAATTTAAATGACTAATAATATTCATTAGTAATCATATTAATGTATAATGGATAATATAAACATCCAGATATAGGATCATCCAATGACACATATGAATGTGGATTTCCTACTGTAAGTTCATGTTCTTATTACCTCCGATACTAGAAATTACCAATGGAAAACACCGTGATAAAGTGTATCAATGTTCTGTGATTCTCCACACCTATTATCCTATATCATTTTCATTCCATCAACTGATATCATCCATCTATAGAACATATATTTATGAATATTTTAATAGAACATTTTGGAACACATAATTACAGGAAATTTCTCTGATCTTTTAGTGTGTATACACTCTTAAAACATTATCAAATAATATATCATGAATAAGAACAATTAATATGTGATGAAAGGTTTATTTTTATTAAAAAAATGAATATAGGAAACCATAAATTATATAAAATTTTATTCAATGGAACTAACTACAAAATTATCGAGTTTTTTTTCATTTTCATTTTTTTAACCTTTACATGCTATGACGGTTGATCTCCTTCAATCACATGGATTTATTTTGCTGTTTATGGTAAAATAATAGTTGGGATCCAATAGAGAATTTAGGTTGCCTATGGGAGAATGGTGATCTGAGATCTACACTATTGTTCCCTTCTCATCATAAGAACGTTTAAAACCTTATGTTATATGACTCATTGATTTTCTATGTTTAAGTTAAATTGTGATGTTATCATGATTTTTCTCATTGGTTAGTAGTTTAATTTACCATAATGAATATTAAATTTACTTAATGAATGAATTGGGTTTTCGTAATAATGACCACATGGTGTTCCATATTTTGTTTTTTTCCATGGTTTATCATGTATTTTATGTTTTGAAATTTGATATAGTAAATAATGATAAAAATAATTGATGACCAAAATAGTTAATGTTGCATGTTAAATTATAATTTTACTTTCTTATAATTTATTGAAATGGATGTCATACTTTAATAATTTATAAATAATTTTTAGCTATTAATAGTTGATACCTTTTTTCCTATGGTTTTAACCTGTGATAAATGTATTGGTTAATTGATGTTGGTAATAAACTGGTTTTTTGATAAATATATTTTATTGGGGATGAGTGAGATAGTTTTCATAAGAAGGTCAGATACTTTGGTTAAGGGGCCTACATATATTTTTAAATTTTTGTTTTTTTCTTGAGTAAATGTAAATTTTCTAAAGACTTGATCCTCACTATGTAAAATTATGTGAGCCTATGATGGTTGGTGGTTTGGTGAGAAATGGGTATGGGTTCCCAAGCATGTAGAAAGAGTTCATGAATGAGATGGAAGGATGGATGGTGTATTCATAGTAGTTTTGGGAATGCCATAAATACTAATGGAGTGAGTAAAAGTTGTTATTTTCCATTGATAGTTGTAAATAAAGTTAGGACGATTACTTATTATGAATGTTATTTAAATTTTTAATGTCTATGTTTCGAATTTCTTCATTCTTTTCCACAATAGTTAATGTAACTAGATGCACATGGTTTATTCATCTTTTAAGGTTTCTTAGGAAAAGTCCTAGAGTACCTAGGATAATGGAATATAATGAATAATAAATTATTAACCCATGATGTTGAGAGCTCAGTGGTTGACATAGAATTAATGGCCAATAATTAATATATTTTTCAAATCTCTAGTGGAAATATTAATTTATAATCTCTTTAAATGATTGTGTTCTTATTGGATGTCTCGACCTTCACGTTGATAGTTATTTTTCTATGTGATGATAGTTTCTATCAAGATTAATTCCAGGTTGTTGTTAAATGTGTGGTTATTGATATATATATATATATATATATATATATATATATATATATATATTCTATCTGATTTGTTATTTCACATGAAACCCCGCCAATTTTGATTGGGTGACTAACACCCTATAAAATATGGAGGTTGTTCTCCCTAATATCTAGGTGGGCTAGGAACATATGGCTTACTACCCCCCCCCCCTTCTTTCCACACTCTCTTCACCTAGTATTATTATGTGTGAGAATGCATAATGGTTACATTCCCGTATAATTGGAAAGACGGATGTGATGTCTTATCATTGTTTTTAGAAACATATATCTTTAGATATTGCATCCTAAGGATAACTATAGGTAATTGTGTACAATCTATAATGGATTATCGTATAATACATGGTGTAGAGGTCGTACTGGCTCCCAGAAAACTACACTATTACTATCTAAGGGTGGTTATGTTTATGATATTATGAGATGAATGATGTGAAAGTGATTATTCATTTATCTTTGATGCATATAGATTATATTTAGAGAGATGGATCAGGAAAAGTGATGTTGGGGTAGAGTTATAAACCAGTGTGGAAGTGGTAGTGAGGCACCTTAACTTTTAAATTAGTTAGTATATTATATTATTACATGTATGGGATACTTGGTGGGAGACCCATAGTGAGCCTGAGAACATATCAAACCTCATTAGGTTATAGGTTAGTTTCACTAATTATTCACTGGTCCGTAGTTTTCTCTCTTAATATTTTGTGAGAGAGGTTATAGGGAGGATCCAAATGTGAATTCCAATTATGATTACCCAATATATAAGTAAAATATTTTTCATTTATGAAAAAATTAGATGTTGATCATAATGTAAATTACAAACTCATGGAGTTTTCCAAGAGCTGTTTGGCCATTGAGGCAACTATTTGGGATTTTTCTTTTGTTAATCATAGTTTTCTTATAGTTGTACATATTTTAAGACACTACATGAATGTATAGGGTGATTTTTTAACATTATAAGAAGATTTTATTTGATGTTTCTATCTTATATAATATTAATTGTTCTTCTTGGAGGGTAATTCCTCTCATTTATGTGTATGGTATACACTCTGTGATAGTTTCCAACTCGTGGCCTACTGAAGGCAGGTTCCAGACATCATTATATACCTTATCTCGTTGTCATTCCATGATGGATACCTTTGGATGGGAGTGGGTTCTGACATTTCTTCTTTGAAAAAAAAAATTTTATATCTATAATCTTTTATTTTTTTTAAAAATAATTTTATTCAAAATTATAGATATAAAAAATCATTTTTTTAAATAATACATGGTGTGCCTTTCACCATTGTAATTAATTGGAACGAACCACTATGTTTGAACCAAAGTTACACATGACCTCATTCCCATCTCCCAATACGAAATAGGTATCTGACTAGTAGTGATGGTCTATGCTCTTATGTGGGGAGACTATACCCTTAGTATCATGTCGTAACACAAATAATAATTAAAATAACATAGTAAATAATATAAAGATCAAAGTATCAATAATGAACTAAATAATAAAAAGGTAAACAATTTAGAAAGGTAATAAATATCCCCCTCTAGTTGTAATCCATACAATAGTATAAAAGTGACATAGGTAAATAAATAAATGAAAACTTGTGGAGTCCAACGAAGTCCATACTATTTTGCAACCAGCTCCATGCTTCACTGCTCATCCATCATCCACATAACACTTTCCATTATTCTAATCCCTATATATGAATTCTAATTTTTCATTGAGAGGATCATGGATGGTGTGAGTAACAGAATCTATTAGAACACCACTACTGTTTCTTTAATTAGTGTACACATCTACAATAGGTGTGTTCCATGATAGTAATAAATGTGATGGAAAGAATAATAAAAAATTATCAGGAAAAAAGTGGTTGTGTTCTAAACAATTAGATACCAACCACCTATAGAACTATCTTTGGATCCATGTCATAATGATGATCAAGATTCATCTAAAATGATAATAAACCATCCCTCAGTTCATCATCATTCCATGTAGAATCCAAAAGTCATCGAGTGGGTTTGATACACGGAATCCGAAAGGCATAGAGTTGACATGATACTTGGAATCCACAAGGCATTGAGTTTTAGAATGTTCCTAAAAATCCTAAATCCATTGTGTTATTTATGAGCCATAAGAAAAATATTATCCTCCATCATCATAATTTCACATCTTGCACTCTCTGCCTCTAAGGGGGAATCATACTATGACAGTCACATATCACGTGTACCAAGCACCAAACCTCCATGGAAAGTTAATACACAACAAGCTATAGTATGAAAAAGAGACATATCATGGAATCATGACAGATATATTAGCATCACTAATATATAGTGAATCTATATCAAGAATGGAAAATTCTAACCTAAAAAATCTCATTCAACAAGGATCGTATATGGGTAAGATGAAAGTGTACATAGAAATAAGAAATATCCATTAATGAAGGGAAAAAATCATGTCAACACATGAATCATACCATGGAAAGAAATGAATACAAGATCCTCAAATGTTAATGAACATCCTACCTCAAATTTATTCATGGATAACTTCATGGTGTGTCAATGGATCATCACCTAAATATCATCAATGTATTACTTGTTTCCATCCACTCTTCAAGGATTCCTAGAACCAAGCCCAACAATTTTATTTCTAAAAATAAATAAAACACCACATGATATAGTATTCTATCCATCCATGATAATATAAAAAATTATCAAGTTATTTCAACACATGAGTTATCAATTCCTTCCTTAAAGAATAACTATATAACCACATGTGATAATAATCTATCTCCCTATAATAATCCATGATAAACATGTTTGGTATTGTAATTATTATTTTTATTGGTTAATTATAGGTTATTATCATTTAAAAAAATATTTATCAATTTTTAGAAAGTTTAGGAGGGTTTAATTCAAAAATATATCATGAAATGATACATGGAAAATATTCCTGTAAAAGACTTTACCAAACAGTAGAAGTGGGGGAGAAAATTTTTCCACACAAGGATACTACAATAAGATCTATAATCACATGAAAAGGTATTTAAATATATTTTATAAAGTAACTTTTAGATGATTGAACTCATTATGGTATCTAAATTAATATTGAAGCAAGGGTTTTTATATTTTCCATAAGGAAAATCGCATACTAGTATGCAGCATTAAGAACTACAAATTAAATTCACCATTAAATATTTCTTTAAAAGGTATCCTGAATTTAGAGTGTTTAATATCATCCATAAAAGTAGTTTTAAACCTAAATGAGAATATGGTATATATTCCTCAATATTTCCTGATTTTAAATTCATCAAAAGGGTTTACTAGAGCATGTTGGGGGGGACAAAATGAGAAAATATGATAAAACAATTTTTCCCCAAAAAGGGAACTGCTTAAGGGTAACATGGTTTTACCAATATTAAGATCCTGTAAATCATGTGTGGGTAATGAGTTTTACCCTTAAAAAGATACTAAAATTTAGAAGACCCTTATACAGCTCTCTCTTTACCCTTATGCAGCCTCTAGAACATAGGAGTTACCCCTAGGCACATGCAAGGGGACTATTACACCATGAAATGAAAACATACTCTTACACATACATAAAATAAGGAACTAGAGAGTTAACTTTATAAATCATTCAGAAATACCAACATAATCTTATGAATCACATAGTTCAAACTTAAATAGCCTTTGAAAACATTGGGCTACCTTTCCATAACAACTAGAAGAAATTCCATGCCCTTACATAATAGGTGTTTTCCACTATGTAACCCTTGAAAATTAAGGGTAACATTTATGTAAAACCAAAAAACAAAAAAAAATTGTATTGGTTGAATCCTTTTACCTTAATGTAGGCCCTAGTCCAGACATAAGGCTAAAAATTGTTTAAAATTATTAATTGTTAACAAAATGAACATGTAAAACTAAAAAAAGGTTTTCGGACAATTTAAAACTGTGTACAATACAATTACCCCGTATGATTAATTCTCATCATTAAGTTGTGAATCTAGAGTTCTTTATTGAACAACTCATGAAACTGATATCAAACATTTGAATGTCTCCACATCTTCTCTAGGATCCATCTGTACTATCCTAGGGTCTGGACAAGTTGGACCATTTTACCAAAAACAAAACCTTCTCATACAGGTCTATAATATGCACTGGATACTCCTCATAAGATGCATATAGATTCAATACAACATCCTTATAGTCCATAACAGGTATATTTACAGACATATACCTATGGATCATATATTCTTGAAACACATCATATACACCTCAGTAGTGTAAATAAAGATGTAGACAATAAGCCATTTCCCAACACCTCTATGATCTCACTGAGAGGAATCTAATAAGACAAACAGTGGTCTGACCAGAACCCAAATAAGGAAGATACTTCAAATCCTAGCTTGAAATCCTTGAGGAGATTCAATGGGAGAGGAGATTTGTGCATTTAAGAGGAAAGAACAATATGTGGTTGAGTAACAATGAATGAGTGTAAAAATTTATCATTTTACCCAACTTTAAGAGGTCACACAGTTCAGCCTCACAGTTGTTCTAACTGTGCACTAACTATGTGAGAGTCACTATCTAAGGGAGCCCCTCACATGGACATCCCACACAGTTTGAATAACCCATCCTACAACCATGTAAGGTCACTGCCTATGTGTAACTAAGGGTGTCGGTTGGCCAAATGATTTTCCAAACCATGCACATCGAATGTGAATATCCTCTACAACATGACTATAGATTTTTTTTCACAATCATAAATAATCTCATGCATGGGTTGTCAAACCAATGTACCTTATATATGGGATGCATGATTGCGCCACACAGATACTTCTAACCATTCTCCAACCATGTTCCTCATACATTTTCTCCAAAATTTGGATCTTTTGTGCTTTGAACAAGTCAAGGATTCTCCCAGACCCTCCCTTAAACTAAAACGAACATTTATAAGATTAAAACAGAAAATAAATTGGTTTATGACACAAAATAAAAACTAGGGTGTTATATATACTCTAGGTGCTAGTGTTCCAGGACTAAACCTCATTCCTTATTCACCATTGATCACAAAAAGAATAATTTTACTATTAAAATACTCCTTCTTCTTTATCTTAATATTGAGAGGGAGGTGGTGGATGATTTTATTTCATTCTAGATAAACTTATTTGGAAAATATCATTATGAACAACAATTCTCTTTATCTTCCTAAGATTTTTATACATTAGGTTATATACATAGGTTTAAAGATTTAGTTATTGTACAAAGTCCACTTAACTAATTTCTATATTCTATGTAAACCCTCATGTAAAATAATAATAATATTATCCTTATATTCCATTACATGTGTTAACTAATTGACATTAGAAGATAAGTTCTTAAATAAATCAATCAATATTGATATAAATTATATTAAATAAAATATATCATTTCATATAGACCCTTAACTCAGTCCATCAATCCCCATAATAATTTATCAAACTGTAAATATTAAATATTTATTTAAATAAATAAATATCACAATAATATTCATTCAGAAAATAAATAATTATTATATTCACTAATTGGTGAATAGATATTTTATTAAAATTATCAGAACCAAATAAATATTAATTTTATATCTTGAGAGTATATAATAGACAAATAACTATTATATATTTAATGACTAGAAAATAATATTTATTTTATATTCAACTAATGTATATTATTTACAATAATAGGTGATTGAATTTATAAAATAAACCATACTAGAATACTTATTAAACTATAATACAAGAATAATATTTATTCAATCAATTAAATTTAAATATAATTTAACTGAGACTACAGATACACATAGTGCGGGCCCTCTAGTAAATTTTCATAATAACATTAGTTCACTTTGACAAAATTCCAAGATTATAGTCTAGAAACATTTCAAAGAACCCATATAGAAGTAAGTTAATGATACAATAACAAAAACCTTCCACAGATGCTCATTGTATCATATAATCTCTTTATCTCGATGTCTCATCAAGCAAGTTAGATTCTTGTGTTATCAACTTATAGGCTTGATATATCATTATTTTACTTACTAAAATGAACAAATCAAAAAACCACAATTTCCATTGAATTAATTAGATATTATTATTCCAATAAAAGTTCTAATGATGTATACCTTCGTTTAAATGGAAGGGAGAATCATTTCTTTCCTTATTTATTTATTTCATGTTACTTAAGATGCACCCAATTCATGATACATCACTTGGAGTATATGTTGTCAAAGATTATTGTAATACATCAAAGTACAAAATTAATGATTTAAATTACTAAAAAAATAAAATAGAAGGACCAATACACAGATTTTTATATGGGAATATCCAATTATATATATAACATATGGAATTAATATTAGTGGGTCTATTCTCAAAACCACATCTCTTGGATATTACAATGTGAAAACATTTTGAGAAGAATTATAATTGTATTATTAGATCTGATAACAAGATAGTGAGACATCCTATGTGTCGAATCAGATAAATTTCATTCAAACATAAGATTTATATTTAAGAATAATTTCACAACACATCATGGTCCCCATCATAGTGGGGAACTACTATGACCATTCACTGAAAACAATACCCCAAGGACATTATCACATTAATTTTATATAGAATAATAATCATCATGTGATAAGATATTTAATAATATTTATTTCTTTTAATATATTTGTAATTGTAAAGTAAAATAAAAGTTTGTTTTTGGTACAAACTCCAACGCATTTTTTTATACTCCCTACTATTTTAAAAACTCAAACACTTTTTTATCTAGTATTTTTCCACCTTGGTTATCTATAAGATGAAGGTATTGAGTACCACGGAATTTTTTCATATAAAAAAGTCCCACAACTTCTATATTAGATCATTGATGAGTGTATAATAATGAAATGATAATTTTTGTGAATTGAATAGAGTTGGTCCCCATACAGCTATATGAACCAACTTTAATCTATGGTTCTTTGGTTCCTTACATTATATTTATAATGAAACATTTCATTTATTCACAATGATACTAACTTTTCTTGTTCCATACTCTAATTTTATCATCTTTATAATTTACTTAGCATATAATATTTTCTTCAATTCCCCGCTCAATTTACTTGACAATCATTCCATAAATTTGTATAGGATAATTTTCTAGCATGGATTTCACCTTATAATTTTCAAGTCGGGTACAAACTTCCATCCTTAACTCATTTGGAAACCACCATGGAACCACATTTAAATTTCTATGCTCCAAAAACAAAAGTTTTATAGAAAATCACATCATATAAATGTCTAATATAAATTATGTTCCTCTTTAATCATAGTATGTGACTAACACTTTGTAACTACATCAGGCCTCTTTTCTTTGTCAGGATGGATACATCACCCATTTCTACAATATTGAGAGCATTGTCATATGAAATGTGCACCCTAAAAAATATTAAGATGTATAATTATTCATTCTCCCTCTCTTGAAAATTGAGTGAAATGAATCTCTAGATTATGGCAGCCAAGAATCAAGTGATCAAAGATCTCTTAGTAGAAGACCACTCATATATTTCAATATAGTATTTTCATATCCAATTATAGAAGCATATATTTAATATTTTAATATTTATTCATTACAATATTTCTTCTAGAGAAATTTCTTCCCATAATTCCAACACATGGGACCACCTTCTGCCAATATACTCTTGTTCCAAATTCTTCTTCCTTTTATATTCTTATATCTTTTACATGATGTGGAATGTACCCTACATTACACACTATATGAATTTATATTAGATAACTCTATATTTATAAAATAAATTTACTCATTCAGAAAAAGATCCATAACATACAAAAATTCCAATCCTACCTTATTGAAAAAAATTCTCATCATGGTAACCATCAAAACCAAATACTCTAAGACTACATAAAGTAGATGTAGCACCCAATTCGGAACTATGAATTTAACATTAACATATTATAACTAAAAAAAATATTTTGAATTCATTTATTTGATTAGTTTTTTGATTACCATCTGACATCCTCACTTGGAACAGAATCTTCAAGTGGACCACATTGTTCATTGTTGTCAACATCTAATATATATCAATAAGATTACTCATATGTTTTGATGTAGTATTCACCTCTCAGATGTTATAACACAAACTATAGTTTGTTTCCATCCATATCATGCTAAGTTATTTCTTATAATAACTTTCCCATTCTTACTTCTTCATTAATCTTATATTAGTATCCATCAATAGATGATCATGTACCTTATTTAGTAAATAACCCTTTACCTAAATCTTATAATATCATAAATAATTACTATAAAATTTCTCCATTTGAAACTTACACACCTATAATTCTATTAGTTCTTAAGGTAGTTAACTAATAGTAAATTTTGAAAGCATTAGAGTGATTTAGAGGTACTTATCATAATTGTTGTATAAAGAAAAGGGAAGAATGATGCTTCTAAAATTATTTTTGAATCACCTTCACTACGGTTTAGTCATCTGAATCAATACAAGTGAAGCTTTGATTATACTTATTAGGTTTGATGAAAATTATGATAAATCCATGGGATGTAATTCCTCCAAAACATAAAAAGCAGAAACCAATGAACCAGAATGAACCTGTGAACTCAATATACCAAAACAAGGAAGACTATATATACCATGTAAATTTACAAGTTGAAAAACATAAATAAGAGCTTCTAAATGAAAATGATCAAAATAAATAATGCAAAAAGGAATAACACAAGTATTTACGTTGTTTTAACATGAGTCTTAATCCACTAGGGGAACATTGCAATCACTTTTATTAAATAATTTGATGATGATTTCAATTTAAATGCGTATCAATGAAATGTATCACCCTACAAGTTATAGTATAATCCATCTAGAACAACTAGTCACCACCACCTTTTGACCTTCATGGGGGGATGAGTCCACCTTAGAATAATCTTCATGGGTATCCCTCCACATGAACCATGTCCTTACATTCCATAACCTCCACTTCTAGTATAAAGTGAATGATTTTGAATATCTCATGATCTTACTCTTATGTATTCTCCTATTACAACAACACTACTAGGAAAAGACTCTTATGAAAATCCTTTGGGCCCGTACGACCCACCTTCATCCTATAAATGGGTATTTTTTGGTTACGTATTTTAAAATTTCATCAATTAATCTATATATTTCATAAATCTAGTGTTAGGTTTTTGTGTAATGAACCAAATGGGTTAAACTAGGAAATTTACCCAAGAAGGTTCGCCACTTAGTAAGATGTAAAAAACAAAACAAGTCGAATATATTACCAAATAATGGATAATGTTCTAAGGGGATGAAAATTAATAAAACCATGATACATACAATATCAGGACCAAGAGGCTAAACCAGAAAATAAAATAAGATTATCCAATGTATAAGATCTATGTGACCATTCATCCCCACCAAATTGTCCACTATGAAGGGGATGAAAACCAAGAGAATCCAATGAATGAAATGATTCACACCCCATTACCTATGTCCTACAAAACCACATCTACAACACATAAAGTAAAATGTAGGGTATGGATAAAATTATCAGTAGGATTTTACTATAGAGTCTATAAAAATTCGAATAATATGAAAATGTTTGGGTTGGATTTTAAAAAACCAGTTTATAAAGAATTTTTGAAAGGTATTCATTTTGTAAAACATGCATTGGTTTTTTAGAAAAGCCTTTTATTTTTACACAGACATATAAAATGAAAATTATAGGTGATAAATCATGTAATCATAAGAAAAAACATCCATGCATACACTATATAATAATCAATTGAGAAACTGACCATGAAATATATTATCATGTAAAAAATCAAGTATAAATGACATAACACACCATTTGAGCTCTATCCTATGGGAATATTTTCATGGACATAAATAAAGTATGAAACCAATCATAATGTGAATGAAACTAATATTGAGTCTTATTAGATAGTTTGACGATATCAATCCTCTAGTGGTATAACACACACCAAGAGTGATAATCCCATTTCCAAATGCACCGAAGGTTCATGTTGGGAAAATCCATTAAGTTATCATTGTAGAATATTTTTGTAGGTTGTATTTGTTGAAAAATCCAGTAAACATAGTGAATTTATAGGTTCCAGAGATGATGAATGTTGATGGTGATCTCTATGATTATGATAAGCTTCGCGAATAATAGAGGTGAAGAGAATTGTGAACGAGCATTGTGGAAGGGAAAAGGCTCTGATGAAAGGATCTGTGATTATGATGATCATCATAGTAACAACTCAAAGGATTTGAAGAATAGCTTTATGATTATAATGTGATTTTTGATCTAGAAAATTGTTGTGGATATTTAGGAAGAAGGAATAATTTCAGCTGAAATTTCAAGGATATTAGTAATGGACTTACGTGGAACTGATGTGGAAATAAAGGCTATGAAGTTAGTGAAAAACACATATAAATAAGACTCCATCCTCGATATAAGATCACAGATACTCAATGAAAAACATAATTTTGTCGAATCACAAAGAAGTTTTGCGAAGATAGCGAGATTTGTGAAAGTAAGGGAATTCACAGCGTCTAGTTGAGCTCTTCAAAAGAAAGGCACTCCATGAAGGATAGTTCAATTTTGTGGAAGAAGTGTGATTCACACAGGCATGTTTGAGATTTTCAAAATCATAAAGGCCAGCATGATCTCTACAAACTAGTGATCTCTGTGATCCATTGACTTTCGTGAAGAGGCAGGAACTTTGCAAAGGCTTGTTTGAGCTTTGTGAAATTGGGAGCTCAACACAGTAGTGAGCTTTGAGAAATTATCTTCAAAATTAATTGCCCGGTGTTCAGTAGAAAATGGGTATTCATCAGTGGACTAATGTGGGACTTCAATAGAGCATCTACATATAGTGGATGATGTGTTCATTTGTGATAATGAAAGGAACTACAAGTCTATAAATTGTGATTGGATCATCTGAAGGATTAGTGAGAACACTTCAGTTGATAGAGTAGTGAGATTTTAATTGTGAGTGGTTGTAAACTAGGAGGGATAATGAGTTCACTCCAAAAATTTTAAATAGGTGTGTTCTTATAGTGGATTTGGTACATCATCAAATTATTAGTTTATTCTCTTTATATGTATCCCAATGAGGGTGAGCCATGTAAACATGACGTTTTTTATGAATGCTTTATGATTTTTTCATACTCTTCATCGGGAAGGAGAGAGAATAGAGTTTTGTTTTACAAAGAAACAAGATCAAAAGAACCATTTGATTTAAGCTTCCATACCCTGATTCACCCCCCTCTTAGGGTATCTTTCCTAGTGGACCGAACAATTCCCAATCTGACATGATTTTCAAAACCATTTGAAAACAATTATAAAATTTTACAAAAACATTTTCACATTGAATCCTTACTTATTACATGATTGAAACCCCATTTTATAATTAAAACAGCCTGAAAGGAATTTCATCAAAACATAGTGTTTTCAAAACCCATTTTAAAGGAAACCACCTTTAAAAACATGTAACTATTTACAAAAAACAACTTGGATATTAGATCCAACCATTTCAAAAAACAAACCATTGGAATTTATGATAACATAAAATAATTCAAAAGTTAGAACCTTTTTATAGACACACCAACCTCAAGAATTGAGATAAATCGTAAATAATTGATCTCCCAAAGCTCGAAGTTCAATCCAACAAAAATGGGTTTTCAAGGCCTTTAAAAACCTATCTTGGGATCCTAATGTTCAAGAAATAAAATTGGAAGAATAACTATTTTGGAGGGAAGCTTGGTTTTTACACCTTATCTAGAAAATATAATACCACAACACAGAACCCCATCCATGCCACTATCATTCGGTTTTTACTGAAGACTATAGTTCCACAAATTGTTCTACACCACAGTCACACTTGGTCAAACTGGTCTAAAAAACCATGACACAAACCTCGCCAAAATCCCATTATCTTGGAATAAGACTATAGTAAAATCCATTCACCAATCCATATCTACCCAGAAAAAGGTGAAACCACCAATCTCTCCCAATTGAAACTCCACATTGTAGCCTCTACCTCCATGCCACATAGCTCAACCAAATAGATGAATTATATCAAATCCCCTTCACCATGGTGTAGCCTGGTCAAAATTAGTAGTGGCACCAACATTACCACTCTAGGACCCCATGTTGAAGGTGTCATTCCAATAACAAACCCCGCATATATATGGTTTAGCCACTCCCATCTAGGACGTGTACCCTTTTATAATTCTAGGAGAACTATATAACCCCTCCAAAACCCCAAGATCTCTATGAACCACTCAAAAACATTTAATATTATTGTGTACTAATACCCGTAGGGAATCAAAAGTTTCCCCACCAAACAATATCACTATCCCCATAATCATTCATGATTTTGGACTTTCAAAGATATAATTCCACTAATTCCACACCAATGATTCTTATTTCAATATATCGTGGTTATACCATCAGCACTACTATAGTACATGGACTAAAGTAATAATTTTATAGCATATTACCTTATCCTAGTGATCCATAATCTGAACAAGTTTCTCAACCATAGTGGTGATAGGATCAAGATTGACATCTACCCATTCAATCTCATGGGAAGGTTCCATTTGAGACCTCCTTAAATAAGATACATGAAACTCATCATGTATCAATATCAAATGATATGGTATGTCTAACTGATATTCCAACTTTACAATTCATTTAACGACCTCAAAGGGGCCATCAAACCTTAGCGCCAACTTACCCAACATACCCAAATGAGGTGTTCTATGTGTCTTGAAACTCAAAGAAAGGCCTGATTACCAAACTAAAACTCAAGAGGCTGATGAATATGATCCACATAGGATTTAGGATGACTTTTTTCCATGACCAATCTCTTCTAGATCAAATAAACCATTTTTATTGTCTCCTAAATAAGGTTTGGTCCAACCAAGGACTGATCCCCCAAATCTACCCAACACAAGGGACATCTATACGGATACCAATAAATTGATTTATTGGTTACCATATTAATATAATCATAATAAATATTATTATAGGAAAATTTGACATGATAGAGATTCTTTTCCCATGAACCATCAATGTCAATAATGCATTCCCTGAGCATATCCTCATGAACATTAATATAATTCTTTATCAATGTATCAATTTGATGATGGTATGTCAGGATTAATTTAAATTTGGGACCCATAAACTCTTGAATATGTTTCAAAAACATATATGTAAACCATGGGTCCTTAATAGAAACAATCATAGAGCGAACCCCATGATTCCTCACAACCTCTCATACATACATTTACCCGGGCCTGTCCACATTTATCATCTTTTTGATAGGTAAAAAATAGGATAATTTTATATTATCATAAATTAAAACCCAAATTTCATCCTTCCCACTAGGGGAATGTGGTAAACTAACAATTAATTCCATGGAAATGTCATCCCACATCCATACTAGAATGGGTAAGGGCAACAAAAAACCATCATTAGGGTTCTTCCTTAATTCTTTGATAAGTAAGGAACAATGATTAAAAATATGTAGTTGAATACCTCATCCCCAAACTCTAATAGTGATATCTCATTTTAGGAAACATCTTGGAAGTCCCTGGATGAATAGACTAACATGATTAGTTTCCATTTTCCATCACCTCCTACCTTAGAGAAATCAGAACTACCAATCTACTTTAGAAATGAAAAGACTCAGTAAGAGACCAAAACCAATCACCTGAGGTCTCCCCACCATTTAGGATTTTACTAAAACATTAGAAATAATTATTTATCACTTGTTTGAGTTGAAACCACTCATAAAATGATGATTCATCCTTCATTGAATCCATGAACACCTTCCCCCCAGCATCTTCCTCTCCCAATCTCATCATAGAAAAAAATCATCGAAGGCCATTCTTCCACTGATTTATTAAAGGATTGAATTTTTAGTTTCTTACTCAAATCGTTAGAGACCACATTCCCTTTACAA
The DNA here is from genome assembly GCA_963277665.1 of Viscum album. Lineage (NCBI taxonomy): Eukaryota > Viridiplantae > Streptophyta > Magnoliopsida > Santalales > Viscaceae > Viscum > Viscum album. Next base: position 420,589,477 of record OY728128.1, read on the forward strand.
GGATTATAATTAATATCAAAATCAAAAGTCTTAAGATACTCAACACATTATTTATATTATAATTTTAAGTCCATTTGAGTAAAAATATACATCAATATGTTATAATCATAATATATCATAAACTTCTCCCCAAATATATAGTGATTACACATTTTGAGTTCATGAATAACCATTTTGAAATCAATATCATGGGTAGGTTGGTTATTCTAATGAGGGAATAAATATAAAGATCCAAAGGCCACCACATTCTTCCCTTTCATTAACACACACCCCAAACCCATAATTTATGCATCATAGAAAACATCATAACCTAAACCTGGTTTGGGAATAATTAAAATGTGAGCTGAATTCAACCTTTCCTTGTGATTATCAAAGGATCTATAACATTTTTCATTCCACTCAATTTTAACACCATTACATGTCAAAACTCTCATTGGAGATGAAATCTTGGAGAAGTATTAAACAAACCACATATAGTAACCAGTAAAATTAGATAATCTCCACATCTCAAAAACATTTCTAGGATGGTCCAAATACATTACCATTATAATATTTTATGATATACTAAGATTCCGCTCTTAGATATAATATTCCCCAGAAGAATTAATTCATGGAACTAAAATTCACATTTTGAAAGCTTATAATATTTAAAATGCTATTTTAATATTATAAAGATAACATCAAAATGATCTATATACTCCTCATATGATTTTGGGTTTAAAAAATTATCATCCACAAACATGACTAAAAATTATACCAATAACTGATGAATGATCTGGTTTATCATCTTCATGAATACCATAGGAGTGTTAGTCAGACTGAATGTCATAATAACAAACTCAAAACACCCATATAAGATATTAATAAATGTATTAGTTATATCCTCTTATCATACACTCAACCGGTGGTACCTTGGACAAAGGTTAATCATTGATAATCAATGATCCCCTCTGAGTCGATAAAAAATATCATACATTATTTCCAAGGGATACTTACTCTTATTTGTCACCATATTTAACTTTCAACATTCAATAAAAAGAATGAGGTTCTTGTCTTTTTTCTTGTAAAAGAGAATATCTGAATCCTGAGGTAACACGATAAAAAAAATACATCCATTGGACAAATGGACATCATGTTTAACATTACGTTCCTATAACAAAGAAGGATCCATATGATAAGGTGGCCTGAAAATGGGAATCATACCATGGAGATTTTCAATAGTAAACTCGACCTCTGTACAAAGTGGTAACCTACCAAAATAATGAAGAAATACCTCAGTGTATGAAATCACCACATGTGGGAGTATAATTATGAATCGGCTTTCAATAACATCAAGGAACATCTCCAAAAACTATCATGTGATCACTCCACCATAAGAAAAAATAGGCCATGTTCTCTAAGATCTAGTATCCCACTCACCCTGAAAGACATGGGAAACTCCATTGAGAGATGAAAACCAAAAAAAACTATGATAATGGTTGGTATGGGCCTTAACACTAATCATTTATTTTAGGACAATAATTAGGTCAAATATTTCAAGATCAATAACCATAAAATCCCACAGCACCTAAAATTCGGTTATCAACACATGACATGTAGGAAATTTGAAACCTTATTAAGAATTCTTTTCTAAAGGCATGGAAATATAAAACAAGAATGAAATATATTCTATAAAAAATAAAAAAAATATTAACAATAATTGATGTTATAAAATAATGATAAGTACTTATGTCAGATATAACTAGTACCATAGATGGTGAAATAAACACCGTACCTTTAATAGAAGCCATCCCTACCTCAGAATCCTCCAGTGCATACTCTACTACATGTAGATATCCATTCCCAACTCCTCCCTGAGCTTTAATTGCCTCATTAACATACCCCAGGGCCTAACGGTAAGACCTGCCACCCTTGAAAGCGTCAAAATGAACCTATAAACCCTTTTTAATATTAGATCCATCCTTATATCCTTGATACATCTTTATATAAAAATTCTTGAGATTTCTAAATTGTCCACAAGGAAAAAATGTTCTTGGTGCTTTTGCGATTCTCCAAACCCACACTTCCACATTTACTGTTAAACAAGAATACTTTTAAAATACATCACAAGAATTGCAAAAAACTCCCAAGATCAAAAGTTCAGTGTATTTGGTAACTGGGTACATTTACAAATAAATATTAAAAACACATTTATTCCTTGGGGATTCTCCATACATGTAATTCCATTATATGTATGAAATTCATTATAATTCCAGGGGAAATAATGAAATTAACGAAAATGAAGATATATCAAGACCTTTAAGGGATAAACAATGAAAACTTATCATAAAATAACATCATGTGTCAAACATGACGCATGATATAAGAACATGAACATGGGGACAGTAGTTGTAACATGATCATTAGTACAAAATGAATGACACGATCTTAAGTACATAAGCCATGAAATGATCATCAGTGCATGATGCATAACTAGGAAATGTGGCTGCAACATAGCATGAGACATTCATAATCATATCACTAAGGTTCATTACAAAGGTTTCAAAAAACATTACAAAGGAATACTTCCAAGGTATCATGAACACGTCTTCTCTAGATATTAATTACTTACATAATTCATTATAGCGCTATCAGGGTGAACCCTTCCTATATCTTAATTCATGTGAGATAAATAATAAAATCATGCATAAATCCATCAATAATCATATAATGATAATCCCATTAGAAATTAAATGGGTATCTAATGAAATTCAGTAACATTCTAGGTAAATATCCATCAATAAAAATAATGACGTCTAAGGTATTTACACTATATAGATATACGGTATATGATTTAGTCAATAATTTCACCAATCAATAAATATATGGGTATGTAGGTGAATAAAATTAAATCATAAAAAAATATAAAATAATTTTCACAAGGAAATAAATGATTGTGCATAGCTGATGATAAGAAAAGACAAATGCAGTGATGGATCATTCTATAAAGAGATCATGTTTTCACTATATAACAATTAAATAGAAACATGGACAGGTATAAAAAGGTTAAAATACATGAGAAATATGAAGAGTTAAAGATAACATGAACATTGGTTACAAATTAGGTGATAAAAAATCCTTTTAATGGATTAATTCAGCTATCTTGGTGAATATACAACATGATGGAGGTAGTTCCCTAGAACAAAATTCTATGTGCATTGTGATAAACTTTTATTATTATTTTTTAATATTAATAAACTAATTTTCACATCATGATTGTTCTTATGTGTGACATAGTATGTGATAATTTTCTAAGAGTAGTTGTCCCACTAAAAGGTCATTGTATTTCCCCTCTATGATGAGAACATGGGGGTGATATGACACTATTCTTGAATAAAAATTCTATACCCGAAAGATATCATTTGGAGTACAAAAATGAAATAGGATACTAGGGGTGTAGAATTATAGAACATTTATGAACCTCCTCATGTTGTACGCCATAGGTAGTATCCATTAGAAGATTATGAGAACGTGACCCGCTAGTAGAAAATCCTCATTTATATGTGTCATTAGATGTTCTTATATATGGACATGTGTATTGGTCCTTATAATTTAAGATTATTATTAATGAGTATTATTAGTCATGAACTTTGATGTATTGATAAGAACCATGATGAAAGATGTTTTCGGAGAGGTTGGATATGTTTGGTGTGTCACGAGTTATATTGTATTAATTAATAATGAGATAAATGATTTATCCCTTATATTCATTAATATAAGTTAATATCTATGTTCCTTTGATGGAAATTATATAGCTTAAATAAATCCATGACCATGGTGTTCTATAGTAATGTTCTATTTCTGAAAAGTAAAAGAAAAAGATATCGAGCATATAGGTTGATGGAACTAGCATGAAACTTTCTCTATTAGATATATTGTTACAAAGGGATTATATTACACAGTAGGTGTTTGTATGTGGAAACATTTCATTATGACATTATCTTCTTTCTTAATTGGCTCTTTGTTGTGTTTCTAGATGCTAACCTTCGACATTAGAATACTTCACCTAATGCCACTAAAAAAGCGGCCTAGATGGTCACACAATATGTGTATCTGGAATCTTAGTTAAATAATATATTATAATTTATTATTTAACAAGTTGAATAAATATTATTCCCATGTGTGGTTTAATAATTATTCATGTATGGTTTATCGCATTTATTCTGTCACTAGTTACTCGTGAGAATATATTGTGAGTATAATATTAAATAAATATTTATTTATTCATCACTGAATAATGTAGTAATATTTGTTTAATAAATAAATAGCCATTATTCATGGTCTGATTAGCATTATGGATGAATGGGGAACTGAGTTTTATGGTCTGGTGAGAAATAATAACAGTAGATATTATTTTATTAAATAATATTTAAATATAACTTACAAGTTAAGGGAATTTTGGGAATTACTATTGTTATTATTATTATTATTATTATTATTATTATTATTTGACAAGGGGTTCTTTTAAGATTAAACTAAATAAGATAGGGAACGTGTGTAGTTATATTATTTAAACCCTAGAAATATAAATACCCAGTTATGATATTTTTTTGATATCCAACTCAGTTGCGCATGAAAAATCATGGAGAATACTATCAATCCTAGAGAGCTACCTTATCCATGAACACTTACAAGAACGACGATAAATCCTCCTCCACTAGATCATGGAGAATATTTTCGAAGTGATTCTTGATACAAATAAGGCAGATGATGCAAGTACGAGGATCTTACATGCTTTCACCTGGAGACTCCTTTGATGAAATCTAGATATTCCTGGAACACATGTGGATCACTGCTAGAGGAAACATACACTTGTTTTCTACAATGTAACAATGGTGCACCATAGATATGATACTGAATTCATCAAAAAAGAAATAATTTTTTAGAGGTAATTCTTTATCCTATTAAACTAATGATAAACAATATTTGTTGGTCTCGTCTATCTATAGTTTTTTCATGATTACCCTTCTCTGATCTTGTTGATCAATTCCATAGATTGCGTCGTTTACTGTTTTAGATCTCATATTGGTCATCAATCATGATAAAAAAGCAATGTTGGGCACATCCCTTCTCATGCTTCCACTACACCAGGAACCTACAAGTGGTATCTAAGTGGGTATACAATTTTTAATAATTTTTTAAAAAACATTTGTGATTTATGCATTTGAAATTTAGTTTTTCAATTCAAGTTAAATTGTTCTTTTAATCTGAATTTGGAGATCTATTTATTCATCCTTCATTTCTTGTAAATCTAATCAAGATGTATAATTTTATGAAAAAAATAAAATCAAGGAACTCTTCCAGAGGTGCTAAGGTTTCAATCCAAACAATACCGGATTACATGGCATGTAACCTAAGTTACATGACATGTAATAAAGTGTAACGCACCAAGATTTTATTCAAAAATCAATTCAATATTATGCATTGATTATTGTATTAATTACACCATTTAATACACCATGTGTTGACAATAATTAAATGTAGCACGATGAGCTGGACTACAGTCCTTATAGCCCACGTACATAGAATGTTATACCTTTGGGTTAGAGATGAGTTATGTATTCCATACACTACCAACATGACATGTGACCGTGTATCACAGAGTTAACATGGCATCTGGTCCATTGGACATAGCGTGTACTCCAAATTTTCTAAGGTAAATTTTACATGTGGAGTTCCCATGTGTGTACCTTTGATAGATGGTGAAAGGTGCATATGACATGTAGATCTGATCTAAACACTCTGTACTTCTACCAAATTACATTGAGTTAAAATTTATTTATTTTTCTATATAAACCTGAGACATATAATTGTTTTTGTTTATAAATCTAGGACATTCCATGTGATAGGTTTTAATATAAAAAAAATTAAATGTTTGATTAATATTTTCATAATATTCAAATATGAATATCATGTATGAGTAATATTACAAGTTCGTACTCTATGTGCATTAAAGAATAACAGGTAACTAAAAGGCCATGTAATTAGTGTAATCATTCGTGAAGTACATTCTATGAATGTGCATGATAAGTCATGTATTCCATATGTTAAAAGAGTAAAACTGTATATGATTATAATACTTATTTAATAGATTTGGACAGGTATTCATCGTGTTTCCTCCAAGGTACATTTTTGTAAAAAGTTAATTTTAAATGAATTTATTTAATTTTCTTAAAATTAAAAGGGATGAAAATATCAAGTAAATTTACATAAGGATTAAGATAAAAGAATTTATTAATTAATGATAATAATTAACCAATTTGAGCATGATTTATCTTAAATAACTACGAATAATAATTGAACGTTAGTTTTATTAAATTCTTAATTCATTCCATGTATGTGGATGATCTTAAGCTAGACCAGACCTTTTTAATGTGATTGGTTTCTATTAATTTATTATTAAATTAAATTTTTGGGATGCATGCCTTCTATACGTTCATTATTTAGGGACTACGTGCCCATGGTTTCTTGTATGTAAACCCCCCTTTCCATCTCACCTACATGTGAGTAAAAGGCATATGTAATGGATGGAGCTCCCAAGCTAGTGAATGCAATTCAAGTTCAGAGCTGAGGTGAAACCAATCCATGGAGATACCAAGGTGGATTGGTGGAATTCTGTAAACATGAACCTCAATTGGTTCAAGGTGTTTCTCCACTAGGTAAACGGTTATTTTAACAACTGCTTGATAAAATAACCATCAATATTAGATCATGATCATACTATTTATTTTATTTCTATTGCTTTCATGGATATTTCATTATGGATGCCTTTTCATGATCACATAATTAATAAGTTAATGATCATTGAAGATAGAACTAAAATAAACCATCTTATGCCTAAATTTTATCTAAGACATGGTTAATCACTTTAGTAAACTGACTTAATATTAACAAGCATGTGAGAAAAATAATAATCATCAATTTAAACATTAAAGGATAAAGTCCCACAATAAAATATAATGTATGTATATCCTTCCATTACATCTTTATAATTGAACCATAGTTCAATGTTTTTGACCATCCAATGTTGGGGAACATTAAATTATCAGGGAATTCTAACTTGTGGTTTTGGGTTGAATTAGCTTTGTTGACATCAAGGGTTTACTTCTATAGTAGGACTTTGTGTAATTTATAGGAAAATTTTGATGAAATAAAATTAACGGATTTTAGGATTGGGGAGTCCACTCAGTGCATCATGGAACTATGAGTTAATGTAGTTGTCTTTGGGAATTCATACCTAAAACCACTCATGTTTCTTGACCAACCAATGTTGGTGTAATGGGAAATTGAATATGTCTCCTTTCCAATAGAATATCCAAGAAACAAGGTATTTTAAATCCAATGGTGATGGATATTAGGTTTCGATAAAATAGATTGAGATAAATAAATATAATATTTATTTATTTTTCAAACTTTTATCAAATAATGTACTAAAATTAATCTTATATTATTTTGTAGAAACAAAGATAAAATGAAATCAAACAAGGAATTACATTAAAACATGATAAGGAAGACCTATTCACAATTACAAATTTCCAAGAGTGGAAAAGGCTCCTACATGTCATACGTCATCATGAAGGGAAATTGTATGTGCTCTAAAAACCATTACCAATTGTTCCAGGTAATGACACAAGTGATGAAGATCTATCTCTCTATGAGAAAAATCTGAATGATACTAGAGATGTTCAATGCTTCATGTTATCATCCATGTACAATAAGTTTCTTAATAAACATGAGGATATGGATGCCTATAGAATGATGTATCACCTTTGGGATCTCTATCAAGAGAAGACGAGACAAGAGAGGTATGAAATATATAATGATATTTTCCCAATTAATCTTGTAGAGTCTGCGCCAATTGGGAATTTTGTAGTCTATCTTATCAAATAAATTGAACACCTGAACATCTTAGGGATTAAATTCCAAGAAGATCTGCATATAGATATCATACATTCATCATTGACCAAGATACTCTCCAACATAATTGTTAATTACAATATGATAAATTGTTAGTAGAGTATTCCAGAGATTTTTACTTTAATTCACCATGTGGGTAAGTCCATGGGGCATGAAAAATCCATCGTTCTAATGCGGAATAAGAAAAAGAAGGTTGAGGTGAAGGGGCCTAAGACTTATAAAAAATATAAATCTCCCAAGAACCATCTTACTGATTAGAATAAGATACATAGGTAGGGAAAGGAAAATGAGGTAGTATGGTTTGCTTGTGGCAAGTCAAGCCACTAGAATAGTAATCACACCCAGAATTAAGGGGAAGATAAATGTGTGTTCAATATAAAGTGTAATATCTAAATATCTATACATTGGGTAATTGATATAGATTGTGGGGCTCTTATTTTTATCCAAATGCAGGAACCAAGTAGATTCCATAAGATTACCAAAGGAGAGGTGGATCAGAGATCTGAAAATGGAGCGAGGATAGTTACCATATCCATTGGCGACTACCACCATTCATTTCCAATGAGAATTATTTTGGTTTAAAAATATTTTTATTATGTACATATAGTTACCAAGAACATAATTTATGTATCATTCCTAGATACAGATGTGTTTATTTTCAAATTTGGAAATAAAATTTTCTTAATTTATAATGAAAATATATGTTATGTTATAGAACATTTATATAATGGTCATTATGTATTAAATAATGAAAACCAAGTGTTGATAATCTGTAACTAATCATGTTCACAATAATCAGATAATACCCAATTGTGGCATCACTGTCTTGGTCTTGTAAACGAGAGGTGTTTGAAAAATCTCTATCAAGATGGTTGTTTAGACACTTCTGATCCAAAACTACTTGATAGATGTCATTCTAGTTTACAAGGGAAAATGACCAAACCACCATTAAGTTGACAAGGTGAAAGATCTAGAAATATTCTATTATTAGTACACACTGATGTGTGTGTGGACCATTTCCAATAGAAAATAGATGTGGATATTCTTACTTCATAAATTTTACTAATGGCTTCAGTAGATATGGCTATATTTACATAATGAGGTATAAGTATGAGTCCTTTGATAATTTCAAGGAATTCAAGAATGAAGTGGAGAATCAGTATGGTAAGAAGAAAAAGAAGATTCAATCAAATCGAGGTGGTAAATATCTTAACCAAGATCTCATAAAATTTCTATGCGAGTTTGGGATTTTATCTCAAATCTCTCAACCTTACACACCACAGTGGAATGGTGTTAGTGGAAGTAGGAACTATACCTTATTAGACAAGGTAAGGTTATTGATGAGTCGTATAGATATTTCGTTATCCTTTTGAGGATATTCATTACAAATTGTGGCATACACATTAAACTATGTACCAAATAAATAATGAAATGGCATTCCCTTCGAGTTATAGAGTGTAAAGAAACCCATTTTATCGCATACACATGTATGGGGATGTGAGGCGTTTGTAAAGACCTTCTCAGGAAATAAACTAGAACCCTAGGAAATGAGGTGTAATTTTATAGGGTATCCCTAGAAAACAAAAGGATACTACCTATAAAACCACTTGGATAAGAAAATGTCTATCACCAGACAATACATCTTTCTTAGAGGGATAACACCCTCAAAAAGTATAGTAGGGTTAATATTAACTTCGATGAAGTTGATGCTAATGATACACAAGAGTTTGTATAGGAACATATTCCATAGATACCCTTGGAAGAAGTAGTTCCTAAAACACAAGTACTGCGTAGGTGTGTAAGAGAGGTCAGAGAACCATAAAGATATGGTTTTATAGTCACTTAATATGGTTATTCATTATTTGTTGAAAATGATGAACCACTCTCCTACAAGGAGGTAGTAGGTAGATCGGCAGATGCAAGATGGAATGAAGCCATGAATTCTAAAATGGATTCCATGTATCATAACTAATATTGGGTTCTAGTCGATGTGCCAGTTCATATAAATCATTTTTAATTCAAATGGTTATTCAAGAGGAAACTGTACATAGAGGGTAATGTAAGAAATTATACAGCATGGATAGTGACTAAATGGTTTAAAGCACATCAAGGAGTTGATTACTATGAATCATTTTCACTAGTTTCTGTGTTTAAAATCACTGGAATTCTAATTCATATAGTAGCTTACCATGATTCTGAAATTTGGAAGATAGATGTAAAAAATGAATTCCTTAATTAGAACCTTCAAGAAGATGTCTATATGACACAACCAGAATGGTTTGTAACTCCAGGTGATTCAAAAATATTTTCATGTTGTACAGATCCATTTATAGATATAAAAAATCAAAGAGTTCCTGGAACATTCTCTTTGATGAATCTATCCAAGAATTAACTTTCATTAAGAACAAGTGTGAGATATGTGTTTACAAGATGTTTAGTGGAAATGTTTTCATTACCCTAGTAGTATATGTTGATGAAATATTACTTATTGAAAAAAAACATACCAGTCTTACATCCTATTAAGGACTAGTTGAACAAGTGCTTGTCTGTGAAGGAATTAGGTTAAAAATCCTATATTTTAGGGATCAATATCAATCATGATAGATCTAAGAGGCTACTTGGCCGAATTCAAGGTACATATATTGACTAGATACTAAGGAGATTTTGTATGGAACAATACAAGAGGGTATTTCTTTCTTTGTAACATGGTTTACATATTTCTAAGAAAATGTGTCCTTATACACAACAATAGAGAGATAGAATGAGTAATATCCTATACAATTCAGTGATAGGATCAATCATGTATACCATATTATGTACTGGACTTGATTTTTCCTCTGCATTGAGCATGGTAGGAAGATATCAAACAGATCTAGGAGAAAAACATTGTACTATTGTTAAGGATATCCTTATGTATCTAAGAATAACTAAGGATATGTTCCTGGTGTGTGGAGGAGATGAGGAGGTGGTCATTAGGAGTTTTAATTATGTTGGTCTTCAAACAGATTATAATAATTTGAAGTCATAATCATGATATGTTTTCTACCACAATATAAGATATGTGAGCTGTAACCCTTCAAATAATACACATGTTGCTAATTCTATAGTGGAGTTGCAGTATATAGAGTCTTATGATGAATTCAAGCAAGAAATTTTGTTTTGGAAATTCTTTCTAGTAGCCTGATGTGGTAACTAGTAGTTAATATCCTATCACATTGTATTGTGATAATACTATAGTGGTGGCTCTTGAAAAAGATACAAGGTCACACCAACAGACAAATTAAATTCTCTGAATGTTTCACCTCTTGAGTGATTTTTATCAATGGGAAGAAGTTTTAGTGAATTGAGTACCCATAGAAGATAATGTATTCAACCCCTTGACTGAAGGTCTATCATTGTAGAAGAATTATTATCATATGAGAGATAGAAAATTTAAGGTTATTAGTAGTTGGCTCCTAGTGTAAGTGATAGTTTGTTAGAGTTAGTTCCCTATAAACATCTTTCATATACATTATGATAAACTGGTATTCATTGTTTTGAAAATTAATAAACTGCTTATCACATCCGGATTTTTCTTCTATATGAAAAATAATGTGATAATGTCCTAAAAATAGTTTTCACACTAAAAGGTCATAGAAGTCCCCCTCTATGATTAGAACTCGGAGCTGCTATGAAACTATTATTGAATAAATGTTCTATTGATGGATGATATCATTTTATGGACACAAATGATATAGGATATCGAGGATGGAAACTCATAGGACTCTAAGGCACCTTATTAGGGTATACTCCCTTGGTAATATCTAGTAGGATATTATGAGAACGAGAGATGCCAATAGAAAATCCCCATTTATATGTCTCATTGGTTGTTCCTATCTACAAACGTCTATATTGGTCCTTAATCATTGAGATTATTATTAATGTGTATTTTGATTCATTCACTTATATGTATTGATGAAAACCTAGATGATAGATGGTCACTGTAATTTTTGGGTGAATCACAAGTAATATTAAATTAAGGAATTATGTGAGAAAGGATTTAACCCTTCTGTTATTTAATAGAATATAATATCTATGGTACTTTGATGGAAATTATATAGCCTAAAGAAATCTATGTCCAGGATATTCCATAGGCATATTCTATTTTTAGAAAGTTAATTAAAGAGATATCAAGCATAAAGGTTGATGGTAGTGGTATGAAACTTGTCGATTAGAGATATTGTGATAAAGAAATTATATTACACCATAAGAATTAATATGTGGTAACATGTCATTAAAATATTAACTTCATTATCTATGGGTTCCTTGGCGTGTTTTTAGACGCTAACCTTGGACTTTAGGCAACTTCTCTTAATTCCACTGAGAAAGAGGCCCAAAGGGTCACACAATAATTGTATCCAGAATCTCAATTAAATAATATATTATTAATTATTATTTAATAGGTTGAATAAATATTAGTCCCTAAAGTGGCTTAATAATTATTCATGTATTCTTGATCACATTTCTTCCATCACTAGTCAATCAAAAGAATATATTGTGAGTGGAATTTTTAATAAATATTTAATTTAATTTTAGTGAATATAATATTTATTTATTTATCAGCGAGTAATGTATTGATATTTATTTAATAAATAAATAGCTATTACTCAAGGTCTAATAAATATTATGATGGAATGGAAGACCAAGTTTAATGGTTCGATGAGAAATAATAATATTGGGTATTATTTGATTAAATAATATTTAATTATAATTCACAAGTTAAGAGACTGCCGAGAAATAATATTTTTATTATTATTAATTTACATGTGGTTTTATAGGATTAAATAAAATAAGAAATGGAACTTGTGAAATTATTTTATTTTAAACCTATCAATATTAATATTGTGTTGTGTAATTTTCTAAATACCTAATTCTATTGTGCATAATAATCTTGGAAGATCCTCTAACTTCTAGAGAGATTCATTCTCTAAGAATGCATCCAAGAACAATGACCAATAAGTTTCCACCACTTATTGGAGAAAATTTTCGAAGTGATTCTCATGGCAATCAAGGAAGACGATTCAGGCATGAGGATCATCCATGTTAGAACATGGAGACTCCTTCAACGATATTTGGAGATTTCTAGAACACATGTGGATAACCGCTAGAGGATGTCTACATTTGGTTTATAAAACATAATTATGGTGCACCATATATTTTCCATTAGACTCATCACTGAATATATAATTCCTTTGAGTTAATTCTTTATCCAATTAAAGTAATTATAAACAATATGTGTTGATCTCATATATCTCTCTCTCTCATTCTGTAGTGATTAACCTTATCAAATCTCATTGATCCATTCTATAGATCATAGTTTTAACCATCATAGATCTCGGATTGGTCATCAATCGTGGAAAAAAAAAATTAATCCGCTTCCCTTCATTAGCTTTCGCTACGCCCAAAACCTACACAACAATCATTTTATGAAAAATAGGATGTTCACATTGAAAAAAGAATTAATCCAATTGAGTGAATGATTATAAGAATTAGTTAAGGATACATTCATGGAATAGGGATGTTAATTGAATTAAAATAAAAATCCATATATTTTAATCCATTATTATAATGTATAAAGTTCATGTGAATTATCCAAATAAAATCCCCCAAGAGTTCCAAACTAGGTTCACAGTACAGACCCACTCACCATGAACCAAAATGATGGATGAGATATTCCTAAATAACTCTTTTTGGTTTTTTAATCACTAGATGAATCTGAGCTAAAACCATGTCCAATTGTAGAATACAAAGAGGGATGTCATTTCTAGAAAAACCATACACACTTTTCGTTAACAAATTTAGGATAGTTTATGTCCATGGGAAACCCTAATCATTACAATGAATTATAAAGTTAGTATAAAAACAAGTAATGGTGATATATAATTTATAAAATAGTAAGTAAATTATAATAATGATATATAATAATATTTCCTATTGAAATAAGAAGGAATCTCAAATTTCTTGCAAATGTATTCGTAAAAGAGGGGTGATGAACACTTATTTTGGTAGAGTAGTGACTTAACAAAAAGATATAATGTAAGGTAAATTAGTATCTAGTTAATAATAAATCATTTTCATAGTAATAGGGTTATTTAAAATCCCTTTAAAATATAATAAATTTATAATCAAAGGCTTTTTCAAAATAAGAACTTCAATCGAAAGAAGTGGAAGAAAAGATATTTTACCATGGTAGGATACTTCTTAAATATAAAGAGTGACTCCATAGAACCTTGGAACCACCTTGAATTAAATATTTAGAGGTTTATTGAGTGAAAAATGACAAAAACAATTCTTTGGTGAGGAATGTTATGAGGTTAATGGGGTATTTATACATGAGGAGGCGTGGTTTTAAGGGTTAAAATAAAGGTTATTTTATTATATAAGTAAAAACCTTGGGGGTTAAATCCATTAAAACAAATTTTATATCCTATTAATTAGTTTTAGAGAGTTTAGGGATGATATAAGTCACACTAATTCAAAACTTACCTTCCATCCAACCTAATTAATGCACATAATCCAAAAATTACTTTTTCTCTTAAAATTATAATTTTAGGTTCCCAAATGGAATGTATAAATTTATAATTTAAATTTAATATAATAAGTTCATATTTATAATTATTAAAATATATATTTATTAAATAAAATTTTTCACAAATTGGTAGTGATTCTTACATAATAATGATGTCATAAAATCACAGAGCTTTGTAAATTAACAAATTTATCTTTTTCCCAAAAAATTAAACATTGTCATAAAATTCCCAAAAAAATCACCATAAGATCATTTTTATGTTACGAGTCCAAAAATGAAGATTATTTTTTAAAAATAATTATCGAAATATAATAATATAAACTTTAAATAAATATCCTTATATATATAAATTTAGCAATCTCGTTGAAAAATAAACATTTGGACCATTATAAAAACTATTTAGGGCATAGTTAAACTATATTATCATTCTATAAAGTGATTCATAATATTATTTAATTAAAATAAGTTTTATTTAAAACTAATACATTTATCATAAAATACATTTTTAACAGAATATGTTTATAGCCTCTAAAAAATAATAAATTGTTTATTATATCTTTAAATAATCCCTTTACACTTCCTAGTTTTAGTTTTCCAGGATGTGTAAATTTATTATGAAATGTAAAAGTATTTATATATTCTCATAATATAAAATTATCTTCAAAATAATAGTTATATTAATGACATAAAGGAATTTTTGGGGTGTTACAGTCGTCCCCACATAAAGAAATTGTGCCCTCACAATTTTACTCCCTGAATAACACCTAGTAAATCCAAATGTTCACTTAAATGTTATCAATAGAAATGAAAAATTATGAACACCTATGTGATATTAATACTATGTGATAATACTAGTTATACTCAACCAAGTAATTTTGAGAAATTTTTATTATATAAGGCACTGTATACAAATATTTCATATCTTAATTCCCAAAAAAACCAATCTAAGCTCTGTTACCAAATGAGACACCCAAAACCCGAACATTCAGATATAAGGATAAAATAAGTTTATTAATCCATTATTGGTATTGGATTAAATATGAGGGAGATCCAATGGACATGGTAACACCTCTTTAATGTGGTAATCCACTATTTCCCTTGGTCTAGTAATTTAGGGTTTCACTGAATCAAGTATCTTTTGTTACCATATTTTAATTTGATTAACTTGAATATGAAAATGGTATATTTTTCCTTTAATAGTTTTCATTTTAAAAAATATTAATTTTATTTTAGATTCAAATATCAATGGTCATGATAAAAGTAAAATAAATGGATTGGAAATTGATTGAATAATTACATAAAACCACATACATAAAAAAAGAAAAATAAATAAATCCAAAAGAACCTGCAAACTTCTTTTACATAACTATATCACAAGGTGATTTTACCACCTAATCCAAGTGATGATATAATATGTGGGAAGGAATAAATAAAAATAAATCATTATGAAAATGGAGATGAAACTGTGGAGGACCCTACATGGCACAACTTCTTCCTCCAAGCTTTAGTCTCTACAATATTTTTCATAGTAGTAGCATGTACCTATATTTATAGAGTTTATATGGGATATTTTAAAATTTAATTTCATTAAATATTGGTCAAAATTGGTCAAATATAGGTCCCATATCATAAATAAGTTAAAAAATTTAAGATACATCGAATCTGGCAATTTTTATCCCATCTCAACATTTTACAAGTCGTGTAGTGATTACACCACCTATAAATCTTGCACCATGTGTACCATGTTCAAGACATGTAGTATTTATAAGAATCATCACATATGTCAAATCATGATACATATGTGTCATGTTTTAAAACATATCAACTTCTCTTCTGGACACATTCCTCTACTTCACGACTTTTGCTTCTTTCACGACTTCCATCGGTACACAATGTGTAAAGTCATTTTTTCTGATTTAGGAGCCTTTTTTTCTCGTTTCTTCTGTTACATTCCTTGGAAGATCTCCATTATCATCATATTTTTGGAATAACTTCATTTGATGGATTCGTTATCTTTTTATCTTCTTTTAATCAATTTCTATAACCTCTTACATCCTGAAAAGTATAAGAATAACTTAAAAGATATATGCATGCATTAACAATTAAATAATAAAAATCACTATATTTTAATATCAAAAATATATATAATAAATTAAATAATCACCCCCCCCCCCACTTCAATTAATAATTTTCCTCAAGGATGGAATCTCAACATACTATAATAGATGCTTCATCTAGAATGATTTAAATTCAATGTCAACAAAAACAATTGATCAAATGAAAAATTAAATTTTATAGAATCACATGTAAAAAAATTTATTAATATCTCACTATTTAAAGAATACAAATTAATCATGTATTTTAATTTTCCTATTTCAAAATATCCAAGTCTTTTCATTCACCCATTTTCAAGTTTTAATTAATTATTAATATGCCTAACCTTTGTAATTTACCTCATGTGAACTTTTCAACTCATCTCAAGGTACACATAAATTGAGTGATTCAAATACCTCAAAAACATGTCACTTTCCATAGGCTTGTAAGAAATATAAAATTACCACTTTGTAGAGACAAAATATCAATAAATCATCAGGGCTTTACCATTTAAGATTCAATGACTCTGAGTCTTATGGTAGGTAGTAAAATGATATAAATCATATAAGAATAAAAAATTTAGGTTTGTCTCTAATTTCCATTACATGATAATAAAAAAAATCAATAAAAATATCCCAACATCGGTGTCATTTTGCATCCATAAACTAAAAATATTCATAATGAATGAAAGTGGGCCAATGATGCATGTAATCACAATGATCGAATCAAACTTTATTTATTTTTATCTATTTTTTTAATTTTTTTGAAAGTTTTTCTTCAGCCAAATCCCACATTCATTACCGAAAAATATTCAATCAAAAGAGAATTGATCTGGAAAATAGTGATTTTGATCCTCCTATATTACAACCCTTTTTTATTTTTATAAAAAAAATTAGAAAGAGAGGTGAATAATGAATTACAATGAAAAATACAAGGCCACTCCCTAAATCACAATGGATAATCACGCAAAAGAATATTTTCGATAATTTATATTTCATGATAACCTTGGAAATACCTCCCTCACACTTAATATTTTGAATATCATGAAAATTATTTATAGGATGGTAAGAATGGATAAGATAGAATTGTAACATTAATCATTTCCAAAAAATGATTTTCATGGATTCTACATGCTTAAAAAAGATTAATTAAAGGTGATCATCCTGATAAATAGTAAAAAATATGCCTCAATCATATTAAAAGAGATTCTATTCATTTATATATTTGATAAGATGAAAATAATGTTGTAGAAGATATCATGCATGAGTTTCCCAAGAAATATTCTATAGAAATAATGAATACTATTTTTTATAGGATATCTTAGGAATGATATGAATGTTTGGGAAAACTGATCATGGAAAATAATATGAATAATTAAATCAATAAATGAAAATATAATAAATTTATATCATTGTCAAATCTTAGAAAAATTTATTTTACAATGACTGAAATGCTCCTCAAATCATGATCTATAAACCCCTAATCTACATATTTATCCATACTAATTGTTTCCACCATTTTTCTGATTCAAATTTACTGAAATATAAATATAAATTCATGGAATGGTAATTATCCTTGGTATATTATGTCTCTTAGTTCGGTTGATTAAATGATGAATCAAATGTGGGTCATTCAATTAGAAGATAAAAACTATAATTAAATGTGGGGAAAATTATGAATTGAAAAAATTAATTCTCTTTTTAGTGTTTCTTTGATGTTGGGTGTACATGTTTTTCCTATAACAATTCATCATGTTTACTTTTCATTGGATGCGTAATTTTCATGTAGGCTCTTCTTGTGTTCACTAAATCTTTCTTCCAGTTTGGTTCATCATGGTCCTACAAATTAAAAATAAACAGCTTAAAGAACATGCCATTATTAATGTAGTTTGGTCCATATTCTTCCTATATAAATGGATTAATTATTCATTATGGTAGTAATTTCTTAATCTTGATTTGACCGATTCACCATTTCTTACTTAATCCCGATGAACAAAACAGAAGTTCATGTACCATTCATAACTTTTATCCTTTCTCAAAAGTAGTGTAGTAGGATTCTCCTCCAGTGTTAGTGATATTGGTCCTCATATTATATTTTCTGTAGTTAAGAATCCTATTTCATGATAGTAACTAACTAATTTATCTCATTACCTTCAATGACACCCTCAAATTCAAGTGTATTTTATTCTACGAACTCATTTCATCTTGCACATCACATTTATTCATTTCCCAGTGGATGTTGAAACTTACTCGATTATATCCTAATCTTATAAAAAGTTATCTTCTTTTGAGATCGATCAGTTCAAGACCAGTGGATAAAAATGGCATCCCTAGAATGAGTGTATGTTTTTCCTTTTCTACATCCAGCATTAAAAAGTCGGTAGGAAAGATAAACTTGTCAATTTTGATATGGATAACCTTGATTAATCATTAGGGTTACTTCACTATTAGTCTTCTAATTGATGTGAAAATATTGTGGGATTAATGCCTTCAAGTTCAAAAATTTTGAATGGAATGTACAACATGATATTGAAACTCACAACTATTTCATACATAGATTTTCCATATTTTCTAGCTCAGATAAATATGGAAATTGAAAAGTTATATGGATAACATTTCTTCTTAGGAAGATCCCTTAATACAACCTTCAATCATTCTCATGTGACTCGAATAGTGACAATTTCATCTAGCTTCTTCTTTTTGGTTACCATATCTTTCATGATTTTTTATCGGTCAACATTTTTTAGATATCCTCTTAAAAAAGGAAGATTTATATGATTTTTTTAAAGTAATCTAAAAATTTACTTTTTTATACATTTTTCTTTAAATGGGACATTAATTCTATAAAAGGCAGTCTCGGTTTGTAATATAGTGGTTCTTCTTCAGATTATTCGTCTATTTTTTCCTTTCAATTCTCAATTTCTTTTTCACTTTATTTCACTAGTTGTTTTTCTTTAAATCCTATAAATTATATACCACTTATGTTTTTTTGACTTCCACATATTTTTAGTAAAGAAATTAAATATTTATGTGAGTATACTTTATCGAATCTAGGTAGTGCTCTTATGTGTCTCTCTATGATCTCATAAGAAATTTAGCTAACTTGATTCTCCAGATTCCAAAATCTTGCATTTTTGTTCATTGATTCTTATTTTATTCAATTGAGTACATCCCTGGTTATGGTCATGAATATATCCAGCATCTCTTCTAATGTATATACCTAGCTCATCAGTATGGTCTCATGGGGTTCTTTATTTTTGTACCCTTTTATACTTAGTTGATATTCTTTTCATTTTTAAGGCTTCCAACCCTAAAATGTATTACCAAAAATATAATAATAATAATTTATATTTTTTGAATACATACCTTATGGGTTTTCCTACTGTCCCATCATGATTTTCATCTTATTGGTTAATAATTCTAGTTGTTCCACTATCCAGACATTATTTTTTTTATGTGAACCCCTTTTCATTTTTTCCCTTCTCTTTACCATTGGAATCTATTTCTCATATTTTCATCAAAAAATTATAATCTCACATCATATTACTTATTCATTAGTGACCCTGCAACTTTTGTGTTTTTAATTGACCCATTTCCCAATGAGAAAAAATATAAAAATATTTGATTAGAATCCATAGATCTATATCATGATGGGGGAATCTTCTAGTCATATCTTCATATCTTTCCCATGAAGAATATAGAGATTCATATTCAAATTGAAAAATGTTTATTATATTTAGCAGTATGTATATTGATTTGGAAGGTGGGAAGCATTGGGTGAGAAATATTCATGCTAGATCATCCCATGTAGTGATGTAATTTAAAGGCAGGCTTTGGATCTAATCTCAATCTCTCTCAGGTAATGAAGTCATAAAATGATAGAGTCTTACAGCATTGCATGAAACATTTTGGAATTGGAATGTGTCACAGAACCTGATGAAGTTTCAAGATTTGTGTTTGAATCTTCATGTGGAAGTCTAATGAATTGAATTTTGTTCGAGATCATATGTATGATTTATGGTTTAATCTCAAACTAGTTTGTTGGAAAAGGAGGTGATAGGATGCTCGATATCAATCTTATGTTTGATAGCAGCCTGTAGTTTGTGAGCTTCCATATCTCTATAAATATTTTAAGAACTCCTCTAATGGCTATATATTCCTATGGTCTGGTGATGATTGTATTTTCGTTGTTCTTCCATAAGCTTTTCTCTAGTTCGGGATTGAAGACAAAAACCACTTTTCATTTTTCTCATGTGTTGTGGTTGTGCATTTGAAAATAAAAAAATTCCAAAGAATGATTACCTCTAGTGTAAATAGAGAAATTATAATAAATAATAAAAATTAAAAATTAAAAGAAACTTAAAAACATACTTTTAACTATCCCAAGAAATGGAACTAGTTTTGATTTGCATGAAGTGAATCATTATATCCCTATGGGTATAATCAAAATACAAAATTTATAAAAACTAAAACTATGCTTTTCAATTAATTAAAATGTAGTATTAGAAAATTTTGAGGTCAAACCAACAATGATGGTGAGTTATTTTATTTAATTTTTTAAAATATTTTCATCGATTGAAATGAAGAAATGGGTGAAGAATGAGAATGGTGTTTTGGAAATAGTTTCAATGAAGAAGAATAAAGATGAAGTAGATTGATTATCTGGGTTGAAATAAGATTTGAATGGCGTGTCAAGATTTTATAGTTTAAAGGTATATTTCAAATTTTATTTTTAGAAAAAAAGATTATTAATAAACAATTGGTTTCAGAGTCAAGAAGAGTGAAATCCAATTGTCATGGTATCCCCTGCTTGATGTAGTAATCCAATCATTCCCCTAATCTAGTAATTTAGGGTTTTAAAAAATCATGTTTGTTTCAATAACATATTTAAAACTGATTCCCCTAAATCTAATAATGATCATGCCTACTTTTAGTGTTGATATTTGTGAAATTTTAAAGTTCCTTTTAGATTTAAATACCAATGGTTGTGATAAAAGTAAAAGAAAAGGATTGGTAATTGATTAAATAATTATGAAAAACCCAAATAAATGAATAAAGAAAACTGCATCAATCTAATAGAACATTCCCCCTTATATTACATAACCAAATAAAAAGGTGGGTATACACCCTCATCCTAGGGATGGGATAATAATAGGGAAGGAATAAATAAAAAAATATAATGAAAACCGAGATAAAACCTGGCAGGATCCTACACAATGCAGCTTCTCACTCCAAGCTTTGGTCTCTAGTATCTCCTTCACTATAGTAGCCTAGCCCTCTATTTATAAAGTTAATATAGGATGGAGAATCAAAGAATTCCATTAAATATTTTTCAAAAAGTGTTAATGGGTGTCTCCCAGTTCTTAAAACATGTCAAAAATTGTAGATTCATCAAATCTTGGCATTTTTCCCATCCCGACCTTTTTCATGTCATGTAGTGATTACATCATGAGTAAATCATACACCACATGTATCGTATTCATGAAATGAAGTGTTTCTAGGAATCGCCACTTGTTCCATGATGTGACACATATGTGTCATGTGGTGAAATGTATCAACTTCTTTGATGGATTCATTCCTCCACTTCATGAACTATAGTTCATTAATATCTTTAACAGTTACACTATATGATGAGTAATGTAATTTTTCTTATATGTGAGCCTCATTTTGACTTGGTTATTAATTTATGTTTCTTGGATGTGCTCCATGATCATTAGATTTTTTGAAGACTTCCTCTGATAGAATTATTTTTCTTTTTAGCTCCTTTATTAAATTTGAATAACCTGTTTCATCCTGAAAATTATCAAAAAACACCCGGGGTATATGCATAAATTAACAATTAAATCATCAAAATCATAGCATTTTAATATAAAAAATATATATAATAAATGCACTTATCAGTAGTTATAAAAGTGGGGTGAGGAAAACATATTTTGGTAGTGTAACAACTTAGGAAAAAGCTATAATGAGAGGGAAATTCAGTATCTCGTTAAGAAGAAATAAAATTCACAATAATGATGGTATATAAAATCACTTGATAACTTAATAAATTAAGAATCATAGGCCTATACAAAAGCAGATCTTGAATTGAAATATCTGGAGGAATAGATCCTCTACCTTAGAAGGATGCTTCTTAAAGCTATATAAAGATTCCATGGAACCTTGGAACCACCATTTAGGGAATATTGACAAGGATATTAAGAGATAAATCAAGCTAAAAATATTTTGTGTGTAATGTGATTATGCAAAGGGGGATATTTATACTTGAGGATGGGTGGTTTTAATGGTTAAAATAAACGTTATTTTATTATATAATCATCCCACTTTTGGATGAAATCAATTACAAAAAACATTTGGATTATTAATGAGTGTGAAATATATTTTGTACATTCATAGCAACCCTAATTCAAATAAAACCATTTTGCCAACCCAATTAATACGCAGAATCCAAAAAATATTTTTTATCTTAAAGATATTATTTTTTCTAGCAAAATATAAGTTATAAATTTCTAAATTAATATTAATATTTTAAAATTAATTTTTAAACATATTAATTTATATTTTTGATTAAATAAAATTTTTCATAAATTTTTATTCTTTCTGAAATAATATTAATGTCATAAAATCGTAGTGCTTTATAAAACAGCAATCTTCACTTTTTCACCAAAAAAATAATCTTGGATAGAAAATTCCCAACAAAATCACCCTTATAAAATTTTGGTGATCTATATCAAAAAATTTATTTATTTTATCAAAATAATTATCTAAATATTAGAATTTTATCTTTTAAATAAATATCCTTATTTATTTAAATTTAGAAATTTCATTGAAAAATAAACTTTCTGGCCATTATAAAAATTATTTAAGACTATTAAAATATTTTATAATTTTAAAAAGTGTTTTGTAAGATTATTTCATTAAAATAAATTTTATTTAAAACTTTTACATTTATAATAAAATATTTTTTTAATAGAACAAGTTTATAGTCTCCAAAAAAATAATAGTATTTTGATTATATCATTAAATAATCCATTTATTGTGCTTTGTTAAAGTTATACATGATGTGCAGTGTTGTTATGAAATTTAAAATTATTTATATGTGATCATAATAAAAAATTAATCATAAAGTAATATTTCTATTAATAACATAATTTAATTTCCAACGTGTTATAGCTTCTATATAGTTATGCATGATATGCCCAGGCCATTCACCCTAATATCAAACAACAAGATGTTTTCCTAATGAAGCCCCATAAAAATACTACCAAAGAAAACTGAGAACCCTTGCATTTTCTTTTTTTTTCTTGGAAGACACACCATGTCTAATAGCTACACCAACTGAAGCTCCACCTAAACTTGTTCTCCCATATATGTCTGCCTCATTCATAGTAGCTTTTTGTATTGCCTCCACAAAGGTCAAAAGTCATAATAAAATAAACATCAACTAAATATCAACCCTTAGACCCATCTCAATCCATCGAGAATTAAAATAATAATTTTTAAGAATATACGGTTCTACGTGCACTAACTCAGTGAAATAGGTGGAATAGTCCAAAACAATACACTCGCATTTCTCTATGGATATAAATTCTCGAGTCATTTTTACATGAAATGTTTCATGATAAAACTTCTGATTGAATGGTTTTTTGAAATAAGACCTGGTAAAATCTTTATAAAATATATCTTTCATGATGGAGTCCCACCATATCCTTATTAGTAACTCAAGAATTTACATGGAAAACCCCACCTTTGAGTCCTCAAATATTTTTAGAAAATGGAAGATCCTTTCAATCCACTCAATAAATTCCTCAGATTCTTGTTGTCCTTTATAACCATGGAATATGGGTGGATTATACTTAGTTAATTCAGATCCATGATACACCATTCTTCCTTGTTATCCAATATCCATCTAACCTAGAGTCTGGATAGTGTGGATTACAGCTTCCACTAAAGTAGGGTCCACTAGAGGATTTTTCTACATATCTTTTCACACAGTTTCCTCACTACAATTTTGAAGATATCATCATGGAGGTATTGTATAATAAATACAATATAATAACCAATTATATTAGGGGAAAATTCCCAAATCATAAGAAAAACTTCCTAATTCAATATTAATAGCTTTAAATAACAAGATTCTGAAGCAGTCACAGATTCTATGAATGAAAGAAAAAACAAAAAATTGAATAGTCCATCCAAATAAACCCCAATCTATTTTATTCAAATAACCTCAACCACCAATCTCATTATTGGAAAAAATACTTGACCACCCATGGTAACATGAGATTTTACAGTGAAGTGAGCTAGTCAGGCACCCTCCTGTACTTACTAACCAAATTTTGATGGTCATAAATCATGTATACTATGGACATCCAACTAAACCCAAGTAGTTTCATATCACTTTAGGATGGGTAAACCCCTATCATACCATTTTTGTAACGAAAAAACATAGTTAAACTTGGAATGTGTCCCAAAAAGGTCTTCCATATGGGGAGGTGAAAAAAACACAAGTCTCATGTATAATCGAAGAAAAAACAGATTTCAAAGTACAAGAAAAATATGCGACCATGAGACATAAAATTTCAATCCCAATGACCTAAACTAGATTGTATAATAAGAAAAAAAATGCTAAGCACCATGTGACCTTCAATCACCACCAAATTATCCCACTATAAAGGTGACAAAAACCAAGAGAATCTCATGAACTACATGATTCCATTACCTTTACTAGATTCCTAAAAAACCACATCTAAAAATTACTAAATTTAAAATTAAGGTGTAAGCATTATTCTTAGTATGATTTAGCTACAGAATCTATAAAAATATTAGTACCATGAAAACTCTAGTTCCCTCATTAAAATAAAAAAACATTTTATAAATAGTATTCAAAAAATAACTATTATGTAAATCATCCTTTAGTTTTTCATAAAAACCATTCATATATACATAGAAATGGAATATTATATGTATAGGTGATAAAGCATATAAGCATATAAAAAACCATCCATGGGTATTCCATATGATAAAAAAGTGATCATCCAGCCATAAAATTTACCATCATGTGTAAAATCAAGAATAAATGAAAAAGAAAACAATTTTGGCTCTAACATATAGAAATATGCACTCAGACATAAAAGAAACCACTAATATAGGCATCATGTGAATCAAACAAATATATATTCCTAACACATAGTCTCACGATTTTAATCCTCAAGTGGCATAAGAGAAATTACGAGTAACAAGTCCATTTCCTAATGCACCCAAGGTTCCCAATGTTCTATATTTGTCAACACCATTTGAAAACCATGATCACATTTTATAAAAACATTTTCATAGTAAATATTTATGGATTTAATTCTTGAAACCCATTTTATAATCAAACTCACCTTTACGTAATTTCATCAACAAATATTTTTCCCAAATTCATTTTTAAATCAAACCACCTTTAAAAACATGTACCTCTTTACACAAAAACCCATTGATATCAAATCCATCCATTTAATAAAACAAGCCAAAGGAATTTATAATAACATTATGTAATTAGTGAGTTAGAATCATTGTATAGAGACACCTACCTGAATAATAGAGAGAAAATTCCATGAATTTCTCCTAGTGCTTAGGGTTGAATCTGATAAAAAAGGGATTAAAGTACTTAGAAACTATCTCTTAGGTTAATAATGATTGAATTAGAAAATTAGAAGAATAACTGATTTGTAGGGATTTTGGTTTTTCATATGCAATCTAAAAAATATAATAACACTGTGATAAACCCTCATCCAAAACACATTCATCAGGTTTTTAACAATGATTACGACACAGCCCATTGTACCACGCCACAATCACCCTTAATCAGATTGCCCTATAAAAACTATGGTGCAGACCACTCCCAAATACAACTATTTCATCATAATTCCATGGAGAAACCAATGCACCATTCCACATCTACCCACAAAAAAGGGGGATCCACCAAACACACCCCTATGGATCTCCACGCAACAACCTCTATCTACACACCATAGAGCTCATCCAAATGGAAGGGCTATACTGCAGCTACTTCACCACAATGCTGCCTGGTTAATATTGGTCATGGCACCAACATTCCACCTCCTAGACCCCTTGTCACAACTATATTTCCCATTACATAGATCAAAACTCCATGGAATAGCTGATCCCATACCTAGTCACACCACTAGAGAAAATTCCTTTAACTGAACATGAAAAATACATCAGTGGTGGTAAAAAGTGTTTTTATCTAAGTGTCATTAAAATGGGCCCTTTTTTAGTGCTAGAAAAGAACTGGTAAAGGGGGAATTTATATGTGCAAAAAATCACTGACAAAGGTTGAACTTTATCAATGTCATTATAGAATAGATGAGGGTTTACATTTATCTGTGCTGCTTCTAGAATTGATAAACCAATGCTAGTACAATGTGTTGTTAAAATTGTAGCACACTATAGCACTAAATACTATCACCAAATATAGACAGCATAAAAAAATAAAGGATATGGAAAATTTTTAATTTAATGGAAATAAAAATTAAATGAAAAATAAAAAAACATTATATTATAGACATTTCAAACTGTTTTTAACAATTACATTATCAATTAAAATTTATCACAAACATTCAAATACATCAATGGTTTCATTGTCTTTGTCACTTGACCCCCTCTCAAAAAGCTCTATCATGGTTTCAGTTTCCAAAAAACCCACCCCAAATAGAGAAATTGAGTCCAACTATATATGAAAACAATTATTATGTTAGTTATATTATAAATATGTAAAATATATATAAATATTAAACAATGAATTAATAAAATGTTGTTTTTATAATGATTATGGATACTCTGAGTCGTACCAGGAAAACCATGCGTCTGATTGAGGCGATGATGATTCCTAAATGTCACAAATGAATAATTGATATTTTTTATAAAGAATCATGATAATAAAAATTATTTTTCTCAGTTTTGAGTATGTCAATAGTCTTTTTTACTAAAATGTCAATTTTTAATAAAAGGAAACACTTGGAGTAATACATGTCACAGAAACTGTTGGATTGATGTGTAGATAATCATTACAAATCACAAATGACATTTATATTTTTACTAATTTAGCAAAACAATATGAATGAATTTACACAGTTTTGATCATGTTAGTTTTGTTTTTTATTAAAATTTCACTTTTAACTGAAAATATGCACTTTGTGTCTTAGCGGTCACATCATGTGTTGGTTGTATGTAATACTAATTACTATATGTCATAAATGAATTAATAATTCTTTTACTACATTATTAGGATAATCTAGGAATATTTTCTCTATTTTCAATGAGTGATGCACATTTTGAACTAAATTTTCTATTTTAAACTGATAATGAACACTTTGAGTTATATCAAGAACACTATATTTCAGATTGAGGTGAGGTTGATTCCTATACATCAAAAAAGTCTTACGAATCATTTTAATAAAGTATCAAACCAATTTGAATGTTTTTCTAGGTTTTTATTATGTGAAATGTGTCTTCAACTAAAATATCAATTTTCAACTAAAAACACGCACTTTGAGAAATTTCGGACACAACGTGTGTCATATTGAGGTGAGGCTAATTCCTACACATAAAAAATTACTTATGGTTCACTATACTGAAGTATCAAGAAAATATGAATTTATTTTATTAGTTTTAATATGTCACTTTTCTTTTTTACTAAAATATCAATTTTAAATAAGAAGACACACTTGGAGTCATATCGGTCACACCGTGTACCAGATTGAGGTGCAGATGATTCATATATGTCACATATTATTTATGGATTATTTTCTTAAATTATGAAAAAAATACAAATTATTTTTCTTGGTTTTGAGCTTGTCAGTTGTTTTTTCTACTAAAATGTCATTTTAAATTGAGAACACAAACTTTGAGTTGTATCGGTCATATCGGATGTTGGTTTAATCTGAGACTGATTCATACATGTCACAAATATATTATAGTAATGACCCAAAGTTTTCAATGGAAATTCCCTTATTAAAAATATGTCATGAAATCACATGAAAACACAACATAATGAACTACTAAGTGATAAATGACCTTTAAACATAAGTTTTTTACTTCTGTGTTTGGAATTTTGAAAATCCGACATAGACGATTGTGTTCAAGATGTTTTTTGGAGTCTAATGAAACAAAAATATTTTTTTATGAATAGTAACCTACCCTTTTGAATAGTAATTTGAATCTTATGAATAGTAAATCCTCAATCATAAGAGTAACATTACCCATGAATAACTAAATAATATTTAGGCATCTTAGAAAGTAACAATTTGACCACAGTAAACGTTTTGGTATTTTTGTAAGACATAAATAATTACTTAAAATTAATTAATTGATTTAGAAGAAAATTTATTTTCTTAAAATGTGTTCATTAGTTATAAAATCAATGTTTTATAGTTTTTAGATAATTTTATAAGACCCTACAGAATTTTTGAAAGCACAATAAATCAGTTTTAATTTTAAAAACAGTTTTATTTTAATAAATTATGATTTTAATTAAATATTAAATTTATAATATTTAGATATTTATTTTTGAAAAATGAACTTAATTTTTTGATACTACACGTCAAAATATAGTTGGGTTAAATTTTTTGGATTTTTCTGAAATACATGAAAATTTGGTGAATAGTAAAATACATTAATTAACCGTATAAATACATTATAATTAAAACCCACTATTCCTGACATCACAAGTGACGTAAGCACCCAAATCCCGAAATCACATGCCTTATTTACAATTCCTGGTTATAGAGGACTTACTATTCCATGTCTTAGGGAAAATTAATAAACTAATGAATTTTATAATAAGGAAACCCCTCTCCCCTCCACTATAAAAACCACCCTTCACACCCTCATTACCTCACACATCATGAGGTCCAAGACTTCTCTAAACTCTGACCAAACATCCTATATATCCCCTATCCCACGTACAAGAGCTTATGGTCTCATCAAAATACCAATCCTAGCTCCCTTAAGGGGGATCTCAAGAGGAGGATTTAAGAGGTAATTTCTCCCCCTCTTCTCCTTTAATTTCCTTTCAAGTTCAAGTTCATTTCTTGATCTCTCCCCACCTATCATCATCCAAATGATATTTTAACTCCATTATTATACATATACTATAAATTTATTATTATAATGGTTTATTATATCATCCATCCCCCTTTCCCTCTTCCCTTTATTTTATTAAAGAGGACGTTGTCCATGAGGTGTTAATTTATCACCTTTAAGAACGACATGCCTTCTTCTTCCATTTATACCTTCATATCTGGTAATGAAACCATTTTTATAGTTGAACCGGAATATTTTATATTAATTATGTCCTATTTAATTTTCTGGAAAAAGCTTATGGCCACATTACTAAGTGATAAATTAAACAATGTTCATTGTGATCCAAAAACTGCTCAAATTAACCCAAATGATCATCATTTAATTCTTATCTAATGATTCAACCACATGGATCTTATTTAATTAATTTTGTTATCATTAAATATACTTTAATATAGTTAATAACATGTAATATCAGTTCTGTATGTGTACCCATGTTCTACCCAAACATCAATTTACAAGTGAACCACTCAAGAAAATCGTAAAAACAAACATTCCCGAACAATGCTTTTAAACTATATAACTCTTCAAAAGGAACATAAAATGGCATAATAAAACCATAATTAACCATATTAATGTATAAATGGTTCTATGATTTCTAATTAATGAATATAATGTCATTATATAGGTCATTACAGAGAAGGAAGCGTTCAGATACAAGGAGAGAAGAAATTCATGAACCCAATTTCATCCTTCAGGTTCTCCCTCTTTCACTCCATTTTTGATATTGTTAATCCTTAAAAATCATTTTTTCGTCATTTTCTTTCCTTTTCTGAGATATAAATTTTATTCACTGGTTTTTATGTCATATAAATTGTTTTCCAAAAGAACTCTTCTTTTAAGAACACACCTTTTACTTCTCTCTCAAAATGGACGGTTCTTGTAACATGTATGTTATTCCCTCTTTCTTTTAGGAAACCAATGTTTATGAATGTGTTCTTATGAGATAAATACAATTCCATTTCATGGGTTACTTATGTTCATTTTTTATATGTTCTATGTGGAAATCATGATAATGATAATGTTATGATGTGACGGGTGCGCCTGGAATTATATAGCTCAATATGAATGTTTCAATGTGACGGGTGCACTCAAAATTATACAGTTCTCCAATGCATTCGGTAATGTGATTAATCTCATGAGTAAATGTGAAATGATGTGTGAACAAGATTCTAGCCTGGTTCACAAGAATGTGTGGTAGCTAACCACTTAGACATGTTGTTTCATTTATTATGAATTGCCACATTTCAAGTATTTTATTTATGTTTCCTCTCATGTTCATGATATTTTTCCTATATTGTAATTATGCTCACCCCATTTTATATATTTCTTATACATACTCTTACTGGGCTTTTAGATCACCCCTTTTGATGTATTTCCTCAGGTGGCTACATGTACTAATGATAGGACGAGTACAGATACGAACGTAGAGAAGAAGGAATTAAATAATTGTTTATGCATGATGTTGTAATTGTTATGTATGGTCCTAGTTTTCCCAAGACACTAAACCTTTGGATCCTCAATTTGTAATACTATTATGTTTTTTATGTTTAAAATAATGTAATAGTAATTTAAGAAGATGAAGGGTCACTATAGTTGGTATCAGAGGTAAGGTATAATTAATTTGGGAATTAGGATTAGTGAACCCTAGAGAAAACATCTAGCATGAGTCTAAGTACAAATATGCACACAAGAATATTTATATAGGGATCCCATATGTTATGTTTTTGGTATGAATTGTTTGAATAAATAAGTTATTCATGACTTGTTTACTTATGTTTTGTTCTAAACTTTTCTATTTTAGAAAATGGTGTGAACTAGGAGAAATCAGGCTAACAACTCATGCGAGGGCCAATGCAACGATTGCCCGATGACATCCCCAATTATTTGGGAGGTGGAGTTCAAAACTTCATGGCGATTCTTACCCAATTATCTAAGGTTATGAAAAATAACCATAATAATGGTGAATGTACTCTTTCACCGTAGAGGGAGAACGTGGATGAAGAATGTTTTATGTGGCAATGACCACCAACGTTTAGTGGATCCTCTGATCCACTAGTTGTGGAACAATGGGTCAAGTCCCTAGAGAAGATCTTTTTTGTGCTTCATTGTTCTGAGACGGAGAGGTTGACCCTATATGTTTATCATCTAGATAGAGATGCCGATAAATGGTGGGATTCTATTAAGAACACCAAGCGAAGGGAGGAAATTGAATAGATGGAATGAGAAGACTTTAAGATAATGTTTCTTAATAAGTATTTCCCCCTGACTCTTCGCACGAAGATGGAGAGGGAATTCATAGAGCTCAAGAAAAAATAATGATAATCTATCACAACCTATGAAGAAAATTTCACAAGGATTTCAAGGTATGTTTCAGGTTTTTTTATCAACAATGATAGGGAAATTGATAGATTCTTTAGTGTATTAAAACCACACCTTCGAAAGGCTCCTGCAATTCAAGACATTGGGAGTTATGAAGAAGTTTTTCGGTGTGCTCTCAAAGTGGAGATGGAGTTTGGAGAATGGTCCCATGGCTATAGTGATAAGAAACGAATCATGGAGTTTCAAGCCGGTGGATCTAATGATAAGGGTGGTATGAAAACACAACGGCCCACATGCAAAAAATGTGGGAAGTTGCACCATGGGAACTGCCTCAAAGGGATGGGGAAATGATATTAGTGTGGGAAAGAAGGAAATCATTCTACAGAGTGTCGAAAAGACATGAAAAGGAAGGAGAATGTTTCTGAATAAAGGAGAGAACCACCCATGGTTCAATGCTACAACTGTAGGGAGTTTAGGAACTATGAAAACCAGGGCACTAATCCTCGAGTTCTCGAGGGTAACCAGCGTCAGCAGCCACCAAAGCCAAAGGAACAAGGGATATCTTATGCCATCACTACTATGGAATTGGAGCAAGATAATGAAGTCGTACAAGGTACACTTCCTTTTCACTCAAGAATGGAAAAAGAATTATTTGATTCTGGTTCTACACATTCCTTTTATCTTACAAGTTTGCTAGTACTATAGAATCAAATCCCCGAAAACTTGAGGTAGAGATATCTGTAAAAACACCAAGCGGTCCAATAATTGCAACCAAAGTGTTTGACTCTTCTCCTGTTATCGTATGTGGGAAGATTCCTCCGAAAAATCTCATAATACTTCTCTTGGTGGAATTTGATGCTATAATGGGAATGGATTGGCTCTCTTTATATAGAGAAATGTCAACTATCGGGAAAAGAAAATATCTTTTCATATTCCGAACCATACCATGCTCCCCTACAAATGCAAGGAAGATCATGAACCTCCTTTGAAAAATCCTTCAATGGTGTGGGTGTTTATCCCCTGTGAAGAATCATACCTCGCCCAAATGGTTGAGTCAAAGGAAAGTGCCAACCTTGAGGAAATGCCCATCGTGAGGGAATACAGTGATGTATTTCCCGAAGAGTTACCTAGAATTCCCCCGTATCATGAGGTAGATTTCTCAATTGAACTCATACCCGAATATATTCTAATCTCAATGTGTCCCTATAGGATGGCTCCAATCTCATACGCCCTAGTGCATCATCTTAGGGTGCACCAGTGCTCTTTGTGATGAATAAGGATGGAACAATGCGGCTATGTATCGATTATAGGGAACTCAACAAGATCTCCATAAAGAACAAGTATACTCTTCCAAGAATTGATGACTTGTTAGATCAATTAAGAGGATCCCAATACAACTCAAAGGTGGATCTATATTCTGGATATCATCAGGTAAAGGTGAATAAGGAAGATATTCAGAAGACTGCCTTCCATACAAGGTATGGGCACTATGAGTTTTTTGTGATACCTTTCGGACATACTAATTCCCCTGCAATATTCATGGATTTGATAAATAGAGTCTTTAGACATTACCTCGAAAAAATCATGTTAGTGTTTATTGATGATATTCTCATCTACTCTAAGAGAAAGGAGGAACATGAATAACATCTAAGACTTGTGTTGGCAACATTAAGAAAGGAGAAGTTGTACGCCATGTTTAGAAAGTGTGAATTTTGGATGAATCAAGTCACATTCTTGGGACATGTGATCATAAGTGGGGGAATTTCTCTGGATCCTTCAAAAACAAAGGCAATTGAGGAATGGCCCAGGCCCTATAGTGTAACATAAATCCGTAGTTTTCTTGGATTACCTAGGTACTACTAACGTTTTGTGAGAAACTTCTCATGATTTTCAAGCCTGCTAACTAAGTTAACAAGGAAAGGGGTTAAGTATGTCTGGACAGAAGAATGTGAGGGAAGCTTCATAGAGCTAAAGAGAAGGCTAATCACTTCACCTGTACTCACACTACCGAAAAGTATAGAATGTTTTGTGATATACAGTGATACTTCAAAGAAATTCTTGGGTTTTGTACTAATACAAAATGATAACGTGATAGTCTACACTTCACGACAGTTGAAGATCCATGAGCAGAACTACCTGACGCATGATCTAGAGCTGGCATCCATGATTTTATCCTTGAAAATCTGGCGGCACTACCTTTATGGCGATAAGTGTGACATTTACACAGACTACATGAGCCTAAAGTATATATTTCCACAAAAGGAGATAAACATGCATCAGAGGAGATGGTTAGAGCTAATCAAGGATTACGATTGCTCTATTCACTATCATCCAGGAAAGGAGAACAAGGTAGCTGATGCTCTAAGCAGAAAACAACTTGTTGCTCTATCCATGATGCGGATTGAGAAAGACCCGATCTTCTTGGATATGGAAAGAATGGATTTGGAAATCATAAGGGCATGGGTTAAATCCTACCTTTCCCAAATGATTTCACAACCATCCATCTAGGAGATGATTAAGGAAGCACAAAGGGATGATGTGGAGATACAAAAGAATGTGAATGAAGTAAAGGAAGGTAAGCTGCAAGAGTTCCATATCGATGATGATGGTGTAATTCGTTTTGGAACATAGCTTTGTGTGCCTTCATCACCTGGTATAAAGAAGGATCTATTATAAAATGCACATATCTCAACATTCTATATCCATCCTCAGAGTACCAAGATGTATTGTGATCTCTGAGAACACTTCTGGTGGGATAACATGAAGAAGGAGATTGCGGAATATATATCAAGGTGCTTGGTATGTCAGCAAGTAGAAGATAAGTGACAAAAGTCCAAAGGTATGATGCATCCATTTCCTATACCCATGTGGAAATGGGAAAATGTTACTATGGACTTTGTCATGGGTCTCCCAAAGTTGTTGAAGGGAAATAATGTGATATGGGTTGTGGTTGACCGACTCACCAAGACTGCCCATTTTATCGGTTTTCAGGAAGATCTCTCACTTGAACAACTTGCAAAGATATATGTGAAGGAAGTGGTGAGACTGCATGGAGTTCCACTCTTGGTTGTCTCTGATCGTGATCCACAGTTCACATATAAATTCTGGAGGAGCCTTCAACATGCTTTGAGTTCTGAATTAAATTTAAGAATGGCCTATCACCCCCAAACTGATGGCCAGTCTAAAAGGACTATTCAGACACTTGAAGATATTCTAGGAGCTGGCTCTCATGAATTCAAAGGTGGTTGGGATCAACATCTCTCATTGGTTGAGTTCTCATACAAAAATAGCTTCCACTAGAGTATTCAAAGGCTCCATATGAAGCTATGTGTGGTAAGCGATGTAGACCTCCAACCTGTTGGGATGAAGTTAGAGAAAGAAAGCTACTTGGTCCCAGTATGGTGAAGGAGATGACAGAGAAGGATGAAGTCATCGAGAGACATATCAAAGATGTTCAGAGTCGGCAAAAGAGTTATGCTAACAACCATCAAAGGAACATGGAGTTTGACGTTGGGGATAACGTCTTCCTTCAAATATCACCATGGAAGAGAGTCATGCGATTTGGGAATAAAGGGAAGTTAAGCCCAAGGTACATTGGCCCCATTGAAATCCTTGACCACATAGGAGTCGTGGCCTATTGGCTTGCACTTCCATCGAATATGGTTGAAGTTCATGATGTGTTTCATGTATCAATACTGAGGATGTATATACCAGACCCCTCACATTTACTAACCTCAGAGGTGGTGCAGCTGGAAGATGATCTTTCCTATAAGGAGAAACCGGTAAAGATTCTGGACTAAAGAGATAAGGTTCTAAGCAACAGGACAACCCATCTTGTCAAAGTGTTGTGGAGAAACCATAAGTTTGAGGAAGCAACTTGGGAACCAGAAGAGGCGATAAAGGAAAATTAACCTCACCTGTTTGTGTAAATTGAAAATTTTAAGGGAGAAATTTCATAAGGGGGGAAGAATGTAATGACCTAATGTTTTCAATGGAAATTCCATTCTTAAAAATATGTCATGAAATCACATGACAACACAAAATAATGAACTAATAAGTGCTAAGTGACCTTTAAACATAATTTTTTCACTTCTGTGTTTGGAAGTTTGAAAATATGACATACATGGTTGTGTTCAAGATGTTTTT
This sequence comes from Viscum album, assembly GCA_963277665.1. Lineage (NCBI taxonomy): Eukaryota > Viridiplantae > Streptophyta > Magnoliopsida > Santalales > Viscaceae > Viscum > Viscum album. The sequence continues at coordinate 420,625,708 of OY728128.1, forward strand.
TGGAGTCTAATGAAACAAAAATAATTTTTGATGAATAGAAACATACCCTTGTGAATAGTAACCTACCCTTGTGAATCGTAATATGACCCTTATGAACAGTAAATCATCCAATATAAGAGCAACCTTACCCATGAATAACTAAATAAAAATTAGGCATATTAGAAAGTGACAATTGTACCATAGTAAACGTTTGGTATTTTTGTAAGTCATAAATAATTAATTATAATTAATTAATTCATTTAAAAGAAAAGCTATTTTCTTAAAATGTGTTCATTAATTATAAAATCAATGTCTTATAATTTTTAGATAATTTTATAAGACCCTACATAATTTTTGAAAGAACTATAAATCAGTTTTAACTTTATATACTGTTTTATTTATGTAAATTATGATTTTAATTAAATATTAAATTCATAAATATTTAGAAAATTATTTTTGAAAAATGAACTAAATTTTTGGATTCAACACGTCAAAAATTGGTTGGGGTAAATTTTTCGTATTTTTCTGAAATACTTGAAATTTTGGTGAATAGTAAAATACATAAATTTACTGTATAAATACAGTATAATTTCAACCCACTATTCCTTAAATATCATGTGATGTAAGCACCAAAATCCCGAACTCAAATGCCTTATTTACAATTCATGGTCAAGGAGGACTCACTATTCTTTGTCTTAGGGGAAATTAATAATCTAATGAATTTTATATTAAGGAAACCCCCTGCCCCTCCACTATAAAAACCACCCTTCACACCCTCATTCCCTCACACCTTTCAAGCTCAAAGACATATCTACACTCCACCCAAACATCCTCTCTAGCCCCTATCCCACCTCCAAGGGCTTCTGGTCTCATCAAAATACCAATCCTAGCTCCCTTAAGGAGGATCTCAAGGGGAGGATTTAAGAGGTAATTTCTCCCCCTCTTCTCCTTTAATTTCTTTTCAAGTTCAAGTTCATTTCTTGATCCCTCACCACCTATCTTCATCCAAATGATATTTTAACTCCATTATTATACATATAATGTAATTTTATGATTATAATGGGATATTATATCATCCAACCCCCTTTCCCTCTTCCATTTATATTATTAAAGAGAACGTTGTTGGTGAGGTGTCAATTTATCACCTTCAAGAACGACATGCTTTCTTCTTCCATTTCTACCTTAAGATCTTGTCATGAATCAATTTTTATGGTTGAACCAGAATATTTTATATGTATTATTTCGTATTTAATGTTATGTAAATATCTGGTGGCCATATTTCTAAGTGATAAATTAAAACAAGTTCATTGTGATCAAAAAACTGCTCAAATTAACCCAAACAATCATCATTTAATTCTTATCTAATGATTCAACCACATGGGTCTAATTTAATTAATTGTGTGATTATTCAAACTCCTGTAATATAATTAATAACATTTAATATCAGTTCTGGATGTGTACCCATGTACTACCCAAACATCAATTTAAGAATACAAGTGAACCTCTCAAGAAAACCCTAAAAACAAACATTCCCGAACAATGTTTTTAAACTCTATAACTCATCCAAAGCAACATAAAACGCCATAATGAAACCAGAATGAACCCTATTAATGTATAAATTGTTCTTTAATTTCTATTTAATGCATATAATGTCATTATACATGACATTAAATAGAAGTAAGTGTTCGGATACACGGTAAGGGGAAATTCTTGAACCCAATTTCATCCTTCGGGTTCGCCCTCATTCACTCTATTTTTGATATGGTTAATCCTTAAAAATCATTATTTCATCATTTTATTTCCTTTTATGGAATATAAATTTTATTCACTTGTTTTTATGTCAAACAAAATGTTTTCCAAAATAACTCTTCTTTTAGGAGCACACCTTTTACTTCTCTCTCAAAATGGATGGTTCTTATAACATGTATGTTATTCCCTCTTTATTTTGGGAACCCAAAGTTTATGAATGAGTTCTTATGAGATAAAACCCATTCCTTTTCATGGGTTAGTTATATTCATTTTTGATATGTTATATGTGGCAGTCATGATAATGATAATGTTATTATGTGACGGGTGCACCCGGAATTATATAGCGCAATATGAATGTTATGATGTGATGGGTGCGCCCAGAATTATACAGCACTCCAATGCATTGGGTAACATGACGAATCTCATGAGTAAATGTGAAATGATGTGTGAACAAGATTCTATCTTCTTTCACAATCATGTGTGGTAGATAACCATTAAGACATGATGATTCATTTATTATGCGTTGCCACATTTCAAGTCTTTTATTTATGCTTCCTTTCATGTTCATGGTCTTTTGCCTATGTTCTGATTATGGTCACCCCATGATATATTGTTCTTATAAATCCTCTTACTATGATTTTAACTCACCCCTTTTAATGTATATCCTCAGGTGGCTACTTGTACTAAGGAGATGAAAAGTTACAATAAAAATCTAGAGAAGAAGGAATTAAATAATTTTTTATTCTTGATGTTGTAATTGTTATGTATGGTCCTAGTTTTCCCAAGACACTAAACCATTGGATCCTCCATGTGTAATAAAATTATGTTTTTTATCTTTGAAATAATGTAATAGTAATGTAAGAAGAGGCAGGTTCTCTATAATTATGAATAATTTTCATAAATTTTCAAGAAGATCCAAGTGTTTTTTCTCAAATTTAAGTGAGTGACGCACATTTTGAAATAAAATTTCAATTTTTAATAGATAAAAAACACATTCAGTTATAATAGGTACACTGTGTATTAGATTGAGTTTTGATTTATTCCTAAAAATTAAAAATGACTTATGGATTATTTTCTTAAATTATCGAAACAATATGAACTTATTTTCTTAGTTTTGAGTATGTGGCATGTGTTTCCACCTAAAATGATAATTTTATATTGAAAGCATGTACATTGATACATATAGAACATTCCATGTGTTGGGATATGTGGAGGTTGATTTCTACACATAAATAATGATTTATTGATCATTTTCCTAATGTATCAAAATAATGCTAACATGTTTTCTCAGTTTTGAATATGCCACTTTTCTTTTTTACTAAAATGTTAATTTTAAATAAAAAGTCACACATGGAGTCATACCGGTCACAATATGCATTGTATTATGGTGAGATAAATTCTTACACATAAAAGATGATTTATGGATAATTTTCCTAAAGTATCAAAATAATCCAAAAGCGTTTTCATGGTTTTGAGTATGTCACTTGTGTTTTTTACTAAAATTTCATTTCAAACTAAAAACATGAACTTTGACTAATACCGATCATATCATGTGTCAGTTTGATGTGACACTAATTCCAACGTGTCACAAATTACTTATGAATAATTTATTAAATTATAATGACAATATGAACATGTTTTCTTGGTTTTCGTTGAGTGAAACATGTTTTTAACTAAATATTCAATTTTAAACTAACAGTGGATACATTGAGTAATACTAGGCACACTATTCCTTGGATTAAGGTAAGTATGATTAATAAATGTCAAAAATGACTTATGGATCATTTTAATAATGTATCAAAATAGTCTGAATTTGGTTTCTTGGTTTTGAGTATGTCGCTTTTATTTTTTACTAAATTGACAATTTTAAATTAAAAGACACACTTGGAGTCATACTGGATACACCGTGCATCGGATTGAGGTAAATATAATTACTACACATCAAAAATGACTTATGGGTCATTTTTTGAAAGTACAAATAATATACAAATGTTTTTTCTCAGTTTTGAGTATGTGACATGTGTTTTTTACTAAAATGAAATTTTAAATAGAAAACACGCACTTTGAGTCACACTGGTCACATCGAGTGTCAGTTTGATGTGAGACTAATTTATACACATAAAAAATTACTTATGAAAATTTTTAATAAATTCTCAAGACAATATAATAATGTTTTATTATTTTTTAGTGAGTGACACATGTTTTGAACTAAATTGTCAATTTTAAACTGATAACAAGCAGTTTGAGTCATACTGGGCACACCGTGTATCGGACCAATGTTTCGTTGATTCCTACATATCAAAAACAAATTTTAAATCATTTTAATTGTGTATCAATACAATAAAAATATATTTTCTCATTTTTGAGTATATCACTTGTATTTTTTACTAAAATTAACATTTTAAATAAAGAGACTCCCTAGGAGATTTACTGGTCACATTGTTTGACTCATTTAGGTGAGGTTAATCCCTACAGATCAAAAATGACTTATGTATTGTTTTACTAAAGTATAAAAACAATATGAATTCATTTTCTAATTTTTGCGAATGTCACTTGTGTTTTTTAATAAAATATCATTTCAAACTAGGAACATGCACTATGAGTCATACTAGTAACATCGTTTGTCAATTTCACAGAAGACTAATTCATACACAACAAAAATGAATTATGAGTTTTTTTTTAATTATCAAGACAATCCAAGTATTTTTTCATAGTTTTTAGTGAGTGACACATGTTTTGAACTAATTTTTAAATTCTAAATTGAAAACAGTTACTTTTATTCATATTGGGAACACCGTGCATCAGATTGTGGTGAGGAAAATTTCAACACATCGTAGGTGACTTATAGATTTTTTTTCTTGAAGTATCAAACTAATCTGATTTTTTTTCTTGGTTTTGAGTATTTTATTTGTTTTTTCAACTAAAATGTCAATTTTAAAATGAATACATGCACATTGAGTCATACTAGACACACCATATATAAAATTGAGGTTTGGTTGATTCCTACAAGTCAAAAATGACTTATAGATCATTTTCATAAAGTATCAGATAAAAAATATAAGGAAATTAACTAAAAAAGTAGATAACATTATGATAAAATAAACTAAACAATTAGTAGGCAGTCACCATTTCATGATTTTTGTACACATTCTAATGCTAGCTATGTTTCCCATTCATTTATAAACAAATATATTTCCCCTTATGAATATGAATAATTTATAATTTCATGGTAGTACTAGGAAAATATAAATAAATAAAGGTTTAATAAATATTTTAAATTAACTCATAATTATTTTCGAAAATACTCTTTGGGGATGATGTTTTGTTGATGGAATATGATATATTTCATAAATTTTCAAACATATTAACCATAATATTTGACATGTTTTTTATAGAACATTAGAAATATTAATAAAAATAAATAATTTTCTTTTATATATGTTTTTATAGTGAAATATTATTTTATATACCCTTATACTTATCCACTTATAGGAGCTGATTTGATCCTTCTTTTCATAGACTATCCTCATGCAATAATTTTGACTATATATAAGCACCACCATTTCATAAAATAATTTTTATTAAAAAGTAATATAAATTTTATAAATTGATGTTCAGTTGTAAAACATTAAATTCAGTGTATTACAAATTGATAAACATCAGCACGTGTGGTCATCTTTTTGGGTATCCATGCATTGAATCTAGAAAATAGATCTTTAGAGTATCCAGAATTACTATAATGAGTAACCAATGCTACCTAAATAAATAAATAATAAGTGAATGAAAATATATTTTATATGATTAAATTTTTGTGTTTTATCCCTTCATCATAGGTATTAAACAGAGTTTTTCACCTATATGTTTGATTTCAATTGTTTTGGCCAGTCTATCCTCTATTATTTCAATTTTATTTGGTTCCAATTTATATTCTTGTATAAAATTAATGTGAGGAATAGTGATTCCAAATTTATTTTCATAGTGTTTTCCCTTTGAATTGTATTCATATATAATCTTGAAAAATATGAATAGTATTCATTCATGATTATCATTGTATATTGACTATTGGATAAGGAAATCATGAAAACACAACTCATGTATACATTTTCAGTTGAGTGTGCTATCCATTCATGCATGAGGATTTCCTTAACATTATCAAGTCAAATATATTCTGTAATGGACTATCTATTCATTTTTTCTTCCCAATCATTTTTTGTCGTAGCACCATTTTCTAACGTTGTATCTGCATGAACCTATAATGTTATTAAATGAGGATGTTGAACAGGAATGTTAAATGTAAATTATTAAGATATTTTTTAATTGGTTGGTTGATACTTTTGTTTGTTTTTATTCGACCTTCCATTTAACAACCATTACTTTGTCCATGTGTAAAAAATTCCTCAGTTAAAACCTTTTTTAATTAATTGTTAAATTTTTTTCATGAAAAATAAATTAGAAATTAATACCTCCTTATAGATATGTTTTTTGTGATATATAAAGACTATGCTATGAATTTTCCAATAGCTTGCTCAAACATATGAATATATGAATCATAATGTGGAATAGGTAGCTCAGTGCTTGGCTAATGAGCTACATTAATCCCCACTCTCACATGACCTATTGGAAGTTATCTATTGCATAAAATATCTCCTTGGATATTGAACACAGTTTCCCTCTCAAAAAGGTGGTCATTAGGTGTATATAGATATAAATAAAAATCATCTTCACCATATAGAATATCAGTATAGTAAATGCATTAGTGTCTTCATGATTCACATTTCATAGAAAAAATTATGAAAATATTTATTACAACATCTAAGACAATTATTTGTGGGGAATGGATCACCTCAAAGATAGTGGGGGTGTGGGGGGGTCTTTACATAGTGGTTGATATTATGTTGTTTCATCTATTTTATTTCTTTTAGAGACTCGTATTATTCCTTATAAGACTTTGAAATATTTCTACATATATTTCTAGAATTAGGCGGTGAGACGGTGTCTGATTTCGAGGCCCGATGTAAGCGACATTAATTTTATAAAAATATTAAATAAATTTTATATTATTAACACACAGTTTCTAAATGAAAAAATTATACCTCTTAAACAGAATCTTAGATAAAAAATCCAAGACCGTGGTTGAATATGGAGCATTTTTTTACCCTAGGAACGACCTAAAATAGGTCGGCATAGGACGTTCAAGCATATCGATCATTGGTATTATGTTCAATGGATAAATTAATTAATTAATTTAATTTAATTATTTATTTAACTTAAATGAAATATCTATAATATACTACCATGGTGAATTTCCCAGGGTTAACCTCATAATTTTGGGATCTCCGAGAAATTCTACTACCTCCTTCCACTCACAAATCGAATTGGATGATGATGAAACTCAATATCGGAGAAGATTAGGATGTAGTGAATTCAATGAATTCCTTCGATCCTTGGTGAGAACGTTATTTGAATATGAAAAATCCAATATCTTGGTAGGAATCATCAATTTGAGTTTTACACCCTTTTGATTAAATGATTTGATAAGACCAATCACTTCTATTGATCTAGACTAATTGCAGATCCTTGGAATTCTCCTCTATACGGATAAAATTGTTTTTTATGTTTTTATAACTCAGTTTTCTCCATTAATGATCATTGGAAAAGAATAGTTGTAACATGATTGTTTAAAATATGTTCTTGACCTTTTATCCCCATTTGTCTTCATGTTATTCACATGTAGTATCATGCAATCCGGGTTCGACATTGATTGGTGATACCAAGCCCAATCAAACCCTCAGAATCACGATGAATTGATGAATAATGAATGGATCAATGAAACATGGACATATAATGTGTTTTTAGGATGTGTAAGATCATTTTTATGATCATAGAGTGAATCATCATCGATGGAATAAGTTGGACCATGCGCGGTGCAAGGTGACACATGTGAGGCTTTGTGAATTGGCTTTCTAGAAACCATAGGACCAAAATATTCCAGCTGATGCTAGATCCACTGATGTTAAGAAGATATAGAGACAAAATTGACATAAAGAGGCTATATTTTAATAATGGATTATGAATTTGGATTTTTTGAGAAAACCTACTACACGCCATGTATTGTGATAAACCAATGGCATGTAGCCCATTGGCTATGGCAGCTAGGTTCTCAAGAATTCATAAGGATGGAACTATGTGTAGACCTCTTAAACACTATACACCTCATACTTAGGTAGACTAATCATGTGGTGGATCACATGGGAAGGACCCCATGTGGGAGTACATGGTCAGGCTCATGGCTATGTACCAAAGTTCACAAATATAGGGTATTGTACACAGACAAAGGTTGGATACATGATCATGACCAACTACATAGGAGGGACCCCGAGTTGCGTGGTCACACCATGTATATACACAAAAAAACATGTATACATACATGGTTGGTGAACTGTGTACCTCCACAGGCACAACCTGGTGTAGGAGCAAGACCACACACTATTTGGGTCCCATCACACGCCATGTACCCCTGTCTCATTGTGAGGAAACATCAAAATTATATATCGCCATCATTTGAACATGGATTTCACCACGTGGGTAGCCTACCATGCGTTTTTTTCATGTATAATGAGATGGGTCCCTCGATTGTGGTTTTTTATAGGATGTGAAAATTTTTGGGAATGGATCATGGTTAGGTGATGCTCGGCGACGACAATGATCAGGCAGGATCACTAGAAGAATCCATTAGAGTGGAACCCCCCATCATTATAGGCATGTATCCTCTATAACTACATACCTAGTGGAAAAAAACTCTCAGATTGGGTGTAGGTCCTCAATGACTTGATTAGAACCCCCATGTCACATTAGGGGTTGGTTCCTCAACCTATAGAGTGGAACCCCCATCAGTATGGGAGATGGTCCTTTATAGATACTTATCAAGTGAACCCCTATCAGATAGGAAACATGTCCTGTTTGAATAGAGTGGAATACCCCTATCACACCAGCACATGGGTACTTGACCTATAGAGTGGAAGCCCCCCCCCCCCCCCCCCTCATCATCATGGGTGTGTGTCCTCTACATTTAGTGGCCAAGTGGAACCTATTTATTGGATAGGTTGTAGGTCCTTGATGACCAGAGTGGAACCCCTATCACACTAGGGCATGGGTCCTCGACCTGTTGAGTGGAACCCACATTATCTTGGGCATAGTCCATCTAGCTACCATGTGTAACCCCCTATTAGATACTGTGTGGGTAATCATGACATTATAGTACAAACCCTATAAGCATTGGCCATAGGTCCTCTACAAATATTTACAGAGTGGATCCCCCTGATGCACAAGTGATGTTATTAATATTTTCATGAGTTATTATATTCCCCCTTTACTTATTTTATATGAAATGTGCATAATTTGTGTGAAATATTAATGTTTTAATATTAAGTATAATATTTGAGCATTTTTAGAAGTAGTCCAATTGAGTCAGTTTAATGTTTTAATTATAACTATCACTATACTGATCCAAATTGTGTGGTTCATGTTTTTTAGGATTCTACATTCCATATACAACATTTCATTAGGAGGAACCATGATCCAATTCTGCCATTTGAATGGTCATATGGTCCTCACAAACAAGACCAAAGAATCTATGAAAAACTGGACCAGCCTTGAAGATTGATTTACTGGGCTCAATCCAGAAGTCCAAAAACATTAACTCTCCACAACAATTCGGGGGAGATTACATGTCATCTTGTATAAAAATTTCAAGGCCAAAATCCAATTACAAGGGGCCCAAATAAATCGTTGAAGTCCAGCCCACCATTCTGGACGATAATTAAAATCAGTATAGTATGCATGACATATCTCTTGATGTAAGCATCAACTCGAGCTGATATTTTGCAGTGTGAAAGACGAGATATAGGTGTCCGACTTTGTTGAAGCAACCATTCGTATTTGAAGGCATCTTCCTATTCACAAATCCATTCACATTTTGGCCATCAAAAAAGCATGGATAGAAATGGACAGTTTACCGTTGTTTAATAAAACCGCCATAACGTTGTATACACTTGTCCAAATGCCTCCATATTTTGACAGTAGACGGAAAACTTTATTATCTACAACTTTGAAGAAGGCGATATTTGGAGATTCGGCTGTCTGAATAGCCAAATTGGCGATGAAAGTTGAGAGACAGATTAGGAATGCAAACAGTCCACTCCTTGGGCTATAAATACTCTCCCCTTCTCTCCTTGAGAGGGGTTGGCATTTCAGAAGAGAGGAGATCATATTGGCATGACCAAAGCTTTTCCAAAGGCTTGGGAGGACCTGACATACTCATGTTTTCACTTGAGAGACCTTTCCTCCTCTCTTTCTTTTCACTTACTTTTGTGTTCTTCATTTTTTGTAATTTTGTAAGTCCTTTATTTTGTAATTCTGTTTTAATGAAAGTTTCTTCTTCAATATCTCTTATTATCCTTCACCTTCTATAGTATAAAATTAATGATCTTAAAATAGTTTGAATAATTTTAAATTATAGTACCTTATCTTGCTTCCTCATTCAATCGAAATTCCATTTTTGATTCTCAAAATAGTTCGTGTGTGTGTGTCAACGTACCACTCTTTTCTAATCCCTTTATTTTTTATTATATTCTAAATTTATCATCATAATTATTTTAACCAGAATATTAAACATCCAAATGTCTGAGTAAATCTCTCATTGGGGTGAGTTATAATTCGGGGATGTTAAGTGATTGAGAGTTTTGCTCGATCAGTATTCTTTAAATTAATATTGTGTATGTTAAACTTAATATGTCATGGATTAATGATATGTTTTGTTTAACGAGTGGTTTCCATGGATTATTGGAACCATAAATACACTACCATAAATAAGTTTTGATTGAGATTAGAACCCTAAGTTAAGTTAAGGCTTGGATTAAAACCTGCACACTTAGGAATTCCAATCAACGCCAACTTATGACATGGGTGTTAATTTAATGCAATACAAAGTAAGGCTCAAGGATATCACATGCTTAACTCCCCAATGATGAAATCACCCCAATATTTATCAATTTGGTAAATCAAACATCATACATAAATCATTTAAATTAAGCTCTGCAAACAAACACCCCTAATCAAAATACAATCAACTAAAAACAAACGACTATTACAAAGTACCATCGCCGAGGATTCGACCCGAGTGCTGCTATACTCATTAGCAGAGCACCGGAACTTTGACCGGTCGATAGGCGACAATCGGCCATGCATTTAAAATGGAGCTGTTGCCGGGGATGGTGCTTTAAGTAGTCATTCATTTCTGGTTATTGTAAAAAAACCCAAAAAAATACAAAATTTTAAAAAAAATTGAAAAAAAATCACAAAGAAAAACCCGCCATCTCATAAAAATCATAAACTGAAAAAATACAAAGAAAAAACAGTCTTCCTCTTTCTTCCAAAATCTCTCTGAATGCCCCGTAGCGTTCCAAACAATCCCTCGGATTTGTTTGACCCTGAAATTGATAGAACTCTTCGTCGACTTAGGAGGACCATTAGGGATAACCAAATCACCCAAGAACCAATCATTGCCCTACCAATTGAATTAGATATGGCCAATCCTAGGGAACAAACATTGAAAGAACATGGTGCCCCTGATATGAATTACCAACCTCTTGGTATTCAATATCCAAACATTGAAGCTGACTTCAAACTCAAATCGGGTTTGATTCATCTTCTCCGTCATTTTCACGGGCTAGCCGGTGAGGATCCACATCTTCATCTTAAAGAGTTCCAAGTAGTATGCTCTACCATGAAGCCTCAAGGGGTTTCTGAAGAACAAATCAAGATTAGAGCTTTCCCCTTTTCCCTAGAGGATTTTGCCAAGTCTTGGCTCTACTACCTCCCACCTGGTTCCATAAACTCATGGGTTGACATGAAGAGACTTTTCCTTGAGAAGTTCTTTCCCGCTTCTGGAACAGCTTCTATCCGAAAGGAAATAAGCGACATCCGTCAATTCCCTAATGAATCACTCCATGAGTATTGGGAGAGGTTAAAAAAGCTTGTGGTAACTTGTCCACACCATCAAATCCCTGACCAACTCCTGATCCAATACTTCTATGAGGGGTTATTGGCTATGGAGCGAACTCTCATTGATGCCGCAAGTGGCGGTGCTCTTGTTGAAAAAACTCCTGCAGCTGCACGAGAACACATAAGCAACATGGCTGCAAACACGCAGCAATTCCATACTCGAGCACATGCTCAAGTGAAACAAGCCCAAGAGAATCAATCCATAGAGCCCAACAAGATGACTGAGTGGATGAGTGAACTTACAGGTCTTGTGTGTCAACTAGCGGTGGCTACCAAAGCCCCAACCTCATCTTCTTCACAGTCACTATTCCCTGGACCTATCAAGAATTGTGGAATCTGCAACTCTCCATCTCATCCGACTGGCACATGTCCACAACTTCAAGATGATCCATCTGATTTATCTAGTCCAATGGAGCTCAATGCGACATATGCTCAGTGAAACTTCAACCCTCAACAATCAGGTCAGTTTGTTAGAAACTTCAACCAACCCCACTCTGAGCCCTTCTCTTCTACCTTTAACCCACCTCTGAGGTATGGTAATCCCATTTCTCATCCTCCTCAGTTCCCTCATCAAAATCCAAACCAGTTCCAATATGGTCAAAGTGGTGGTAACATCCATCAACCTTATCCTTTTGTTCCTCAACCCCAAAGGAACAATCCTCCTCCTGGATTCCACTATCCTAACGAGCCTTCCCAATTCCCCACCCAATACAATCGCTTTCCCAAGAACCAAAATCAAGGCCAAACCAATTTGGGACAAGCCTCTTCTTCTAAACAACCATGGGAAAGTGCTGTAGAGGATCTTGCTTCCTTCACCCGTTCTAGCCTCAAGAACATTGAAACCCAAATAGGTCAACTTGCATCCCACCTTAGCCAGCAACAACCATCCAATTCATCCCAACTCACAGGTCAACCATTACCCAACCCTAAGGGTAATGTAAGTGCAATTGCACTTAGATCGGGAAAGCAAATTGTTATGCCCCATGCTGATTGCTCTACCTCCCCTTTCGATGTTGATCTAGAAAATGAAAAGAACAAAAAGCTGGAAAAGGAACTTGAATCCACTCCTTCACCTCCTTCCATTCCTCTAAGGAACCCAATTCCATTTCCTCAAGACATCTCCAAGCCTAAGAAGTCCTTTGAACCTGATCCTGAAATGCTTGACATGTTTAGACGTGTTGAAGTGAACATCCCCCTCTCAGATTCCATCAAACAAATCCCTAAGTATGCCAAGTTTCTTAAAGAATTGTGCACCCATAAGAGGCAACTTGGGAACATTGAAAATGTTTCAACCCAACAGTCCATTCCCATGAAGTGCAACGATCCAGGGACCTTCACGGTTCCATGTCAAATAGGGAGTTCCAACTTTGATGATGCACTCATAGACCTTGGAGCCTCAATAAATGTCATGCCCAAATCCATTTTCTCCAACCTTGGTCTAGGTCCCTTGCACCCAACGGGTGTTGTCATTCAATTATCCAATCGAAGCACTACCAGTCCTGAGGGGATAATTGAGGATGTTCTTGTTCAGGTCAATGATCTTATCTTCCCAGCTGATTTCTATGTCCTTGACATGGAAGGTGAGACGACCTCTTCTCGATCTCCCCTAATTCTAGGAAGACCATTCCTCATGACTGCGAGAACCAAGATTGATGTCCGTTCAGGCATCTTATCCATGGAATTCGGTGACCAACTGGTCAAGTTCAACATTTTCCAAGCCATGCGATACCCATCTGAGGATCACTCTGAATTCTCAATCCATGCTTTTGAGGACACTTCTAAGATTCAATCGAACCCCAATCCACCATGTTCTTCATGTTCTAATGATAAAGGATCTTGTGAAATCTACACCATGATTAACAAAGTCATAAATGGTGAAGTTGATGTGGAACTCTCATTCATAGACTCCATCAATCTAGAGGAACTTGAAAACTCTCTTGAATCCCACATCAACTCTGATCTCTACTGCTCCACCTTGGAAAGTGTTAAGGAAAATGATCCAAACCCATCTGGAATCCCTTCTCCTACTCCTAACTTGTCTAGCTCTCAAATCAAGGCTGAAACTGATCTAAAACCACATCCTTCACACCTCAAGTATGCATTCCTTTTCCTTGATCCCTCCTACCCTGTCATTATCTCTGCTTCACTTTCTAAAACTGAGGAGTCCCAACTTGTTCAATTGTTAGAGGAAAACAAAAATGCCTTAGGTTGGACCCTAGAGGATATTCCAGGAATCAACCCTGCCCTTTGCATGCATCACATCCATCTAGAGGAATCATCCAAACCAATTAGGCAACCTCAAAGAAGACTCAATCCACTCATACTTGAGGTAGTTAGGGAAGAGATTACCAAGCTTCTTCAAGCTGGTATTATCTACCCAATTTCTGATAGTGAATGGGTTAGTCCAATTCAAGTCATTCCTAAGAATGGCGGGATAACAGTTGTCACAAATGAACATGGAGAAGTGGTCACAACTCGAGTGAAAAACAAATGGCGTGTGTGCATCGATTATCGCAAATTGAATGCTGAAACACGAAAAGATCACTACCCACTTCCTTTCCTTGACCAAATGCTTGATAGATTGGCCGGAAAGTCACACTATTGCTTTCTTGATGGTTACACCGGCTACTTCCAAATTCCAATCGCACCTCAAGACCAAGAAAAGACCACATTCACTTGCCCCTTTGGAACCTATGCCTATAGGCGAATGCCTTTTGGCCTTTGTAATGCTCCTGCAACATTCCAGCGGTGTGTGATGAGTATCTTTTCTGAATTCATTGAGAATTGCATGGAGGTCTTCATGGATGACTTTACCATTTATGGCGAGTCATTTGAATCTTTCTTACATTCACTCTCTTTGGTCCTTCAAAAGTGTGTCAAGTGCAACCTTGTGCTGAATTTTGAAAAATGTCACTTCATGGTTTCAAATGGGATTGTTCTAGGGCACATAATTTCTCAAGAGGGTATCCAAGTTGATCCAGCCAAAATTGAGGTGATCCAATCACTTCCTGAACCCAAATCAGTTCGAGACATTCGGTCCTTCCTTGGTCATGCCGGTTTCTATCAGCGATTCATTCAGAACTTCCGCAAGATTTCCCTCCCACTCACTCGTTTACTTCAAAATGATGTCACATTAAATTTTGATGAGGCTTGCAAGAGAGCCTTCATTGAACTCAAATCTGCTCTCACATCTGCTTCAATAATCCAACCCCCAGATTGGTCCTTACCATTTGAATTGATGTGTAATGCTTCTGATAGGGCCATTGGGGATGTTCTTGTTCAAAGAAGAGAAAAACATTCCTCATGTCATCTTTTATGCCTCAAAAACATTGTATGAAACTCAATCACCCTACAATGTGACTGAAAAAGAACTTTTAGCTGTGGTTTTTGCCTTGGATAAATTCCGGCCCTATCTCTTAGGTGCCAAAATCATCATCTTCACAGACCACTTATCATTAAAGTTCTTACTTAAGAAAAGTGATTCCAAACCAAGGCTAATAAGATGGATTTTAATGCTCCAAGAGTTTGACCTTGTGATAAAAGATAAACCTGGAAAATAAAACCTTGTGGCTGACCACCTGAGTAGAATTTCTAATTCTTCTCATTCTGAAATAATTGATCTTGAATTTCCAACTGAACACCTCTCATCTCTCACTCCAAAGTTACCATGGTATGCCCCAATTGTCAATTACTTGGTTTCTGGTGTTTTCCCTAAATATTTTTCAAAAGAACAAAAAGAAAAGATGAAAAGTGATTCAAAGAATTATTTTTGGGAAGATAATAAACTTTGGAAAACTGGGGCTGACATAGTAATTAGGAGATGTGTTGATGAAACTGAACAATCCTCCATCTTGGAATTCTGCCACTCAATGCCTGGAGGTGGCCACATTGGACCACAAAGGACTTCTCGAAAGGACCTAGATTCTGGATTATTTTGGCCTTCACTCTTCAAGGACTCACACGAGTTCTGTCAATCATGTCCCACTTGCCAAAAGTTTGGCACAATTTCCAAAAGAAACGAAATGCCTCAAAAGCCATTAATCTTCTGTGAGCTTTTCGATGTTTGGGGCATCGATTTCAGGGGACCTTTTCCCCCTTCCAATGGATTATCCTACATTCTCTTTGTTGTTGACTATGTTTCTAGGTGGGTCGAGGCCAAACCCACTAGGAAAGATGATGCTCAAACTGTGAGTGAGTTCCTCAAAACCCATATCTTCCATCGATTCGGAACACCACGTGCTTTGATAAGTGACTTAGGAACTCATTTCTGTAATAGAACCATGGAGTCACTTTTGAAAAAGAATGGGGTTGTACATAAAACATCCACTGCATATCACCCTCAAACAAATGGAATGGCTGAACTTTCTAACAGAGAAGTGAAAAGAGTGCTTGAAAGAATTTGTTAAGCCCACAAGAAAAGACTGGCCCGATAGACTTGGTGAAGCACTTTGGGCCTATCGAACAGCCTATAAGACACCCATTGGGATGTCTCCATTTAGGCTAGTTTTTGGTAAAGCCTGTCATTTACCAGTTGAAATCCAACATAAGTCATTTTGGGCTGTCAAAACATGTAATTTTGATTGTGAAAAATCAGGTGAAGAAAGATTGTTGCAGTTGACTGAATTGGAGGAGCTTCGACTCGATTCGTATGAGAACTCCATTCTCTACAAAGAAAAGGCAAAGTCACTCCATGACAAGAACATTCTTCGAAAGGTATTTCATGAAGGTGAAAAGGTAATGCTCTTCAATTCTCGATTTCGACTTCACCCAGGTAAGCTCAATTCTCGTTGGGATGGACCTTTTATTATTACTAATGTTTACCCATTTGGTGCAGTGCAAGTCCAAGACCCTTCTTCAAAAAGAACATTCATGGTAAATGGACACCGGTTAAAGCATCACCATGAGAGGCCATTCACTTCAGGTTCCACATCGACTTCTATTGACCCACCACTAGATGGAAATGGCGACCCACCAAATCCAAACCAGGGGGCACCTCTTTCCCTTTAACTCTCTCTCTCTCTCCTCAATCTCTCTTCCCTCTCTTCTTCTCTCTATTTCTTCTTCTTCCTCTCTCCCTCTCATTTTTTACAACATTTCCCACAACCTTTTTTCTATTTTCTCTTTTGTGTGGATGTGTCATTAAAAATACAAAAAAAATTAAAAAAAAATTAATTAAAAACAATTGAAAATTAACAGAAAAAAGGGGTGTCATAATTACTCATCATCCAATATTGAAATTCTGTCCAACCATTTTGGGGAGTCAAAAGGCTTATTTTCAACTCAAATATATTGAATTTTTATCTCAAACTTGGGTAACAAATTTTGTGTCAATAACAAACATTTTGAATGAACAATTTTTGGTGGAAAATGATTCTCCCCTACCGTAAGGAATAACATTAGCCTTCATGACAAGGTCATCTATGGCCATATTTTTCATTGTGTGTCTTCACCACTGATTGTGAGTCTTGAGTTTGTGGACCTTCGAGCTGAATTTCCATCTTTTGTGTGCATTAATATGATAGAGGCATTTTCTAAGCCACATGAGAATCAGAATAGCCAAATAGCCTCCTGTTACCCTTACATTGATCATACTTTTGAAAGCCCCTTTGAGCCTATGAAAACCTTTATTTTGATATCCACATTACAATCCTAATACCTTGTCCCACCCAACATCTTCATGGATTTTCATTGTACAATTTATTGAAATTTAAGTTTGGGGGGAATAGACTTCATTTTTGGGCGTACTTTCATTGATTTCCAATGTGTCATCATATGCTTGAGGGAAAGCATCCATTCAAGTGTGGGGGAGAGGTTGTAATTCTGTGAGCTTTGGTGTGTATATGTTTAATTGTCATTTGTACAAAAGTCATTGAAATGTGTTCAAAAAAAATGAAAAAAAATTATATTAAAAAAAATGAA
This sequence comes from Viscum album, assembly GCA_963277665.1. Lineage (NCBI taxonomy): Eukaryota > Viridiplantae > Streptophyta > Magnoliopsida > Santalales > Viscaceae > Viscum > Viscum album. The sequence goes on from OY728128.1 coordinate 420,643,417, forward strand.
AAAAAGGAATGGGTTGTGTCTTGGGTGGGTCAAAAATCATTCATCATCAACCTTTGATCGTGTTATAACTACTAAAATTAGTTCCATGAGGAGATCAAGCATGGGTTGAGAGATGACTGTGAGACTTGTTTCAAGCACAACTTTCGAAAAAAAGAGCAAAAAGAGAAAAAAAAGAACACTTGAATCATCTTGTATTGTGTCATTATTGGAAGTCTTCCATGTTGTACATATTCCATAATCTCACCCTATTCCATTTTCTATCTCCCTCACTTTTCATTCATCACACATTCATGCCCTTGTAAATATGTGTTGCTATTTCCTTTCAAATCAAATTTCAAAAAAAATGTGCATTGATTTTTCCATGTTGGTGTTTTTAACCCCTCTTTTCCTTTGGACATTATATACCTACCATCCCATAGCCACTGATAAACCCCTTAAAAGACCTCTTCATTTTTGTACACATTAGATTTGGGAATGGAAGCTGAGAGCTCTTACAAACTCTTGATTTTCAATTTTTGTTGGTGAATGAGTGAACCTCCTAAAATACATTTTTATCATCTTGAGAGGAGTAAGTTTTCAGTGCCTACATTTTCCAATTCAAACCTTGAACATGAAAAAATGAATTGTTTCTAATGCATTATTGTGAACCAAATTTGTGATGGAATTCAATATGGATGAGTGAAATAGTCTAAACCTCCCCTGATTGGAGAAAACAAAATTTTAATATTTGTTGGTGAGTGAAAATGATTTTGTTATGTTTTTATATTTGTTGCACATGAGGACACGCGCAAATATAATTGTGGGGGAGTTGATGTTATTAATATTTTCATGACTTATTATATTCCCCTTTTACTTATTTTATATGAAATGTGCATAATTTTGTGAAATATTAATGTTTTAATATTAAGTATAATATTTGAGCATTTTTAGAAGTAGTCCAATTGAGTCAGTTTAATGTTTTAATTATAAATGTCACTATACTGATCCAAATTGTGTGGTTCTTGTTTTTTAGGATTATACTTTCCATATACAACATTTCATTAGAAGGAACCATGATCCAATTCGTCCATTTGAAGGGTCATATGGTCCTCACAAACAAGACCAAAGAATTTATGAACAAACTGGATCAGCCTTGAAGATTGATTTACTGGGCTCAATCCAGAAGTCCAAAAACATTAACTCTCCACCATAATTCGGGGGACACTACATGTCATCTTGGATAAAAATTTCAAGGCCCAAATCCAATTACAATGGGCCCAAATAAATCTTTGAAGTCCAGCCCACCATTCTGGACGAGAATTAAAATCAGTATAGTATGCATGACATATCTTCTGATGTAAGCTTCAACTCGAGCTACGATTCTGCAGTGTGAAAGAGGAGATATAGGTGGCCGCCTTTGATGAAGCAACCATTCGTATTTGAAGGCATCTTCCTATTCAAAAATCCATTCACATTTTGGCCATCGAAAAAGCATGAATAGAAATGGACAGTTTACCTTTGTTTAATAAAACCGCCATAACTTTGTATCCACTTGTCCAAATGCCTTCATATTTTGAAAGTAGACGTAAAACTGTATTATAGACAACTTTTAAGAAGGAGATATTTGGAGATTCGGCTTTCTGAATAGCCAAATTGGCGATGAAAGTTGAGAGACAAATTAGGAATGCAAACAGTCCACTCCTTGGGCTATAAATACTCTCCCCTTCTCTCCTTGAGAGGGGTTGGCATTTCAGAAGAGAGGATATCATATTGGCATGACCAAAGCTTTTCCAAAGGCTTGGGAGGACCTGCCATACTCATGTTTTCACTTGAGAGACCTTTCCTCCTCTCTTTCTTTTCACTTACTTTTGTGTTCTTCATTTTTTGTAATTTTGTAAGTCCTTTATTTTGTAATTCTGTTTTAATGAAAGTTTCTTCTTCAATATCTCTTATTATCCTCCACCTTCTATAGTATAAAATTAATGATCTTAAAATAGTTTGAATCATTTTAAATTATGGTACCTTATCTTGCTTCCTCATTCAATCGAAATTTCATTTTTGATTCTCAAAATAGTTCGTGTGTGTGTGTCAACGTACCACTCTTTTCTAATCCCTTTCTTTTTTATTCTATTCTAAATTTATCATCATAATTATTTTAACCAGAATATTAAACATCCAAATGGGTGAGAAAATCTCTCATTGGGGTGAGTTATAATTCGGGGATGTTAAGTGATTGAGAGTTTTGCTCGATGAGTATTCTTTAAATTAATATTGTGTATGTTAAACTTAATATGTCATGGATTAATGATATGTTTTGTTTAACGAGTGGTTTCTATGGATTATTGGAACCATAAATACACTACCATAAATAATTTTTTATTGAGATTATAACCCTAAGTTAAGTTAAGGCTTGGATTAAAACCTGCACACTTAGGAATTCCAATCAACGTCAACTTATGACATGGGTGTTAATTTAATGCAATACAAAGTAAGGCTCAAGGATATCACATGCTTAACTCCCCAATGATGAACTCACCCCAATCTTTATAAATTTGGTAAATCAAACATCATACATAAATCATTTAAATTAAGCTCTGCAAACAAACCCCCCTAATCAAAATACAATCAACTAAAAACAAACGACTATTACAAAGTACCATCGCCGAGGATTCGACCCGAGTGCTGCTATACACATTAGCAGAGCACCGGAACTTTGAACGGTCGATAGGCGACAATCGGCCGTGCGTTTCAACAAGGGCATGGTTCCTCAACTTAGATATTTTGTTCGCTCAACTCTATGGCATAGTAATGATGCATGGTCCTTCATGCAGTTTCTTCTAGGAAAATACATGAGATGTTAGGCATCCTTGATAGAATATTTTAATTCTTGGTTACTCTTATTCTTAGACTAATCTGAGATATGGATATCCCCTTACTCTCTATTTTAGGATTCTTTGACTAAGAATATATATATACCTTTTATATCCATTCCTTTGGAATGGGTTACTCTCATTCCATGATAGTAGATGATGTGGGAGGTATGCTATATGCTTTCTGTGTTTAGATTCTCATAGATGGATGAGTTTACTCTCATACTATAGGTGGAAAAAGCTGGACTTGTGGTTCATCTACACTCCCTGTTGAGACCCTTTTGTTTGGATGAGGTTAGATGCACTCTTGGTTTGGGTTGAACTATTCTCCTTCACTGTATCTTGCTTTATGTTTTCTATCTACAGTTTTTCTATTACTATTTTATCTCTTACTTACCCCCTTAATCTTTTGGGGCATCCTACTTGGTATGTATACACTCACCCCTACATGGTATTTTTCTTTATGTGTCGTGTCTTATGAAGACTATGGACAGGTCGGTGGTGACTTTAGAGAAGCATAGGGAAACCTGGTACTCTTGAATGCATATGGTGGTCATAGCATGAAGATCATAATTTGGAATCTCTTAGCATTTTACTCTACAGCTTTTTCATGTTGGGACTTATTTATCATTAGGCGTGTATTTTTTTTCCCTTTACATTTCATTTTACATTACCGTACTCTTGTATTATCTATGTGTTTTACATACATGGTTGTTTCTCTAGTATTTTTCATCTTTTACTTTTACTCCCTCTGTAATTATGCATCGATATGGTTGTGTATGTGCGTACAAGTACTTAGTAAAAGGCATCCCCATGTTATTTATTACTTCAAAACTAGTCTCCAGCCCCAGACCTATGGAGGCAGACTAGGGGTAGTTTTGGCTCAAGCCCCTACATGGGTGGGGTCATGAAAGATTGGTATCAATGGTGGTTCGATCATTGGGATGATGTTTTGATTACTCTCTTTACAAGGAATTGTTTGGGATTAGGGAAACAGTTTTAATGTGTCTCGAGTGTGGCTCTCAAGATAGGGAATGTAGTGATGGTGCAGTCGGTCGATGTATCCATTCACTAGAACCTCTAATACCTTCTTGTTGACTTAGCAATCAAAGACAGTGGTTGTTGGGATAAATGGTACATGCAACATATAATATTTAATATTTGGATATCCTTATTGTTTCCTCCACCCATTATATATATGTATATATATATATATGTTCTCATTTGACCGTGGTATATCTTGATTAAATTTCAAGATGCCTCCATGATGAAATCTATCCAGGATACTAGTTTCAGATCATGACGATGATCCGATGAGTGGTGAGGCATTAGTTCAAGGTCTATCCCATGAGATTATTTCTCTAGGTGGGTTGGTAGTAGCACCAACCCCTATCAAGTAGTAAATTATACCAGTCATGCGGGCTAGAGATGTGCACAGTCTCAGTGCACTCCATGAGTTCTAGCACCAGAGATGGTTGATGTTCCGTGGAGAGCCATATCCTTAAGTAGCATAGGATTTTCTAGACTCAATGGTCAATTCCTTCAAGATCATCTTTGCATCGATGGATCAGGTGGTTGCAATTTCATCTAGACATTTCCATGGAGTGTCTAGGAAAGGGTGAAGTATTTCCACCTAGATGCACAATTAGTCAACACTCTCAGGACCTGACTTCTGGTATCTATTTTGTGGGGAGTAATACCCCTCATTCATACAATCTATTTGGATTTAGAATCATCTATAGATACAATTCGAAGGGATGAAAGTGGTTGAGTACACGGTGAGGTTCACAAACCATACCCAATACTCCATTGACATGATCTGGGATGGCTACTTTCAAGCACAAAATTTTGATCAGGGGATCTAGAGAGATATCAGTTCCAGTGCGGTGCCCTTGTGAATCCCCATTGATGAAGTGGTACTACAATGAGCACTAGTGATATAGATATTTATATCATTGGTATAATAGACAGTAGGCGATGGTAGTGGGAGTCACATGGTTGAGTCATATGTAGCATCTAGAAAACATTAAATGACATGATAGCAATGTAGGATACCTCCCTGTGATTAGACTCAGACATATAGTTAGGGGAATCATAAAGAACTATAGAATCATAAATTTGTTTGGTGATACACTTGTGATGGGTGAGGTCACATGGCAGCAGACTTCCTGACCAGACATACCGAGCAGCATAGTTAGATAGCTAATAGACCTCCACAACAATGGTATGGAATGGTTGTCCATGGTCTAAGACCAAATTGACTTTCACTGCAAATGAGTCAAATGAATTCACATTGATGGGATGAGATGTAGCATTATTGGAAAGAGAGATCTCATAGTAGAACAAGTGAGTTCTATGATCACAAAGTTATATCCAATCCCCTATCAATTAGTGAGTATACCCCTTAGTATAGAAGGCTCTTCATACATCTAGATTTATTCTATTGTGGAGGATTATATTGATTTCTTCATCGAGGACAATCCAATACTACAACCAATGTGGGAGATGGAGTTTTTCATCAACGTACATCCCAAGACACCTCTAATATCTTCAAAGGAATATCGAATGGCCCCTACCAATATTCAAGGACACAGTTGCAGTTGTATGGCCATCTAGATAAGGGTTTCATCATCAACACAGTGTGTCCACCTTTGATGATCGAGTTTTTTTTGTGAAATTGGTGAACATGAGCTTGCTACTTTGCATGGATTATCGTCATCTGAACCAAACCATGATAAATAACATGTACCTATTTCTAAGGATTGATTACATCTTTGACTAGTTACAAGGTATGAGATGCTTCTCAAATATAGATCTCCAGTCTAGCTACCACTAGATGAGGGTTCGTGAGGCTAATAATCCAAATATGGAATTATGATATCACAACAGACACTATGAGTTCTTGGGGATTCCCCTTGTTGAGATGAATTCCCAGACTGTGTTTATAGATTTTATGAACCAGGTCTTTCATTCATACATGTACTAGTTTTTTGTTGTCTTCATCGAAAAAAATACTCATCTACTCTACATCATAGGAGGGAACATTCCTAACTCTTGAGGTTGGTTTAGGATTTTCTTTGAGAGAATAATATTTATGAGAATCTCAAAAATTTCCTGTTCATGATTCATGAGGTTTATTTTTTAGGGCATGCCATCATTAAGCATGGTTTATCCATGGACTTTGTGAAGATCTCCACGGTTCTTGCTTGGGATCTACCCCAGAGAGTGTCAGAGGTGCAGTGATTTCTCGGTTTGGCGGGATACTACAAGTGGTTTGTGGCACAATTCTCTGGTATTATAGCCTATTTCACCAAATTGATGTGGAAAGGGTGCTTGTTTACCTAGTATGAGTAGTTCTATATGACTTTTCAAGAGTTTAGGTTGAGGATATCGAGTGATCCTATGTTGAGACTACAAAATGTGGGCGTGGAGTAAAAAGTGTATTTTGATGCCTCAGGAGATGGGCTCAGTTGCATGTTGATGTAGTGGTAGGCAGTTATCATATACGGATTGAGGAAGTCGATACCCCATGAGCATAACTACACAACTCATGACCTAGAGCTGACGGTGGTGGTCTTTTCCAATAGTATGTGGAGGAACAACCTTATAAGAGAGAACTTTGAGGTTTACTCATATAATTAGAGTGTTAGGTACGTCTTCCCACATAGAGACTTGAACCAAAGAAAACGATGTAGGATGGAGTTCCTACAAGACTATATCTTTGAGATATTATATACTATAGGGAAGGTAAAAGTAGTAGAATATTCCCTTTCTAAGGACCCATGGGTTGCTTTGTGCAAGAGGCATTAGATCAGTTGGTTTTCTTCTAGTTTACCCTAGTGGAGCAAGAGAGTACAACTCTTTTTTAGTCTGTGGTGTTGAATCATTCACTTCTCGAGCGTGTTAGGGATTCCTAGTAACAAGACATCATGTGTGATTTCATAAGTGACCAAATATCCATGTGGGAGTCACCAGATGGATTTTCTAAAAGAGGGAATCATGTCATCTTTTTTCAGGGATGGAGGGTAGTTCCAATCATAATACGGGAGAAAGTGATGTGGGAGTTCCACACTTCTCCCATAACAATACATTACGATGTGGTGGGGATGTAAAGATACCATCAATTGCAGTTTTGGTGGTCTGGCATGAGATAGAGTATTGCCATGTTTTTCTCTCGATGCCTCACCTATCAAAAGGTAAAGGATGGACACCAAGTTCTGACATTTTTGTTGCATACCCTTGAGATATCAGAGTGGACATGGGATGACATATCCATAGACTTTTATATAGGGATTCCATGCACAGCTAAGGGACATTAGGGTATCTGGGTGATAGTTAACTGACTCAAGAAGTGTAATAAATTCCTTTCTATTAGGGATCAAGGTTTGGTAAAGATTTTTGGGTAGATGTACATACAGGATATCATTTTACATCATGAGGTTCCCTCGATGATTGTATCCAATAATAAGGTGAGGTTTATGCCACAATTGTGTAGATTCCTTCTAGAGACATTAAGTACCCGAATGAGGATGAGTACAACATTTCACCCCCATATGGATGGGTAGACCGAGCACACTATCCATGTGTTGGAGGATATGTTGAGGGATTGCATGCTATATTTTCTCCATGGTGGAGAGGATCACTTTACCTTGATATGGTTTTCATAGAATAATATATACCATAATAAAATCAACATGGAACCTTTTAGGGAACAATATGGAAAACCCTACCGGTCACCCGTGTACTAGAAAGTGATCGGTTAGACATCCATTATGAGTCCATAGATGGTGCAGGAAATGATGAAGAAGGTCTAGATGATCCAATAGTGGATGAGGATAGCTCAAAGTAGGAAAAAAATATTACACATATCACAATTGTAGACCCTTGGAGTTCAATAATGGAGACCATGTTTTCATTAGAGTATCCCCATGATGAGGATTGTGGAGGCTCGTCTAGTAAGGAAAGCTGTCCCTGAGGTTTATCAGGCCACTAGAGATCGTACAGAGGGTTGGATAGGTTTCTTACCACTTTCCCTACCCCCCAATCTAGAGTCAGAGCATGATATCTTCTATGTGTCATATCTAAGGAGATATGTGAATTACCCTATGCCCATCATCAGCTGGGGAATGCTAGACATCGAAGATGGGGACACCTTTGTGGATCACCCAGTGGAAAACGAGGATTAGTAGGAGAAAACCCTGGGTGGTTGGACCATCTTCTCGGTCTATGTGTTGTGGCAGTACAAGAACGTATTCGAGAGTTCCTTGGTGTAGGAGAGATAGATTTGGGATTAGTACCCCATGTTTTTTTGTTTAGTTTTTCTTTTCAAGGATGAATAGATTAATGGAGGTAATAATATAAAGACCCAAATTTTTCTTTGTAAGGCTTTTAAATATTTCCCTATATATATCCAGAGCTATACATTGATATGACATGTGATTCAGAGGACCAATTTTCCTAGAATTAATTTCATAAAAAATATTAAATATATTTTATATTCTGAGAACACAATTTATTAATAAAAATGTGATAACACTTAAACAAAAACATGAATAAGAAATTTGATACTATAATTGATTCCATAACGTGTTGTTTACCCTAGGCAAAAACCAAAATAGGTTGTCTCAAAGTTTTCACATATCTCGCCCATTGGAGGTATGCTCAATGGATAAATGAATAAATGAATTTAATTAATTATATTATTTAACCTAACTGAAACATATATAAGTATTCTTCCATGGTTAATTTCTTAGATTTTTTTTCATAATACTAGGATCACCTAGAGAATCTCCTTCTTTCTTCTATGGGAGAATCTCATTGGATGACAATGAAACTTTAGATTAGAGTAGATCGGGACAAAATGAATGCAATGAATTCCATCGATCATAGAAGAGTGTGTTATTTGATGAAAAATGATCCAATCCCCAGGTAGGACTCTTAAATTTTATCCTCACTCATTTTTTATTAAATTCGTTTAGAATATCAATCCCTTCTATTGATCTACACAAATTACAGATCCTTAGCATACTCATATGTACCGATTAAATTTGATTTCATTTTTTTCTAACATTTTTTACCCATTATTGATCATTGGCCATGAATGCTTGATAAATGATGGTTAAACATTTATTTTTTTTCTTTTATCCCCTTTTTCTTCACATTCATAATTGGTTGGCCCATGCGGTCTCAGTTCGATGTTGTCAAGTGGTATCAAGCCCGATCAGACCCCCAGAATTACGATGAATCAATGAACAAGGAATGGATTTATGAAACAAGGGTATATCTGGTAATTTTGCAGGATTTGGAAGATATTTTTGATAATCAGTGATCGAATCATCATTGACAGAAGCATCCAGAGTATGTGTGGCGTGAGGCAAAGCATACAGGAATTAGAGAATTGGGTTTTTATCCATTGAAGGGATGGAATATTCCAACTGATGATAGATCCACTAATCATAGGAACATATAGGTATGGAATCAAAGTTGAAAGTTTATATTTGATGTGTTTATTTTGGATTTGGATTTCTAGAAACATTATGAATACATTCCATGTACTGTGATGAACATAGGGCGTGTAGCACCTTCATTGTGGCTACTAGGATTTCGGGGATTCATAAGGATGGCACGACATGAAGACCTACTACATATCGCATACCTCATCCTCGGGTGGATGAGACACATGGTGGAACACATGGTTAGGACTCTGTTTGGGAGTACATGGCTAGGAACATGGTTATGTACCAAATTACATGAACATGGGGTAATGTACATGGACACCAGGTGGATACATGACCAAGCACACGGCGAGGACCCCGAGTGTCATGGGTACTCTATGAATATCCCCTACACACCATGTATACATACACAATTGATGAACTATATATCTCATTGGACATGTCCAGCCCAATGAGCTGGACTATATGCTATGTGGTTCCCCTCACATGTTGTGTACCCCTTGTCTCCTTGTGAGTAAATTTCAACCCTTAGTATCTCCTTCGTTTGAACTCGAATTTTCACCCACAGGGAGCCTATCCTGATTTTTTTTCATGTTGTAAATGATGGCTCCCTCGATTGTGGTTTCTGTGGTATTATGTGTAATGTTCTAGGCATGGATCTTGGTTAGGTGTTTCTTGATGATGGAAGTGGTTAGGCGGGATCACCAATGTTTTCCTATATAGTGAACCCCCCCCCCCCATCATCTTAGGTTCAAATACTCTACAGCTACTTACCTAGTGGAACCTCCTATCGGATAGGGACGGGTCCCTATAAGACTATAGTGTAACCCCATGTCAAACTATGTTATGAGTCCTTGACCTATAGAGTGAAATAGCCCATCATCTCAGGAATATGACCTTTATAGCTACATACTAAGTGGAACCCTACTATAGGATAGGTAAAGGATCCTCAGTTACTATAGTGGAACCCCCTATCACACCAGGGCACGTTTCCTCTACCTATAGAGTGAAGCACACCATCAGCATGGAAACAGGTCATGTACACCTACTTACTAAGTGGAACCCCTATCAGATTGGGAACGAATCCTCTATAACCATAATAGAACCCCCTATTATACTAGGCCTCGGTTCATTGACCTATAGAGTGGAAGCCCACATCATCTTGGTCATGGGTTTTCTACCTACCGATTGGATCCCCATATTAGATTGGGTGTGCCTCCTAATGAAACTAGAGTGGATCCCACCATCAGAATTGGGCACAATTCTTCTATAGATATTTACAGAGTGGAACCCCCCTAATGAACTAGGGTGTAGGTATTCTACATAGATATTGTGGCCCCTCGACAACGTGACATAGTGATGAAGTGTTTTCCTTCACATAGTTACTTATGGGAAGATACGTAGGATGTAGGGAATCATTGATGGAATTTTGGAACTATTGGTAACTCTTCTTCTTGGATTGATCTGTGAGGTGGAGATCCCCTTACTCTATTGTTTGGGATTCTTTTGTTGTTCATATATATACCTTATGTATCCATTCCTTTTAATTTTGTTACTCTATTTCCATAATATGGGATGATTCATGGGGTATTCAACATGATTTCCATGTTTATGTTCTCATGGTTGTATGATTTTACACTCCTACTATTGGTGGAAAAGACTCAATGTGTAGTTTATCTACACACAGTATTGAGCCCCTTGTGTTTGGATGAGGTTACTTCTACTATTGGTTTTGGTTGAGCTATTCTATTTCATTTATCATGATTTATATTTGTTATATATAGTTTTTAATTCTTGTTTTACCTCTTACTACTCCCCCTTTAGCTTTTGGTTCATCCTACTAGGTATGTATATGATCACCCCTATATGGCCTTTGTTTGTATGTGTTGTTTCTTATATAGACAAAAGATAGGTCGGTAGTGACTTCAGAAGAGATTATGGATACATGGTACGTTAGACCACATATGGTGTTCAAAACATGGAGATCAGAAGTTGGGATCTCTTTCCATTTTACATTCCATTTTTTTCAAGTTGGGACATATTTATGTTTTGGAGTGTATTTGTTCCCCTTTAATTTTCAGTTTACACTACTATACTCTTGTACAGTCTAGATGTTTTACATTCATTGTTGTTTCCCTAGTATTTTAAATATTTTAATTTTAATCCCAATACACTTAAGCATTGAGATGGATGTGTATTGGAATTCAGGTACATCAGAAAAGGCCTCCCTATTTTAGTTAAGCCTTTAGTGCTGGTCGCCAGCCCCTAGCCTATGGAGGAGGGATTGGGGAAGTTGTGGCTCGAGCCATGACTTGGGTCGGGTAATGACATTAATTCCCATAACATATTCTAACAACTCTATATTCTAATTATGTTTTTATTCTACATAATATAATTTTTCCTATGACAATTACATTTTTTATATTTATCCCCCTATTCGTTTTTTCTCAAAATATGTTCAGGGTGACACCCCAACACCCACACCTCTGATGCGACCATACTGTTATGGACACATCAAGGACATTGATAGCAGCTATCATTGGCTACAAATAATGACAATTCATATTTCTATGTATGATAAGGAAATATAGGAAAATAAGTAATCATTATTATGAAATACAAATTTAAAGAAAAATACATTTATTATATCATTATTACACATGTTTCGCACACTATTTCAATGTTTTAATATATTAATATACCTTATTTATATACACATGTATCCTTTCATAACACGAGATGTTGGATGGTAGTGGATTTGGATTTTGATTCAACAATATTCATATAAACAAAGGAACATAATAATGTTGTTATTTTATATCACATAAAAGTATTACGGTAGATTCAAAATATGTTTCATTTTTTTTCAAGTGAAGCATACCCCATCCCTACTTTATGGAATGGGTACATCAATTTTGATCCCGGTTGCATATTTCCAGCACTCAATTTTCATTTCATTAATTATCAATTCATAATTAAAGTGATTAATACATGTTTTGTCAAGAAATGTATCACCAATCACAATGTACATGAAAAGATGCCTCCTCATGGTAACAAAAAAATGAATCACAAGCTTTTTGGTTTATCATCTGTTCATACAATTATGTTGGGAGCAGGATTATTTTTCCTTCTACATATTTGGCATGAAATGTTTTAATAATTTTTTGAAAGCATGCGTGAGACTTTATAGAGAGAATTAATACAAATTTAATTTGGTGTTCTTCTAAGGAAAATACACTCTAAAATGGACAATGAAGAGTAATTAAATGTTTCATTATAATTTTTTTAGTAAAATAATGAAAGTATATCCAAATGTTTCAATAATCTGTTCCCAAATCGGTGTCTTAAGTGTAAGCATAACATTGTGCCATGAAACTTCATCAATCAACCTGTGCATATGAGTGGTGAGCCCAATGTAACTACTGAACATGGACTTGTTGGGGTTAACATTATAGCCACATTAATTCCATCCAACCTCAAATTTGATGCCTTGTGTCTTGCCTTATTAAATTTTTTTTAACACCATCATGTTACGATGCTCTTTTTTTGGACACTAGTTGTTCACCTTCTACCATTTCCTCAGCTTCAAGATTGTCAATATGTTTTTCCACAGGATTTTTAGCATATGTATGTGTAGATGGTTTTTGTTCCTCTTCATTGGGAGCAGCACATTTTGAAAAACATGTTGTTCCTCATGATTGAGAGCATAAAAATTTGTAGAAGTCATTATCTACAGAAGTGGTTTAACATTTAATTTAGTTTATGTAAATGCAGTAGTGAACAGATAATAATATAAGGTAACACAATTTATATTTCAAAAAATATAACCAGATTATTGAAATCTTTTTTAAGGTTTAAGGATTTTAACCCCTCTATCGAGTATTCAAATCCCTTCATTATGTTCTCATATGACATATATGGCCTCCTCTACATTGGGACCGCTATGAAATGATTATGATGTCCTAAGGAAAGGATCACCCTCAGTTGAATTGACATATGACCCTTTATTGGTTTTAGTCTATAACAGAACAATTGACCACTTTCAGTTTACATGATAAGAAACACAAATTTCTTTTACTACCTATGATTCCATTATAAATGGTTGGTCTTTGTACCCTTCTTTACTGAAATCAACATTCATGAATCCCAATTAATAGTTTTTAATAGCACTTGTATTATAAACCAACTTTCATTGAAAATTTGATACTTTTAATATTGTTTAATCAAACACCCATAATATTTTTATGATGTCGAAGTATGAAATATTAGAATAAATTGGATTTCCTTCCTTGGTACTAGATACATGCATCGCTTCAACCACAAGTGTAACTCCACTATTTTCCATGGTACTGTGTTCATCTTGTTCATTTTTATAGAATATATAACCATTAATTATTTAACCATTACAAGATGATTCATGCACTCTTGGTCCTCTATATAGACATTTAAGTAGTTCTAAAATTGAATCTAGATTTTTAGAGAACTCCTTAAAAATATCGTATCAAAAACATCCTCTAAACTGTTTGTTATGTGTATTTTACATCAACCTTAACCCCTTAATGAATTCAAATGGATAATAATTTCATTATGGGTTTCAACATATAGGGAATCCTCTAAACTGTTATGAAAAACTTAAAGGTGGGCATGATCCTAATCTGTAATAGTGATTGTGAAAACATCTGTTCCAGAAATTCCTTCACCCAAACCCCACCCAGAGTGAAGAGATTTTGATAGAATAATTCTTTCCACACTATAATGGTATTCATTATAGAAATAAAGAGTTTCATAAAAAACATATCACTCTGTAGTACAACTTTCTATCTGAATTTGATTTTTGGCACACCATTTCAAATTCATCTTATACCATTCAATGGGGTACATCCATATATAATGTACATGACCACATAATCAAATCTATCTTACCAAGTGAACCATCAATTGAAAAATCATATCAAATAATTTTGGTGGGAATAACATCTCCAATTCACATTATATAATGGTAATTTCATTTCTTATAGTTGCAAATTTCATTATGTCTAGAACGTTTCTGCGTATTTCTTTAAAAAAGAAACTTATATTGGTTAATGTATGACATATATTCTGGGAAAAAATACAACATAAAGCTATAAACATTAGATCTTAATTCAAAAATTAAATTCATATGATTTCAGACCCATTAAATTTAAATCAGTTATGGAGATGATATTCCTGATATTTGACAAATACACATATATAACCATTATATCATTCAGTAAGTTTCAAAACGGATATCTCTCCTATATAAAAAGAGTGTAAGAGGCTATAGAAAGATAAGTGTTTTTAACCCTATACTGAAGCCCACTATTTACATATTCCAACTTCAATCATGTCCATCCAATCATTAATTCCATCGTTATTTTTTATGGGCACAATTAGTTATGTTCTAATGACACAATGAAATTTTTGTTTACACATGAATGGCATCAAGAAAAATCATGATGTACAAAAAATTCTAGTAAGGTTATTCAAAAAAAAACTTATTTAGTTTCTCAACTGGATTTCATTAGGCTTTTCGTAAATGTTTTACCATATTCAGTGTCTATATATTTTACTTTCTCAAATAGTTGATCACCTATTAGTGGATATGGTGTAGTTTGTTCTTATAAACACCCATAAAATAATGTCATCCATGATCAGTACTTATATCGTCAGGGTGGAAATATTTGATGTACTAGAAACATAGTCTTCAAGGAATGTTTCAACCTAATTGAATTTGTATCTTGTTCACAAATGGGACACCTGTGAGTTACTCTAATGATTTGTCCTATAAGATTTCTATAAAAAGGGAAGTCATTTATCATCCTATATAACATGGATCTCAATGTGAAATCTTCATTCCTATAAGCATCATAAAATGTAACACATGAATCCCACAATAGTTTCAAATATTCGATCAATGGACCCAAATAAATATCAATATCATTACTTGGTTTTTTTGTCCTGATATAAGCCGAGATAACATATTTGTATTTTCATTTCATGCATAACCATGGTAGAAAGATATATTTTAGAGGCATAGTCATCCATGTATTGTGAATGTTTCTTTGAATACCAAAATAATTCACACCATATTTAGATCTCATAATATGAAGGATTCTCGGATCATTTACAACATCAGGATCCTTGTGATCAAATATCTTCCACTAAGGTGAGCCTTCTAGGTGAATAAGTTTCCCCTATTTATTTATTGTATATATATGCCACATCAATTATCTTGAATTCTTCTAACATCCATATAGGTTCCTAAACCATGGAATTATTAGGAATTACCATGCGACATTCATAGAACTCAATTCATCATTCTTGTATCAAGAAGCACCACAATTTGGGAAACTTTTATGTGATTTTTTGTCCTTAGAAAATAATATACAGGAATTTGGAAAGACATTTATTCTTTTAGAGATCATACCAATTGAACATAGAATTATTTTATCATTATATGTTTGGCATGTAAGCTTATTGTCTCCTAGGATCATATAATTTAATAGTGCAAGTAGTTTAGTAAAACTGTTGTCACATCATATATTTCTGGATTTTAAATTATATAGCTTCAGTATGGCTGACAATGATATATATTTAGTACAACCAACATACAATGGAATCGTTGCACAACTCATTATCTACCCAAAAAAATTCAATAATCACAAACCTCATCATTAACTATCAATGACATTTCCTCAATACAATCTTCGTCATTGTTCACAACTATAATCACATCTTTTATGAGGTCATCATTATTTTCCACACTTGTAATCATATAAGTTCATCCATAAAATGAAATATCATCCCATTCGCTAGATACAATCAGTTTTTACAAATGATTAATCCAACTTTTATTACTTCGATCTATTCCACGGCAGATCAAGTTTTCTTCCGACTCCTCTAGACAAATTAGTCGTGAATAAAAACTGCATAAACATAGACAAATGATTCTAGAAGGTTTATATGCATGATCCTTTGCAAAATTGTCGAAATCTTTCACCCCATACACATACTCTTATTTAATATGATTGGAATAAATCCATTTTTTATTCATATCCATCAAATTTTATTGGGTAATAATAATATTTAACAAAATAAATAAATTATAAAAACCATTTCATAGAAAAAGTTCAACTTATGATTAAAAAATTAGTGCAATGTGTGATTATAAATTGTTGTGATTTTAAAGAAATTAATTGGTTTATTGGTGGTTATTATTTTACTAATGTTGGATACCATTAGTCTTTTCTATATTATATTAACCTAATCTACCATCTCTTACACTAATTCAGGTCTCAGGAGAGACCGCTCCCCTATTAGAACCCAACGTATAGGTGATCAACATAGGAACATTAAAAACAATGATGTTCAAGGGGGAGAAACGAATCATAAGTGATCACATACCTTGATTTTAAAATATCATTAAATTTTCAAGATAAAAAAATTAGATAAACTTTAAACTAATACAATTATATTAATAAAAATTATAAATTTTAAAAAATTCCTTAAACAAAAGTGATTTCATATATTAAATAAAATCATTTACATGATCCAAATACTAATTTACATGAAAAATATAAATTTATAAATATTTTTCATAATATATTATAAATTATAAAACTCTAAAATTAAATGGAATAATTTTAATAAATATATTTATATAGATTTAAAATTTCTAATATAGATATTATTTATAATAATATATGTATACGCTATTTTGATTTTATAAAGAAAATTATTAATTAATAATTATAATTAAAAATATTATTTTTAATATAAATTAATAAATATATTCATTTATTATATAAATAATTATATAAAGATATAATTATATTCGTAAATAATTATATGTATACATATAAAATATTTAAAAAATACATTATGAAATAAATATTAATTAATAATTTTTGTATTATAATAATATATATTATTTTTTAAAATTAATTTACCAAAATTCTCAATAAAAGTTCATTTTAAAAATTCATTTAAATATTTAAAGTTTCATTTTTTTGAACTACTTATTTATATATATGGTCATCTTTATTCACATATAGATATGTGTGTGCGTGTGTGTGTGTGTGTCTAAATAACCCAATTACATCTGTGTGTGTGTGTGATAAATGAATTCAACACGTACATACACACACACACACACACACACACACACACATATATATATCCAACTATATACAATGCATGTAATATGAATTTTTTTGTAATTTCAATAAAAAATAAACTGAAATTAATTACTCATATCTAAATATATTATTTTAATTAATATTCTTTAATAAATATTAATAATTACTAATTATATAATAATATATATGATATTAGTTGTATTATACATGAAAATTGTTCACATATATGTGTGTGTGCATTTGGATAACCAAAGGACATAGATGTCTATGTGTGTAATAAGTGAACTCAATACATACATGTTTATAATGTTAATTTTATTCTAATTTTTATATATAGTAAACTAAAATTAATCTCTAATATATTAATAAATTATATTAATTAATATATATTTTTGGGTTCTGTAAACAATTCAATGAAAATATACCATAAGTGGGGGTGAATTAAGGTATGGAACTATTCCAACATAAACACTTTTTCTTTAAACTCTCACTGCCCAATAAGATCCAAAGTTCATTATTAGTACCCTTCAGTTCTTTTTTAGATAATAGTTATTTTATCATTAATCATACATATTATTTATCCAATTTAACAGATGATTCAATGATCATTAACCCACACACATCGATTATGTCAGGCAGATTATAAGCAAGGAGGAAAACATAATAAAATGATTTGGTTTGGTTCACCCGCACTAGGCTAATTCATGGAGCATAAAATCGACAATGTGATGATGAACCATAATTCACTAACATAAAATTAATATATATATATATATATAATTATATTTTAAAAACATAGGTCATAGTATATGTTCCCAGAAATGTAGTTTTAGGGGGAAGTTTTGGGTTTCCAGCAATTTTCAGAGGTGAAATGTCACTTATGACAAGTATCAATCACCCATATTTTCACACTCCTTGCAAATGCGCAAGGGATGTTCCACAGTGATCAAATCCTTTTTAAAAAAATTAAAAACACCCAAATAAATACTAAAAACATTATAACCATTAATATTTAATGTCATTTTATCTGAGAGAGAGAAAGGGAGAGTGTGCGGAAGTGAGAGTGAGTGGCAGCATTCTTTGAAGAATGGAGGGAGAGCGGAGGTGATGATGACATGGAGGGAGAGTGTTAGTGATAGTTGTTTGTAGGGAGAGAATTATTACTCAAGGGAGGGACAACAGAGAAAGAGGGAGGGAGAGAAATGGATGGAGAGAGGCGACAGAGTGTGATGGCAGGGATGGAGAGCAACAAAGAGAGATAGAAGTGGTAAGGTTTCACTTCCACATGTTCTTGAAGGAAAATATGAATCACAGTCAGTTAGGGTTAAATTTATAAATTGGTGTATTTTTTTTATCAAATCTTCCAAAAAAGATCTAATAAATAGGGATGTTATCAATGCTTCCAAATAAGCACTGATAAATACAGATTTTAAAAGCAAAAAAATAAAAATATTGATAAAATAACTCTTAATCAATGCTAGAAAAGAACTGATAAATATTTAATAATATAGTTAATATAATTAGAAAAACTAAATTCCTATAATTATAAATAAATATAACTATATATAATTTTTGAATTGGACATGGGTGTAATTCAAGATATTTTCGTTTTATATCCTCTTGGATTCTAGATCTGAATTGTGATGGTCTTTGCTGATTAATTCTATTTTGACCCAAGGGATTTTTTTTTCTATGATATTAAGTAAAAAGAAGATGAAATTACTTTGAATAGGGAGGATCCAATTTTTGGAAACCCTGATTTGAAAGTCCCTCACCTAAGATAGGAAGTCCAAAACATGACTGGGAAAGCTGATAGGGGCCGATTCTTCTCCAATGTCAAGAATTCTTTAAGAAAGGTTACTAAAAATGGAACCCTCAACTTCATCGAGGCTAACCATGTGATTGTGAAATATAAAATAAGGTAATTTCAACACTTGATCATTACATGGGTTATTTTGTTTCTTCCTGACAGACCATGAAAGATTCAGGGGCTTCACAATCATCTCTGAGAAATATGAGGTTTTATATATTAGAGAATGACCTCCATAGGAAAGGGATTTTTTCATATAATTTCCCATTCATAAAATCTTAAATCCATGGAATGTGGGTGGTTAATTGTGCCTCTCAGTCCTAGACCTCTTAGGATCTAGGACTGGGATCCATTCTTCAACCCCTCAAAGATCAAGAACATAATTTCTCAAGTGTAGTTATGGATAAAGGGTTTAACATGGTACTTATGTCATGGAGAGATCCTTTGGGAAATTTAATCAGTCATTATAATTTTCATCAAGTTTGAAAAATAGTGTGGGAAAAAATGTTTTGTCACTTTTTTAGGGTACTCATTGAGGTTCATATTCTTGATCTGATTACTAAAATGGTTGTTTTGGTGGCTGGTGAGTTTATAAATTAAATCTCAATTACTCTGTATAATCTTCTTGAATGTTTCTCTAGTTTTGAAAACATTTTGAATATTTTTTGAAATTGTAATAAGAATATAAAGTTCAAAAATTTTAACAATATGGGTCACCTGATTGACCATTGTGAATTCAAGTAACCAGTCCATCCAGTGGAAAATTCACTGAAGAATGGCTAATCAGACATGGGAGCCATGGATTCTAGGAGAGCACCTATTGGAACTGGTTTGGACCCTAGGGCTCATAGTGGTGTGATACAACCTTCATTTGCTACAATTGTAGATAGTGGTTTTTCAAATCTTGGGGCATCCCATGATGTCTATAGTCCTATAAAAGGCGTCAATCCAAGTATTTTTGGGTACAAAGGCAGGTTTTCTCCATCGTCGGGGGTGATTCTCCCTCTGATGACTAGGGTGTGGGTTTGATTCCTTCTCTACATAATTTAGTTTCTAATTTTGGACTAATTCCACTTTCTCAGGCCCATACTGGATCTTGGGCAGGTATTGTTGATGAAGAAGTGAGGCAGTTTGTAGGGAACATGTTTTAGCCTAAAGTATACTTCCTTTTCATGAATATATTATTTCTTTGGTGAGAAACCACATGTAATGAATTTATGATTCCTATTCTAGGTTGTAAGTAATATAACTTGTATGTTTTTTATCCTTCTAAGTAAGATCCACATGTGGTTGTCTCAAATTTTGGGTAGTCCTATGTTGATGATACGGATGCAGCTGATTTGTTAGAAGAAGCCTACTTTAATGAGGGTGGAAAAAATGGTAAAAAGGGGTATACTGGGGTGATCTCTTCTCTGAAAATAAAAAAACAAAAAATGGGGGTGGTAGCATGTCCACTTCTTTTAATGCATTTTTGTAATCATTTCTAACTAATGAGACTATGAATAAAGGTGAATGGTAAGGGGTGCAATCAGGTGAAGTTTTGGGTGCATCCATAATGGAAGCCTTTGACCCCCCCCCCATCTATGAAGGGTGGGTCTTCCTTGATCCAAGACAAACTGAAGGTTTATAATCCTTTTACTAATCCCCCAATTATGTTTTGTAATTGTTTTGAGAATGTTGAGTGGTCTTATCTACCCCATTTTATTAAGCTAATGAAAAATTCATATGTATCTTTAGGGAAGGCCTCATATGAAGAATGTGATATTTCATAGGAAAAAAATCTCTAGTATCATACCTCTAGAGGACTATGAAGGTGAAAGGACAACTGAAGACCTTAGTAATGAATTGGAAGAATAGTTTTTTCACAACATTAAGTCATTTTTTATATAATGGATCCAGATGTATTCAGTTTCAATCACTATTTAACAGTTTAGAATTTGTTATCAATAAACATTGAAGATGGATTCTGGCCCAATCTAGATTTGGACATTAGGGATCTTTCTTCAAAATTTAGGATTTTCTCCACTCCAATGGAATTCTCTGAATTGTCATTAGATGAATAATATGAGGCCCCAAAAAGGTCCAAGAAATGGTGGAATGGTCAACATCCAAAAGGAAAAGGAATATATCCTCGGAATTTGGTATCTAGTGTTACTTGTAGGGATTGATGTGATATATTAGGATTCTTTAATTTTGATGTCATAAGTATAAATATAGCCTTTAACAACACTAATAAAGTTTATTTATCAGTGCTATAGAAGTGCTGATAATTTGAGCGATGTTAAAGGGTTTTCTTTAACAGTACTCGTAAGAAGCACTGATAAAGGCCCCCTTTATTAGTGTTAAAAAAATCATAGATAAAGGGGGCCTTTATCACCACTTTTCTTAGCACTGATAAAGGGGTCCTTTATCAGTTATTTTTTAGCATTGTTAAAGGTGGCCATTAATAATTCTAAAAAAGCACTGATAGAGGCCCCACTGATAAAGGGGGATATTTTTTTTGTTCAATACCTTAGTACCTTTTATTAGTACTCCCCACCCCACCCCACCACCCTTTATAAATTCTTATGGGTGCTCCCTCCACCCTTTATCATCTCTTTATATAATTCCATTTTCCTGCATGCACCCCTATCTCATGCAAGTTTCGAACATGAGACCTCTAACTTTTATGCACATGCCTTTTCCTCTCCCATATTTTTTTTTAATTTTATGATATATCTATATATATATATATTTAAATACATATAAAAAAATTCTTTGGGTTTATAAATACATATATATTTGTGCGTGTGTGTCTGTGTGTGTGTCTATCTATAAATGAAATTATACTTATTTATATTTATTTACATGAATTATATTTTAATAGTTATATACATATATTAGAATATATATCTCTTATTCATTCCACAAACAAATATATATATATATACATTATATATAGATTAATTGTATAGGTATGTAAATATTCATAAATTCATATTTTAAATAAAATTGATATTAGTTTTTATTTAGATAAGGATTATATATTGAGAAATATATTTTATACGTAAACATGTTTATATATTTATTTATAAAATTAATTTTATTTTGTGTGAATATATTAAAAATATGTATATTTTTAATATATTTCTTTATAAATAACAATAAAAAAATGAAAAATATTAAAACATAAAAACCATAATATCAATATGGATGTAATACTTGGGAATTAATTCATTCTCCACTAAAAAGACAATATGGCCCCCTTAATCGAGGGTGAAAATCCATCAAATGTAAATGAATTGGGGTACCCTGACTAAAAACATAGTTTTAAAGGCCTTCAAGAACATTTTTGGCCTCAAAATCTATGACCAGGGTTCCCCCAAGTTAATAAGGCATAGATATTATAGCAAAATTTGATTTGACATGTGATAGAGCTCAAACGAACACTCGGATCAAAATTAATTCTCGTTTGATGTTTGACTTATGTTTTGAACTTATTTGAGATCTTTAATTATTTGTTTTTATTTTTTTATCTTAAAATTTTTATTAAATTAATGTTACTATATAATATCAAAATTAATAATTCATAATATTTTTTAAAATTAATTTATAATATATTTTCACTAAATATTTTATATATTAAGTGTAAATGCCTATTTGTTCATATCAAAAACATATTTTTAAATATATATTATATTTATATCAATATAAATATATTTATATATTTATATATTATTTTTAATGACATATATATATATACCATTTATCAATGTTTTTTTAAGGTTGATAAAGGGATTCTGACGACCCAAAAATCGAAAATAAGAACCTTATATTCAATAGCGTGTATGACACGCCACACCAAGTTCGTAAGGGGATATATTACCCTGATACATTAAAATATATTTAATATTTTAAATAGATTTGATATATTCTATATTTCCAACATCATTATGTATGGAGTTAGATTATGTTACATTCAAGAGAGACTATTTTCGAAATTTTACATTACATAGAAGACAGAGTTTCACAAGACAATAATATATTTTTATAATATTTTTATAATAAGATATAACATAGTCGTTAAATTAGTAGTTATGTATATTAATAAATAAATTATTAAAAACATGGTTTATAGAAATAAAAAAATAATTATTTGGTTACAAATTAATTTGAAATGAATATAATAAGCAATTGAATATAAAGTGAATATTTTTATAGAAAACTATTTTTTTCTCAAAAATCTATTTTACTCTAATTGATAAAATTAATTACAATTAGAGAGTTATATTAATGAAATATATATATATATATATTAAATTTTCAGTCAAATATTTTATATATTCATCCAATAGATTTGATAGGCATAAGATAAGAACAAACCCAATTTTACACATAAAAACCCCATATTTTTTATAAAAGCAATTTTACCACTGTTTAATGGATAACCCATTTCAAATCAGATTTTTGACACTTTAATGGATTTAATATTTAAAAATTAACTTCATATTTGAAATAAAAATATAAAATTTTGGTTAGGGTAAATTTTTGGTATTTTTTTGTGAAGAATCATTTTCTAATGAATAGTGAAAAATTCAGAATTTTATTTCAAAACTGAGTTTTCATCTATTTATTTGTACTTTTAAATAATGTGTTCAATTTATTAAGGTCTAATTAGATAATATTTCGATAAATTAATAAAATTTATTTCATTTTAATCAATTTTAGTTTGAAATTGACTGTAAAAACATAGTAAACTTTTGGACGTTTTAACTTTAAAAACTCGCATTTTCATCATGTCTAAGGTGTTAAATTTAAATTACTTTTTTTCTTCTTACGTGATATGAATTTGGAAAAATGGATTTCATATTTGTAATCATCATAATTTTTAATTTATAATAATATCAACATTGTTTTTGACCAAAAGTATTAGTGGAAGTAATTAAAATTATTTATAATTAAAAAGTAAAAAATTAAGCTTAATAAAGGACTAAACATTTGACATAAGGGATAAAATGACATATACACATTCCAAAAACCCATTTTCTATACATAAATCGTCCATTAACCTTAAATTATTGATTTTTATGGGGTTTTTTAGACTTTTTTATGTAAAAACGTAGGCTCACCTAACTTCTTTTCAAAAATACCAAGTGAGTCATTTTCCTCCCTTATAAAAGGACACCACCTCTCACCATTATTCAAAAAACTCAAGACACCTTGGGTCCACCAATATCCACCCAAATATCTCCTCAAAATCCCTCCCCTTGACCGAGAATCTTTTCATCTGGATGGATTCCACCTAAGGAAGCCTTTCGGTACAAACCAAAAGGTGTTATCCGATTTGTAAGGTTAGATTTTACAATGAACTATTTTCATTCCTTTACTTATCCACCCACTAAAATATCATTATTATATTATTGAATAAAAAACCATTATCATAAATATACTAGTATTTTGTTATTATAATTTTTCTACCTATACTTACACACACATCCATCAAATGGGTAACGAACATATTGTTTCTATGTACGGCGAACTACTACCTCGCAAAATGATGATTGTTTATCTTTCCTTTACCACCTATTATGGTGTCCATAATGATAAAAACTAGGAATATATATTAAATATATTATATTTATAATATCTTTATGATTATTTAATTCGTTTATAACACATACCTCTATACATTATATTTTGTGTAAATATAATAAAATTGTTTGTGGAAGTTTGGACTGTCACCCCTTCAATGTGTTGTGATTCATTAATGTTGTACATAGAACATATTAAGGATGGTATTAATAAAAATATATGACATATATTAGATATATATAAAACTGGAATTATTTAATATACATGAGTATACATATCATTTTCTTTTCATTTTATAAAATACGACAATTAAATGAAAGTAGTGTTCATGCATACGTAAGGCATATCATCTCCATGAATGATGCATTTTGTTTCCTATATCAAATTATTATATATTCTTATAAATTAATATATAATGATTATATGTGATAATTATGTCATGTATTATATTCTATATATTATGAAACTATGATAAAATTAAGGGGAACAACATGTAACAAGATAAAACTTACTCAAGAAAACTAGGAACTTAACACCTGAAATAGTAAAATTAATTGAAGATTGTTAACAAATGAGTACTGAGATATTATGAGAAGTTAATGGTAATATAAAATTGAGTATGGTTATGATATTAGTTAGTAAAAAATTTTAACCAATATACAAGAGGCTAAATACCACAAACAAAAAGGAAGGATAAGGTAAGTAATTATTATCTTACTTTTCTTTCTGTGAGGCATATGCCATATACACCAATAACTTATTTTATATAGTGTATCTTATGAACCTTTTGATACATTATATAATGAATCCTTTTATTCATTTTATGAAAAACATTAGTTCATGGTAATAATGTTTTAAATATTTCAAATGGTATGGGGCACTTTTGTATGTTTAAAAATTAGTTTCCTCAAAAAAGTTATTAATGATTGTCTTTGAAATCTAACTTCATTTTTTGATTGTTAACTTTATCTTGAAACACTAAATTTATTGTAATCTTTTTTCATTGTAAATTACCTTGAATATCAATATTCTCACACAATGGATATTACTATTAATCCCGAAATTGTATATCATTTTAAATATAGTCTTCACTTTTATAGTTATTTGTATTACTGTGGAATTATTGATAATTATGAATATTTTATTCAACAAAAATAAATTTTTATAAGGAATGTTTTTTATTAAATATATGAGTAATTATTTTTTCTGGTTTGACATGGGTGGGGCCCAATTATAGATATCCCCTCAATACAGAAGTGGTCTCATAAGATGAAACATTTGGCCAAATCAGATGAGTTTTTACCCAATATGTTATAGATTGTCTTCTGAAAGGTATTGAAAGTAATGTTACTTGTACCTAGGAAATATTAATCCAATAATAAATCATTTACCTCATTTATATTCTGTTATTATTCATACATAAGATTTTATTTCGATATATCTATGGATTCATTTCATTTTCATGGGTCAATTATTATTTATCTATGATATTTTTCATCGACATATATATGGATGCATTTAATTCATAGTTTATTTACTAAATGGAATGTGTTTTCATTATTTTCCTTTCTAATTTGATTTTTTCATTTCAAATTATTTTAACGGCATGTGCTAATATTTATTTACCTTTCCATGTTCATTAATCTCATCAATTATTTATTTATTTCACTTTACTTACCCTTACTGAGTATTTGAGATCACTGGTTGCACCCAAATTTACCCTACTGGTAAAAGCGATCGATGTAGTACATGTAGGGGTCGAATCCACAGGGACCGAAGAAGTAACCTTGAGACGCTATGATTGTGTGAAGGATGGGCTATGAAGTAGCCAACTTTGGGTTTGATTTCTGATGGTTTTTAAAGAATACTAATAAACCTAAGTGAATTAAATTAAATGGAAATGGGTTGATCTTAGGATTATGCTCGGGGTGGATTGAATAAATTTTACTTCATTAGACAATTTTGGTTTTATTAATTTTTGATGAATCCATTCTTCAAAAACAACGTTACATTCATCATTTTCTGGTTTGGTACTTACTAAACACAATTACTACTCCCGTATACACTTAGAGAACCAAATTCATGATCTCCCTGAGGTATATTTTCATTTAGTAATTGAATTTAGTTTGCTCAAACACAGTAAAGATGAATAGTATAAATAATTGAAGAATGGATGTCTTAAATTAATTATCTAATTAACAAAAATTCGTTCATAAAATAACATTCAATATAGCCTTTTCATCCTCCTAAGATCATCCCATTAAGGGTTTAGCCCTACATTTATGGTATACTCTCAATGGTTTGCGGAAGATGGCTAACAAGAATTGGATTGAAGAAATTAAAACTGCGGAAATAACGAGCACTCCTCCATGTGTGTGAATGAAATTCACACCTATGTGTGAACTAATTCACAACAACACAGAGATATCACTGTGCTTTGTGATAATAAAGTTTTAATAAAAAAAATGGAAAATATATGAGTGAATGAAGTTGATTAAGAACATAAAGATACAAAAAAAACTTACATGGAAATGGAAAACATTACAAAGGAAATTTGGAAGCATAACCTTACAATGAAATAAGCAACAAAAGATGATATGAAAAATATCCACCCACATTCCCTTCACCAATAGCTCCTTATATAGGTATATTATGAGCCTTAGGTACATACCCCAACAATTAATTCACCCCCCAACAATTAATAGAGTCAAATGGAGGGTGAATAATCAAAAGGAAATTGATGTTTTGAATTTGACCTGGAAAACTGTCCAGATTCGTCCACCATATTGACGTGTGAATTCTAAATTGAAGAAGGCATAATCCGGAGAGGTTGTAGAAGAGAAATATCTTCTTTAATGTGTCATCTAGTATCTCTCAAAATTTCAAGAAATTTGGCTCATCCGTTTGGATGTTATGGTCTCAATGGTGGGACGGATTTCTGTGCATTAATGACGAGTCTACCATTTAAATCTCAACTTCAGATCCCTTTATCATCATGAAAACATCAGAATTAGCTCCGGCCACAGTTGAATAAAATTATCCTCATATTTTTATATTTCTACTGTATAAATTTGAGCTTCATTGGGCTTGGTTTCTGGGCCCCACATTTGTTTGATGGGTCTTAGGCCCATTATGCTTTTTTCAGCAAGTTTATGCCTTCTAGAACAAAATTCTCCATCTTCCTTTGCGATTAATCCAGTGGACCTAAAAGATAAAATGTTCCAAACAAAGTGATCAATCATATCCCAAAATTTAAAATTCAGAAAATGAATATAATATTGTCAACAAACAAATGAATGATTGGTCCCAAATTTGCATTTTAAACATGAATTGAATTTTTGATGAGAAATGAAGTTCTATTTATGTAATGCACTAAAAAAAATGTTTATAGACTTTGTAAAAATGAATATAAAGATATTAACAATTAATATTAGCCACTTTCAGTGACTAATCACACCCCCAACTTGAGTTTTGCTAGTCCCGAGAAAAATAAATTACAAATATGAAATTCAAATCCCCTTTTCCAAAAACATTTTAATACACATTGCTCACCCAAATATCTAATATCAAAAAAAATTATGAAAACCCATGAAAATCATTAAAAACAATCTAGGTCCATAAGCATATCCCAAACCCAAGCCCATTCCTTTGTTCAAATTCATTGCCACATTTCATCCAATTCCAATTAATCATGATAAAGTGTTGTGCATCATAAAAGATATGGGGCCCATTTTATTGTTCAAGGGGAAAAAATGGAAGCGCTAGGTGGTAATCACATTAAACCTTAAGATGAGTATCCTTTTTTTTAATTTTTTATTTTATTTTATTTTTTTAACCACAATAGATATGAAAAGACTAACTCTGGGAAAGACAACTATGGAGTCATGAACCCCAAGTTCCGGACGCCACACATATTGTCAATTTCATGCTCTACAATAGAGATATAAAGCCTAACTCTGGGCAAAACAACTATGGAGTCACGATCCCCAAGTGTCGGACGCCATGCATTTGGACAAGACATTACTCTATGTGGTCTTTTTTTTTTGTTTTTTTTTTGTTTTTTTTTATACTCAAATTAAACTAAAAGTGACCCCAGAACCCTATGCTATAATGAAAGGGACCCAAGAACTCAAATTTACACCCACAATCCAGAAGACGTGCATTGTGGCATTTTTATTAAGAGGATGAAAATGTAAACTTTGAAAAATCACATCGGACAACCGCACATTCCAAAAACTATGCTCATGAACTTAAACTTACATTAAAATCAGAATCAAGGCATGAAAAATTTATTTGATATCCAATTTTAGATTTTTCAATGTGTGTTATCATGTTCAAGGTTAATGTAATTTTTCTTTTCATGCATGTTCTTATTCAAAAAAATCATTTTTTATCCCACCCAACTTAGAATAACACTGTCCCCAGTGTTTAAAGAAAAGAAAAGCTAGAAGGGGGTAGGAGAGGAGTTCAAAGAAGAAATTTAAAATGAAAATCAGGGAATGAAGTCACCTGGTGGTTGATGATGACAGTGCATGACATGGTCTCCCTTCAATCCTGGATTTGATTCTCAGCAGCTTGGATGGTGGTGAATGGATTTTCCATATGACTTACAACATGTCCTTTTATTTTTTTAACCTATAAAAACATAATAATAAACAAAACAGAATAAACTGATGATACATTGTCTTATTTTTAGATTTTTGGGTAAGGTATTACTCAGAGATCACGCCACGTGACACAGATGAATATGGTGCTCCCATTTCATACCCATCCTTACTCATAAAAGAAGAACATGTCAATAGTCTATGGTAATTTATTATATGAAAACGAAAATGATTCAAAATCATTAGAAAACATGAAAACCATGGGTTGCCTCCAATGCAGCGCTTTTTTTAAACGTCATTAGCTTGACTTGAACCCCCCAACTTATCCAATTTCAACTTTCAACATGTTTAGGACCCCATTTTTGTCCACTTCAACTTGATTAAGATTGATTTTCTTGAGTTCGGAAGAAAGTAAAATAATTTTGAGCTCGGTTTCATTGAAATTTCCTAAAGGAGATTGAAAAATTAAATCAAAATCAGTTTCTTCTCCAAAACATTTAGAAATAATTGGTTCATTTTGAAAATATGATTCATCCCCAAAAGTGTCTAGTTGAATTTTAGGAGTGTGTATGGGTTCAATGTTTGGTATTTATCCCAATTGTTCAGTGATTTGTGTTTTTTAAAAATCATTAATGGAGTTATATTCAGGAAACTCTATCCATGATGTCAAATTTTCTTCTTTTGAATCCAAAAAATCAATTTCCTCCTGATTTAAAGACCCTTCAAAAACTCCTAAATCCTCTCCAATTATCCCAAATACTAAGGTTGGTTCTTAAATAAAGGTATTAGGGGTTTTTGTGTTACAAGGTTCTACAATCAATATTGAGTAAGGGATGGTTTGAGTGGGAATGGGGTCCACACAAGTTTTAATGATTTGTAGTTCTTATCTAAAACTTGATACCTCTGAATTCATTTTTTCCATTTGTTCACTCAATTTTTGAAGAATTGTTTCAGGATTAGGATTGATAGATGTTTCGATATCATGGACTTCCTCATTATTCATCTTTTGAATCATTCTTGAAAGGTATGGAAATTGATCTTTTAAACCTTCATCATTACAAATTTCGTTCATGTTATCAGGTGTGGGGTATTCATTCAAAGGTTGATTAAAAAAGGTTGGTGATTCCCAATGTGGATTTTCAAACTGATTCCATCCTGAGTTTGTGAAGTGATATTGTTGATTATACTCCATTGGATTTATTTGAAAATTTGGAATTGTGATTTTCGGTGGTCAAAAAAATAGAATGGGGAAAAGAGAAGAGAAATGGGGATGAGAAAATAGAAATGAGGGAGAATAGAAAGATGTTCTAAGGTGACTTACTTGGTCCCCGACAATGGCACCAAAATTTGGTTGTGCCCAAATTTACCCTGCTGGTAAAAGCGATCGATGTAGTACATGTAGGGGTCGAATTCACAGGGACCGAAGAAGTAACCTTGAGACGCTATGATTGTGTGAAGGATGGGCTATGAAGTAGCCGACTTTGGGTTTGATTTTTGATGGTTTTTAAATAACACTAATAAACCTAAGTGAATTCAATTAAATGGAAATGGGTTGATCTTATGATTATGCTTGGGGTGGATTGAATAAATTTTACTTCATTAGACAATTTTGGTTTTATGAATTTTTGATGAATCCATTCTTCAAAAATGACGTTACATTCATCATTTTATGGTTTGGTACTTACTAAACACAATTACTAATCCCGTATAAACTTAGAGAACCAAATTCATGATCTCCCCAAGGTATATGGTCATTTAGTAATTGAATTTAGTTTGCTCAAACACAGTAAAGATGAATAGTAGAAATAATTGAAGAATGGATGTCTTAAATTAATTATCCAATTAACAACAATTCTTTCATAAAATAACATTCAATCCAGCCTTTTTATCCTCTTAATATCATCCCATTAAGGGTTTATCCCTCTATTGATGGTATACTCTCAATGGTTGGCAGAATATGGCTAACAAGAATTGGATTGAAGAAATTAAAACCGCGGAAATAACGAGCACTCCCCCGTGTGTGTGAATGAAATTCACACCTATGTGTAAACTAATTCACAACAACATAGAGATATCACTGTGCTTTGTGATAATAAAGTTTTAATAAAAGAAATGGAAAATATAGAAGTGAATGAAGTTGATTAAGAACATAAAGATACCAAAAAAAACTTACATGGAAATGGAAAACATTACAAAGGAAATTTGGAAGCATAACCTTACAATGAAACAAGCAACAAAAGATGATATGAAAAATATCCACCCCCATTACCTTCACCAATAGCTCCTTATATAGGCATATTAGGAGCCTTAGGTACATCCCCCAACAATTAATTCACCCCCCAACAATTAATAGAGTCAAATGGAGGGTGAATAATCAAAAGGAAATTGATGTTTTGAATTTGACCCGTAAACTTGTCCAGATTCGTCCACCATATTGACGTGTGAATTACAAATTGAAGAAAGCCGATTCCTGAGGGGTTGTAGAAGAGAAATATCTTCATTACTGTGTATTATAGAATCTCGCAAAATTTCAGGAAATTGGGCTCATCCGCTTGGAAGTTATGGTCTAAATGGTGGGACGGATTTCTGTGCATTAATGACGAGTCTACCATTTAAATCTCAACTTCAGATCCCATTATCACTATGAAAACAACAGAATTAGCTCCGGACACAGTTGACTAAAATGATCCTCATATGTTTATCTTTATTATGTATAAATTTAAACTTCATTTGGCTTGGTTTCGGGGCCCCACATTTGTTTGATGTGCCTTAGGCCCATTATGCTTTTTCCAGCAAGTTTCTGTCTTCAGGAGAAAAATTCCCCATATTACTTTGGGATTCATCCATCCAACCTAAAAGATAAAATGTTCCAAACAAAGTGATCAATCATATCCCAAAATTTCAAATTCAGAAAATGAATATAATATTGTCAACAATCAAAGGAATGATTGGGCCCAAATTTTCATTTTAAACATGAATTGCATTTTTGATGAGAAATGAAGTTCTATTTATGTAATGCACTAAAAACAATGTTTATAGACTTTGTAACAATGAATATAAAGATATTAACAATTAATATTAGCCACTTTCAGTGACTAATCAATCACCCTTATTATGTTTCATTTACCAAGGTCATAAATAAGAAATAATTGAATGATCATTCAAGGATACAGTTTATTTCGTTATATTTTATATCATGTTTTATTTTCATTTCCCAATGGATTATGGGAATCATTTATATAATATAGTTTTCGAAAACTGCTAAACTGATCGGTCCTTTGGGATATATTTCCTTGTAATCATGCCAATATAATAAAATAATGCACCGACTCCATGATTATAGGGTCGAGGTGCTACAGTTTCTGTAAAAGGAAGATTTGTAGAAACCTTGGGAACTAGATTTTGGAAAACATAGTTTAGTGAAAATATCCCTAATATATAATTTGAGGATTAGTATAGAATACAATCCTATGATTTTTGTAAGGTAAATAATATGTGGGTCTTCCCAAAAATACATCAATGTCTAGATACTACAAGTGGACATAGTTCTAGAACATATTTACCTAGTAGTAATAACTCTAACAATGTGTTTTGAGCTTGACTCAGGGCAACATAGAACATGACAATGGGACTTTCAATGCACCTATTTTGACACTCCCAGGGGATATTATTAAGATAATTCACATTTTCAATATAGACCATTGTGAATGATTTGAATAGATAATGACAATGAATAACCTAGTTTAAACCTATTGTGTTTTAGATTGAAAATAACATGTTATGATTTATAAATCCTAAAAATGATATTATAGGTAAACTCTATACCAATGAAGGAACACTGTGGAAATAAATGGATGAAGTATTTATGTATTGGATTTGTATTGAAAACTTCAGTCAAAAGGATATTTAGTTATTAACCTTGTTTCAAGGAAGTCCATCATATTTATTTTTTAAATTATATTCATTTGGTTTTAGAAAATGACAACATGTATGCCATGTGACAATGAGTCATGTTTGCAATGGCCATGGGACATGAACTCATGACTGAAGTATGATAAGGGGTTCATTCCAACAACTGACCTACGCAATTTCCTAGTTAATAAGTCACTATTTTTCGTTGAACAGTTTGATGAAAAAATTTAATGATTAACCAGTAATGTAACTTTTTAGGTTTATATATTAATTTATTAACCATATTGACTTTGGAGAATAGTTAGAGACAATTATTTTGACTCATCACTCTTTTATAGGCCTTACGATCCTTTAAAAGTTTATTTTAGCACTTCAGGCATAAAAATCCTTATTTGTAAATAATTATTATTAGTAAAGGGATTAATTAGAATTAAATATAAGCACAAATAAAAGTTAGTATTGTTCCTATGAAATTTAAACCTATAAAGTAATAATATTTCCTTATATTCTTGTTCAGTAAAATAATTACTCAACATTAGCAAAGTTACTTAGAAAAAAAATTGTCCTAATACCTTAATTTCTGTTGAACCGATGGTCTTATAAATAATCCTAGATTTATGGATTTGAGCCCAACATTTATCCCTTGATCAGTCACTTTTTTTCTTTATGACCTCATTCACTCCCTATAGATAATTACACTTTTCCTCTAGGTAGCTATTTTCACTTGTCACTAATGTTCTCCTACTTAGAGACTGAGTTACATGGTACACCATGGGACCTTTTTTACTTCCCATTATATATTTTCTAGAGGGTTTCTTAAGAACCCTTATCATGATATGGTATTTCAAATGTAGGAAATATCAACAAATCAATCAATAAGTTCAAGTTTAAATTTATAGTATGCAAGATAGCGTGTATGACACACGACACCAAACATGTAAGGAGATATAATACCCTAATAATGTAAAATATATATATTGTTTTAAATAGATTTGACATATTATATATTTCACAATTCACACAATATCGATTTATCATGTGTTACATGCAAGAGCGTCTCTTTTAGAAAGATTACATTACATGAAAGACCGAGTTTCACCGAACAATAATATATTATAATATTATTATTATAATAAGATATAACATAGTTGTTAAATAAGTAGTTATGAACAGAAATAACTAACATATGAATATTGTGGTTTAAAATAATATAAAATGAGTTAATTGTTTAAAAAATAATTATAAATGAATATAAAAATAAAGTGAATATAAATTGAATATTTTTATAGAAAACTATTTTTATGCTCAAAAAGTTTTTTTACTCTAATAGGTTAAATTAATTATAATTATTGAGTGATATTAATTTAATATATATTATTCTTTTACTAAAATATTCTTTTTATTCATCCAATATATTTTATAGGCATAAGATAAGAACAAACCCAATTTCACACATAAAAATTCATATTTATATAAAGGCAATTTTATGTCTTTTTTAGGGAGATCCCATTTTAAATATGAATTTGGCCACTTTAATTGATTTAATATGTCACAATAAACTTCATTTTTTAAATATAAACATAATAAATAGGTTAGTTTAATTTTTTGTATTTTTCTATAAAGATTCATTTTCTAATGAATAGTGAAAAATACTGAATTTTAGTTCAAGACTACTTTTTCATATAATTTATTTATAATGATAAATTATGTTCTATATTTGTTTTAATGTACATTTAGATAATATTTTTATCAATTAATAAAATTTATGTAATTTTAATAAATCATACATTGAAATTGACTATAAAAACATATTAAACGTTTGGACGTTTTTACTTTAAGAACTCGCATTGTCGTCTCATCTGCAGTATTAAATTTAACTTAATTTTTTACACATGTATGATTATAATATGAAAAAATGGATTCTATATTTTTAATCATCATAATTTATAATTTCTAATATGTTCAACTTATTTTTTTTAGAATGATTTGTGGAAGTAATTATAATTAACTACAATTGTTATGGAAAAATTAATCTTAATAATAGACTAAAACATTAACTTAAGTGACCAAATGACCTAT
Source organism: Viscum album (assembly GCA_963277665.1). Taxonomy (NCBI): domain Eukaryota; kingdom Viridiplantae; phylum Streptophyta; class Magnoliopsida; order Santalales; family Viscaceae; genus Viscum; species Viscum album. The sequence continues at coordinate 420,678,856 of OY728128.1, forward strand.
CCGATTGTCCAAAACCAATTTTATAGAAATAATTATTCCATGAACCTTCCATTATTCATTTTTTAAGACTTTTTTTAGGTAAAAACGTGTTTACACCTAACTTATTTTCAAAAATACCAAGTGAGTACTTTTCCTCTCTTATAAAAGGCTTCCACCTATCCCACATACTCACACCTCTCATGCCACTTTGTATTGACCGAGATATGACCAAATATCTACTAAAAATCCGTCAAATCTACCTAGAATCATTGCTTTGGGCAGGAATCCACCTATGGACTCATTTTGGTATAAACCAAAAGGAGTTACCCAATTTTTAAGGTAACATTTTTTGATGATCTATATTCTTTCATTAACTTATCCTCCCAATAAAATATACTTATTATATTTTTTTCTAACAAAAAAATTATAATAAACATACAAGGATTTTTTATACTAAGTGTTAATACTACACTTACACACACATTTATCTAATGTGTAACGAGCATATTGTTTCTGTGTACGACGAACTGCTGCCACACGTAACGATGATTGTTTATTTTTCCTTTACCATCTTTCATGGTGTCCATTATGATGGAAAATGTACATATATATTAAATATATGATATTTATAATATCTTTATGATTTTTTAAATCTTTTATGACACATACCTTTATACATTTCATTTTGTGTAAATACGATAACATCGCTTGTGGAAATGTGGACTACCTCCACCTCAATGTGACATGATTCGTTCATGTTATACATGGAACTTATTAAGGATGATATTAATAAACATATATTACATATATTACATATATATAAATATTAAATTATATTATAAATGAGTATACATATCATTTAATTTTCATTCTTTTAAAATGAGATTATTAAATTCTTGTAGCATTTTCGCATATGTATGACAAAATTTCTCCATGAACAATGCATTCAGTTTAATATATCAAATTACTATAGATTATTATAAATAAATATTTATATATTTATTATAAGTGATATTTAAGTCATGTTTTACATTTTTTTAGATGATGAAACACTTATATAATTAATGAAAACAACAAGTAACAAGTTAAAACTCACTCGAGAAAACTGGGAAATTAAATCCTGAAATAGTGAAATTAATGAATGTTTGTTAAAAAAATGAGTAATGAGATATTATAATAAGTTAATGGTATTATAAATTTTAGTATGGTTATGAAATTAGTTAGTAACATATTTTAAACCACTATACATGATTCTAAATATCTCACAATAAAAAGGAAGGATAAGGTATGGAATTCGTGTGTTACCTTTCTTTCTATGAGGCATACGACGTATAAAAATATGTCTTATTTTTTGTAGTGTATCTTCTGTCACTTTTGATATATTATATCTTGAATCCATTTCTTCATGGTATAAAAAACATTTCTTTATGGTAATTATTATTTAAATGTATTAAGTTGTATGGCACACATTGGGATGTCTAAAGATTATTTTATTAAAAAATCATAATGATTATCTTTGAAGTCTAACTTCCTTTTGTGATTGTTAACTTTCTCTAGAAAAAATTAAATTATTGTAACAAATATTTATTAGAAATTACATTTAAAATCCATGTTCTCAAACATTTCATATTATTATTATTATGTAAACTTCATATCATTTTACATGTGGTGTTCACTTTGACAGTTATTTGATTAATTGGGGAATTATTGATAAATTTGTATCTTCTATTCAATATAAATACATTTTTATAAGGAACATTTCTTATTCAGTATATGAGGTATGTTTTGGACTAGTACGACACAGGCGGGTCCTGGTTAGAAATATCCCCTCTATGCATCCGTAGTCTCATGAGACAAAACATTTGGCCAAATAAGATGGGTTTTTACCGAATATGTTGTAAACCGTCTCGTGAATGGTCATGACAGAAAAGGAACCATATACCTAGGAATAATGGAATCTAATAATAAATCATTTCCCTCTTTTATATTCAGTTATTATTCATCCATGAGATTTTTCATCAACATATCTATTGATTCATTTCATTTTCAGGCTTCAGTTATTATTTATCCATGATATTTTGCTTCAACATATCTATATATTCATTTCATTATCAATTTATTTATTAAATGGAACGTGTTTCAGTTATCCACCTTTCCATATTTATTTTTCCTTATCTTGATATTTGAGAATAATGAATTAAAATTTATTAACCTTTCCATGTTTATTATTCTCATCAATTCATTATTTCTTCCACTTTACATACCCCTACGAAGCATTTTTGCTCACCCTTATTGTGTTTCCTTTCCCCGGGTTATGAAGAAGAAATATTTGAATGGGAATTCAAGGATATAGTTTATTTAATTTTATTATATATCTTGATTTATTTTATTTTCCTAAAATATTATGGGAATCATTTATGTAAACTGGCTTTTAAAAAATGCTAAACAGATCAGTCCTCTGGGATTTATTTTCTTATAATCATGCCAATGAATTAAAATAATGCATCCGGTTCTGGAGTCTTAGGTTGGGGAGTTACCGAGCTCCTTTTTATGAGTGATTTTTTAATAGCTCTGATAAATTGGTGAATTTGTCAGTGCTTGTTTACAAGCACTGATAAAGGGGACCATTTTACATCGCAATTTTTTCATTATTAAATACCCCCTTTTACTATGCTACAAAAAGTGTCGTTAATGACCCACTTTAACATTTCTTTATATAGCGCTGACAATGGGGGTATATAGTAGCGCTTTTAATGGCCTAGAAATGGATAAAACTAGTTTTGTAGTAGTGTGTGGGCATTTTATGCCTTGAATGACCTGCTTCCTTCTTTCTGTAGGTTCTGGGTGCAGTGGAAGCATATTTCAGCCGATACCCAACATTAATTTTTACCATGATCAATGATTATTCTGGGATCAATACGATGATAAATTCCAGCCTCCATAAGAAAATAATCAAAGATTTAGATAATGAAGGAAGAGACCTAAAAACTTTAGAGAGGATCTTTCACAAATTTTTATAATTAATTTAATTAATTTCATAAAGAAAAGATTACATGGATCTTTACTACACTCTTCATTTATGATGTGGATCATCTGGAATAACCCTTTCATATTGTCTCATTGTGCTTGCGAGGATCCAAACTTGAATCCCTATATAGGTGATCCACATGTGATGTGATGGCCTCGAATTAACACCTCTTGTTCTCTGAGTTATACCATAACAAAGAGAGGGTCTTGTGTCGGTCATTCTTAATCGCATGTTCTTAATTATTGAAGAACATCTCTCGTTATTGAGAGGGGAGGGAAGAGGACTTGAGAGAGAAACCATTTAGATTTACAATTATCAATTAATCAGGCATGCAGATCGGTACCTGGAACAATATATGTACAAGTATATTTATTGACAAGGGGATTCAGTTACAATATTTTACTTCATAAAAACAATTAAACATATTCATATCCTTAGATAAAACCCAGGATTTTTATAATATTATCGTGTCATTATTTAAGGTGTGCCAACTTGTGAAAAATGGAATTATAAATAAAATTCCCCATCACAATGTAATAGTAGAGTTATTGTTATTTTTACTTGTTCCAACTAGATAAATAATTATTTACCATCATGTAAATAATTATTTTACTACTGGACCGGCCTTGGTCCACTCGAACTCGACTTCCATTTATTGAACACCCAAACAAATATATAAATAATTTATTCTCTTAAATAATATTTTATTTGAAAACAAGTAAATAAATATTTATTAAATGTTCAATAAAATAAATAAATATATTTTACCCACAATCCAGTGAATAAATATTTATTTAGATTATGAAATTATTTTAACATGAATAAAATTATTCCATTGTCTTGAGAATAATATGTATTTTGTTAATTAAATTCAAATCGAATTTACCGAGACCACCTAAAACACTTAGTATTTTAACCTCAATGATTCTTTCTCGTTGGCATTAGGCGGGTTTTCCTAAAGGCCAATACTATCTAAAAATGGGTCAAGGAACCCAAGAGAAATAACTTAAAGTTGCAACAACAACATCCACATACGAAATATCACTATGTAATATAATCCCTTTGTCTCAATATCTCATCAAGTAGGTTTTAGGATAATGTCATCAATATTTGTGCTTGATACATCATTCTTTGACAACTGAAAATAAACTCAACTTTGCACCATGACTATGGAATTTCACGTGACAGTTATATTTCAATCAATGGGTTGAGATATCAACTTCCATAAATGGATGGTACAAATCATTCTTCTACTTATCCATTAATAACATGCCACTCGTGACACTCCCAACATACCCAACTTCCTACCAATATATGGAGTGTTGGTTTTCATCATTAAATCAAAGTGCGCGAAACATGGCACGTATTAATGATAATATTAATGTCTATGGGGTATTACACACACTCACAAATAGGAATATCTGATGACACCAAAACATGCCGAATTCATATTAGCAGTTCTGTTCTAAAAATCTCATATAAGGTAGATTACCAAGTACGAACAAACTGAGAGGAAGTCTCATATTCTTATGAGTACTCACACCTGATGGTAGGTATAATATGTTTCCCATCATGGCATGTCATCTAACCACATAACTATATTTAAGAGTGTTGTTATATTATTTCAAGGTTGTCATCATTGCAGGGAACTTCCATGAGCCTATCAATGCAACAGATAATCTAGGACATTATTACATCATAGTCGTGAAGAACAATGATAAATTTTAATAAGATGTTTAGTATTTAAATACATTAAATGTCATGTAATCAATGTAAAAAATGTTAGTTCTACGAAACCAACTCTAAAAAACTCCCATGTGTAATAGAGTCAACTTCCTATGACTTTCATTCCGCTAGACCTCACATGATGATCATGTTTCTACTGAGTCAAGACTTTATTCAAGGTGTCCACCAGGTTGACTTTTATAGAAAAACTACTCGCTGCAACTTCACCTCTCTGAGAAAAATCCCTCAAGAGATGATACTTCTGAAGTATGTGCTTCATCTTCTGATGCAACCTTGGCTCTTTTAAAAGATCCACCACTGCAATATTATCACAATAGAGTGTGATGGGATCTTAACTCATGGGTACCACATCCAACACCAAGATGAATCTTTGCATCCAAAGTTCTTATTTATCTACCTCATAAGTTGTGATATACATGAACTCTATTGTATAATATGAAACCACACTATTTTTTGAGCTCTTCCAGCACATTGTACCTCCATTCAAAGTGAAGATGTATCTCGTTTCTGACTTCATGTCATATTGATCAGTCTAGAAACTAGAATATCCATATCCACTGATGACTTGTTCCTCATCTCCTCCATAAACTAGGAACATATCCTTAGTACACCTCAGATACATTAGGATATTCTTGACTTCCATCCAATTTCGGTCACCTAGGTCAGCTTAATATCTTCCTACCACACTCAATGAGTAGGAGACATCCATCCTGGGACATAGCAAGGCATAAATGACGTACCTAATCGTTAATGCGTATGGAGTCCTTTCCATTGTCTTTCATTCCTTATGTATCAAAGGAAATATTTTCTTGGAAATATGAATACCAATTGAGCTTGGAAACAATCCTCTCTTGGATTTTTCCATACTGAATATCTTTAGTATTTTATCAAGGTATGTACTTTGAGTAAGGCCCAGTAATCTCTTGGATCTATCATGATGGATCTTGATCCCAAGAATATATGTTTTCTTTTCCTAAGTTATTCATGGAGGAGAATTGATTCCACTATTCCTTAACATACTGTATTACTAGTATCTCATTCCTAATAAGTAATATGTTATCAACATATACTATTAGTAAAGTGACTACACTCCCACTAAACTGTTTGTAGACACAAGGCTCAAAGTCGTTCTTGATCAAACCAAATTTCGTTATGGCTGCATTAAAATGAATTTTCCATGACTTGGATTATTTATTTAATAAATAAATGGTTTTCAGAAACTTAAATACCTTATTTTTATCCTTTTGATTCATAAATCATTCAAGGTGTGTAATGTAGACATCATCCTGAAGGTTCCTATTAAGGAAGGCTATTTTGACATCCATTTTCCAAATCTCATTTTCATGGAAAGCAGAAATGGACAATGGAATTCTGGTCTATTACCATATTAAAAATGGTAAAAAGGTTTCATCAAAGTCAATGCCTTGACGTTTCTTGAACCCTTTTGCAACGAGTCATGCCTTATAGGCACTAACTTGTCCTTCCATGTCCAGTTTCTTCTTGAATACCCATTTCCAACCAAAAGGAATTACATCTACTAGAGGATCGTCCAAAATACATACATTATTTGGAACATGGAATCCATTTACGAATTCATGGAATCTTACCACTTGGAAACATCTGTGCCACTTACTGCTTCATTATAGGTTAGAGTATCATTATTTTCAACTAATAATGTCCAAACTTCGTCAGTAACTAGAAAAACATACCATTCTGGTTCTCTAACTTCTCTTGTACTCCTATGCAGTTCTTGTTTCTCAAGAACAGTTCTTTCTTCCATGGGGATTTGTGGAATTTTTTCCTGTACAAACTCTTTTGTACCTTGATCCTCAACTTCATCGAACTATATCTTGCTCCCACCATCTCTTTTGGAGATTTTATCCCTCTCAGAGAATATGGCGTTCCTTTCCACTATAAACGTTTTTCTAATGGTTTTTATAGGTAATATACCCTTCTTTCCTTGGGGAATCCTATAAAGGTACAATTTGGTCCTTGGGGTGCATGTTTGTTACATAAAGAGTCCTTTACAAATGCATCGCTTCCCCACACATGTAAATTCGATAACATGGATTTCTTTCCACACTAAAACTCAAATGAAATACCATTTATTGATTTAGTTGGAACATTGTTTAGTATATGCACCACTGTTTTAAACACATATCCCTAAAATAATAATGTAATACTCTCATGAATAATCATTGATCTCACTATGTCCAACAAGATACAGTTCCTACTTTCACTCACACCATTCCACTAGGGAGTGTAAGGATGGGTGTGTTGGGATATGATCCCAAACTCTTGTATATAATCAATGAGGTCTTGATTAATATATTATTTTCATAAGTATAAGTGTAGTTTCTTAATCTTCTTACCATGTTGGTTCTCAACATCACTCTTGTATTCTTTGAACTTATCAAAATAATCTGACTTATAATTCATTAAGTAGATATATCCATATCTACTAAAATCATCAGTAAATGTTATGATGTATGATTACCCACCACTAGATTCAATAGGAAATGGTCCACGCATATTAGTATGAACCAAACAATTAATCCCTTTATCCCTTTCACCTTTCTCACTAAATGGGGCTTTGGACATTTATCCTAGTAAACATTCATGACATACGCCAAGTGGTTTTAGTTCGAAATAATTCAAATATACAACTTTATGTAGTTTTACAAGACATTATCATTTACATGACCTAGTTGATGATGCCAAAGTTGGGTGTGGTATGAGTCATGTGAAGTATCTTTGTTATCTATTTCCATTACTTGGTTTTTGTAATCCAATTTTTAAAGACTGTTGTATAAATGTTTCCTACCAAAACAAATCATATCATTTTAAAAGAAGAAACATTCATCTCCAAAATATGAAAACAAACCCATATGTATCTATTATAGATACATAAATAATGTCTTTATTAATAGACAACACATAATAACAACCCTTTAATACCATGATCATCCCAGTTGGCAGTGTGATGTGGTATTCCCCAATAGAAAAAGTAGTAACTCTGGCTCTATTGGCTACTTGTAGATCTACCTCCCCTCAGTCAATCATCCGAAATCTACTTGGATCATGTATTTGGATACATATTTGGGCACCAAAATCTGTATCTAATACCCAATTTGTATAAACAGATAGATTACATTTAATAACAAATGCACCTGAAGATTCCCCTTGATTCTTAGGATGGGTGCGGTTCTTCTTCCAATGGCCCTTCTTTCCATATGAAAAAAAAACTTCATGTTTATTGGCTCCCCTTTGATCTTCCTTTTCATGGAATGGCGTGAGGAATCATTTTGATTAAATCTCTCCGCCTTTCCTTCCCTCTTATTCACCATAAGGACTGAAGTCTTTTTGTGCTTCATATCATTTTCCACTTGGAGAATTAGGATAAGAATATTAGATAGAGACTTATCAATGTTTTGTATATTTAAATTGATAACAAAGATGGAGAGTTATGAGGGAGTGATGGAAAAATGAGATCGGTACCACATTCTTTAGGGATTTTAAACCCTAGAACCTCTAAGAGATCAATGTAGCCAATGAGCTTGACTATGTGAGGCCCAACTAGGGAACCCTCTTCAAGCATAATCTTAAAGAGTTCATTGGTTATCTCAAATCATTCTTGTCTTTCTCTCTCTGGGTAAAGACCACGTAGGATCTCGAGCATGCTATAGGAATCCATGTTTTCATGAGACCTCATGAGTTCACTAGATATTGATGTTAGCATCAAACATGTAATGTTGACATCATTGTTCGTATGATTCTCATAGACCAAGAACTCTTTGTCATTCACCTATTGGGAAGGCGGATCAGGTAATGATGACTCCATCATGTAGGACTTCTGTTCATGGTGTAGGATAACCTAGAGAAATCAAACCCATTCCTGGAAGTTACTACTAGTGAGGAAGTAGTATTTATTCATAAATGATTGCATGGATAGTGTGGTTAATGAACTTTTAATTTGTTTCAATAATTAAAATAGAATATCATTAGAACTTTTTTATTACGTTTTATGATAAATAATAAATTAATTTTATTAAGTATCCCAATATTTTATCGATTCTAAATGGCCCTCACCATTGAACTGATAATGTCAATTTATCAGGACATTCTAGTGGAAAGGATCAATGTTCCCCTTCACATAACTCCCAAAAGGCATGGTCAAGCTATTTGAAGGTATTTAGGTATGTAGGTCTTTTCAAACTGTAGGCTTGCATCTCCCTGATCTGTTTAGTGGACTCACCAATCCTGAAATCATATCTTTGGATTTCCTCAACTCTTTAATCCACTATTACACCAATTCTAACAAGGGATACTCCTCATGAGGTAACATAGTTATGTAAAACCGAAACCTCTCATAAGGGATTCCTATATAAAAGTATGTGTCCCATCAAAGGTTAGCCAAACATGCAGTAGTACTGATTTTTTACCTTAATAAAGTAACATAAGGCTTGGTCTGACTTAATATTCTTTATATGGATTTTTATATCTTATGAATTATTTTCGTATTATCATTAACACATTCTTGTTAATATTAAGTGGAACTTACTTAAGTGATTAACCATTTCATGATAAAATTTACTCATAAGCCTAGTTTATTTTACCTCCATCTTAAATGCCTTTTTAACTCTTTAATTATATGATCATGAAAATACATTAATAATGGTAAACCGAGAATCTGATATAAATAAAATAAAGAAAATGTAATGATCATGAGATTTTATAATGGTTATTTTATCTATCGGTTGATCAATAAACCCTATCCTAGTGGAGAGACACATTGAGCCTTTTGGGTGTGTGTTTATAGATTTCCACCTGTCCACCTCTGTATCTCCTATGATTGATATTGTCTCAGCTCCAGCATGAACATCCTCTACTAGCTTGGGAGTTCCATCCATTACATATTTTTTTAACTCACACATAGGTGAGGGGTAAAAAGGGGTTTTTATATAAAATAAAACATGGGGACACAGGACCTACATATTAAAGATGAGAGATGGCTCACAGGAAAACAATTAATTTAATTAATAAAGTATAAGTAAACCAATAACATACAAAGGTCTTGATCTAACTCATGATCACCCACATACATGCAATGATTTATAAATTTAATAAAACTAGTACTCAATTTATTAATCATTCTTACTGAGATAAATTGTGCATGAATCAATTAATTATTATCTCTAATTAATCAGTACTTTTTTCTTATTCCTTTTCTGAATTTTCTTGATATTCTCATCGTTGTACATAAAAGAACCTTGGAGGTAAGCTGGTGAATACCCATTTGAATCTCCCCAACATGTATTATCTTCATATAATATTTTACTCTTATGACATATGGAATACACGATGCTTCTAAAGCATATAGTAACAACATGTAGTACGATTTATACATGATAAGTAGTTCTGAAAAATACACAAACATTAATGTTTTGACGTTGTGTAATTTGGTAAAGTGAATAGTGAGTAGTTCTAACTACACAGTGTGTTCTACCTTCAACATCCTTTCCGAAGCACATGCCTTGGGACTCGCCATGTGAGGCGTAATTCATAAATTTTCGAGTATACGGCATGCACAGTGGGAGACACGTCGTGTTGTCTATATGTTACATGGTTACCAGTTGGTTTATCCATGTATGGGATAAATGGTTTGGCCCCTGACCTAAATAGACTACACACTGTGTCTAGTGGGCCACATGGCATGTAATCTGGTATTTGTATTCCTATCTATCCTAGACAACACATAGTGTAAAATTAACTACGCCGCATGTAATAAATGAACATGGATTGAGTAATTTCCAAATTACACCTGATGCGTTGTACACAAATACACGACGTGTTGTCCGAATTAAATGGTGTGTATGTAAGATAACATGACATGTAAGTCTGAACACACGACGTGTACTTTCAAGTCACCTAGGAAGAATCGCCAGTGCCTCTTGATGAGTTCTACGTTTTAATTTTAATTAAAAAATCATTTCTTTTTATGAAATCTTTGTGGTTGGGCCGACACCCGACTTTAATTTTAACCGTGATCAATTATTATTATGTAATAAATATGATGATGAATGTCTGTCTCTGTAGAATAGAATCAAAGATTTAGATAAAGAAGGAATAGACCCAAAACCTTTAGAGAGTATCTTGCACATCTTGTATATAATTAAATTAATTAATTTCATAAAGAAGTTTATACCTAGTTCTTTGGTACTTTCTTCATTGATGATGATTATCATCTAGAATGACCCTTCTCAATTGGCTTGTTGTGCTTTTGAGTATCCAAACAAGAATCCCTCTAGTGGTGATCCACACGTGATCCGATGACATCCAATCGACATCACTCGTTCTTCGGGTGCTAGCACGGCGAAGCGAGTGTCTTGTGTTGGTCATTATTGATTGCTTACTCTTTGGTCTTGAAGAATGTCTCTCATTCTTGGGAGGGTTGGATAGAGGATTCCAGAGAGAAATCGTTCTACTCAACAATTTTCAATTCATCTAGCGTGTAGTTTAGCACATGGGACAGTAGATGTAAAAGTCAATTTATCGACATGAGGCATCAGTTACAATATATAATTTCATAATATCAATTAAATACATTCATAACCTTACATAAAACCCATGCTTTTAATAATAATACAAATTAATTATTTATGGTGCGCCGACTTTCCCAAAATGGAATTGTAAATAAAATTTCACATCACAAAAAAATATTAGAATTATTATTATTTTAACTTGTTCCAACTAGTTAAATATTTATTTACCATCTTGCAAATAATTATTTTACTACTGGACTAGCCTTGGTCCTCTCTTACTCCCCTTCCATTTTGTGAACACTCAAATAAATTAATAATTCATTCATTCTCTTAGATAAATATTTTATTTACAAACTAGTAAATAAATATTTATTAAATGTTCAATAAAATAAATAAATATATTTTACCCACAATATAGGGAATAAATATTCTTTTAATTTATGAAATCATTTTTACATGAATAAAATTATTCTAATGTCTTGAGATAAATATTTATTCCATTAATTAAATTTATATAGAATTTAACCAAGACCACCAGGAATACTTTGTGTGTGACACTATAGGATGTTTTCTCATTGTCATTAGGTGGGATTTCTTAAAGTCTAAGACTTAAGTCTATAAATGGGTAAAGGAACCCAAGAGAAATAATTTAATTTTATAACAAGGACATCCATATATGAATGCTCACTGTGTAATATAATCCCTTTGTCTCAATATCTCATCATGCAGTTTTTAGGATAGTGTCCTCAACCTTTGTGCTTCATACATCATTCTTTGACTACCAGAAATAAATTCGTCATTACACCATGGCCATATAATTTCACGCAATGGTTCAATTTCAATCAAATGGGTGAGATATCAGCTTCCATAAATGGAAGGTACAAATCCTTCCTAAACTAATCCATTAATAACATTCCACTCATGAAGCACCCAACATACCATAATTCCCGCTAACATATGGCATGACTGTTCTAATCAGTAAATCAAAGTGCCCGAGCCGTGACATATATTAATGATAATCTTAAAGACTAAGGACTATTACACAAACTCACGAATAGGAATATCTGATGACACCAAAACATGTGGAATTCTTATTGGTGTGTATGTTCTCATAATCTCCCATCATGGACATTACCAATTACGAACTTCATGAGAGGATGTCTCGTCTGCTTATGAGTACTCGAACAGGACAATCCATATACTATGTGTCCCATCATAGTATATCAACAAACCACAGAACTACATTTAAGAATATTGTTATAGCATTTCAAGGCTCTCATCATAGTGGGGAACTATCATGACCTTATCAATTCCACAAATACTTTAGGACATTATTACATCATAGTCATGTAGAACTATGAAAAATATGTAATAAGATGTTTAATATTATAATATATTAAATATTAATGTAGAAAATGTTGAATAGGTTGTCTAGGACACCGGCTCCAACACCTTGTAAGTTTTCCCTTTATTGATAAATTTGGGGTCATGGGTTTGGTTTCCAAAGCCAGGACTAAGACGTCCAGGTATATATAGTTTTAAATAAATATATTTAAAAAAAATTTGAATGTAATTATAAATATTTTTATATAATTATATATATATAATTATATATAATTATATATTTATATATATTTATATAATTATATATAATTATATAAATATATAAATATATATTTATTTATAATTATAAATATATACATATATATATAATTATAATTATAAATATATATATATTTAAAAATATTTTTGCATAATTATAAATAATTTTATATATTTATATATATTTATATAATAATATATATTTATATAATCATAAATATAATAAATTTATTTATTATTTTTCTGATAATTTTAAATCTATTTTGAGTGTTAATCAATGCACTGGACAGGATGATAAGCATATAGGGGATGATAATAATCAACCCATTGAGGCACTGCATGAGTTTGTAAATGAGGTTCTTGTCTACTGTGCTGCTTGAGAAGACACTCCTTCACAGCCTGAAGGGATGTATTTCATTATGCAGCCAGTGATAGTGGACTTATCAAGACATGTTCCATAGGAGGATGGGTACAGGCAATCTGATGATCAATAGAAAATGAATTATTATCAAGAGATTTATAATACTCTCAGTTCTTCAAGAATTTAAGGTAAATGGTTTAATATCTCATATAATGGATGTGACAATGAGAAATGGATTGTTTTATTGTAATCCACTCATCTTAGGCCTTCGGGTAGTGGTGGTGATGTTTCTCTTAAGGATTTTATTATAAATGGAATGGGAAAGATGATCAACAATGAATGATTAACTCTGGTTGCACCAAAAATAAGGTTGTGGGAGGATTATTCCATTCTACCAAGGAATGTGTCTACTAGAACATCTTATAAGGAATCAATAATCAAGCTCACTTTGGAGCAAGGAAGTTCCAATGTAATGATCCTCAGTATTCTCAACCAAGTAAATTCACAGTTGGAGTGGGAAACTTCAAATGAATCTGACTATGACTATGAAAATGATCCTTCAGCTTATGGTCATTAAAATGATTTTTGGAATAAAGGAAAGTCTCATTGTTTGACCACGTATGTTCACTTGTTATCTTTTTCATTCATCTTTTAATAAAATTAAATAAATTTTCTTCTGACTATACCTTTTCGTATATTTATTATTAACATATATTTATTATAATTTTATAATTATTTAAATATATATATATATTATAACATTATATATATAGATATATTTGTATATTTTTTTAAATATTTGTATAATTTTTACTGGAAGGTCGAGTTCAAATCCTCTTCATTAAAAGATAATTAAAATATCATAAAGTATATGAGGAGGAGTCAGACATAAAAACTCTTCCCTCATTAAAAAATCAAAAATATAGAGAATACATCAAATATCATATTCCAAATGATTACAGTCTCCAAATTATTCATCCCAGTCAGAGTCATCAGCCAATGAGGTGATGTAGCTTGCCTGAGGATTCCACCCATCTATAATAGATGTTGAAATGGTTCTCATGGTAGGATTAATATGGGATTAATCCTTATGTGGTATTTATTTCTTCATTATGGTCGATGAGAAAACTTCAAACGTCTTTCACTATACCTTTAAAAATAATGTATCTAAAGAATATCCTTGGATATGGGTCATATTCTTCCATATCCTTCCATTTTCCCTCAATCGGGTTATGTTTTCAATTCTCTTTATGTTCTTCCAAGAATTGAGAACCTAAAAAGTATGGGTCATTAAAATCTACATCCATAAGGGGAACATTATGTCCTTATTTTCTATTAGGTCCCAAAGAGATCCCTAAAGCTAAATCCAACATATAGTCCTTTACCATTCCAAAATTATAAATAGAGGTTAGATGAACACTTTGATTTCCCTCAAAATGAAGCTTCCCTAGGCCAAGACCAATACTAGACTCTCCCTTAAAATAAGGATTGCAATCCAACACAAAGTCTCTCCGTCAAGTTTGGTTATCTAAATACTCATTAGAGGCTCATTTAATCTTTATAGGAGGTCCTTTATTTTGAGAAAATAGCAATATTGCACTACTTAGAGAATATCCTCCCTTAAATGAAAATAAATTTCTTTCTAATGGTGACTTCCCAATCCTAACCTACTCACTGCCTAATACTTGTACCTACTTTGGAAGGGAGGAGACAAGTCCAGATAACACACCATCAGCAGTTGCATCTTTTTTGGAGTGAACAGCCACATTGGATTGCTATTGTGGAACTGAGGTTTTCGCTCAAGATCCAGCATCCTCTCATTGTGAGCTCACTTTGAGATCTTGAGTCACATGGTCATCATCTTGGCAAATATTCGACTGTGGATGTCTAGACTCGTCAGCAAGAGTAGAAATGAGCCCTATTTTAGTTTTCTTCTTGTATTGAGCCACATCATGTCCAGAGAATGAACAAAAAGATCAATAAATTCCTCACCTATAGTTAGAATTATAATGACCAATATTGTTGAAAATGGAACCAAATTCAGGTAGCTTCTCATAAATAAGACTGAGAATTAATTCATCATCATGAGTGGCGAAAACAATGTTTTCAGTAAGCAACTAATTTAGATCCCCCTCAACTAACACATGGGATAAATACCCATAACTAGATTTTTTGGTCTCCTTATCCATTTTTATAGGGACTCCAATTGAAGGCAAAATTTCATATAGTATTTGAGGATTCCACAAGATCCAATTTAATCCATAGATTGTTAGCCAAACTTGAGTAAAAGAGTTTTTGATTTCAAATGGATTGAAACTAAAACTCGACTACTGAACACATATAATACCTATTTTAAGATACATAAATTCATTACCCCATGCTCTTCCCTTGATTTCATCAGAAGGAAATAGGATGTGAAAAAATCCACGGCCCACAGGAACACAGCTCCAGTAATAAAATCCACATATTGATGATAAAAAGAGAACCAGATCATTAAATTTCCATGGATTTTCACCTCTTGGAAGAATGAATCAACCAATAATAGAAAACATACACTGAACTAGCCTTTAATAATTTTCATGTAGTCTCACATATACATGGGATCCTTTTTTGAGAACCTTAATAGAACCTGCATCTTGAAGGGATGGGAAGAACCTTTGATTCACCAAATCCCAAAATCCTTGAATCGTAACCCCAAGACCAAAAGAGCATCGAGCCTTGGATTTATTCTCAAGAAAAGGAATACATTGTAGTTTTCATGTGTTATCTGATTGTATGAATGGTAGTTCACACTCCTTAGACAACAATCATTGAGGCAATGGGTAGCAGGGTGGGTCGCTTCTTGGTTGAGGTTATTGTCGGCATGGCCTGATTTAGGAAACTGTTGGGCCTTTAGGATTGTTTTTTATGGGACAATTTTTTTGAATTTTCTAGGTGTTCCGTTTTATGTTGGTGGTTGTTTTCCTTTATGTTGATGGGAATGCAGTTTTAGGGGCAAAGGTGGTGGTATTAGACACTATTGGAGAGAATATATCAGGTACCATGAGTTTCCGATGGTATGGTTCGTCAATAGTGAGCATCTCCCACTAATGATGTACTAATACTAACACCTCCAGCAATAGGCATCGCGGATGACCTCGACCACATGAGGGATGATGCTGATGGGAACGATAATTTCCTTATCATGAATGATATGGCATCCAAGATGATGACCTCAGGTGGTGTGCTGTTGTTGAGACTCCTTGACGCATTCAGGTGCGCGATATTTTTAGGGATGATAATTGTGGTTTGGATCATGACTTCTTTTGATAGTGATGGTGTTTCTGGGTCATTGGGCCATTTGACGTGGGTCTTCATGGCTTTTATATGGGTCTTGAGGCGTTTTTTGAGTGGTGAGATGGTCACTTTCATGTTTTGGTGACATTTTGTGTGTCACATTCCATGTATTTGGAGTACTTTTATTTTTAAAAAAAAAATTAGAGTTTGGAATGCTAGGTACCTAATCTTTCCTAGTATATATATATATATATATGTATATATATATATATGCATTTTTTATTAATTTATATAAATAAACATTAATTTTTGAATACAAATATGATAATTTAATATATATATATTAATTAAAATTATTATTAAAAGTTTTTATCACCTCTATAAATAGCACTGAAAAATATCCAAATTTATCAATGCTTTTAACTAGCGGTGATAAGTGATAAAATTTTATCAGTGATTTATGATTAGCACTGATAAAAGTCAATTCTTGCAAAGGCGCGATCTGTTGTAGTGTTATACCCTTGTATAATTCTTGGAGAACTCCATATCCCATCAAAAAACTCCATAACTCAAAACACCACTCCAATACATTTAAAACTAGAGTGTACCGAAACCTGGAGGGCGTCACACACTACCACTTATCAATCTCCATCTCAGCAATGGATGTTAGACTTCTAGAATCACTCCTTTTTAAAGATCAAATTCCTTAGTTGGAATTTTTTTTTCAAAACTGAACATAACTATTGCTACATGAAAGAATGGAATTAGGCCATTTATGGTCGAAATTACATTACTCAACCCTACAAATGATTATAGAAGCACTTATTCTAGAAAACAAATTTGATATGTAATATATTTTTGTGTGTGCGTGCATGATCATAGTCATATATATTTATATAAATCAATTTACCCTTGAATTTAGTTATTTATTTATACTTATATTAATATAAATGCACACACACACATATGTATGTGTGTGTTTAATTTTATTCAAAAAATAATATTTATATTCTACTAAATATATTATTTTCTTAAATCATATTTATATATTTTATATATTTATTTTTATTTCTATAGTTTATATATTTATTTTTATTTATATATATTAAATTTTTTTTTGAATTTGGATTATCATTATAAATTTCATTTTCATTAAAATATATATATATTGATTTCATGTTATATTATAACATATATATATATACACATAAATTCATTTTTTTCATTTTGTTAATGTAAAGACACATTATATTTATATATTTGAATACTCTCTCTATATGTAGATAGTAAATATATTATAAATCAGATAAATATTAATTATATTTACATAAATAAAAAATTTAAAAATTATATTTACTCATATAAATGTATTATAAATTATATTTAAATATAAATACTATTTATACATAAATATATATTTTATAAATTTTAATATTATAAAATTTATATATAATATCATTTCCATCCATATAAATTTTTTCTACTAAATATATTATTTTCTTAAATCGTATTTATATATTTTATAATTTTAGTTCAATATGTACATTTAATATATTTATTTTTATTTAGTTGTATATTTAGAAATTTTCTCACATTTAATTATTATTTTATATTTAATTTTCTTAAAAATATATATTTCATATTAAAAATATATTTTGTTGTTGATATATATATACATTTTATTTATATAAATACATTATTTTTATATATGTAAATACTAAATATATTATAAATTTGATACATATAAATAAGGTATAAATTTTTTATAGATTATAAATAATGGAAAAAATACACACACTCTTAGACCGATAATGACATGTTGCACTCCTTCCAAGGGTTAACTCACTCTGTAGCTGACAAAAAGAGACTTATGGGATTTGAACTCTAGTTCAATCTAGAATTATGGGAAGACTTTACCACTCATGCATGCCTCCAATGGAGTAAGGGTTATGAGGGTATTGGTAGTTTCCACACAACAACTTTCCTAGTCCTTACCTTACACCATATGTACCATCCACCCGCAGCTAAATTTATATTAATGTGTGTGTGAATGTGTAATTAATTAAATTTAATTTCAATATATAAATATATAATGTAGCTAGATACATGCATATATATATATATATTCATACACTTTCGTATGATTATTATTAATATCATAATATTAATATAAATAATAGACACCCATCTATATTCATAGTTGTTTAAATATTCAATATATATTTATATTAATATATGTATACATAAATATGAATTTTTTTATGTTAATAAACTTTTTATATTGTTAAAAATGGGCGTTGAGATGGAACCATTGTTTGACACATATGTTTCAAGAAGAAACTCTATAAAATTTTCTACATGTGAGGAGAAATGTATTTTCATTATCAATATACTATTATTTTATTTTACGTGCAACCATCTCCTTTTTAGGGGAATAAATGATATGGGGGTCATGGTGAAATATATATTTTAGCAATATGATAAAATAAACACGTCCCCACATATTTACCATCAAAAAGTTATGTTGTATTTGATATTGTAAAATATTGTATATTTTTATTTTTCAAATATGCATCAGAATGTTTTCATAAAATGTCTTACAAAGTTGAGGGAAAATAATAAATTATATAAAATATATTTCCTAATATATTCATTTTAAAAAGATAAGTTATAATGATGTTTTGTTCCAAAAATTATATCAATTTCATTTCTATCAGTTCAAAAATGTTTCCCGAATATATAATTCAACACATTTTAAATACATTTAAAAAAATTAAAACATAATTTAGTTTATCAAACCATATATAAATTTAGATGTAGCCATGTTTTTCAAATGCAAAATGGATTGAATCAGATGGATCTAATTACATGGTATTTGGTTTCACACATTGGTTTCAACAAAGGATGATGGTTCACATAAAAGTTTGGATGAGTAATTTCTGCTAACACTCATGGGTTTTAGGATGGAAACTTATAATGTCTTATGTGTAGGCCTTGGAAGACATGGGGTTGCAGGAATTGGATCACAACAGGGTGTTCTTTGACATGAAAAGCAGCGAACCTCTCATCAGCAAGATCATGATGGAGCTCTTCACCAACACCACTCCCCATATTGTGGATAAATTTCATGCATTGTGCATGAGTGAAAGGGGTGTGGGATTGTATGCCAATTTTCTGCACTCTTTTCAATTGGTGATCACCACTGCTATTGGCAGGGAATCCATATACAGAGCCAATTTTGAACACTAACACCATCAATTACCATCGCCATAAATCACCAAATATTTTCATGTTTACTTCTCTTTCGGTGAAATAGGTCTTGAAATGAAAAGAATAACATCTCCTTTGGCACAAGGGAATTGGGGGAGAAAAGAAAAGATATGACGGAATTAATCGATTTCATCTGTTTGGCGATTTTAAATTAAAATCATTAATCTTATTTTAAAAAATTATGTGATCCAAACAAAACTAGAGAAATAAAAATCATTTATTTTCATTTATTTTATTTTAGAATTAATCCAATAGTTTTGTTGATTTTCTAAATATTAGGTGATTTTATTAAAAAATAGAATATTAAAGGCAAAATGTGTATTTTAATTAAAATAAGTAGTGCATATGCATGGGTCAGCACACTTGGAATCATACTGTGCGTTAAAAAAATGAAAAACAGATGGTCATTGGGTAAGTGGGAGCGGATCCATGACCAGAGGGAGTGAGCTGTATGTGGTCACACTGGTGGTTGACGTCCCCACGACGCTCGGTGGTCCCAGAACACCATGTTAAGGGATAAGAGGATGTGCAGGATGGAGAGGAGAATGGTGAGTGGTGCGGGCATGAGTTCTGGTATGAATGAAACTGCCAGGACACCAACCCAAATGGCCTTCAAGGCTATGGTGCAGAAGGAGGGAAGTTTGAAGGGAATGAAGTGGAAGAAAAGGCCAAGGACGAAGAGGTTCATGGAATTGGGATGGGAGGTGAAAGGGGACATTGTATCACTATGATATTTTTCTCGAAGAAGCCTGATGATAACATGGAGATGGTTCAGGAAACCCATCTTTCGCTGACATCCTCAAGCCATTGTATAGTCTCTGAATAACTAGTGAAACCATAAATGGCATTTGAGTGTATTTAATATACACATTAAAAATCCATAAAACAATTCAAAAAAAATATCCGAATGAAACCAGAATAAGTAAATAAAAAAACAGTTGTATGAAAATAATTTGGGAAAAAACATTGATGGGTATGGGATAAAAATATAATGAAAGAAAGTGGTTTTAATAGAATATGTAGTATACATAAGTAATTATATATAAACGGGATAAACAAATAAATAAATATGTTTAGATATTAGGATATTTGAAATTATAAAATAAATTGAATTCAAAAAATATAATAAAAAACAATATATAGTTAATGTCATTGGATGCTCTGAGTTCTTTTCATCAATGTTCAATTTATCCATTTAACCATGTCATGCAGTTCAAGGACAACTTTTTTCTATTGTAGTTCTTTTGTGTCTACAACAGTACTCCAAATTCCCATTACAAGAATGACCTATGAGTTTAATGGTTGGTTTTTAGAATTTATTGTGATTTAGACCATTGATAAATGATTTTTGATGCTTTCTAATAGTGTCACATATTTTCATGTTGATAGTCTTTTCACATTATTTTTTTTGCAACGGTATTTTATTTATCGACAGTTTTAACTACAACTAAATAATTAGCGATGACTTTTTTGTTTTATCTTTTAAATTTTATTATTTATTATATATTTACATATAAATGTATGTCCATATATATATTTGTGTTATATATATTAAAGTATATAAATATTCATGAACAAATTTAAATATCTATAAATATATATGAACATAAATTAATTTTCCAAAATATTATATATATGTATATATATCTATTTATATATATTATTATATATAACAGTATATATATACCCATATAATATAAAAAAAATAAATATATATATATATATAAATTAATACATTTAATTATCAATAAATATATAAAAATGTAAATTGATTAACATAAATCTATATAAAGATATATATATATATAATAATAATTGTTAAAGGAAAATAATTATACATAAATACATATAGATACATATAAATACATATAACATTATATATCTGCATAATATCTATAAATATATATACATATACATATAAATAATTGTATTTAAATAAAATGAATATCCATAAATATATATAAATACACCCATATATATATAATTAAAGGTAAATATATATATATATATACCCATATAAAGATACATAAATACACCCACAAAAGAAATATATATATATATATATATATATATAAGGTGTTTGAGGGTAAAATTACATTTAAACACTCACAGGCACCACACACATACCAAACATAAAGGCAGGTCATATCCCCCCCAAGAGATAACTCACACATTCGTCCCTGTTTATTCATATATTAATGGCTCATAGGCCTAACATTGGATGACATGAATGCCCCTTCATTTTTTTATGGCCCAAGGGCCCTGCTTGCATCAGCATGTCCATGGGCCTTCACTCCTTGTCTACATCATGTCGAGTCACCACAAGCCCGCGTCATTACTCCATCATTTCCACCTATGTCAACGCCTCCATAAATTACTATGTAATAATTAATAGTACAAATATAATTAAAAATTAAAAATTAAAAAAATTTAATATATCGTTCTTAATTATTTATAATTTGAAATAAATAATAATAAATAATATATAATGCAGTATAACAAAAACAACCACAATAAATAAATAAAAAATAAAAAAAATATATTATAAATTAAAAAATTAAGAACATTTTTAAAGAAATTATAAAAATGAAAACAAGTTACAAATTACCAATTTTTATTTAGCGGGGGTTTAAATAGTTGATAAATGAACCACCACTAAATAAAAACCCATTATGAATTATAATTATTTTATAAGTATAATAAATATAAAATTAACATAATTTTATTTGTATAATAAATATATAATTATAACAATTATATAATTACAAATATAATAAATATACAATTATTATTATTATATAACTATAATAAATATATATTTATAAATAATATATATATATAATTATAAATATAACAAATATATAATTCTAATAATTGTATATTTATAATAAAAATATAATTATAATTAATATAAAATATTATTAATTGTATAATTACATAATTATTATATTTATAATTATACATTAAATATAATTATACATTTATTATATTTATAATTATAATTATATATTTATTATAATTATATAATTATAACAATAATATAATTATAAATATATTTATTATAAATTTTACTAACTATATAATTTTTATAATTATAATAAATATATAATTATAATAAATATATAATAATAATTACAATAATTATATAATTATAAATAAAATAAATATATAATTATAACAATTGTATATTTACAAAAAATATATAATTATAAATTTAATAATTATAATCAATATATAATTATAATAAATATAAAAATTTAATATTTCTGTAATCATATACTTATTATATTTATAATTATACATTTATTATAAGTATATATTTATAATATTTATATTTAAAATTATATATTTATTATAAATATATATTTATTATAAATATATATTTATTATAATTATATAATTATAATAGTTATATAATAATAAATACAATTACTATAATTATTATTAATTATAGAATTTTTATAATTATAAAAAATATATAATTATTACAGTTATAATAAATATAATTATTAATAATTATTAATAATTATATAATTATATAATTATTGTAATTATAATTATATATTTATTATAATTATATAATTGTTATAATTTTATTAAAGGTTGGGGTCGAAACCTCATTTATTAATTAAAGAAAAGGCCACTTTCTAACTGGTTAAAGGGATACCCATTGCATAGCCCAAAGGCCCAAGACCACGTGGTTTGAATACAAGGCCCAAAAGCCAATTTTTTGTCCAAAATGGCCCTTCGGTGAATACTACTGCTACAGTACCATGTCTACTACAATTCCGTCACCGTTATAGTTCCTACTAAAGTGCCTCTACCGCTACCAATGCTACAGTATTTCTACAGTGGCGCTACAGTACCCGAAAAATTCATCTCTATCTGCATTCGATCATGGGTCTTTTGGATGCCAAGATATATCCTTTACCACTTGGGTACATGCTCTTTGGAATTGTTATAATAATATATTTATTATATTTATAATTATACAATAAACATAATTATATATCTATTATATTTATTATATTTATAATTATAATATTATAATAAATATATAATTATAAATATAATAAATATATATTTATTTAAAATATATAATTATAATAAAAGTATAATTATAAATATAATAAATATAAATATAATAGATAAATAATTATAATAAATATATAATTATAAACAAATATATTATAATTCTGTATTTATTATATTTATAGTTATATATTTATTATAATCATATATTTATTATCATTACATATCCATTAACTATACTAAAGCATGTAAATCTCCTTCCACATGTCAACTCCATAACATTTCACCCCTGCTTGTGACCCTCTCCTTCACTTTCGCTCATCCTCCCAACAACCCCTTACACATCCCCACAATGCCCCCCATGCAAAAAATCTTTCCCTCCCCTCTTGATTCCTCGTGTCCCTCCCTCACTCCCCTCTCCGCCTCCATCTCTCCTACTCCCCTCTCTGCCTCCCTCTCCATCTCTGGCTCTCCGATTCTTCAACTCCCTCTCTTTCTCCCTCTCTGGTGGTTTCAAATTTCGATTTCGTTCAGAGTATTTTCATGCGTGTTCTTAGAGTTAAATGCCTCTCCTTTTCAACTGCAAGGGCTTGGTGAACGATTCCTTAATAGATTAGTTCTGGAGGAAGATATAGATCTTTGATAAATAGGGGTTTGATTCATCCAGATCAGGTTTTCCCCAATTCTTTTCTTTTATATTGGCACATTATCACTCTCCTCCATTCTATTTCTTCTATTTCCTTCTGTCAGGTATCAACTTTCCTCCTCCTCCTGACCCTAAAAACTATGTCATTTCTCTTCATCACTCTTCCCTTAGCGACGATTGAATCTCCTCCTGTTGAACCTCCCAATTATTACATCTCCTCTATATACTAATTTCATGTCCCCCCTTTCAAACTAAACTGGGATTCCAGATCGATCATGGAAGATTTATGAGTATGGGCTCTAGCAGGAGTGAAATTGGATTTACTACTTGCTGAGCGGGCTCGCAAAGGTTATACATGAAGAATTCATGATTCCCAGTGACTAGGATCCCGTGCAATTGATCAGTGACCTCACCGATGCTTTGACATGTCTGCTTAAGAGTTGTAAGTACTACGAATCAGCCCAAGGGAAAGCCACAAATCATGGTTAAAGGGGAAGCCCACTACCTTCTTCTCCATGTCTTGACAATGAAAATCCTAGAAACTATAGCCGCTCCATTCCTTGCCTCCACTGTAGTGATTCACCACCTCCCTCGACCACCTCTCCTCCTCCACTATTCATCTTTGTACATCCATCCTTCACCACTTCGCTGATTCCCCACCCACACCACTTCCTCCTAGTTTCATTGGATCCATCATTACTGATTATTCCTATATTGGTTTTGTCGGGCCATGTGAAGTTTCCACAACTTTTTTCTGTTGGGGACACTAGACATGAGGTTCCAAATCTCTTTTTCCTCACATTCTCAAAGAAACACTACACAATGACAACAACCTTCCTCCACCTTCATTTTCTTGGGAGATCAATTTGAAGTTTTTCTGAATGAGATATATACTCACTTTCCTCTAAATTTATATATTTGAGTTTTTTATGCTAAAACCTAATATTACAGTCATAAAAATGTGGAGTCATAACAACTTTTTTGTGTTTTTGTATGTTTAAACTCTTCAAATTATGTTATTATCAAAAATATATCGATTTTACAAAAATTAAAATTGAAATAAATTAGATTGAATGTATAATAATATGTATTGTACGTTTGCTTATTTTTTATCTTAAAATTTCCATTGAAAAAAGGAAACAACTTGAATATCTGGTTGGGAAATATAATTACACGGGTCGAGCCTAGAGGACTATGCACCCGGAGGAACGAGAGGTTGAGGAAGTGGAATTTTGAGGTTGAGAACCAGTGGACAGCCAGACTCAGCGTGATCTATAAGCTGACAAATAGGTGTGGGGAGTCTAAGAAATTGGGTCATGAAGGGAGGTGGTCGATGAGGGAAGCTTTCAACGGTGGGTAAATGGATACTTGAGCCTTGAGGTATTCTCTTAGTATCAGCCGCAAACAGAATAAGAAACCATAGGCTGCTACTGTCAGCAGGGCGTCGAAGTACTCTGAAGCCTCCTGAAAAGCCAAAAAAAGTAGGGTGGGAAGTGGCCTCAAGAATATAGGTTTGTGGGCATAGTTTATCTCACTACACAATTGTCATTGATCAAACATTTAAAACCCCACCCAATTTCCAATATATTGGATCCATCTCCTTTTCACTTTG
The DNA here is from genome assembly GCA_963277665.1 of Viscum album. NCBI lineage: Eukaryota > Viridiplantae > Streptophyta > Magnoliopsida > Santalales > Viscaceae > Viscum > Viscum album. The sequence goes on from OY728128.1 coordinate 420,704,950, forward strand.
ACTATGTCACCTATCACCCCAGGTGATTTCCCCAACACACTCAAGGCCATCTGCTTTTGGATTTCCCAGACTCACCTTCAACATTGCAGTGGAATGGGTGATGATTCCAACTTATCATAGTAGAATTCAGTGAATATGATGGGGAGTTTTCTCGACTTGCATAAAGGGTGTCTTGGAAGGTTGAGCACGTGTTGTTGGAGGTTTTTTTGGTGCGACAATGATTCCTGGTGAGTTTTGATAAATTATTCAATTTTTGATAAAATAAATAATTATTTATTTATGTTGTATGACATTAAATAGGTTCTCATGAGTCTATTCATGCTTTCCTTATGAATTCATGTTTCATACACCAGTGACTGAAAGAGGAATGATTAGATAGACTAAGGATTCAATTCCATTGAGTGATAATTTTCAAACCTAATTCTAGGAGCTTAAAAATGGCTGAATGATGTTCACTATAATATGGATAAAGCTTGTATAGTTAATAAATCAAAAAATTAATGCTTTTCTACCAAGTTCACTTTTTCATTGGAATGTTTTGTAAGGGTTGTTGTACTTTTTCCCTGATGGTTTTATTGGAGGAAATATTTTGTTATCCAATTTCTAGGATAATAGTTGTACAGTTAAAGAGGTAGAGTGATTATTTATTTTAATTCTTATGTAGTTATAAAATTATATAAGTTTCTTTTCCACCTTCCTCTACTCCATTTCATCGCGTCTAGTTTTATCCCAACGATTGATTGATCACACAATAGTCACCTACATCCCGCCTTTGATTCCCCTAAAGTGGGGATGATTATTAGTGTGTTTTGATGATAATTTAAGGTTATTTATTTTATTCCTATCCATTTTTATATTATAAAGTTTATGGATTCTAATTTTAGTGAGATTTTGGTAGGGGAATGGGTGTTGATTCCAACTTATCATAGTGTAATTTGGTGCAGATGATGATGAGTTTTCATAGTTTTCCTAGAGGATGTCTTGGTAGGATGAGAACATGTCATTGGAGATTAATTTAGTGCAACAATGATTCTTGGTGAGTTTTGATAAATTATGCCACTTTGATAAAATAAATAATTATTTATTTATTGTGTGACAATCCAAGACACTTTTGGCTTTCCTTTACTAATCGGGATTTTCACTCGAGGTTTTGTACGAATTTAATCATGTTTCATCTGAGTAATAATGTTTAGTATATTACAAAATAGTACCCATGAAATGGAATGTTATCAATGAATATATAAATATATCAAGATGTCAAGATTATGAGTTAATAGAAGATATTATAATTGGGACTCAAGAAATAATCCCCAAAAAAATAATCAAAATCCTCTTTATGGTGGAAAATCATGTTACTAATTTTTTGTGGTTTTTAGTTAGAAACCTCCAACAGGGTTGAGGTATGAGTTTGAATAACTCATCTATAGGAAAACAAGAATATGTAATGTCTTATATGGGTCAAACAAGATCTAAATCATGTAAAATTACATGTATCAATTTGTTTGGAACATTAAGTCATATTAATTATTATAATATACATATATCCACATTAACCATTAACTATTTATGAGTAACTAATAATGTATAAAAATTTTCATATATACCTTTTTTGGGGTGATGAATTTAATTTAGTTATTCACATGGATTGACATTAGTTTTTCCTCGATAGATATTCTTATTATGTTTCATTAATTTATTATAATTTTTAATTGTAAAGTTTGTGCATAGTTTCTTTTATGTAATACTAGCATGATTTACATTACAAAAATCTTCAAATTCCTTTTCCATATATCAGTATCATGTTAAAAACTATTATTAGTTAGAGTAGGAATTCACTACATGCATGAAATACTTCTACATCATTATCAAAAAATATTTATCTTATCATAACCCAATTTATTATTTCTTGCATATTTCCATGAAGTTTGATAATATTGATTTGTTAATTTTATGACTTATGGTAACATTTTTATTTATATGAACATATACTTTCCCCATGTTAAAATGGATTGTTGAATTCGGTACTCATTTCAAGTCTAAAATTATGTCATATGGTCAAAGAAATTAATATTCATCATGTATTTTATGCTTTCCATTCATATTAATTTTCATGAATTATATTCATTATTCTTCAACTAACTTTGGGTAGTACAATGAATGGTCATTAAACAATCATTTAAATGCTAAGTGGTATGCTAAGTTTCTATAAATGCATAATGTATGTTCAAATTAATGCACATTGAGTTTCTATACCTATACAATTCACATAAAGTAATGAATTTTCAGTTTACATCAGTTTCAGTTTAGTCATTAGTTAATGTATTTAATTTTTTTATCAATATGATAATGTTATGTGCTTATTTTTTATATTATTCCACTATTTATTTACAATTCACTTTTAGTTAACTAATATTGTAATAAAATATTTATATTTTTCTTTGATTAAAGATCAATTTTTTGATGTTATTAGAGGATTTACTAATAAAAATAGCTTTTCATTATTGAGTAATGTAATACTCATCTTCCACGATTTTTGTTTTTAGTATTATTTTATCGATTTAATTGTTTCACTAAAGAAACAACATGTTTTTATTTTTTTCATTATCATTTATTCACTATTAAAGAAAGAACATGTTTTTTATTTATTAAGATATCTCTATTCTATACTTACTCCATTTCTGCACTAATATATAATACTACCACCTCTCAATCTATATCTCAGAGTCACCACTAATGCAGGAGTCAACAACATCAATCTACGTTAATCTGAACGTCGTCATGATGTTAAAATGATATTCTCCTCAGATGCCTCTGACTTTACAATAGGTATTCTCATGGATCTATTTGGATTTTTTTATATGTGAACAGGTACATTCAAACAGGCTCACTTATCTCTTTTTCATAGGTTTCCCCATCTTTAATTTCTACCATAAAGATCAGTTTTCAATCTTGATTCATTGGTTTTATTTTGATTTATTTTTATAATTTCTCAATGTATTCTAACTTTAACCACAAACATAGATAGTGGAAAATATTATTAAATATTCCAAATTACCACTATCAATTCATGAAATTTAATATATATATATATATATATTTTATCCTTAATTTTCATCCCCTACTCTCTCTCTATCTCTATCTCTCTGGGGCGCACTCCACCTCTCTGCCTCACTTCATTTTCATGTCTCCATCTATCCTGGATGACCCCCCATATTAGTACCATCCTCTTACAGGTCGGAATATACATCAACGATTCAATGGATGAAGATTGAAAGAAAAAATTGAATGGAATAGAATTGGAAAATTTTGGCAAATTAGTTTTCAATCAATATGGAGGATAGGAATCAAAAGAAGAGGTACAAATAGGAATGGATTGTTTCATATATTAATTAGATAATATTAGTAAATCTTCTTTAAATTTATTAATTATTAAAATATATGGTTTTGACATACATATTAAACAATTCTTTTTTATTTGGGGTTTATATATTGAATCTTTTTCCACTAGGTTTTCATGACTACATATTAAGAGATGGAAGTCTAATCAATATCTTTTCACCAAACTATAAAGATATATGGAAAATGGGGAGAAAATGTGACAAAAGCAACCAAATATGGTTTAAATTGAGGTTTATTGGGGGTATTTTTAAGATGTCACACTTCCAGACTGCATGGTCTTGGGAGACCATACATTGACCATGAAATAACCATTGTCCACCCTCTTCTATTCCACATAGTCTGACTGCACAGTTAGTATGTTGTGTTCACTATTAATATGTTTCATTCACTATATATTGAATCCATGAAGTATGTTTTTTTATTCACTTTCAGTATATTGTATTCATTGTTAGTTTTTTCATTTTTAATATGTTGTGTTTCTACTATATATTATTTTCTATCTGTATATGCATTTAACTGTGTATACGTTTCCATTCACTAGTAGTAATTTTTATTCACTGTTAGTATATTGAATCCACTGTATAATGTTTTTTATGAACTAAAAACACTTGAATATGATTCATATGATAGAATACATTAAAAACTATATTTTAGGATAATTTCATACATCTTCTAGTTATACATGACTTTTGGAACATACAGGAGACTTTCATTTTCAGCTATACATATTTGAAATTCACTATTACTTTATATAAATTATACAATGTTTAGATAACCTCAGTAGCATCAACATTAATTCCATCCTTTTAGAAAACTATTATTTGAAATTCCATAAATAATTTTGAATATATTTCAATGAAAAGTGAGATATTTTAATCTCTTACATATTCATGATGTTCCTTCAATTTTCATTATTTCTTTTGTACAACATGCTCTCTATGCTTTTACGAAATTGACTTTTTTATTTTGTATTCTTCAGAAAACTGCTTACAGTTTTTTGATATTATATAGCCATTAATATTGGATTTAGGATTATAACTACCTTTTTTACTTATTTTTGTATGATATGGACCATAGTCCACTTTTTTTTACCAGTCAACTCTACCACGATATATTTTATAAATTCATTCTGAATTATTAATGTTTCATGAATGGTTGGATTTTGTTTTTTTCTTTGTAATTATTTGGTAAATCTATAAACTTCATAAAATTAATGAATGTTGTCCTATATATTTAATTTTTGAATTAAAATTTCTAGATAACATTGTTATAATATCTTCTTACACACAATCAACCTTCATATATTTTATATGATACTATTCTCTTATTTATTTAGGAATTGTCTTTTAACTCTATGCCAGTGATCTTGCAAGGAGTCCGAAGGAGCGGACATCACAGCTAATTATTTTCATCTAGGATCAATTCCAATCAATCTATTGGGACCCTGAACCATATTTAATGCTGCCCTCGGAGGGTTTCTTGGTTCGGTGATCAAAAATGACCACCAAGGCACAACTACTACTGGATACATGGAACTGAACTTGGATTTTAAGGGATTTAGAAGCAAGTAATTTAATGATAGTAACCTATGTAAACCAAGCCCCCATACTGAGGATGCAGAATTTGCTAAAAACTAGTGGACTTCAGTAGTAACCTCATAAACTCTGAGTTGTTTCGGAGGACACAATGGTAGTATTTGTTGAGGGGTTGAGTTCCTATTTAGGTATGAATTTAGTGATACTTTGTAAGATTACTGATATTTATTAGATTTTTGGGTAGGAATTAAGAGGGTAAAAGTTGATTGGATGATGTTGGAATGACCTATGAATGATCTTATATATAAATAGCTTCAGATATTGATAGGCTTCGGATATTGAGAGTTCGTCTACTTTAATGGAGAACGTGATTACAATCATTTCTGTGCCTAAATTTTTTCTATAATATATATGAACTAGCCAAAAATTTCATTAAAATAATATCATCATCTCTATACATATTTTTGGTTGAATAATCTGGGTTTTGAAAATATCTCTTCTACAATTTGAATCCCAAACCCACTGGAGTTGGTCAACATTTTCAGTACTCAACTTATTAGCATTACTGTGAAGAGATGAGAACATGTCTTATAAATAAAGGAACTTATTTCTATGCAAGCTAATGCTCCATTTCGTAGTGCTTATTGAAAACTGCACAAACAACTTAGGTGATTTTTTATAAATGTTTCCATAAGAAGGTGTTTTTCTAAAAATCATTCTAATAGTTTTTCATGAAACTTGGGAGTATGAGTTTTTAGAATAATATAATAAACAACACTTATTTTTTCAATCTTCTTATCTTAAGTGATTAGTGTTGTAATTAGTCTTCAACATGTTTTAAAAACGTGTTATGTATTTATTGTATTGATGTTACCATTCTTGATTGTTTTGATCATGAGTTTTTGTTTTCATTTGTAGGGATACTCATAATTTTTCCTTGCTTTAGTCCTTCTTGAATCATGTTTCCTGATAGCTGGTGAAAAAGATATTTCTAAAAGGTATTTTGTGTTTGCGGGTGTCTCAGAAAAGGTCATTTATATGAATATGTTTTATATTTCGTTGCAATTTCAATATGGGTGTATATTGACCAAGTGATGATTCCCCTTTATTGATAGTTTTCATCTATATGATGGTACTTAAGTCAATCTTTGCAACTTTATCTCATTTTATTCTGTGAACCTTTGCTGACATGATACATGACATATTATTTTTAGACATCTGGAACAATTTTTCGATCAAGAATGATTTTATGTCGTAGAAATGGTCAACATTGATTTCACTAGAGATAGCCAGATATAAATTTTATGTTTTGGTTTCATCTTTTTGATGAAATATAACTATATGAAAAACTATTACATCATTGTTGGGGTGACATAGAACGAATACCAAAAAAAGATTAATTATATGTGAAATGATAATGGAATTATGAGGACATACTTGATAATAAATATAAGAAAAATTTTAGTCTTGAAGGCACATGATAAGAAGGATTAATGTATTTATCAATGAAAATTGAATTATATTAAACAATTTCTAATTAATTAATTTCTTAAGGTGGGGTTTTGATACATGTATACATGAATAAGACCATGAACATAGTTATGGTATTTAGGGGGTCCCATGTGAAAATAGTTGTTGATGAGTCTCTGTCTATTGTAATTATTTTCCAATATACATATTCAGATATGCACTTATTTTCCAGTATGCACCACCTGTTTGCATGCACTGGTTTTCCATTATGCATTACCCGTATGCGCTTATATTGAATATAATTACTTTTACATATGCACTTAATTTCTAGGAATGCATATTGGAAAAATTCCAAATTATGTGTAAATGAATGTTTAATTAAATGATTATGTCATGAAAATGTATGAGTTGGGTAATAGTTTATTATAATTACATATTTATTACTAATCACATATTTCTGAATATAGATAATATAATTACTAAAATAAATATAATAAATATATAATTATAAAGACAATTAAAATATAATTTTAAATATAATAAATATATAATTATAAATATAATAAATATAATAATATATTTATTGAATTTATTTTAATAATTATATTTATTATAATAAATATATACATATATATATATGGGGGTTGGGGTAGCGTGGGGATGAAGGGGTCAAAGAGCCACTTCAAGTGGCACTTTGCCACCAATTTCTATAGCACCACATAAAGTGGCACTGGCCCAACCCATTTCCCCAATTAAAAAAAACCCTACCCCAATAAACAAAAAAACTTATGACAAATCAGCCAAATTTAATCTATTACCTTGTGAGTTTTCCATTATTGGGAATTAATGCAATCATATTTTTCATTTTATTACCACTTTACAAGGTGGTCGGGACCCCTTTTGTTGGTTTTCTTCATTTCGTCCAAAGGTGTGTAATGTTACATTGGCTAATATTTTAATATAATACATGCCATTCCTTTTATATATATATATATATATATATATATATTTATATAATTAGATATAAAAATTTAATTTTATAAATAAATATTTAATCATATTTATATAAAAATTAACATTTTAAATAGATAAATAATATTTAAATCAAAATTAATCATCAATTTTAATTAAAATAAACATGTATCTATATTATTTTCCATATAAAAATATATTAATATGTTATACCTACAAAAATGTTTATATGTGTGTGAGTATTGATTCTCATTTATTTTATGTGAAAAAATATTAAAGTGGTGCATTGGATTTATGAGTTTGTCCTATATTCCCCACACAATCCCACCCTTTATTCATATACATTAAGGATGGTGGTAGAATATGCAAACACAAAACCCGAATGAAAGTCTATCCCTTTATTAGAGAAAGAAAACTAAATCGGATGGTAAACACATGAGATTTTTTAAACAACAAAAATAGGTTAAATCCTAACCATAAGAAATAACGTAATAAAACGACAGAGCATCACAGCTTCAAGGAAACACAGATAGGGTTCTCTTAATATTTGGATCGCAAAAAATAACGAATATTTTTATCGATAATATATATATGAGGTGATTTTCTTCAATAATGGAATATGCAAGCCTAAACTGGTTTTTAAATTAAAATAAAGCATGCATATGGATGGGTCAGCACACTTGGAATCATATTTTGTAGTAAAAAACGGAAAAAAAATATTGTCATGGGGGAATAATAATAATGAGAAGGCAATAAGCTTGGTCGTCCTAATACAAAAAAATAAAAAAAAATACAGGACATGATATGTGAAGCGTGGAACAGCAGTAGATTATATAGCTTAATTTTTCTTCTTAAAGGTAATGAATTTAATTTTTAGAATACGAACACGTAAACCCATAATTACATAATATATTTTTGTTTGTTTCTTACACCGGAAAATGTTTATTTTAATTACATTCATATATATTACTATAATTAATTACCAATATACATATCTATTCATACATGTAACTATATGTATGTACATGAATGCGCCATGAAAATATATAAGTATTTACAGATATATATAAATATATTTAAAATTATACATACAACTTAAATCTTATGGTATAACATATATAATGTATTTTTTTGTATACACTTTGTATAGTAATTACATGTTTTATAGAAACAAGTAAATAAATATATCTAAAAATTAATGATCACCTACGCACACATATATATAAATCAATTAATGTGTGTGTGTGTGTGTGTTTATATATATAATGTATTCTTATATAATTTTGTACACACCTATAAATAAATATATATACAAATTAAGTGTTATATGTTCCGTATCCAAAAAATACACTTTAAAATAAACTTATAATATTTTTATATACTTACATAGATTTATAATTGCAAATAATTACACTAATGTATTTATATGTTTCCATGGTTATATCTATGAATCTGTATGTACGTGCACTACAGCAAATATATCTTTTAAAACCACACAAAAATGCCTTTCATATCTCTAACAAAGCATTTTTTTTCCTCGGCGTTGTTAAGGGGGGTCCCCTTTATTAGCACATATAAAAGGGGTGCCTTTATCTACAGTGATAAATGCCCAACCTAGTGTAGTGTTCTTCTGGTATAACAACACACTGCAACAAATACCTATAAATTGTATGAAAAATATATAATTTAATTGAAATAAATTTTATATCATTAATACAAAACAAAACACTACTATACACATTTAAAAAAAAAATTGTATAATTATATTTACAATTACTATCCACAAACATTTAAAAATATTAATGTTTCATTGTCTTTTTTCTCACTTGATCCCCTCTAGAAAAATTGCACCCATGGAATCAGCTAACGAAAAAATCCCATCAACTTGAGAAAAAGGATCCACCCATATAAGAAAATAAATCTTATGTTAGAGCAGTATTTTCCTCTACATTGTTGTATATAACAATATAAGAATTTTATATTTCTATGTTGTGGAAGTGGGAGAACGCCATTAGCAGTCTCAAATGATAGTGTTAGTGACCTCCAATTGTGGTCCATAATACAAAAATGTAAACATGTTTGATTTTTCCCACCCATGTCCTTGTCTTCCATGATGTCACCCGCTGCAACAGGAGTCGACATGACATGTCGCCCACGCTGCCACACCACCACCCCCAATCACCCCCTCGCTACCCCCTATTTCCTCCCATCACCCCCACCACATCCTCCAGTGTACTTATCTCCCTCAATATTCGACTGTCGCCGCTCCATCCCCCAACCTCATCCCAAACACTCCCTCCAGCCGCCATGCATCTTCTATGGATGGTGGCCCAAGATCAGGGTCTCTCTCTTCGTTACCTTCAATACAGCCCACATTCCCCCGTGCAAGATGAACACCAAAATGTGGGAATTTTTAGCGGTGGTTTTAGTGGTCACCATTGGCGGTCAGTGTTGAATAATACCAATGGAGCAACTGGGACCACCAAAAGTGGTCGCAGGGTAGTCTATAAATGCCTTTAAAGGCCGCCTATGGAAGAAGCTAAAATCCATATTTCTAGTAGTGAAAATTCCTTTAATATACCATTATATGATATATTCATAATTCATTAAGGGTGTTCAATTGGAATGGGGTATATACATGCATGGCACTTATCACATGGGTTTTATTTTTCTTTCATATGATTATTTTTTCACTAGAATATTATTTTTCCATACTTGTATTAGTTGATTACCTGGACCATTGATTAGCCGACATCCAATGGTCATGTTTCATCTTGGTTGTGTTTCTCTCACTCGTCTTCGATCTGGGGTGCCACCATCATACCAATACTATGGCGCCACTGGTCTCGTGCGCTATCATACCTTTAGTTATGTGAATCATCTGCCTAATGAGGGCCATCCACATGGCTATGAACTCAGGTTTCTACCTATGTCTCCTGAAGCTCCCTGGCACACCATGATGGCCCCGCTGGTTGATATTATTCAAACAATATATTCTCTCATAGTAGCACCTTTTGACTAGTTCAGTTGGGGAGATCCCTATGAGTATATCCTTTTCTATGTAGAGGGGTTCTCAGAGAAGAAGAAGAAGACTGAGGTTATCTAGACACCCACACTCCCCATCATTGAGTTCATTTCACCTACTATAACTAGAGTACTTATCCAGTAGAGACTCAGTGGAGATCAAATCATTTATGGGTCTAGCACGACTGCACATCAAGAAGGTTCCCCATCATGACTTCCTTTTTTATGGTAACTAGGTATATGTTTAGTTTCTTGGATCTATAATGATATATTATGTATATATTATGTATATATTTTTCTCCTTTTTGTGTGTGTGTGTGAGTTTGTCTATGAGTGGATAGCATTGACATTATGTGGTAGGTTCAACAAGGCAGACCTATTCTGATAGTTTCTTTGGTTCTTATTTGCTTTTCTTAAGTATGTATTTTCTTTTCTTGTTTCTTTCTTTGTAATAAAAGTATTACCTGGGTGGTTTTCTTGCCATGCATGTTGGATCATGCTGATCCAAAGCCATTATATCATGTGTTGTTTCCTTTTTTTATAATCTTTTTTCATTCTTCCAGCATCTTGATTATTGAAGAAACTCATTCCAGTTCTTTGGATCTTATTGATCAATTAAACATATCTTACAATCAAACCAATAATACGCAATAGTGGATCTTTTATGTTTTAGGTTTTAATGGTTGACCCCTAACAAGTGGTATCAGATACTACTGTAACGTTAATAATGGGTTCCACTAAACATGATATTGATAAATTTGATGGTGAAAATGATTTAAATATTTATATAATTAAAATTACAACCTTACTATGTGATAAAAATTTAATCGATGCCCTTGTTGATTCTGAAAATAAAATTACAAATCCTACCCTGGATGGGTAGACTGCCACAACTTATATTGATGTCCTTGAAAAACTCTGAGGAAATCTAATCAATTTATTATTTTATCTTTAAGAGATAATGCCCTTGGAGAATTTTCATATGAATCTTTTGTGGCTAGTATATGGTCTATTCATGAGTACCATTATATGACTAAGTCTCTTGTTGGTAGGTTTTACAAAAAAAAATGAGATTGTATTCTTTCAAAATACACCAAAAAACTACATTTAGGATTCAAATTGATGTATTTAATAAAGTCTTGTTAAATCTAGAAATCATATAAATTAAATTTGATGATGTAGATTGGGACATTATTTCCTTAACATCAAAAGATGATTCCTTTAATTCTGGTAAATACTTAATGATGTGTGTTAAAGATACACTTACTCTTAATAAGGTAAACTTGAGTTACTCTCCAAATACCTTCCAAGGAAGAGTAGTGTTAAGATTGAGGTTGAGGTTTTAAGTATTAGAGACAGAAGTGACTCTAGAGGCAGAAGTGATTCTGGGGGTCTGAGAAAGGAAAGGGGTCAGTCTAAGAATAAAACATATAAGTCTAAGAGAAATGTAATCAACCATTTTCAATGCAAACAACCTGGACACATTAAGAGTAATTTATCTAATAATAAAGGTGACTATAGAGAAAATATTAATGACCATTCTTTATTAGTTTTGAATTAACTAAACATCGGTGATGTGTTTAATGTCTCTGATATTTCCATCATTAATGAATGGATCCTAGATTCATGATATTCATTCCACATGTGTCCTAGGAAGAAATTATTTACTATGTTGAGGGATATTGAATATATTAAGGTATTTCTAGTGAAAAACAGAAGTTTTCACATTATGGGAAGAGGCCCAGTCTTGTTAGAGATTCTTGATGGGACTGTTAAGACTCGTGAGGAAATTAAGTGGGGACATGAATTAAAAAAATAAATCTCCCTAGGATTTCTTTACCACATGGGTATATTTTTAAGTGAGACTCACAAGCCATATATTTTTCCAAGGTTCCCTCAAAGTTATTAAATGAATCCTTCACAACGGTCTTTATGTGTTAGATAGTATGGTTCATAGAATTCAATTGAACAACTCTTATAGTTCAGAACATGATTCCACCAACATTAGCATAGAATCATAGAAAATATTAGTACTAGAGACCTTGGTGAACTAAAAAAATAGGGCATTTTGAGTAACATCACTCCTAGAAATCTCCCATTCTGTGAGGATTGTGTATATGGGAAATCTAAAAGAGTCATCTTCAGTATGTCATTGTATAAGGATACAAAACCCCTTGTGTGTGATCATTTGGGTCTGTGGGGTCCTTCTAGGGTCACCTCCTATGGTGGAGGCTTAAACTGTGTGACATTCATTGATAATATCTCTAGGAAATTCTGGTTCACATACTCAAACATGAGTTGGATACCTTTCATACCTTTAAGAAATATAATGGTGGGGTAGATTGTGAGTCAAATAGGAAACTGAAAGCCTTAATAGCAGATAACAACATATATTATCTATCCAAATAATTCATTGAATTCTATGAATCTAAGGTAATAAAGAGATACTAGACTATTATGGAAACTCTATAGTAAAATGGGTTAGTAGAGAGGATGAATTGGACTTCCCATGAGAGGATGAGGTGCATGTTATCCCAATCAAAACTCCCCAAGTCCTTCTGGGATGAGCCTGCATCAACAAAAATATATCTTATTAACTATTTCCCATCTTCTGGTAATTCATTTAAGACACCTGAAGATCTCTGGAATGGTTCACCCTAAGCCTTCTATTCCTTAGGGCCTTTAGATCCATAACTTATTCTCATACACATAATGATAAGGTAGCTCCTTGGGATGTGAAGTTCATATTCGTGGGATATCTAGTGGGTGTTAAGGGGTATTTTCTGTGGGTAGTCAAACTGGGTTATCAAATATGTATAGTTAGGCTAGATTTCATGTTTCATGACTCCAGTCCCTCCAATGATAATAGATATGTACCTCTACAATCATCTGATCACACTGGAAAACCCTCTAGAGTCCCAACACCCTTGGGTGTTGAAGTCCCTTTTGAATTGAGTGACCACTCCCAGTCTGGGATAGTTCTTGCTCTCCCCATTGTTTAGACCAAAGTTGAATCCGATTCTAATTCATATTTTGAACCTGAAATAGAGGAACCAGATGATATGAGAAATTATCAGCTCAATTAGGATAGAGAGAGAAGAGTTATCATGCCTCTATTCTATTTTAATTAGGGATACATTATTTCCTATGCATTTAATTTAGCACATGATTTCTTTAACAATGAACCACAAACTTATAGAAATCCCTTAAGTCCAAAGAGGGTACCAAATTGTTAGGTGCAATGCAAGAAGGGATGAATCCACTTATCAAGAACAACAATTGGTGCGCTGTTTACAGACCTAATAACTAGAAGGTCATAGTTTCTAAATGGATATATAAGATGAAAGAGAACAATGTTGGAGAAACTAAAATTTAATTCAAAGCCCAAATGGTTTCTAAAGGCTTTCTTCAACATTAAGTAATTGATTATAATGAGATATTACCCCCATTTGTTAAACATTCATCTATTAAAATTCTTCTTTCTTTTGTTTCCAATATTTATTATCATGTTGAAAAATTAGATGTAAAAATATTCTTTTTTACATGGGACCCTTTATGAAACAATTTATATGACCTCTAATAAAATATTTTCAAAACTATTCAAATATAATAATGTTTTTATTCGTAATAAGTATATGTATGGGCTTAAAAAATATTTAAGGAAATGGTATAAAATGTTTGATTATTTTGTGATTAAAAATCAAATTTCTAGAAGTAAACTTTCTGCATGTGTATACTATAATACTATTAGACATGAATCTATTTACCTTTTATTATATATTGATTACATTCATTTTATATGTAATAACATGAGGATTATAAATTCTATCAAGAATAAATTGAACTATGCCTTTAAAATGGAATACTTTGGACATGATAATCAAATCATAATAATAGACATAATAAGAGATAATAAGGGTAGAACCTTGTACTTATCCAAATATACTTATGTTAATAAGGTATTAAAAAGATATTTGTTTGAGAATTTTATACCTATTAGTATTCCTCTAGGAAAACATTTTAAATTATCTTTAAATCAATCCCCTTGAAATGATGTTGAGGTTGCCTTCATAAATAAGATTCCATATTCTAATGTAGTAGGAAGTCTTATGTATGATTTGTTATGTTCTAGTCTATAAATTACATTTTCTTTTTGTACTTTGAGAAAGATTATGGGGAAACCTGGTAAGTCGCGTTGGCATGCATTGAAATGGATAATTAAGACCAAACTCTTGGATATGAAATATGAAGTCAGTGGTTGAACTCTCTACTACTGAGGTAGAGTATATTTCGGTGAAAGAAGCCATTAAATAGTCTATATGGTTGAAAGGTTTTCTTTCTGAGTTGTCTTTATCTATTAATAGCATAATAGTTCACTCTGATATCCTATCTACATTGCAATTATCTAAGAACATTATATTCCATGTTAGATCAAAGAACATTGACATTAGAATTCATTTTATTAGAAATATTATAGAATCTGGGATGGTGACTGTCACTAAGATACCCAATTGGGAAAATTCGTTAGATAGTTTGACTAAGGTCGAACCATTGTCAAAACTAAGGCATTGCCTTAAATTAATAAATTTAGTCTCAATTATATACCTTAGGTTGTGAGAACATCACCTTTAATTTCATTTAATTTCAAGGTAGAGATTTGTTGTCTTTTTACCCTGCATTATTACATTGAAATTCTTTTAATATGGTTTTATATTATTTATTCATAATTCATTAAGGGTGTAAAATTTTCATATGGTATATGCATGCACGACATTTGTCACATGGGTTTTAGTTTGATTTCATCTGATTATTTGTTCGCTGGAATATTTGTTTTCCTTACTTATATCAGCTGTTTGTCATAACCGTTTATTGGCCGACATCCAACGGTCCTTCTTCATCCAGGGTGTGTTTAGTTTGCTTGGTTTTGATCTGGGGTGCCACTATTTTACCAATCCCATGACACCTATTGTCACGTGCATTGTCCCACCTTCAGTTATGTGAATTTTTGGCTTGATCTGGGTTATCCATATAGTTATGATCCAAGGTTTCTGTCTTTACCACATGAACCTCACT
Organism: Viscum album; assembly: GCA_963277665.1. Classification (NCBI taxonomy): domain Eukaryota; kingdom Viridiplantae; phylum Streptophyta; class Magnoliopsida; order Santalales; family Viscaceae; genus Viscum; species Viscum album. The sequence continues at coordinate 420,720,423 of OY728128.1, forward strand.
AGCATGCCATGATTTCCTAATCAGTTGCATGGATTTGATCGATACATTATCTCAATGAAGTTCCTTTCATATGGTTCATTCGATGAGTTCCCAGTGAGTAGATCATTTTCAATTCATAGGAGTTCTCAGAGAATAAAAAGGATACTATGGTTATCTGACCCCCAAAACTCCCCATATTTAAGTTTGTTCTACCTCATAGAACCAATGTAAATCTTCGGTGGATACTCAGTGGATATAAGCTCATTCCTAGGTCTAGTACAACTACTCATCAAGAAGGTTCCCAATATTGACTTCCACTTTTACTGTAACCAGGTTTCTATTTAGTTTCATGGATCTATAGAAATCTATTATTTTATAACGTGTATAGATTTGTATCCTTTTTGGGTGTGTGTATGAATCCGTCCAGGAGTGGATGATGTTGAATCTATGTGACATGCTTCATTGCTACCACCAAGATTAACAACGTCAGCCTCCTCAGATATTTTCTCTAGTTCTTATTTTATTTTATTAAATTATTTATTTTCTTTGGATTCTTTCTTTCTTTATAATAAAAAGATTATCTGGGTGGTGATCTCACCCTTCATGTTGGATCACACTTATCCAAAGAAAGTTATATCCTGTTTTATTTCATTTCTGTACTTTCTGTTTTCATTCTTCCAGTAACTTGATTAGTAAAGAATCATGTTCTAGTTCTTTGTCTCCAGTGGATCTATTGAATATATCAAATAATCAACCTGATAATACACGGCATCAGATCTTGGATTGTTTTTTGTTTAATGGTTTAACCCTAGTAGTTAGTAATACTATAAAGAAATAAATTAAACATTAATATGAAAGAATTCATTAATAAAATATCAATTTTAAATAAAAAAAACACACTTGAAGTTATACCGGTAACCATGTGAATCATATTGAGGTGTGGTTGATTTATACATGTCAAAAATGAGTTATGGATCATTTTCCTAAAGTATCAAAATAATTTTAATGTGTTTTATTGGTTCTAAGTATGTACCTTATTATTTTTACTAAATTTAATGTCAATTTTAAATAAAGACACATTAATTTATACCAGTCACATCATGCATCATAATGAGGTGTGGATAATTACTACATGTCAAAAATTATTTATGGATATTTTTCCTAAAGTATCAAAACAATCCAAATTAATTTTCTCTATTTTCTATATGTCATTTGTGTTTTTTACAAGAATGTCATTTCAAATTGGAAACATGCACTTTAAGCTACACCGGTCAAATAATGTGTCAGATTGACATTAGACTGGTTCCTACATGTCACAAATGAATTATGAATAACTTTCCAAAATTATCATGATAATTGGAGTGAATTTACTTGGTTTTCAGTGATTTTTACATGTTTTGAACTAAAATTCCAAATTTAAACTAATAACAAACTATTTGAGTCATATCAGAAACATTGTGCATTGGATCGAGGTGTGGTTGATTCCTACCTATCAAAAAAGACTCATGGGTCATTTTCCCAAAGTATCAAAATAATACAGATTCGTTTGGTCAGATTCTTGTATGTCACTTGTTATTTTTAAATAAATTAATGTCAATTTTAAATAAAAAAGACACATTTGGAGTAATTTCGATTAAACTTTGTGTCATATTGAGGTGCAGTTTATTCCTATATATCAAAAATGACTTATGGATCATTATCCTAAACTATAAAAATAATCCGAATACATTTTCCTGGTTTACAGTATGTCACATGTTCTTTTTACTAAAATTAAAGTCAATTTTAAATAAACTGATTCACTTGGTGTTATACCAGTCTTATTTTGCATCATATTGAGTTTTTTTTATTCTTACACATTAAAAATTATTTTTGGATAATTTTACTAAAGTATCAAAAAAATCCAAATGTGTTTCTCAGTTTTCAGTATGTCACTGGCTTTTTACTATAATTTATGCCAATTTTAAATAATTAGACTCACTTGGAATTATACCAGTTACATCGTGCATTAAATTGAGGTGTAGATGGTTCCTACACATCACAAATTACTTATAGACTATTTTCATAAAGCATCAAAATAGTATGAATTCATTTTATTAGTTTTTAGATTGTCACTTGTGTTTTTTTATTAAAATGTCATTTGAAACTGAGAACATGAACTTTGAGAAATATCAATGGCATCGTGTGTCAGTTTTACATGAGACTAATTTCGACACATCAAAACAGACTTTAGAATACTTTTCCTAAACTATCAAGACAATCAGAGCATGTTTTCTTGTTTTATAATGAGTGACACATTTTGAACTAAAATGAAAATTTTAAACTGATAACAAACATTTTGAGTCATACTAGTAACATCATGTGTCAAATTGAGGTTTAGTTGATTCATACACATCAAAAATGACTTAGATATTGTTTTTATAAAGTATAAAAATAATCAGAATGTGGTTTCTTTGTTTTTTGTATATCACTTGTTTTTTTTACTAAAATTAATTTCAATTCTAAATAAAAAGTCATACTTAGAGTTATACCAGTCACACCATTTATATGATTGAGGTGGGGTTGTTTCCTACATGTTATAAGATACTTATGAATTGGTTCCCTAAAGTATAAATGCAATCTAATTGTTTTTTTGTCAGTTTTCAGTTTTTCACTTGTTCGTTTTACTAAAATTCATGTCAATTTTCAATAAATAGACACTCATGGAATTATACCAGTCATACCGTATATTAAATTGATGTGGGATTATTCCTACACGTCACAATTTACTTATTGATCATTTTACTAATGTATCAAAAAAATCAAATGTGTTTTCTTAGTTTTGAGTAGGTCACTTCTGTTTTTATAAAAATATCATTTGAAACTGAAAACATGCACATTGAGTCCTATCAGTCACTTCCTTTGTCAGTTTGACATGAGACTACTTTCTACATGTCAAAATGGACTTATGTATCATTTTCCTACATTATAAAAATAATTGGAGAATATTTATTTGTTTTTTAGTGAGTGACACATTTCGAACTAAAATGTCAATTTTAAATTCATAATGGACATTTTGAGTCATATCGGTCACACCATGCATCAGATTGAGGTGTGGTTTATTACTACACATCAGTAAGGATTTATGGTTAATTTTAATAAAGTATCAAAACAATCGGAATCCATTTGTTTGGTTTTCAGTATGTCACTTTTTCTTTTTATTAAAATTAATTTCAATTTTAAATAAAAAGACACCCTTAGAGTTATACTAGTCACACCATACATTAGATTGAGGTGCGGTTGATTCCTATATGACTTAAATAACTTATTAATGTTTTTACTAAAGTATCAAAATAATACAAATATATTTTCTTAGTTTTCAGTATGTCACTTGTTCTTTTTTCTAAAACATCATTATAAACTAGAAACACACACATTGAGTCATATTTATCACATCATGTGTTGGTTTGATATGAAACTACTTCTAATAAGTCAAAAATGACTTATGATTCATTGTTCTAATTTATTAATACAATCAATCCACATTTGGTTAGTTTTTACTGAGTGACACACATTTTAAACTAAAATGACAATTTCAATCTAATAATAGCCACTTTTAGTCGTACTGATCGTACTGTGCATCAGATTGAGGTGAGATTTTATTCCTACTCATCAAAAATAACTTAGGAATCATTTTTCAAAAGTATGAAAACCATCTGAATTATTTTTATTAGTTTATGGTATGTTAATTGTTCATTTTACCAAAATAAATTCCAATTTTAAATAAAAAGAGAAAATTTGAGTCATACCAGCCACACTATGCATCTGATTGCAGTATAGTTGATTCCTACATATCAAAAATGACTTATGGATATTGTTCATAAAGTATCAAAACAATTTAAATGTATCTTATTAGTTTTCATTGTGTTACTATTTTTTTACTAAAATTAATGTCAATTTTAAATAAAAAGATGCACATAGAGACATATCAGTCACATCGTGCATCTGATTGAGGTGTTATTGATTCTTACATGTCAAAAATGAATTATAGATCAATTTTAAAAAGTATCAATTCAATCAAAACATGTTAGATCTATTTTGAGTATGTCACTTGTCCTTTTTACTAAAATTAATATCAATTTTAAATAAAAATACACACTTTGAGTCATATCAGTCACACCATGAGTCATATTAAGGTATGGATTTTTCCTACACATTAAAGTTACTTATGGATCACTTTACTAAAGTATAAAAATAATATAAATGCATTTACATAGTTTTTAATATGTCAGTTGCCTTTTTTAATAAAATTAATGTCAATTTTAAATAAAAAGATGAACTTGGATTTATACCAATAACATTGTCCCATTTACTTTCATTGTCGGACTTCTAATACATCCTATTAACTCGATGTTCATATCTAAAAAAACCTTCCTATACTCTTCTATTTTTAAATAATATAAAATTATTTCTGGCTAAGAACTAAAACTCAATTTACAGTGTTGGAATTTTGACAAAGAAAGGAAATGGAAAACATTGTAACATTGGTATAAAGGAAAATGTTATCCCTTTGTGGCTTGGGGCAAATAGGTGATATAAAAATTTGACTTCCCAAAAGATCTATAAAAAAACTAAATAAGCATTAGATAAAAACTATAAATAAATCAACTTACAAAGATTAGATAAAATGAATAAAAAATGAATATAAATATGTAGTATAAATCCACCTTTTCATGATGGTTGTATAAATTCATGAACCGTTTCCTTATTTTCATTATCTCAGTTGCATCCTCAAAGTCCAATCTCTCATGATCATGAGAAAAATTTTACATACCACCCAAAATCAAGAAAAATAATTCACCTTTACATGAAAAAAATCATATGTGAGTAATACTAAAAATAAATAATGTAATAATAAATACTAAACAATTCATTACTTATATGGAAGTTGCATATTCATGATATATGTGCACATTTTTTCATCAGGTATACTACCCATTCATTCATAAACAAATTTATGTCATCTTGTGAATATGATAATTTTTTACATCCATAGTAGTATTAGGAAAATATTAATATATAAAGTATTAATAAATATTTTAAATGAAATAGTTATTATTTTTGAAAATACCACTTCATGGATGATAGTTTGTTGATGGAATATCGTACCACTCATAAATTTAGAAACATAATTTCAAAAATAATTTCCATTTGTTTGTTTTAGAAACTACGAAAATATTTTGAAAAATAAATAATTTTTTTTGATATGTGTTTAGATATTGAAATATTATTATATATACACTGATATTTTTCCTCTTGTAGAACTTATGAGGCTCCTTGTGAGAATGGGTTGTTCTCATGCCATTATTTTCATGATTTATATACACCACCCAATCAGAACTGAATTCTCATTAATACATAATATAAAATATATAACGTGAAGTTTAGTTCTAAAACTTTGAATGTAGTGTATTAAAACTTGAAAAATATTCATCATGTATAGTCGGTTTGTTGGGTATCCATGTACTGAATCTAGAAATTAAATATTTGGAGTATCCAAATTGACAGCAGTGATCATCCAATGTTTTTTAAAAACAAAAAAAGGAATAAGAAATGAGTGAAATGAAAATATATTTTATATGATTAAATTGTAGATTTTTACCCCTACATCATTGGTATTAAGAATAGTTTGTCATCAAAAGGTTTTCTTCCAAACAATATGGCTAGTTTTGATATTATTTCATTCATTTGTTTGATTCTGTTTATTTTTATTCTATAGAAGTGATGTGAGGACTAATGAATCCAAATGTATGTTCATGGGGAAATACCTTCAATTTTTATTCATATAAATTACTAAAAAATATGAAATTTTTTTAGTCATAATTAACATAGTATATCAGCTATTAGAAAAACAAGTCATGAAAACACACATCATGTATAATTTTACAATTGAGACTCCCAGCCATTTATCGTTATAAATTTTATTTAAATTCTTAAGATAAATGTAGTATGTAACATTCTCTACGTACATTTTTTCTTTAGAATCAACTATGTGATTACTAAAGCATTGTAACTTTGTATTCTCATGAACATTAATAGTTAGAAAATGTAGATATTGAACAAGTAGGGTAAATGTGTTTTCTGAAGATCTTTTTAATCAGTTGGTTGATCCTTTAGATGGATTTTATTCAAAATTTCATTTAATTCCTTCCCTTTCTCCATATATAATATCATTTATTAGTTCAAGTATTTTTTTCATTAATTATTAAAGGTTTAGCATGAAAAATAAATTGGAAATGAATACCTCTTTATTGACATGTTTTTTTAGAAGATCTAATTGACATTCTATGAAAGTCCCAATAGCTTGGTCAACTATACGAATATCTACTTCATTATGTGGAATATGTAGCTCAAAGCTCATCTCATGATCTATTCTAATATCCACTCTCAAATGACCTATTAGATGTTGTCTCTTGTGTAGAGTGTCTTTGTGGATATTGAACACAGTATCCATCATTAAAAGGTGATGAGTAGATGTTGATAGATATAAATCAAAATCATTTTCACCATGTAGAATATCAGTATAATAAAGTTATCAGTGTCTTCATGATTCACATTTCATAGAAATAATTATGATAATATTTTTTACCTCATATAAGATTTCTCTTTGAGGGGAATGACTCACCTCAAAGCTGGTGGGGGTGGGGCAGGAACTTCATGCAGTGGTTGTTCTTGAGTTGTTTCTTCTCTTTACATTCCACCATAACATTTTCTTGAAACATAGTCTGCCAATGAATTTTTTCTTCAATGGTAGCTAAAATTTCTTTTATCTCTTTAATTTATTTATATTTATCCTCATGTTATTTTATTTTCACAAAATATGTTTGGGGTGTCACCCCAAAACCCACACCTCTAACGCAGCTACACTATTATATCCACTTCAAGTCCAGTGATAGTAAGTGTTCATCTAGTAAATTTTTTTATAATTCTTGTGAATTAGTTGGATAAAAAATATAGAAAAATAAGTAATCATTTTTATATAATAATTATTTGAATAAAAACAAAGTTTAATTATGTCATACTTACACATGCATGCCACATGTTTTTAGTGTTTTCATCTACCAGTATCTTATCTTTATTTACACATGCCTCCTTCTATAACACATGATGTGGGATAGAAGTGGATTTGGATTTGGATTCATAAATATACATATAAATAGAGGAACATAATTATGTTTTTGTTTCATGACACATAAAATTATTATGGTAGATTTGAAATATGTACTGATTTTTTTTTCAAATGCTTGTACCCCATCCTTGATTTTTGATAGAGGTACATTGGTTTTTCTACATGTTCCATATTTTAAACACTCATGTTTTGTTTCATAAAAAAAAATCCTCAATCAATGTGATTAATACACATATTTTCAAATAATGTATTACCATCAACAGTGTACCTAAAATGCTATCTCCCCATGATGGCTAGAAAATGCATCCCACGCTTCTTGGCCGATTAGGTGTCCATACATAAGCGGTGGGTGCATGCTTATTTTTTCCTTCAAAAACCTTAAGATGAAATGTCATTAAAATTATATGAAATCCTCTATGAATCCATCCAAAAATCATTAATAAAAATTTCTTGTGGGATTCATCAACTATAAATGAACTTTTAGAGGGATGATTAAGAGTAATTAAATGCTTCATTATATTAAAATAAGTAAAATAAAAAAAGATATCATAATGTTACAATAATCTCTTCCCAAATTATTGTCTTAAGAATGGGAACAACACGGTTCCACAAATCTACATCAATCAGCATGCACTGCTGAGTGATGAGCCCAATATAACTGCTGAACATGGTCTTGTTGGGGTTAACAGGATAGCCACATGCATTCCATTAGAACACAAATTTTATGCTTTTATTTTCACCTTAATAATTTTTTATAACATTGTAACACTACAGTTCTTTTGTTTTTTCTACAACATCAGTTCTTCATTGTCTACCGTTATCTCAAGTTCAACATCAGCAATATGTTGTTCCTATAGATTGGTATAATTATAATGTTGACAAGGTTAATGTTCCTCGCCACAAGGAGCAGCAGGAGGATGAAAAACTTGTTCTTCCTTAGGATTGGGAGCATCAACATGTGCAGAAGTCATTATCTGTATAAGTAGTTTAACGATTAATTTAGATTACATAAATACATCATCGAACCCATAATAAAATAAGGTAATATAATTTATATTACAAAAATATGTAAGATCATTATTGAACTCTTTTTTTAAACTGATGAAGGTATTTGACCCCTCTATCAAGTTTAAAAATCCTTTAATTGTGGTCTCCTCTAACATAAAAAACCCCATATACATTGGGAATACTATGAAATTAAGGCTACGTCCCAATGAAAATATCATTCTTAGTTGAATTTTCATAAGACACATCAGTGGTTTGGTTCAATCAAAGAACCATTAAGCACTTTTGGTTTGTGGGATTGGGAACATAAAATTCTTGTACATCCTGTGATCCCGTTATAAATGGTTCATCTTTGTACCCTTCCTTACTGAAATCCACTTTCATGAATTCCAATTCATATATTTTAATAGTACTCTTGTTATAAACCCACTTACACTAAAATAATGGAATTTGGAATGTTAAATAATGCAACACCGATTTTTATTTTAGGATTCCAAAGTATGAAATATTCGTATAAATTGGATTTATATCCATGATACCAAAAACATGAATTGCATCAGCCACAAGTGTAACTCAATTATTTTACATGGTATGGTCTTCATCATGTTCATTTGTATAGAATGTAGATCCATTAATTAAATAAACATTATAAGATAATAGATACACACTTATTCCTTTTTCTAGCCATCAATGTTGTTCTGAAATTGAATTCGGATTTTCATCTGACTCCTTAAAAACACGGTCTCAAAACTATTCTATAAACTATTGATTATGTGAATCTGATATCCATATTTCATCCCTTGATAGATTAAAATTCTTAAAAAATTCTTTATGGGTTTCAACATATTGGACAACCAATAAACTGTTATAAAAAACATAATGGTTGTCCTGATCCAAATCTATAATATTGATTGGGACATGATATCTTCTAAAAAAATCCTTCGACCACAAGTATTCTAGTGTGATGAGATTTCATTAGACCAATTCTTTCCACACTGGATAGGTAGTTAGCACAGAATTTAATGGCTTCCTCAATAATATAATACTCTACAATATAACCCTCTAGATGAATTCGATTTTAGAATATACCCATTGAAAATATCCATATACCATTTATTGGGGTACATCCATCTATAATGTAAAATAACAAAAAGTCAAATCTCTCTCACCAAGTGAACCATTAAGTGAATAATCACATCAAAGAATCTAGTGGGAAGAACATTTCCAATTCACATAATATGATGAAAATTTCCTTATCCCAATTTAGAAATTTCAATGAGCCTATAACTTTTCTGCATATAGTTTTGAAAATAAAAAAGAGCTTGATTAATTTATGATAGACATTCTTGGAAAAAATGCAATGAAAATCTATAGGAATTAGATCATTCATCAAAACATGACAATCATATGATTTTAGAAACTTTAACATTAAATAATTCATTGAAAAGATATTATTGATATTTTAAGAATACCCCTTCGAAAAATTTACATCATTTAAGATGATGAAAAATAGATATCTCTTCTACCCAGAAAGAATGTAAGTAGCTGGAGGAAGAAAATTTGATTCTCACCCTTCACTGGCGCCACCTCTTCCCATATTCTCTTGTCAATCATGTCCAATCTAGCCTTAATTTCATACTTTTATTGGTGGTTCTATTTAGTAATACACCAACCACAATATAAAATACATTTTTTCAACATGCATAACATCAAGAAAATTTCTGACTTACAAACAATTCCAGTATGGTAATTCAAAGAAAACTGATCTCTTTTTCCAACCAGTTTTCCTAAGATTTTTCAGAAAACGTTTACCAAAATTATTGTGTATATATGTTAGTTTATGAAATAGTTGATCACCTGTTAGTGGATATGGTGATGTATGTTCTTCTAAACTCTTATCATATGATGTCATCCAAGATCGACAATTATGTCATCGGGGTAGAAATTTGTGATGTCCTACAAACATAGTCTTAGATGAATGTTTCTACCTAATTGACTATTTAACTTATTCAAAAATGGAAATACCTTGAGTAAATTTAATTATATAACATAAAAAATTTCCATAAGCAGGAAAATAAATTATCATCCCGTACAACATGGCTTTCAATGTGAAATCTTCATCTCTATAAGCATCATACAAAGTAACACCTAAATCCCACAATAATTTAAAATCATTGATTAATGGAGCTAAAAAACATCAATATCATTACACATTTTTTATTCCAGATATTAGAACATATTATACAATATATTTCTATATTATGCATAACTATGGTGGAAAGTTATAATTTACCAACATAACTATCCATGTATTGTGAGTTTTTTCTTTGAAAACCAGAAGGATTGACTCCATATGTAGATAATGAAAGATGAAGGTTACTTGGATCATTTATAAATTTAGGATACTCGTGATCAATTCTCTTCAACTGAGGAGAGTATATCATGTCAAAAAGTTTCCCATATTTCTTTCTTTTATTTTTGAGCCATTTCAATTGCCTTATAGCCTCCTCATTTCCATATAAGAACCTAAACCTTAGGATGATTGTAATGTACCATATAACATTCTTAGGACCTGATTAATCTTTATTGTATCAAGAATCACTACACTTTGGTCATTCTTTAAATGATTTTTGGTCCTTGTAAAATAGTATATAGTCATTTGGATAAACTTGTATTCTTTCAGAGATCATACCCATAAAACAAATCATTCGTTTAGATTAATATGTTTGTAAAGGTAGCTCATAATCTTCTGGAAGCATATCATTAGAGAGATCAAGTAGTTCAGTAAAACTAGAGCCACTCCATCTGCTTCTATATATTAAATTATACAGCTTCAGTATGGCTAATAATGTTGTGTATTTAGTTAAACCAATATACAACGATTCCTTTTCACAACTCTCTATCTTCTAAAACAATTTCGGAAAATAACTAAGATCATATTAAATTGTCATTTTAATTTCATCAATAAAATCTTCATCATAATTCACACATATAATCACATCCTTTATGTAGTCTTCTTCATTTTCAATACTTTTAATCATATTAGATGAACCATAAATTGAAGTTTCATCCCAGTAACTAGCTAGATTTTCCTTTTACCCATTTTCATTACTAAATTTATAACTTAAATCTATTTCATGATAGATCAAGTGTTCTTCCAACTCATTGGGACTAACTATTCTTGAATAACAACAATTCAAACACAAAAAACAGATTTGAGAATGATCATATGCATGATCTTCTATAAACATGGTGAACTACTTCACCCCATATTCCTAATATTTTGACATAGGATTGACATTCATCCATTATCTATTCATATCCATCCACTTCGATTAAGTAATATTAATAATTTATAAAATAAATACACAAAAAGGGGCCTTTTAAATAAGGGGAACCAACATTTGAATGTTTCAAATAATTTCATCATGCTTTTAAGGAAATGTGTAATTTAATTTAAGAAACGAATTAATCTACCGGTGGTACGTGTTATCCCTTGAAATCATCTAGAAGATATGGGGGATGAGTCTGAGGTAAAAAAATGCAGTAATTACTATTTGGGAGATGAATTTGATGATGATGATGATAGTTATTATTTCATTTTATTGCCTCTAACTCATCCCCTTAGATGCTAACACCAAATCAGAGAGAAGATGTGGCTCTGGAGGACTCCCCTCATTTAAACCATTCATGTGATGTTACATGCAATGTAGGTTTAGTTTTTTTGATGGGGTTAAACATTAATTAACTTTTTTCAGTATTAAGGTCGTGACAGACATCTTATTTGTTGGATAGATTTAGGGACATTTCGTTTCAATATTGTTATTGTAAATATATATTATATAAGAGGTGAAGATAGTTATATGTTAAGGCTAAGGTGTCTATTTTTGGATTATCATCACTCAATATGGATCATTTCAATAAGGGATTTGTGTGAGTATAATGAATAATAGGGAATAAAAAAATTAAAAGTGTTTTTTGGAATGATTTCTAAGTTTAGTGAGGATGGATAATCAAGTAAACCTATCTGTGTGCTAAAAAATGAGAAGGTTTCTTGCACTGTAAATTATTTTTGGTGAACGATGATGTAGAGAATTTTACTATAGGTTGAAACTGGAAAGAGTCAAAGGAAAGAAATACACTGACAGATGAATTCTAGAAATATATAATTCAAATACATTAAAAAAATATTATAAAAATTAAAATAGAGGTCAGTTGTAAGAAACTTGGAATCCACTTGAAATCTAAATTAAAATTACAAAAGTGTTCACCTTATTTTTTTTCTTGGAGACAACACCAGTGCACGTAGTAGTAGTAGTAGAATTTATTGAATTTGATTGGATTTGAGGCAGTGAATTTTCTTTAGTGGAGGATTATTTGAAATAAGGAGTTGTCCGAGTGACAAAAACGCATTCCTCACATTCCCTTAGGTTCAACCCAACTCTATCACTATAAACTTGTGGTGTAGACCTATAAATAAATAATTTTTTAGCCCAATGATCTATCAATAATTTAAAAATTAAATGTTTAAGATGGAAATTATAATGATAGCATAATAAAATTTTGAGTATGTTGTAAGACATGAAATATGGTGGTCACCTAGGAATAGAAATTTGGAATAGTATTTGGCTCATGAAAAATCTATGAGAATTATTTTCAAAACATGTATGGTTAAGGAATAGGGAATGTAACTTCACATAATCCAAACCATGATTAGTTATCCATGTGTGTTAACTATACGAGCCTATTTTTATTAAATACATAAAAACTGTACAGATATGTATTTGTCATGAATTATCAATTTAAACCCCCCCCCCCCCCCTCTATCATTCTTAAACACCCAAATATTACCCTATAACATCTTTGACTGATTTTTCATTTTTTATAAGGAAATTGTAAGGGTTTTTCATCAATATTGAATGATTTTTTCTTATTATATATTGAGATAAATCTACATGATATTAAAGGTATGAAATTCAATATATCCTTCATTCATTGACCTCTATCCTTTCCTATAAAACTGTATAAAATTATATATATATTATAAAATTATTCATAAATTATAGAAGTAAATAGTTTTAAAATTTTACAAAGTTATACAATTATAATATATAATAATAAATTTTATGAAAGAACAAAATAATAATAATTTATAATGAATAAAACTATAATTATATATTAATTTATAAATCTAGAAACTATAAAAGTATAAATAATTAATATAATTTTATATTTCAACTATATATGTAAATATGATATATTATAAAATTTAAAAAAATCATATAAATTTATAAAAGAATAAAAATATAAAAGTATAGTATAAAATTTAAATTGTATAAATATGTAAAATTATAAACTTGAAACACTTTGAATATATCAAAATATATTTTCATACCAAGCTTTTTTTATTCAAAAGTAAACTTGAATCACTTTATCAACACTTTGAATTTCAAGTTTTACTTGAACTTCCAAGTAAAAATTAAGAACCAATTGAAAGTTATTTTTTAATATGCGAACAAATTTTAAAATTTCAGAATTCCTTCACCTATATTTTAGCCTATATAATGGGTATCAAGATAAAGACAAGAGCATGAGATGATAGAGAAAGATAATTAGTGACCGCATACCAGATACAACAAATCGTCAATTTCCAAAATAAAATAGTAAAAATAAATCTCATATCACCTCTTACACTCTTGTAAAAAATACCCCTAATGAGATCCATCACTTATTCACCACATACTTAAAGAACCAACCATACAGTGAAACAATAAAAGGAACATCTTGAGGATCTCACACACCCACTAGTCATAAAATCATAAATGGTTCCAAATAGGGCTTCTAAAAAATTTATCTTTGATTGTTAAGACACTCCACTAAATTTTATATTGAAATAAAATTTTAAATGCTTCTTTAAACACAATCAACATTAAAATCAAAAATAGAAAAATAAAATAAAAACAGACATGATTCCACTGACTTAAGAAATTTCAAAAGAAAAAAAAACACTTTCACCAAATCAATGACCCAAATGGGGTAAAGCACTGTAAAATACCATTTACACTTAAACAACATGACAATTATTTATATAAAAACGCTTGTGATTAAAATTTTCATTTATATCATAAGTAGAACCATTTAAAACCTTTATGATTAGTGATCCCACCATTTAAAAAATTACTAAATCCATCAAAACTATTACATATAGGATTAGTCAAAAAAATTATTGAATTTAAACCATAATGAATTAAATAATAAAAATTTTAAAGGGAAAAATCAAAATATTGACCTTAAATTAGGTAGATCCATTTATAAAACATTTCAAAACTGTACAGAAAATAATCACCTATAATCATGAATGATTATATATGAATGAACATTCTCTAGGTAAGCACTAGAAAATTAAGCCCATAATTTTGACCAACCCCAAACCATAAAAAGAGACAAACATCATTTTTAGGGTTTCTGGGATATATATAATCATGTAGAAAAGGTAGGTATAGGAATGGGTATGGAGGAATAAGAAAGAAAAGGTCTTACTGGATGGAAAATGTAACGACCCATACTGTTATCAGTGGAATTTCTCCCTTTTTATGGTATGGTAATACAGTACAAATAACATATAATCACTTAGAGACCATAATAAAAACTTTATAAATATTGAAATAATTAAATAAGTATTATTATTAGAAGTTACAGAACCAATATCAATGAAATAATAACTTGACCTTAGGAATAGTAATATGACCCTTGTGAATAGAAAATCAGTCAAATGAATAGTAACATCACCCGTGAGAATATAAAGAAAATTTATCCATCTTATAAATGAAAGTATGATATAATAATATCATAGTATAGGTAAACAAATGTTTTAAAAATTAATAATTAATTATTGGTATTTTTGTAAGTGATAAATATTTAATTAAAATTTTATGATTAATTAAATAATTTAAAAGAAAATTTATTTTCATAATTTATTTTTATAAATTAATATTTTGATGTCTTATGATTTTTAGATAATTTTATGATACATTAATTAATTTTTCAAAGTATTATAAAATAAGTTATAATTTTAAAATCTCTATTTTCTAACTAAATGATGACTTTAATTAAAAATTAATATTTTCATATTTCAAAAATTATTTTCATAAAATGGGGGGTTTTTTAATTCTACACATTTTAAAATGGTTTCGGTGAATTTTGGGGATTTTTATAAAATACTTGAGTTTTTGGTTATTAGAAAAATATGATAATTTATGACAAAAGCTAAATACAAGAATAATGGGGATAAATGTGATGTATGGTTGTTTTATGAGAAAAATCATGAACTTTAATTCATTATTTTAATATATTTACTCACAAGTTTGAAACTATTCAAATTATTGATCCAAAATAATAAACTAATGAATATAATAATGAGAAAACAACCTCTCCCCCCAATAAATAAAACCCCACGCCACCTCTTCTACTCACACGTCTCAATCCTTGATCCTTTTCCAAATTCTACTCACATATCTTTCCAATCCCCTCCCCCATGTCCAGGATCCCTTGGTCTCGTCAAAAGACCTTGACCATTTCCCTAAGTAGGTTCTCAATGAGAGATATTTAAGAGCTAAAATCCTCTTCCTTTTTCTTTTCTTATCCTCTACCCACATCCTCTATCAAAATGATCATGATATCTCTAGTATATTTTAAATACTATAATTATAACATGTTTGTGTAATATTAATCACCAAACTCCTTTCTCTCTCTCTCTCTCTTTTATTCTACAAATGAAATCATCACCCGTGATGTGTCAACTTACCGACATCGTGGATGATGCATTTTCATTTTCCTTTAATACCATCAATTATGTTCATAAGAAAACTATAATGGTTGTTACATACTATAAAATACACGTTATAACCCTTTTTATTTTCTAGATATAAAATATTTACATAATACTAAGTGATAAAACAAATCGAGTTTCTTGTGACAAAAAACTTCCAAAAAGTAACATAATGATTATCATTAACTATTTATCTAATGATTCATCATCGTTTTATTTAACCAAATGATATATATATTCATTTAAACCTGATTACGTGTATTAATAATATATATTTTCAATTCTATATAATTATACCCATTCTACATAAACTTTTATAGTCGTATTCAAGTAAACCAGTCATGAAAACCCAGAAAACAAACACTCTTGAACAATGAAGTTAAACTATATAACTCATTTAAAAGACCATAAATGAACATAATAAAATTATAATGAATAATATACATGTATAAAAGGTTTTTTTTTAGTTAATGTAATTAATTTTATTTTCATGGATATTAAAGAGAACATTGTATTCAAACATAAGGTAAGGGGAATTCTCAAACCCAACTCTCTTTCATTGGGTTTTCTGAATTTCACCTCATTTTTAGTATAAATATTAATTTTATATAATTTTTTTATCATTATCTTATCTTTTATAGGCTATAAATGTTACCAATCTGGTTTTATGATAAATTCAATGATTTTTCCAAAATATCTCTTCTTTCTAAAAACACAACTTTTACTTCAGGTGAGATTATTTATTCTTCACTCAAAATTAATGAATCTTATACCAAGTATGTTTTAACCTATCTCTTTTGGGAACCCATAATTTTATTCAGTAATTTTTATTTATGAAATGAAACCCATTTATTTCCATGGGTTATTTTATGTCCAATACTAATATACATTCTATGTGGCATGCATGATAATTTAAATGTTATGATGAGACGGGTGCGCCTGAAATTATATAGTGCATGTAAATGATATGATGTATTGGGTGAACATAGAATTATATAGTCCTCCAATGCATTGGGTAATGTGATGTGTCTCATGAGATAATGTGAAGTATGTGTGGTAGTTGACCACTAAGTCATGATGTTTCATTTTTATGCATTTCCATATTCCAAGCCTTTATTTATTGCTTCCTCTCATGATTATGATCTTATGCCTATGTTACGAAGATAATTATTTTTCTCACCTAATTTTATATTTATTCATGTTTTTATCTATCCTCTTAATGGGATTTTATCTCACCTATTTATTTGATGTATATCCTTAGGTGATTACATGTTCTAAGGAGAACATAGTGGCCAATAAGAATCTATAGAATAAGGAATTAAACAAATGTTTATGTTTAATTTTTTAAAAGTTATGTACGGTCCTAATTTTCCCAAAACAGTAAACCTTTGGATCCAGGATGTGTAATGATTTTATGTTATTTTTCTTTAAAATTATTTAATAAGTTATGTAATAAAAGTAGTGTCTCTATAGTTGGTATTAGTTCATGGTTAAATTAATTTGGGAATTAGGATTAGACAACCTTATTGAAAACCCTTAGTATGATACTAAGTATAAGAAATCACCCAAGATGATTTGTTTCAGAAAATTCTAAATAGGGGGATCCTAAAGTATATTCCTTTAGAATTAATTTCCTGATGGAATAATTTTTTTATTCATTACTTTTTGAATTAAGTTTTGTTCTAACTTTATCTATTTTAAGAAATGGTATGAACCCATAGAAACCAGGCTAAAAATCTGTGTGATAGAGAATGAAGAAATTTCCTAAATGAAATCCCCAATGCCTTGGGATGTGGGGTTCAAAATTTCAGGGTGATTCTTACCTAGGTGTCTCAGGTTATGAACATTAACCTGAATAATGTGGAACTTCCACCTTCACATAATAGAAAGAAACTCGCTATCAAGTGTTTTATGCGACAATGACCACCGATGTTTAGTGGGTCTTCTGATCCACTAGTCATGGAACAGTGGGTCAAATTAATGGATAAGATCATATTTTTAAATCACTATTCTATGATGGAGAATGTGACTCTAACTATTTACCATTTAGATAGAGAGGGAAAAAAATTATGGGCTTTAATTATCAACACCAAACTAAAGGATAAAGATGAAGAGATGAAGTGGGAAGACTTTAAGATAATGTTTCATAATATGTATTTCCCAAAAACACTTCATAAAATGATAGATAGAGAATTCATAGAGTTGAAGCAAAAGGAAGGGGACCTACGAAGAAAATTTCACAAGGTTTGAAAGTATGATTTATGTTTTTTTATCAACAATGATAGAAAAATTGATTGATTATTTATTGTTTTAAAACCACACATTTGAAAGGATACTGCAATTCAAGACTTTGGGTGTTATGATGAAGTTTTTCTATGCACTCACAATGTTGATATGAAGTTTATAGAATGGTCCCATGGCTATGGTGATAAGGTTATATGAAAAAATACAACCTACCCTGTCAAAGTGTTTTGGAGGAACCATAAGTATGAAGAAAAAACATGGGAACTAGTGGAGGCGATGAAGGAGAAATACCCTCACTTGTTTATGTAAAATGAAATTTTTGGGGAGAAATACCAAAAGGGGGGAAGAATGTAATGACCCAAAATTTTATCAATGCAATTTCACCATTATTATAGTAATGTCATATATTATAAATCACATAAAATCTTTAGAGACTATAATAACATACTTCAAAAATGAAAAATTAATGAAATAATAAGTATTTCTAGAAGTTAAGGAATCAGTACCAATGAAATAGTAACATGACCTTAGGGATACATGGTTCTTTATACCACATATAGTGGTTTCATCTTGGAGATTTGGATTTGGGCTCTCATCATTTTACTTTCCATTTTTTTCGTCTTGGTACATTTTTTTGGTTGGAAATGTATTTCTTCCCCTTTACTTTTTAGTTTACATTACCATACTCTTTTAGTGTCTAGAGGTATTACATGCATGGTTGTTTCCCCAGTATTTTTCATCTTTTACTTTTAATCCCTCTGCACTTTAGCATAATTATGGTTATGAACTAGAGTACAGGTAATTAGGGAAAGGCCTCCCTGTTTTAGTTATGCCTTTGTTTTTGCTTGCCATCCCCTCACCTATGGAGGTAGGCTTGGGGTAGTTGTGGCTTGAGCCCCGGCTTGGGTCAAGTTGTGACATTACCTTCCATAACATTTTCTAACAACTAAATCTTCTAATTAAGTTTTTCTCCTATATAATCTATTCATGCATGAGACTCTTCCATTTTCTTATCTTTAACCACTATTCATTTTTTTATCAAAATATGTTCGGGGAGATACCCAAAAACCCGCACCTATAACGCGGCCATACTATTCTTCCCAAAAAATAATTGGTTCATTGGGTACATCTAATGATTATTATTGGGTCTAATTTGAATAATAATATAAGAAAATAAGTAATCTTTATTATTTAATATATATTTAAATTAATAAAATTATTATGTCATACTTACACAAGTTTCCCACACTTTTTATATTTTCTTATCTATTAGTATCCCTTATTTATTTACATGTGATTCCTACCATAACACGTGATGCAGGATGGAAGTGGAGTTGGATTTCAATTCATCCATCAATATAAAAAAATGGAACATAATTATGTTGTTATTTTATATCACATAAAAGTATTACGGTAGATTTAAAATATGTTCAAATTTTTTTAAGTTAAGTGTACCCCATCCTTTCTTTATTGTAAGGGTATTTTGGTTTTGTTTCCCATTACTTATTTCCAAAACTCATTTATTATTTCATAAATTATCAATTCTTAATCAAAGTGATTAATACATGTATTTTCAAGAAATGTATTACAAATAACAATGTACATGAAATGATGTCTCCTCACAATGGACAATAAATTCATCACATGCTTATTGGTATAATTAGGTGTTTATACATATTTGGTGGGTGCAAGTTTATATTCCCTTAAACATATTTGATTTAAAAATTTGTAATAATTGTGAGAAATCATATGTGAGACATTACAATGAGAATTAATATCAATTTAATTTTGGGTTCATCTACTATAAATACACTATAAAAGGGATAATTTAGAGTAAGTAAATGTTTCATTATTTTATTTTTTAGTAGAATAAAGTAATTATTTCAGAATTTCACCCTAATATATTCCCAAATTTTAATCTTAAGTGCAGAAAAAACATTATTCCCTGAATCTACATCAATTGGCACATGCATGGGATTGGTGAGCCCAATGTAACTACTGAACATGGAAATGATGGAGTTAAGAGATTGGTCATATTCATTCCATCCAACCTCGAATTTAATGCCTTTATTTCTCCCCTTAATAAGATTTTATAACACCATCATTATACAATGCTCCTTTTTTTGTAGCACATGTTGTTCACCTTCTACCATTTCCTCATCATCAACATTGTCAATATCTTGTTCCTATGGATTGGTCTGCATGTGTAGAAGATTGTTGTTCCATTTCATTGGGAGCACCAACATTTTGAGAAAATTTTTATTTCTCATGATTGAGAGAATCATCATTTTTAGAAGTCATTGTCTACAAAATTGGTTGGAAATATGATTTAGATTATGTAAATATAGAAGAGAACAAATAATAATATGAGGTGACACAATGTATATTACAAAAAAAAATAACCAGATTATTGAACACACTTTTTTTAATGGTTTAGGGGATTTGACCCCTCTATTGAGTATCCAAATGACATCATTGTGTTCTCCCATAACATACAGTACCTTTTCTACATTGGGACCACTGGGAAATGATTACGATGTACCATTGAAAGGGTCATCATCAGTTGAATTGACATCTTACCCTTCAGTGGTTTTGTTAGAAAACAGAACAATTGGCCACTTTTATATTGTAGGATCTAGATCATAAAATACTTGTACTTCCTTTGATTCCATTATAAACAAAACATCTTTATACCCTTCTTTACTGAAATCGAATTTCATGAATCACAATTCATCTATTTAGATAGCACTCCTATTATCAACTCACTTGCATTGAAAAATTGGTACTCTGAATATTGTGTAATCAAAATCCCATATTATTTTGTGAATCCAAATTATGAAATATTCACAAAAATTGGATTTCCTTCCTTATTACCAGATACATGCATCACTTCAGCCACAAGTGAACTTCGCTATTTTTCATGGTACTGTGTTAATCATGTTCATTTTCATAAAATGTGTAACTAAGGGTGTAATTTTGGCCTGAAATCCTTAGTGTCCTGGCCCGAAAGCTTGAGCACCCCAAACCCGCAAAGCCTAAGTCAGGTTGGGATTATACTATATGTTTATCTGGTCAGTTATGGGCCTATTCAAGAAATAGTGCGGGCCGAGGCGGCCCGAAAATGCTCGTCCTGGTAGCTTGTACGAATCTCAACTCGTATAATCCCTTTTGGTATAAAAAAATAACCAGGAAACTACTGGTAGAGAGATTTAAACCCCTTACCACAGTCTTCCAAGGCTGTTCCACGACCAATTGGTCCAGTCGGTGTGCCTGTTTAAGAATTACCTGACTGTAGGTATATATATATCTATGATTTAAAATTTTATATATAATTATATATCAACGATTTAACATAATATATATATATATAATAACTCATTATATATTAACAAAATATATATATATATAATTAGATATCAATGATTTAACATAATATATATATATATATATATATTAACAAAAAAATAACATTCACTCACAAATGTTCACACATTCCCCCAAACCTCATTATTTTTTATGTCTTACCCCCAACCTCATTAGTTTTTTCAAGTCTACTTATATATATTATATATATATGTATATAAATCAATTTTGAAAAAAAATAACCTACCAATTAATTTTTTTACAACATGAAAATAATATATATAGATTCACATGTATAAATCTATTTAGAAAAAAATTAGCATATCCACCCATTGTTGTGCACCCCCAACCCCTCATTAATTTTTTTACAACATTCACATATTATTATATTAGATATTTATTTAGACATAGAAAATGTTGCAGATTCATTTTTTAATCGATTGTTTTGAATTAAATTATTTAGGCTCTAATTTTTTTCTAAATTGGTCTATATTTTAGATTTTTTAAAATAAAATAAAATATTATAATTATATTATTAAAGCGACGTTGGGGTTGAGGGTGATTATGAAATGCATGAAGTGATCAATATAAAATATGTAAAATTAATAAAAATTAAATGAACAACATTTTAACCATAAATTGTAAATAAAAAAAGAAAATAAATGATTTAACATAATTATATATCAATGATTTAACATTATATATCTATATATATTATAAAAAACTCATTCAGTAATGTTCGCACAGTTCCTCCAACCTCTTTATTTTTTTCAATTCTATTTCTGTATATTATATATATTATTTATATTATATATACATATATACATATATAAATCTGTTTAGAATAAAAATTAACCCACCCACTACTGCGCACCCCCATCCCCTCATTAGTTTTTTTACAAAATGCACTTGATATATATAGATTCACATGTCTAAATATATTTTGAAAAAATCAGCATATCCACCCACTATTGTGCACCCCCAAACACTCATTAATTTTTTTTAATCTTTCACAAATTATTATTAATTTTATTTATAACAATGATTGATATGTATTTCGACATGAAAAACACTGTAGAATTATTTTTTAAAACAAACATTTTCAGATAAATCATTTGGCCTTTAATTATTTTTTGAATTGGTCAATATTTTAGATTTTTATAAAATTAAATAAAATATTATAAATATAATAGTTATGTGACATTTCGGTTGAGGGTTTATTATGAAACACATGAGGTGAAAAAGTTTAAAAATTTAAAATGATTAAATAATAAATGAAAAAATTTTCAATTCATCTGTAAAATGTAAATAGAAAATAAAAAAAATGAACATTTTTAATAAAATAAAGTTAAATTTTTAAGAAAATGTATTTAAAAAAAGTTATTTTAAAAAAATAAAAAACACATTTTAAAAAGAAGTTAAGAAATATTTAAAAACATATTTACAAAAACATTTCAATGTTTTTTAAAATAAACGTTTAAAAAAACTTAAAAAACGATTCAAAAAATATTTTTAAATAATTGTTTTATAATATTGTTTTAAAAAACTGTTTAAAAAATTCAAAGAAAAATTATTTTTATTTAAAATTAATATATTAAATAATATTTCAAAATAAAATTTTTTAAAAAAATGTTAGAAAAATGTTTTAATATAAACATTTAAAAAATAATTTTCAAAATACGTTTAGAAAAAATTGAAAATAAATGTTTAAATAAAATTCTAAAATATGTTTTTAACTCTATATATTATTTTATTTTGAAAATAATAAAATCCTAGAAGGGTCAGCCTATGGCTTGGCCCGACCTGATGGTTTGGGCCCACCCAAGTCCAGGTTCAGCTCGCCACATGTAGTTTTTCAGACTGGCCCAACATAGCCTGAATAGTGGTCTGTGGCCTGGTGTTTTGATGCACAGGCGCGGCCCGTTCTTGGCCGGGATGGGCCGAAATTACACATTATGTATAACCATTATTTATATAACCATTATAATTGAATGCATATACAATTGGTTCTCTATATAGCCATAGATGTCATTCTAAATTTGAATCTGGATTTTTTGATTACACCTTAAAAATAGTTTTCAAACAATCCTATAAACTATTGATTATGTGTATTTGATATCCATCCTTCATACCTCGATGAATTAAAATGCCTTAGAATTGCATTATGGGTTTCAACATATGGATAGACCTCTAAACTATTATGAAAAACATAATGGTGGGCCTACCCCTAATCTGTAATAGTGATTTTGAAAAAATCTATTCTAGAAAATCCTTCACCCACTACCCGCCTAGAGTGAAGAGATTTCAATATAGTACTGTTTTCCACACCAAAAATATAGACGGTACATAATTCAATGGCTTCCTCAACAACATATCACTTCATAGAACAACCTTCCTTCCTAATTTGATTTATGTCATACCCTTTCAAAATATTCTTATATCGTTCAATGGTGTACATACATATATAATGTACAAGACCACATAGTCGAATCTCTATTACCAAGTGAACCATCAATTTAACCATCATATCAATGAATTATAGCTGGAAGAACATCTCCAATTCACATATTACGACAGCAATTTCATTTTCCATAGTTGAAAATTTTGTTGGGTCTTAAAAATTATTGTATATAGCTTTGAAAAAGAAACATAGGTTTTTTAATTTATGAAATAAATTATTCAGAAAAATACAACATAAATCTATAGAAATTAGATCTTACATCAGAACATGTCATTCATAAGATTTTAGACCCTTTAAATTTAAATCAGTTATTGACATGATAT
Source organism: Viscum album (assembly GCA_963277665.1). Lineage (NCBI taxonomy): Eukaryota > Viridiplantae > Streptophyta > Magnoliopsida > Santalales > Viscaceae > Viscum > Viscum album. The sequence goes on from OY728128.1 coordinate 420,744,791, forward strand.
TCTCAGTATTTGAAAAATACCCCTATGGAACCTTTAAATAATTCAAGAAGATGCAAAATTGATATCTCCCCTTTCTGGAAAGAGTGTAATCAGTTAGAGGAAGAAAAGTGTGTTTTTATCCCTCCACCTGAGCCAACACTTCACATATTCCCATGTCAATCATGTCTATCCTACCCTTAATTAAATCATTCATTTTTCTGAGGGCATTTAGTATTGTTCCAATGACACTATAACAAAACAAATCACACAATAATGACATCAAGAAAATGTATAACATAAAAAACAATTCTAGTGTGGTAATTAGAAAAACCCAATCTCATTCCCCAAACATCTTTTGAAAGATTTTTCTAAAAAAAGGTTTACTAAAGGCAGTTTCTATATATTTTAATTTCTCAAAATTTTGATCGCCTATTAGTAGAGATGGTGTAGTGTGTTTTTATAAACTACAATCGAATGATGTCACCCAAGATCAATAATTATGTCATCAAGGTAGAATTATTCAAGGTCCCTGAAAAATAGTCTTTAATAAATGTTTCAACCTAATTGACTATCTATCGTGTTTACAAATGGGATACCCTTGAGTTCCTTTAATGATATATCCTAAAAAATTTCTTTAAGAAGTAATGTAATTTATCATCCTATAAAACATGGCTCTCAAAATGAAATCTTTATTTCATAAAGAATCATACAACATAACACCCAAATCCCATAATAGTTTCAAATCTTCGATCAATGGAGAAAATAAGCATCAATATCCTTACTCTGTTGTTTGGGTCCTGATATAAGAAGAGATAATGTAATGTATTTTCATTTCATGCATAACCATGGTGGTAAGTTATAATTTATAAACATAGTCATCCATATAATGAGATCATTTCTTTGAAAACAAAAATGATTCACTCCATCTATAGATAGCGCATGATGAAGGTTTCCCAGCTTGTTTCCAAATTCAGGGTACATGTGATCAATTCTATACCACTGAGGAGAGTCTTCGGAGTGATGAAGTTTCCCATATTTCTTTCTTATATCTACATGCCACATCAATTATCTTAAAGACTCCTCACTTCCATATAGGTACATAAACCATGGAATGATTAGGAAGTACCATAAAACTTTCATAGGACCCGATTCATCATTCTTGTATCAAAAAGCACCAAACATTGGTAATATATTAAGTGACATGTGGTCCTTATAAAATAGTATACCTACATTTGGATAGACATGTATAATTTTTTAGATTGTACCCATTAAGCATAGAATTATTTTATCATCATATGTTTGAAAAGTAAGCATATTATCTTTTGGGATCATATCATTCAATAGAGAGATTAGTTCAGTAAAACTGGTGGGAGTCCATCTGTTTCTAGATTTTAAATTATACAACTTCGGTATGTATGACAATGCTATATATTTAGTACAAACAGCTTACAATAGAATTTTTACACAACTCTTTAACAATTCAAACAGTTTTTAAAAATCATAAAGTTCATCTTCAACTATCAATGACATTTCCTCAATGTAGTCTTCATCATCCTTCACACCTATAATCACAACCTTGATGTGGTATTAAACATTATCCACACTTGTAATCATACTAGTTCATCCATAAAACTGAATATTATCCCAGTAACTTGACACATTCATTTTTCCCATTTTTAGTCCAATATTTATGACTTCATTGTATTTCGTGATAGATCAAGTGTTCTTCCAACTCCTATGGACTAATTTTTCTTCAATAAAAACAATGTAAATACAGACAAAGGATTTGAGATGGGTCATATGCATGATATTTTGCAAACATGATGAACTCTTTCACCCCATCATTATACTCATTTTTCATAAAATTTGCATCCATCCATTTTCAATTCACATCCAACGTATTTGATTCTGTAATATTAATATTTAACAATATAAATAAAGCGTAAAAACCATTTCATAGAAAAAGTTCATCTTATGATTAAAATATTAGTGTAAGGTAAGATTATTAATGGTTGTGATTTTAAAGACATAATTTGGTTTATTAATGGTTATGATTTTACTAAATTGGGTTATCATTAATATTTTCTATATTATATGAACCTAATATACCATCCCTTATTCTAATTCACATCCAAATAGAGACTGCTCTCTTATAAGAACCTAACATAGAGGTGATCAACACATGGACTTTAAAAACAATTATGGTCATGGGGGAGTAACAGATTATAACTGATCATATACCTGAATTTTAAAATATCATTAAATTTTCAACTTAACAAAATTATATAAAGTTTAAACTAATACAAATATTTCAATAAAAATTTTAAAATTTTAGAAATTGTTTAAACAAAAGTGATTTCACATTTTTATTAAAATTGTTTACATGATCGATATAATATTTAGATGAGAAATATAAATGTATATGTATTTTTCACAATATATTACAAATTATAAAACTATAAAATTAAAAAGAATAATTTTAATAATTATATTTTTTTATTGATTAACAATTACCGATATATATAAATATTATTTATTTATAATTATAGATATAGAAATTTGTATTTATTTAATAAAAATACATTATTAATTAATAATTATAATTAAAATATTATTTTTTAAATAAATTAATAATTATTTTATAAAATATATCATTAATTATATTAATCTATAATTATATTGATAAATAATTCTACGTATAAATTTAAAAGATTTAAAATATACTTTAATTAATAAATATTAATTAATAATTTAAGTATTATACAAATATATATCATTTTTAAAATTAAATCACCAAAATTTTCATTATAAGTTCATTTTATAAATTCATTTATATATTTCATGTTTAATTTTTTAAATTACTAATTTGTATATATTATCAGCTTGATTCAATGATAGACGTGTGTGTGTGTGTGTGTCTAAAGAACCCAATGACTTGTGTGTGTTTGTGTGTGTGAGTGTAATAAATGAATTCAATAGATACTTGTATATATACAATTATATACAATGCATGTAGTATTAATTTTATTGAAATTTCAATATTATATAAGTTGAAATTAATTACTAATATCCAAAAATATTATATTGATTAATATTGTTAAATAAATATTAATAATTACTAATTATATATTAATATATAAGATATTAGTTTTATTATACATAAAAAAATTTCACATGTGTGTGTGTGTGCTTGTCTGAAGAACTAAAGGACATGGATGTCTATGTGTGTAATAAGTGAACTCAACACATATATTTGAATAATATTAATTTTATTCTAATATCTATATAAAATAAACTAAAATTAATTTATAATATATATAAATTCTTATATTAATTAATATTATTATTTTTAGGATCCATAAGGGATTTAAAGAAAAGACACCATAAGTAGGGGTGAATTAAGGTATGTAACTTTTCCAACATAAATAAGTTATCGTTGAACACTCATTGTCCAAGATGATCTTAAATTCATTATTATTACCCTTAAATTGTTTTTTAGATGGTGATGAAGTTATCATGAATCTTTTATAGTATTTATCAATAGAAAAAAATTATTCAATGATCCTTAACCCACACACACTGATTATATCAGGAAGAATATAAATGAGGCAAACAATAAAAAATAATTTTTGGTTGGTTCACATGCACTAGACTAATTCAAGGAGAATAAAATTGACAATGTGATGATGCACCAAAATTTGCTAACATAAAATTAAAATATACATATAATTATTTATTAATAACATAGGTCGCATCAATTTTTTTTGAGTAATGTTAGAGAAGGATTGGGGAATTTTGGGTGGCCAACAATTGCCGGTGGTGAAATTTCACATATGGAAAGTGTCGATCACAAAACTTTTCAATCATTCTTAATGCGCGATTGAAGTGACATGGTGGTAAAATACTTTGGTATAATATTAAAAAACACCCAAATAAAAACTAAAAATGTTAAAAACTTTAATATCAAATGTCAATTTTTCTTAGAGAGAGAAACAGAGAGAAAGGAAGAGTGTGAGGTAGGGATAGAGAGTGGAAGCATGCATGACAGTAAAGAGGGAGAGTGGCAATGATTGATATAGGGAGGAAGATAGGTGGCTCTTGAGAGAGGGAGATCAGAGAGGGAGGGAGGGAGAGCAGTGAGGGAGGGAGGGATGTGATGGAGTGTGGTGGAAAGGATGGAGAGCGGTGGAGAGAGATAGTGGTGTTGAGGATTCACTTCCGAAAGATCTTGATGGAGTGGTTGAATCATGGTTAGTTGGGGATAAATTAATAAATCAACATATGGTATTTATCAGTGCTTCTAAAAAGTCACTAATAAATAGGGAATTTATCAGTTCTAAAATAAAAAATCATTGATAAACTTCCAATTTATCAATGATAGAAAAGAACTAATTAGTATTTAAAAAGATATTTAATATAATTTAAATTTTAAATACATATAATTATATATAAATATAACTATATTTAATTTTTGAATTGGATATGGTTGGAATTTGAGAGCTTCTCTTTCTATCTCCTTATGGAGTCTAGATCTAAATCAAGATGGTCTTCACTAGGGAATGCTACTTTGATCCGATGGATGTTTTTGTCTGTAATCTATAGAAGAAATAAGATGAAATTGAATTTAATAGGGAGGATCAAATTTTTGGAAAACCTGATTTGAATGTCACTCACCTAATAGAGGAATTCCAAACTATGACTGGGAAAGCTGAGAAGCGTTGATTCATCTCCAATGTTAATAATTCTTCAAGAAAGGATACCAAAAATGATACCCTCCCCTTCATCGAGCCTGGCCATGTGACTTTTCATGATTGAATAAGATAATTTCAACACTTGATCATCATGTGGGATACATCATTTCTTCATAAAATACCATGTATGATTGAGGGGATTCATAGTCATCTCTCTCAAATATGGGGTTTCAAATATTGGAGCCTGACCTCCATAGGTAAGGAATTATTTCATGTCATTTTCCATTCAGAAAATCTAAAATTCATGGAATGGGGGTGAATAATTGTGTCTCACAAGCCTATCACTATTAGGATCCAGGACAGGGATCCATTCTTTAAACCATCAAAGATCAAGAACACAATTTCTCATATCTAATTCTGAATAAAGGTTCTAACCTAGTTCTTATGGCACTCAAAGAACCTTTGGTACATTGTCTTGGTCATGAGATTCTACATCAAGTTTGACAAATAGACTTGGAATGAAATGTTTGGTCACTTTTTTAGGGTACTCATTGAGGTTTATATTCTAGATCCTGTTATTGAAATGGTTATTTTGGTGGTTGTTGAATTTATAATTGAAATCTCAATTTCTCCATAGAATCTTTTTGAATTTTTTACTATGTGTGAAAACATTGTGCATATTTTTTAGAAATTATTATAGGAATCGGAAGTGCACAAATTGTAAGAATATGGGTCACTCAATTGAAATTTGTAAATTCAATAATACACTGCAACTAGTGGAGAATTATATGGAGGATGGTAAATCAGACTTGGGAGCCATCGAGTCTGGGAGTGAGCCTGCTAGAACTGGTCAGGACCCTGGGGCTCATATTGTTAAGCTGTAGTCTTCCTTTATTGCAATTGTAGTTAGTGATTTTTATAATCCTATGGAAGCCCATGCTGGCCATATTCCTGTACAAGGTTTCAATCCAAGTACTGTTGTGTTCAAACGTAGGTTCTCTCTAGCATAGGGGTGATTCTACCACTGATGACAAGGGTGTGTGTTTGAGTCCGTCTACACATCATGGAATGTTGAGTTCTGACCGATTCTCCTTTAGCAGGCCCATGCTAGATATGGAGAAGCTATTATTGATGGGGAAGTGAGGTAGTATCTAGGGACAATACTGTATCATAAAGGATACTTACTGTTCAAGAATATTTCCAATTATAGGGGAGAAACCACATGAAATGGAGGACAGATTCCTATTGTAGGTGGTGACGAATAGAGCCTATAGGTTTTTGGGCCTACCATGGATGAACCTCATTTTGTTGTATCAAACTATGGGTAGTACTCTAATGATGATCAGGATGAATTTGTTTTGTTAAGAGTTTCTTCCTTCAATAAGGGTGGTAGAAATTGTGGAAAGGGAGATGTTGGGGCAATCACTTCTCTATAGATAAATAATAAAAAGGGAGGTGGGATAGTGTCCACATTTTTAGGCATTATTAGAATCATTTATGACTAATGAGACTATAAAGACATATGAAAGGAAAGTGGTGAAATTAGTAGAAGTTGTGGGTGTATCTAGAATGGAATCCTATGACCCCCATCAGTGATGGGAGAGTCTTCCTTGATCCAAGACCACACAAAGGATGAGCATCCAACGACCAATCCATCAAGAATTAGTGCTAATGGTTTTGAGAATGTGGAGTTGTCTTATCTACCCCATTTTTTGACCTAATTAAAAATTGATATGTATCATTTGGAAAGGAATCATATGATGAATGTGATACTGCACAGAAAAAAATTCATATGTATTATTTGGGCCCTTTGTGGGGCCTAATGTTCTTCATCTGATGATGATTAAGAGAAGTCCTCTAGAATGGAGAAAATACTGAATTTTCATGATAGAACCCAAAATTCCATATCTGGATTGGATCAGAATCCATCTTTAATGTTTGTTGATAACAACTTCTAAACTATTAAATAGTCATTGAAACTGAATAAATCTAGCTCTATCATAGAAAAAATGAAATCAATTTGAAAAAAAAAACATTCTCCCACTTGTGGAGAGGTCAACATCCAAAGGGAAAAAGGAATATATCCTTGGAATTTAGGATCTAGAGTAACATTAAGGGAATGACTTACTATATTAAGAGTCTTTACTTATAATGTCAGAAGTAAAAATCTGGCCATTAATAGAACTAGTAAAAGAGATTTATCAGTGATATAGAAGCACGGATAATGAAAGCAATGTTAAAGGGTTGGAATCAACAATGCTTGAAATAAGTGATGATAAAGGTCCCCTTTAAGAGTACTAAAAAAGAACTGATAAAGGAGGCCTTTATCGATGCATTTCTTATCATTGATAAAGGGAGCCTATATCAGTTATTTTTTTAGTGTTGTTAATGGTGGCCTTTTAGAGTGCTAAAAAAGCATTGATAAAGACCTGAATAGTGGGGGTTAATTTTTTTGTTCAAACGCACCAAACATTTTATCAACGCTCCCCACCCCCTTTTATCAGCACTTTTGGGTGCCCCCCCCCATCAACACTTTTGATAATTCCACTCTCCTACATGTGCCCCTTCCTTCGGTGAATTTCAAACTTGATAACTTCAACTCCTACGCCCGCACATTTTTCACTCCCCTATATTTTTTCCATTTTATTATATATCTATATATTTATATATTTATATATTTATTGTTACATTTTTTTATCCATATATATATATATTTAAAAAATTATTTAAATATATTTATATTTTTAAATACATATATATATATATATAATATGTTTTTTGTGTTTATAAATATATAAATATATAAATATATAAATATATATCTGTATTTATAAATATAATTATACATATTTTTATTTATTTACTTATATTATATATTAATTTTTTTGTACATATATTAGAATATTTATCTCTTTTTCAATACAGACACACACACATATATATATACAAATTATATATAAATTAATTGTATAACTATAAAATATTCATACATTTTTATTTTAAATTTATATTATATTTGTTTTTGATGGTTTTGGGTACAACTAAAGCGTGTGTTTGGCAATGACCAGCTTTTCTATTTACCATAATTGATGATAAATCCGAGATATATATGATGATGAATGTTGTGATCCATTGAATTGAATCAAAGAAATAGATAATGGATAATAATGCAGGAACTAAGAGAGAAGAGATCAACACATATTTTTTATAATTAATTTAATAAGAGAAAGAATTACCTTTATGGAATTCTTTCTTCATTGATGAATTTGTTGACAGATCTGCAATGCACCGTCAGTGCTTTGTAGAAACCTAGTATAGATTTCCTCTAGAGGTGATCCACACATCTTCTAGGAATCTCTAGATATTTCCAAAATATTATACAGGTGCTAGCAGGGAAGATCCTTGCACTTTTGTCTCCCATCATTGATCTCCTTGAGAAACGCTTCCAAAACGTTCTCCTTGATCTAGTGCAAGAGGATTTATCTTCGTTCTTGAAAGCATTCTTGGAGATGAGAGCTCTATAAGCTTGAGAGTATTCTCTAAGATTCTTTTTCATAGCTGAATTAACCAATGGGGAAAATAACAAAATAGAGTATTTATATTTTTAGGGTTAAAATAAAATAATTCCACAAGTGCCCTTAATTATTTATTTAATCCAAGAAAAACCACATGTCAAATAATAATATTATTATTATTATTTATCTATATGTTCTTAACTTGTGAATTCAAATTAAATATTATCTAATTAAATAATATTTAATATTTTCTATTTCTCACCGGACCATTATACTCAGTTTGTATTTCCTCCTCAATATTTATTAGATCATGAATAATTTCTATTTATTTATTAAATAAATATCACTACATTATTCTATAGTAAATAAATAAATCATATATTCACTAAATATATAATAAATATTTATTAAATATTCCACTCACGTTATATTCTATTGAATAACAAGAGATTGTACAAATTCGGTCAAACATATATGAAAAATTATTAATCCATGTGCATGAGAAATATTTATTCTACTTGTTAAATAATAAATAATAATAAATTATTTAACTGAGATTCAAGATACACTTAGTGTGTGCCCCTCTAGTCCTCTTTCTTAGTGGCATTAGGTGAAGGAGCCTAAATTCCAAGGTTAGCATCTAGCAACGTACCAAAGAACCCATAGAGAAAGATGTTCATTCCACAATAAAATGTCACCTCATATAGATGCTTACAATGTAATATGATCCCTTTATCAAAATTTCTCTAATCAATTAGGTTACATTCCAGTGCCATTATACAATATGCACAATACATTTTTCTTTGACTTTTTAAAAATAAAACATGCCTATAGAACACAATGGACAAGGATTTATTTACTCTATACCATTTCCATCAAATTGTCTAAGATATTAACTTCTATTAATGAATAGAAGGGATAAATCTTCTCTCACATTATTCATTATCGAAATATTACTCATCACACACCCAACATATCCTACCTCACTACGAGCTTCTGTCATCACAGTTTTCTTTATTACATCAAAGTACATGACTCATAGTATTCGTTTATAATAATATTAAAGTCTAATGACCTATAAAAACATCTGTATATAGGAACACCCAATTACACATATAAATGTTCATTTCCTTCTAGTGGGTCTCGTTCTCATAATATCCTACTAGATATTACCAAGGGTATACACCATGAGTAGGTACCTAAATATCCTATAAGTATCCAACCCTGATAGCCTGTATCATTTGTATACCTCAAATGATTTCATCCATCTATAGAGAATTTATTAAAGAATAGTGTCTTAGCACTTCTAGGATCTCATCATAGTGGGAAACTGCTATGATCTTTTAGTGTGACATATACTCTTAGGACAATATCACCTACTATGTCACATAGAATAAAAATCATTATGTGATAATTATTTCATTAATATTTCAAAAAATGAATACAT